>JAKZAP010000017.1:1188326-1788326 GCA_023053575.1 Branchinecta lynchi
TGGATGAAATTACAATAGGACATTTATCTTTTGGGGTATCAAAATACTGACACAAAAAATAATTCAAACAATCATCGTTATACATCCCATTAGGAATAGTAACATTCATCATTCTGTTGCATTATTATCTTCATCTTTCCTGTATTGAAATGTATTATTTCCAAATTTATCACTTATATTATGCCATGAATACCACAAAGTACACTGAGTCAAACCTATTTCATAATCCCAATTACGATTCAATTCGATTGGTTGACTAAATGTTATATCAATGATACTTTCATTACCTTCAATGTTTAACAACACCATTTATTAGAAATATTTTTTATATATTGAATTGTAATATCTCTTCGTAAGAAATTTATTTCGCATTAACGAATCCAAAATATCAATAGCTTCATTTCTCACCTCATCAGATGTATTTCCGTTTACTCTGCTACCTATCAAAGTGTATAATTTTGAAATCATTTCATCACAATTCATAAATATTCCAGTTCCTTGTGTCTGATAAAGGGTATACTAGATTGAATTTTTCTTAATCTATCCTTATAGTCTTGTATAAATAACAATAATTTTATCATACTTACTAGAACTATAACTTTATCTTTTCAAACACACCATAACTTTGACTTATAGGGTGTTAATTCAGCCAAAGCTATCTTCTATATTCTCCGGGTTATCATAATAAAAATGAGGCATCTCAAAATATTCCCCTTCATATCTTCTATGATTATCTCTATATTTCACATTAAGTGCTTTTAGTAACTCTTTATCAACACCTTCATTCAGATCAACAACTTTTATACTTGTTGAGATGCTTCTAAAGCGGTTGACTGCATTTCTACCCCTGAAACTGGAAGCTGATATGGTTGATTCGTTTCACCTATCTGGAGAAGCCTTGTTCTTGAACTATCATCACCTTCCTGTAGTTATTTATGATCATTTCAGTGTTTTCTTGTAATTTTTGATGGTATCTTTAGTGTTTTCTTTTTGTGCTATAATAACTGGAGCGTTTAATTCTGAAGCAGCTATTCCCGAAATCCTGCCTTCTCCATCTCATTTTGCTGAACCTTTCTTCTCTGAATTTCTCTGTTCTTCACTATATCCGATAACATATCACTCAAGCGTCTTGAATCCATTTATATACAACTAATTTTATTTCATAATAAATTTTGAAAGTTCTTTTTCATAAAACCCTCCTTGAATTAATTCCCCACTTTTGTCAGATATTTCATAAGTAATGGGAATGGTAGGTCTGATGGTTGCTATCTGAAATACCTCATCCGTATAATTAGGTAAATATCCTTATCGAAAATACTTTTTTCTTTTTTAATTCTGACTAAATCCCCTACTTTGACGTTTCCTCTGATTTTGTACTCATCTACTGGAGGAAACAGAGCACTAAAAACCTTTTTCTGATTAACCTTTTTACTAGCATCAACTGGTTTCATTTGTATTGAACGGTGGTACGAGTTATTATAATTACTCACAAATAAAGGTAAAATATCAATCCAATTAGTAGTGCTATTGTGAGTGAAATATTTCCATAGCTTTTCTTTTAGCGTTCTATTGAACCGTTCAACGATTTGTGCTTTCAATTCGCTTTCAGATGCAAACCAGTGTATGCCGTTATTTTTCAAAAAGTTTGAACATTTCTCATCACAAATTCTTTACCTTTATCAGTTTGTAGTTTCTTAGGAATTCTTTCTTTAAATATAACACTGAATGCTTTTATTATTTCAGCACCCGTTTTATCTTTCAAAGGGGACACACCAAGCATATTTACTAAAGCAATCAATTACAGTCAAGATGTAATTTGCTTTATTATTTTCTTTTTTATATTTCTGCATGTCAACTAAATCAGCTTGCATTGCTCATCAAACATAGTGAACATACACTCGCCTCCTTTCAAAGTTATGATAGAAGGTTTGTGTAACGTATACACATTCTCATTTTGCACGACACATTTTTTATTGTATCTTTAGACACGTTCACTTCCATTTTCTTTTAATTTTCTGTGAATATCATCAACACCTGAATAATTAGAATATACGTCTTTAATATATCTGTTTCTTGCGTTGAGGTTTTTTTTAAAAAGCGATTTTTCCTCGATCCGCAAATAACACAATTCCCTTTTAGCATTGGAACATTATTTTTTTGTGACACTGCCTTAAACATTGATTCAGTGTCAGTGCTCTTTTTACATTTCATACAATAAATCTCCATTTATTAGAAAACAATTTTATAAACGAAAAGCTACCAACTTCATTTTCGCTTAATGTAGGAAATACAGTGAAGTCCACAGTTTAATTCATCTATATTTTGAACAGCAAGATTTTCATAAGCTATTTTTTTCTTTTGAAGTTGCTTAGATATTTAATTATTTCTTTTCTCTGGGGGAATACCGAAAGAATCAAAAAATTCTACATGGGGGTATTCAGGTAGATTACAATAGGCAACCCAGTGAGTTCCAGGCATTCCGAGTTTATCATAATTAATGACACCGCATTCCGAATCGTTTATATGTTTGGGTAGCGTATCTAAAGAGAAAACACCTCGAAACTGTGGTATACTCCCTAATGCATCCATAATATCAAAATTAGTTAGAGGTCCTACTTTACTTTTGCTTCTTTTTTGATGTCCCGCTTTTTTTGACTTCTTAGGTCTACCACGAACCCCATGACCGACAACTTTTTGCGTTCCAGGAAGTGTAAGCGCTCCACCTGTGTTAACATCATCGGTTTTCTTCTTAGGTCTTCCCCGTCCCACAACTTTTTGTGTTCCAGGAAGTGTAAGCGCCCCACCTGTGTTGGTTATGTTATCCACCAATTTCTTACCAGCGAATGTACCCAAAGCAGCAGCTCCGCTTGTTAAAGCTGCCTTACCAAGGGCTACAGCTAACGGTATTAAGAATGGAAGTAATCCACCTTTTTGAATCGCTTCTCTCATCTGCTTGTATGATACATCTATGTCACAACCCTTATTATTCATTTTACATGTTTCAATTTTATCAATTTGTCGTTTACTTAAAAGTAACTTGACTTGTTCTCGTTCATTTTGTCTACTATGACTAACACGTATCTGACATTTTTGTTTAGCATCAAAACATTTCTTCAGCTTTCCTTTCTGAAGCTTTGACAAATAAACTGTATACTCAAATATCTCAACCATTTATTAGGGAATTAATTTATCATATAAAATTTATTTACCAGCCATCATTTTTTCTATTCTGGTAACGAATGGTTTGTCAACAGGTTTTATCTCTAGCTCTAGAAGCCTTTTTAAAATATTTACTACTGCTCTTTCAATATTATCGATACGAGTTTTTTGACCAGCAAACTTTCCTTCAATTATACCGTTATGGGTGTGTTGCCCAAGAAGCTTTTTGTCATAATCTAAAAGATTCATAGTTAACGTTGCTAAATTAACAGCAATCATTTTTTGTTTCTAGGGTTTTGAACATTTGTTATCAACTTGTTTTTCAGCGTTAATCTCTTTATCATTAACTCGAACTATTTCTTTTACAAATAACCCTTTATCTTTGTTCCTTACACAACGAATTATCAGGAGAATCATCTATCGCAGTTAATCTGTTGATATCTTCGCTAAAGTACTGATTTGCCCCCACTTGTTGTGCGGTAATTTCTTCTTTAAATTGATTCAAAATAATAGTCATAGATCTGAAACTAATAGCGTCCTGGTCAGCTTTCGCATCCCCTAACATAATAATTCTCTTACCTTGTAGGTTAATATTACCGTTGTCATCAGTAACTCTCTTTTCATTCGATTCGTTACTAACCTTTTTTCCAACACTACCAAATTTATTCATTTATTATAGAAATAAATTATCCGGTAAATTTTTCAAAGTTTTTTCCTGTACTTAAGGGTTTTATCTTTTATTTTTAAATCTATGAAGAAAAAACCGTATGCCCTTGGTTGCCGTCTCGAATTGTTTGAGAAATTTTTTCATTGTCTATACTGGATACATGGCTTTGTCTTATTAATTTTACTTCTTTTGGATTAGAACACTGAAAGAATGCAAAATAATTGCACCTGGAGCCTTACCACCCTTTGGCGTTTTATGATAGCTTTGAGACAAGTAAATAATTGAGGCATTTTTCTTTCTTCCTCTTATGAATAAATCTTCTATTTTCTTCTGGTCTTTTTCAGTGACAAAATCGTCAAAGATAATCAAGTTTTGGTACTCAGGGTCTAAGTCGTCAACATCGACAATATCATCAAGATTGTTACTTACTGTTAAGACTTTCGATTTGCATTGTGACTCCAAAGTGGTTAAATTGGTTATAAGGTCTTGATATTTATCTTCTTCAAGATCTTTAGCATACAAGTATATTCGTGTTGAAACAAAGATATTCATAAATTAAATTCAAAAGAAGGTTAGTTTTCCCTGTTCCAGAACTACCACAAATTAAGAGTCTAAATGGCCACTGAGGTGCAAGGTCGTGCTTATTCTGATAAGTGTTCTTTTCACTAAAGTCATAGACTTTGATTGGAGCCTTTTCATTCATTTATTTAGGAAGAATTTTTCATTATAAGATTTTACTTGAGTATTTTAAGTATATACCTGAAGTTTTGAAGTAGGTACTTGAAGTTTTGAAGTAGGTACTTGATTTTTTTTAAGTAGGTACTTGATTTTTTTAAGTAGGTACTTGATTTTTTGAAGGTAGGTACTTGAAGTTTTTAAGTAGGTACTTGAATTCTTTAAGTAGGTACTTGAATTTTTTAAGTAGGAACTTGAAGTTTTGAAGTAGGTACTTGAAGTTTTGAAGTAGGTACTTGATTTTTTTAAGTAGGTACTTGATTTTTTGAAGTAGGTACTTGAAGTTTTTAAGTAGGTACTTGAATTTTTTAAGTAGGAACTTGAAGTTTTGAAGTAGGTACTTGAAGTTTTGAAGTAGGTACTTGAAGTTTTGAAGTAGGTACTTGAATTTAATGTTTATAACCTAAAGGTAAAGTGTGTATTTTATCGCTTGTTACTATCCTTTTATCATCCTTAGGATCTAACGCTTTTTTATTCTGTTCTTCTAGAAACATTTTGTGCTTGTATGATCTTAAGTTATACTGGGTTATAGAAAGGTTTTCCGTTTTACCAAACAGTACATCCTTATAGTTTTGAATGGTAATTTTATCTTTAACGATATTGGTTTTTATTCCTTTCAGTTTTTTGCTAGCTTTTGAAGGGTCCTGGTTGTCCTTTAAATAAGCATATACTTTTGATCGTAATCCAACAAATTCTGTCATAACCTGCCCACCTAATTCATCTTTCATCATTCCTATCACTTTCTTATTTACACTAGGAAATCCATATTGATTATCTTTCGCATAATCAGATGTATCGAACCTCTCATTCAAATCCTGTTTGATATCTTGATAAAAATCTTCAGTTCTAATATCATATATGAAAGAATCAGTGTCCATATAACACAAATCAATTTTATCTCCATATTTAGGCTTCATATAATCATAATGGAATTCATACATCAATAACTTGGATAGTTCCAATACAGCAAAGCCGATATACATTGGTTTGTCTAATTTTATCTTTTCCTTTGACATTCTTGCTACTGAAAAGTTTTCACTGAATATTATTTCAGATTTAAAGTTGGGTTTCTTTATTATTTTTTCTCTTGTTGTATCATCCGTTATTATTTCCATATCCGCTCGCTTCCTTACGTTTTCCATAGTTTTTCCAAAGCAAGCATTATTCATAAGCTTAAAGAAATCCTTTTCAAAATCATTTGTACCTTTAGTTCTAAGTGCTGTGTTGTGGTCTATATATCCTTTTAAGTAAGCACTTTCAGTGAATCCTAGTATTCTGTGTACTCTTTTTAATATCAAGCCTTTTTGTAAATAAAATTCTAGATTCCTGTGGTGAACTACATAGTTGGTTTTATCTAATACTGTGGTACATAGCTTACCGTTAAAGTGTTCGGGTGCTAATGGTAAATCCTTGTGTAATTCGTGTAGTTCTTTTGGATATTCTAAATCTACCTCATATATAGCACCTACATTCTGTAATTTCATTATCGAATTGATATGAGTTTTTAGATGGTTGTAATACTCGATTGATTCGTATTCATTCCTTTCTTTCAAATCATCCGGTATGGAAATGAATTGGAAATCACTCGCTGGTAAATTCTGCGACATCGCCCACCCATATAAATTATTAGCGTCTAAATACATTAAGTAATTAGATGGTTTATGCTTATTATAATCACTTGTATATTTATTATTTGCTTTTGCGTATCTTTTTATACATTGGGATACACCACCTCTTATTCCCTTTTCAATGAATGTATACATGTCTTCCTTCGAGAATAGTGGTAGTTCTACTTTTGAATGCTTTAAGAAAGAATCCCATGTCAACCCAGGAGCTGAGAAGTAATGAAGTGGATCCAAATCATAATTCCGTATACAAACGTTCCTGAAATTCTCCACAACATCTGATAGAATTAACACATCACTTTTTAGGTACAACTTGGTATAATCAAGTAATGTTTCACAGTTAAATTGTTTCCATATAGATACCGCTCTTTTATAATCACTTTTGTCAATACCTTTCCCTGTCAACCTAGAATAGAAGCTTTCTATTGGTGGTAACTTTGTACATTTCATTTTATCGAAACTATCTACGAATTCATAGGGATACACCCCTTTTTTAATTATTTCTTTGAATTCATCTTCATTTTTGAAGCTGTTAGATGTGTACTTGAAATTCTGTCTTAGATGATTACAAGGTACTTTGCAATCACATGTTGCTAAATTTGCTGATAGTTTGTCTAAAGATGAAGCCATAAATCTAATTGAATCTATAAACCGGATCTCATATTTTATTTCCGTATCCGTCTTTCTTATACTTATTGATTTCGAGAATGATATGAAACTTTCTGCACTTTCAAAAATTCCGTTATCAGGTATCAATTCTCTAACAAACAGATGGGAATCATATTTTGATAAATTATGCATTACTACCGGGATATGCCTAGGAATCCTGTATTTCATATTACATTCAGCATGAGCAAATCCCCTATCTTCTCCTGTCATGTGGTCGTGATCAAAGTGAGGATTTTCAGTAATTTCAGTTGTACAGATGTGACAAGTCTTATCCATTAGATTTTTCCATTTTTCGGTAATTTCTGCATTGGTATAAGTATGGTTTCTTTGTCTGCTTTCATATTTGTTTGCAATTTCTGTGGATACTTTTGTAACGGTTCTAACAAAATGTTCTGCAGCGTCTTCACCGAAATAGTCATAGTATTTGTTCTGGTTTGTATCAAAAGAACAGCATACCTGAAACCCGTAAGCAAATGGTTTCTGTTTGGCCACTTTTATTGTTTTCTTCCCGTTTACCTGATTGTATTCTTCGTTATAAGACTCAAAGTCTGCTATTATGCAATAAGGTACTTTCATTTGTTTTGCAATATTTTTATATTGTATACTTGAACCTTCAGGAGGCATTATTATATCAGGATCTTCGCAATTATTTTTACTTTCATGTTTTTCAAAGTGTTCTTCTTTTGTAAAATGCCTTCCGCAAAAAGTGCATAGGTATGTCTTTGTTTTATTTTTAGAGATTTGACTACCAACTAATCTGCTCAGATCCTTTACCAGTACATAATGATTATCGAAATATAATAAATTAATAACATGTTTAGCTGTTTTGCCATTGATTGTACTTTTTAGTATATGACTTCTGATAATTTTCTCTTTTTCAATTTGAAATAAACAAATCTTAATGTTGTATCTATTTTCAAATTTGTGTATATCTTTAGTATCCATTGGGAAGTTGGTAACCCCATCGAAATCAAATTCGTTCTCATATTGTTTATATTTCGAAATTCTTTCCGGATGATCCTTAGCTGGATGTAGATTTGCTAAGATGGACCAAAGAAAGCATTTTTGATCTAAATTTTTTATATTTATGCACGCTTTTTTATTTTTTACGAAATCTGGCAGTATTTTAAACGTTCCTCCCATGTAAGATTCTATTCGTGTCATCCTATAATCAATTCCTTCATACCGACTGAATTGTAGCCCAGATCGAGGGGTATTACTTAAAGAACTAAGTCTCTTGTTATTATCATCCAAATGATTATGAGTAAGAATGCTATTTTTATTTAAAATCCAAGAAGTACTGTTGTAATACACTACTACTTCTTCATCATTCTCCTGTCGATGGAAAATAGCACGAGTTACAAACTGAACTCTATATTGATTTATTTCGTTCATTCGCCGCTGTATATCTGCGAAAGTAAAAGCAATAAGAGTATGCTCGTCAACTCCATTACCTTGAACTGAAACGTTTATAGTGAATATATTCTCACTTTCGCTAAAAATAGTAGGCTGCTGTTCTTCTTCCTTTCTAAATAAATGATCAGGAATCAATTTTTCTTCTTTGATTTTTTTCTTATTTATAAAGAGAGTGGATAAATCGACTACTTTCTGTCTACTGTTATCACGTCTTTCTGTTTGATCTCTTATGATATCTCTATTTTTCTGTACGGAATCTTTATGTTTGGTAATAATATTATTATAGTATTCTTCAACTCTTTTTAGTACTTCTTCTCGGTTTCCGCGAGTTGATAGGTTCTTGTTTTTCAGAAATTTCTTTAATTCGCTTGTCTCTTTTTCTTTGTTATCATTGTATTCTTGTTTTAGTTTTGTAATGGTGATATTATTTTCTTTTATCTCATCTTCCAGAATGGTTCGTAATCTCGGTTCTGGTTTGTAGTCGGATGGTCTGTTCTTATTATGAGTTCTTTCGTTTCTGCGTTCAATTTTAATTTTATCTTCAGCTATCAAAATATACTTATTAAGATGGTTTATTATATTATTTGTTATTTCATGTTTCTTAGCTCCATTTGTTTTGATTTTATTAATTTTCGCATAAGTCCGCAGTTCATTATATGTGTATAGCGGTAATCTTTGTATAACCGATTTGTTGTTCGATATAACCTTTTTACAAAGCTGAATAACCTCTGCAGTATTCATCATTTAATAGGGGAATATTTTTATTAATAAATTTCTCAGTCTGCGTTTTCTCAGCCGTAAAGAAAAGCACTGGTTTTCCAAATCCTTTACTATGTATTTTCCGACGCCCTTATGGGTTTCGCACATGCTTTACTACTAGTCACGGGTTTCCTTTATTCTTTACTACTCTTGACGAAATCGGCATTTGATTACTACTCTTAACGAAAATCCGCTTTTGGTTACTACTCTTGACGAAATCGGCATTTGGTTACTACTCTTTATTTTGTTAGAAATATTTTTCGAAACAATTTTATTATATTATAAATGGAAGAATTAGAAAAGAAAATGTATGTTTACCGTCGCAGTTACAAGTACTACAATCGTATAAGTAATAGCTTACTTGTATCCAAATTCCTCTTTTCAGCAGCAGGAATGTCTGCGTTTCTAGTGCTACCGCTAGCTTCTTTAAGTTTGGGTGCTGTTATCATCGAAATAATTGAAAAGCAATTAAGCATTGCTGATAGAAAAGCAGAATTTAGGACTATTTATGATTTTTATACTGAGTTGTTGTCAATGCTAAAATGCGGACAGTTAACAATTGAGGAGGTAATTCAGAGAGAAACAGAGATGCGTAAAACCTTTCGATTTTTTCCTCGCGAAAAATACATGAAACAAGTCCGTCTGAATGGTTATAAATATTGCAAGAATACATCAATAGTTCAGAAGAATGTTCCACCAGTGTGACTCTTCACACATAACCACCACCTAGCAACAAAATCTAGCTTATAACTCAATCAATGAAACACCAATTTATTGAGAAAACTTAATTCAACATTTATAGACTCAGATTATCAAAATCAATCAACACTTCATCGGATAAGAAAACTTGCGCAGGATGCTCCTTGAGTAATGAAGACAATATCTCATCCTCTTGGATCGCTTTGCGAATAGCTTTTTCATTTTCGACGATGCAATAGTACCCTTTCCCACAGAAAGCTATTCCAGGATATTCGCGGACTAATCCATACAACTGAAGATATCTTCTTATTGTTGATTTGCTTTCTCCATATTTCTTAAATCGTTCTTCAAGAAAACACTTGTGCAGATTCTCAGGGTTGTCATTGAACAGTTTTTGCATGTACGCATACACTTCACCTTTTTTCGCTTTTAGTAACACTGATAAATAATCCAAATACACCTCCACTTTATTTAAATCAATAATTAAACGTTCTGCTTGTTCCGAACTGACTCCACATATTTTGCTGCTCAGCACCTTCTTGATGCTTACGTCCACTTTGAAGTTTCCAAACCTTCGCGAAGCATGTAAATTCGCTTTAATATCGGCTAAAAACTGCACGCTCTTCTCTTTTTTCTTGTCAACAGAGGAACACGCTGTCGTACGGTCTTCACCTTCGACTTCATCTGAGGCTTTGACTACCTTACTCCACAGCGAAAGGAATGTTTCTTGCTCCGATTTCTCCAGTTTGAACAACCCATTCATATACTTTTTCGGAATGGTTGCTGTTTTCTTCTGAATACCTTCGCTGTTCATCTGAAAATAAAAATCTTTTAACGACCTTGATGATTCCTTTACAGAATTTTTGAAGGCCATTTGATTCCTACTTCATCTCGTGTGACACGCTTCGCAACATTATCTGACCCAGATAATTCCTTTACAGAATTTTTGAAGACCATTTGATTCCTACTTCATCTCGTGTGACGCGCTTCGCAACATTATCTATCCCATTAAAAATTCTTTACAGAATCTGTCCAGGCCATCTGGTTCCTACGTCATCTCCTGTGATGCGCTTCGTCATCTGATAACTCGTGTGGTATATTTGATATTTGCGTAATTTTTTGTTTCAGATGCAGCTATTCCTATCTTGCTAGATATCCTTGTTTTTATCGCTAGAAAACTAAAAATACTTACATTGGAAATTTTTTCTTTCTTCAACACCTTCTTAATCTCAACTTGTTTACAAATGTCTCCTTAACCAGATGCGCGACACTATATATATATTCGCGAATCTTCTCCGCCGAGTCTTGTTATCTGCTGGAGGTGACGCATCTAAATATTCGAGAATATTCGAGAATATTTAGTGTGACGCATCTCTCACACCACAGGTGTTACGATCTGCCGGTAATTAGGAGCTTTGGATTTTTATTTAATAAAATCATCCCCTAATAAATGGAGTCCACAAAGGAAGTCTTGAATACAATCAGAATGAATAAATACAATGAGACAATCAGGAAAGAAGAACTAGTTCTAGGATTGAAATATGCTATTGTTAAAATGAGAATTGCTAAGACAAAATATGGTGATAAGTTGGTTGTAGTTATTAATCATAATGACAAACCCTGTGATTTGTTTATAACACAGAAATATAATGCCATTGCTAACGAATTACTTTTAAAGAAAAATCTAGTTTTGCAACCGATTGTACGCGAAAACAAGAACAAAGAAACATATGTGGATTTAGAACTGTTTACTCAGTAAAAAATTAAAAATGTAAAAAAAAAGAAGTAGTAGTATATTGTAGTATTTTATATGTAGTAAAGGGTAATATTCTCATTTCTTGTATCCTTTATTTTGGAATTAAGAAAATAAAAATGTTCTTAAAAAGGGGGATAATTTGGTAAAAAGGATGTTAAAGTTTAAGAAATTGATGTTAAAATGGGGTTTTGAAATTGGGGGGAGGGTGGAGTAGAACCCGGCTTTATATACTACTACTTTCAACCAATTTTCCGGTTTTTGCCGGATTCCGGACGAACTGCTTGTCCGGAGTGAAAATGGTTTTCACTATCATGCTCAGCATGCCTCCTTACCCCATAATCGACTATCACATTAGCTGTTTAAAAATATTTTGTTTGTCCCTTAATTTGAACCCCTTCCCCCACCCCTAAATATGGAGCTACATAGCCCATCTACGAACTTGACCTTACCCTTGATCCAGTGATTCCTCACACCAAGTTTCATCAAAATATCTCATTGCCTTCGAGAGTTATCGTGCTTACAGACGGACGGACAGACGGACATTTTTGCGATGTCTTAGGTATCCCTCCACTTACATTTTGGAATCCCAAAAAGAACTTGCGGAAAAACGTGTAACTCTTGGATATCGAACTTCTTGTTTCGTTATTCCAATTTTAGCAGCTTTGAGCCTGGAGAGGACCCTTGCCAAGAATGGCCGAAATATAGCTAAAAAAAAATGGCATTTGCAAGTTAGATTTTCTTAAACAGAAAGTGGTGGGCGTAGGCGAGTCGTCCCTATTTACCGGAGATGTCGCGCTTTCTACTGCGATTCTTACTTCCGGTAGCAGTCCGTCAAAGGCTGTGAGGATGCTTCAGAACAAGGGGGTCCGAGCATATAACATCCGGGCATACTATCGTCATCAGCGGCCGTTTTTGCTGGGAAGTGTTTACCGGTGTTGGGCAAAGCAGCAGGAAATTCCACTCGATGGACTGCTCGAGACAGGTGATGTCCACCGTTCAGTTGATGGCCGCTGTGATTCTCCTGGCCACAGCGCGATGTTCTGCGTTTCCTCTTTTATGGATGTGAAGTGAAGAAAATCATCCAGGTCAACCTATCTCAGGTTTGAAAAACAAATGTATGGATTATTTTCGTCTTACTTTGTGACGAATTTTAATTTCATTGAGGTTGCTCTAACCATTTTGCAGCGTTCAGGGAGAATTTTCAGAGCCAAGAGAGAACAGATAAATTCTAAGTGCGTGTGCTTACTTATGTATTGCCTTCCCTCTTCAAAGTTTGGATTTCCTTTGTTTGATTTAGCTTTGTCGCTTAATTCCTCACCTATCAACCTGTAACTTATGATGTTGCACCGTAGGATAAAAGTTAGGACAACACGGCTGAGTTTTCTAGCTTTGCTGACCACTAAAAATCCGCTAGTATCATGTAGTTTTCAACCTCTACTGACCGATGAAAATCAGCTATGAACATATAGTTTTCAACCTCTACTCACCGATGAAATACCAAAGTGATGATTTCTGGAACAAGTGCGCAAGCGCTCAGACGTGGAGTGTGAAAGTAAAATGTTTATCGCATATTATATATGAACAGCTTTAGAACCAAGACGTTTCACATCCCCAATAACTAAGCAAGTATTGAAATAACCTAATTTGTAATTATCCCAGTTTAAAAGCTTTAAATGTAAACAGACCGCAAGTATAAATCCAAAGAAATGTTGAAGATCTTGCACGAATAGCTTGTGCTGCAACTATGGTCTGCCAGCCAGTCCGAGCCTTTAAACCTCTTCTCCATTAGCAAGGTAGTAACGAGTGCAATAAACCAAACCGTAGCACTCCAATACCCCCTTTGTCACAATTCATTAAGAACGGCATGTCATCGATCATACGACAAAACAGTCGAGTTTTCAACTGTTCAGTAAAGATGTACGTCGCGTCGTCTTATTTGTTGCCATTTAATCCTCATCCATAGATGTATCTCCGCAAATGTAGAAGAGGACTTGAGAACTGTCATAAACGAACTTAACTCACGGGAAATCTGGGCCCCAGGGGGGGGGGGGGGGGGTCGGGCCCCATCAAAACGCCTATTTACACCTCTTTTCCCTTAAATATACCAGCTTAGAGTTTGATTCCGGTCACGGGTTAGAAACTTTTTTCATGGACAATTTGGGCCCACTTGCCCATGAACGGGAGGGTTGGGGGTGGTTCAACTCCACATATATATCCCAAACCCCTCTGATGCAAAGCACAAAGGAATTTCATCGCCTTATCTCCAGTTATTGTCAAGTTATAAACATTAAAAAATGGACAATCTGGTTCCAATTGCCCCTGAACCAAGGGGGGGTGGGGTTTGGGACCTGCACAAAGTAAAAAGAGACCCCAGTGCTCACAAACCACAAAGTTTCCACTTGATACCTGTTGTTTCCTGTCACGGGTAATGAACTTTACTCCTGGGCCATCTCTACCCAGTTGCCCATGGTGGGCGGGGGAGGTACAACTTTAAAGGCGATTTCCCAGCCCTAGGATCTACATGTACAAGGAATTTCATCATTCTATGTCCAGTTCTGGTCAAGTTATGAACATGATGATTCACTGGGCAATCTGGGCCCATTTGCCCGTGAACCGGGTTTGGGTGGGGAGTGGGACCCCCAAAAGACACAACTAGGCCCTAATACCCGCAAGTGTACCAAGTTTGAACTTGATACTTGCACTGGTTCACCAGTTGTGAGCTCCACAAAATATGGTGAAATCCGGAAACCGAAAGCTGCTACAGCGCTCGCAATAGTGGATTGTTCGAAGGAACACTCCTCTAAAAACCCACACGCTTATATTAAAACATAAACAAAAAAATCTAACGGATTTTGCATATCATAAAGGAGGTTTGAATAATGGATTTTTCGAACAGAAAAGCAACAGCGTCCATTCGAATGCCCTCGAAAAGCAAGTCTTTCAACAAGGACTCAACCAGGTGCTTGACGTCAGGATAGAGATCAGCGAGTTATCAACCGACAATCACCTCAGCATCAGCAAGCTGATGGGTGAGGACGAGCGATTCAAGCCAATTTCGCATACCCTTGACTCGTGGCAGGTGGCCAAAGTGGAAGGTAAGTGCTAAAAATTCGTAGACGCAAAACGAAACAATTGAGAAAAGTGGGAATTTTAGAAGCTTAAGAGCGTGTTCCACCCCTCTACAAATAGTAACTACTAGTTACTATTTCCGTTTCAACTTCACCAAAAGAGTTACTACGCTGTTCGTTCCAACCTTCTCGAAAAAGTAACTAATAGTAACTATTTGCTTACCACGCTCGGGAGCGTAGTAACTACGGATCTCTGTACCGTGATTGGTTGGATTCGCCCGTGGCATGACATTCTGCGGGAAAACAGAAAAATCGTTCCAGCCTTGACGGCAAAAAGCCAGAATTCGTGACGTCATGCATAGTAACTACGGTAGGTAGGATGGAACACGCTCTAGCTAGGTATATTGTAAAAGGCAGGATAGGCAAGAGTGGTCCTTTAAAGGACACCTGAATGAAGAATACCAAGTATCATCCCTATCTGTATGACTTCCGTTAATATTGCCTGCAGAAAACCCGATCCAAATACGAAATAGTAGCTGCGTTTGTGCATGCCTTACAGCACGCCTGTGAGTAGCAGCTGTGCTTATTAGGTGTTTTGGCAAACATTTCCCTGTAGCCTGTTTGCTTATAAGGCGTTTTTACTCCTCAGTCCAACGGCCAAAGAACGAAATCCAAAGGCTACCTCGACAGGCCTTCTTGATGCCGTTGTCCTTGGCCTTAGCCTGTGGTTCCTTTCAACAAAAGCTGAAAGCTCATATGGCACTTGTAAGAACAATTAGCATTTATTCAAACAATGTTTACAACGGCTACGTCGCAGCTACGATTCTTCATCAGCGATATTTCGGCCCTTCTTGGCAAGGGTCCTCGTCATGCTGTCAATCCTCTGGTTCAACTTCGGGGAAGGAAACAAACTTGTAATCATGGTTTATCACTTGTCCTTTCCTTCCGGCCAAGTTGGATAATTGTCTGCATGTCTGGGCTGTGCAAGTTCCGTACTTCGTAGATAAATATTCTTTGAGCCCAAGCTGACTTTGAAACATTCATTCAAACAATGTTTACAACGGCTACGTCAGCTACGATTCTTCATCAGCGATATTTCGGCCCGTCTTGGCAAGGGTCCTCGTCAGGCTGTCAATCCTCTGGTTCAACTTCGGGGAAAGGAAAAAGATTACAGGTTTGTTTCCGCTTATTTCCCGAATAGCTCATTTAATTACCCGCTAGCGTCGGATCGTCACACAATTATCACCGCTAAAACTTAATAATCACTTCTCAATAGTTACCTCAAAAATGTATATGTATATACAATTAGTAACGAATATATCACAGTTCAGAATTGAAATAGTTTACGAAATATGGTACAAATGACGAAAGATACTGGTCAGTAGAGTGGATATCGGGGTGAACAAGTCTGGTAAAATTAGGCTACGGGTTGCAGCGCGAAGTCTTGTTTCAGGTCGAGTCTGGTTTTGGGCTTCGTAACCGGTAGGATAGATCTATGAAGATCAGAGGGCAAGCATTTGCCATCATTCCCTGGAAGATGCCTGACACGGGTCTACCACCAGCTCTTGTTCGGGTTTCAAAGAGTCTTCTATTGCTTGGCTTTTCCCTTTCGGTGAATTCACGCATACAAACGCCATTGACAATCTGCGCAGAGTGTACCTCATCAATGTACGTGGGCGGCTTTCTTTGTTCCTAGATTTGGACAGTCATGGCAAACCGTGGTACATTGGGACTACGAATAAGTGATCTTGATAGCAAGCTTCTTGAAATCTTGCCTCCACCCTCTGTAAAAAGAAACGTCAGAAGCTTGCGTGAGCGTCAGTACTACAAAGGCAACGAATTTCGCTCACTCTGCCTCTCTGCCATGATTGTGCTCAAAATCCTGCCAAGTCGATTTTTATCGCAACTTCATGTTACTTTCGGCCGCAATTGCGACTGTAGAGAAACAATTGATTGAAGAAGACGAGCTTCAACTGGCGCAATACATGTTGGACCTTTATCGGGTAGAAAGCGAGCACATGTTTGGACCCGCAGTTTGTTCAGTCAACCTCCATGACTTGGAACATGTGAGTGAAAGCATTCGGACTGTGTCCCGCTCTGTCGAACAACCACATTTTTTCTGGTTTTGAAGGTAGTGTTGGGCGATATTTGATATCGACAACGATATATCGATATACCGGACCAAATATCGAAGATCGAAACGTAAATATCGATATCAAAATCGATATTTGTTCATTTAGAATTATTGTACATAATCCAAAATAAGTTACATTTATGCATCCGAAACTGGATCAATATGTTCTTCGTAATACAGTTTTTATTTATTTGAAGTTCGAGTTCATGCAAGGTGCTTTCTTCTTTCTTACGACAATCTTGGTCATGCAAGGTGAGTTCATGCAAGGTGCTTTCTTCTTTCTTACGACAATCTTGGTCTTAAATTTTGGCGAGACGATATAATAGATGAAACATGGTACCAAAATATCGATATACCGATTATCGAATATCGAAAGTGAAAATATCGATATATCGAAAAATCCAAATATCACCCAACACTATTTGAAGGTGTTGCAGGTCTTTGCAAGTTGCTAGTGAATGGTTGTCATGGGGTAACCTCACATATTCTGGCATAGTTTCGAGCTAGTGTTCCTTGTGCCTTGCCGCCAGCGAACAGGAGATTTTCGCACACAGTGACCAAGCACGTTGTGTCTTTGGCTGTTTGATGCTGTTTAGGTTAAGGAAAAAGTCACAGCCGGCTTTTGGGGAAACCGATCAGTTCTTCACTATCGACTGCTCAGAAAAATGTCCTTGTGATAGGTGGTTTGGATGTAAGGCACATCGGATGTTACGGAGATAAGTATACAAAGTACAATGGTCTCGTTACCGAGAGGGATAACATTGAGCGGTTCAGACTAAGGTTGATTCCGGAAGAGACAGATTACTTTTGTATTGTGCTGCAACAGAAATTGTTTTGGAGTTGCTGAAGTGGCTGTGATCGAGGAAACAGATGGAAGAAAGTGCGTTCTTCTAAGTCATGTGTGGAAGCTAATCTATCCCTTGTTTGAGCGCACTATGACTGCTAACCGAAAGATCGCAACCAAATTTTTGCAAAATGTGACCAAGAACGAAGAATGTACTTTCATCCCACCGAGTTCTATAGTTACATCTGCTTTTTATACCGAACTAAGTGGTCAGGTAGTAATGGGTACGCTGCCAAACGGGATTTACCTAAATTGAATTGTGTTTTGTACTGCTTTCTGTTTGCCCTTTTTACAGGTAATAAGATTTGAATATAAGAGTAATTAGATATACCGAAAATCAGTCAAGGACGATAGATAGGTACCGGAGCGCAATCCCTCAGATGGCACAGTAGCGAAGCAAAATCTAGTCAGTCCGTCCCGAAAGACCCATCTATCCCACCGGAAAACCCAACACGGGACCGGAACACTGGGAGACCGGACCGGAACAACAAGATGTTACAGCGGAAGAGAGAGAAAGACGGCGGACTGGAAGCAAGGAACTGGACCGGAAAACAGGAACTCCGGTTCTGTAGGCTACCGGTAGAATTATGCCCAACGTGGGAACGAAAATAGTCCATTCCGGTCAAATTGACAGGAAAATCAGCGGAATTCCACCGTCGGGGAAACGGAAATAGCCCGTTCCGGTGATTTTTCCTCAAATATTAGGACAAACTAGTGAGAGCGGTCTCCGTGATAGCAAACGATCCATCTACTGTTTATGATTCTACTCCTATGTTCCATCGCTTTCCTTAGGTATCGCCCCAACCTCTCCGTTGTAGCAAAGCACTCATTCTGAATAACTCTGATTAACCATTCTTGATCAAATTCATCCACACCGTACTGTCTTTCCTCCATTAATTCAGCTCCATACACTTACAAACAACGGAAACCCAACTCTCATTCTGACACCCGCACATCGGACAGAAGTAAGGACCGGATTTCTGTCTGAATTTACCAATATATCGTCTTCTAGCTCCAGTTGGTAGAGTATCCGCCAGCATTTCAGTAATTAACTTTAATTCCTCCCGTCTGATCTCACACCATGTCTCCCTTGCCGCAGCACAAAACCTCAGAGTTTAACCAAAAACCAAACTCTCATTCTGACACCCGCACACCGGAAAGAAGTAAGGAACGGATTTCTGACTGAAATTACCAACCTATTGTCTTATTCTTCACCATTTCAATAATTACCTTTGATTCCTCCCGTTTAAGAACCTACACTGTGGTATCCGATACCATGGGGACCAAGGCCGTATGGGGGGGGGGGGGGTAGGGAGCTGACCCCCCCCTCCTCGAAACATGCAAAATAACTATTTTTATAGTCTTTTCCTTCTGATCTATGTGTTTTTGTACTTTTGTGTCCGACCAGCAGGCAACCCCCGTCCCGAAACAAATCCGTTATTAATCTTTTCCTCTTTTGTGACGTTTTGAAAAGTTCCAAAATTAATCCGACCGTAATAAGGGTGTTTAAGACCAGGCTAGGTCTTGAAGACCTGAAGCGCAAGAACAACACCAGGACCAAGAATTTGCCATTGGTTTCAAGACCAAGACCAAGATATGTTGGCATCGGTCTTGAGACTGGTCTTAAGACCAAGACCAAAATTCAAGACTACATCTCTGCTTATCACCGATGCGAACCTCTACTCGACTTGAACTTTTCCCTTTTACCAAATTTCCGGTTTTGGCCGGATGCCGGGCGAACTACTTGTAAAAATAAAAATAAAACAGACAGCAAAGCCGAGGTCTTTAAGATTGCCGAGCGTGGCGAGAAAATAGTTTCAGATCTGCATTCAACATTTCTCCTCACGCTATATCGACTATCTCATCGGGTTTCGAATCACCCTGTCGTAGCCTAATTCTGTCAAATTTCCGGCTTTGGCCGGATTCCGTCGAAATGCTTGTCCGGCAAGAAAATGATGCTCAAAATGAATTCGGCATGTCTCCGTACGCCTACATCGAACCTCGAATCAACACCAGATACAACTTTTACTTCTAAAAAAAATTCGGTTTTGGCACCGGATTCCGCGCGAACTATTTGTCCGATGTCCGAATAATTTTCATATACGGTTTGATCATGTCTCCCTCCCCCTACCCTTACACCTAACATCTAATCAACTTCAAATAAAATTTCTACGTTTAACAAATTTTCTGTTTCGGCCGGATTCCGGGCGAACTGTTTGTCCTGTGAGAAAGTAATTTTCATATATGAATTTAGCAAATCTATCTTTAAATATATATTTAAATATTTTTATATTTATTTATATTTTTGTATGTATGTTTTTTAAATATTTCCGTCAGATATGAGGAGTACAAAATATAATGTATAAAACAGAACTATGCCTGAACCAACTGACCCATTCAATGACTATAAATAATATACAAAAATACACATGATTTCGACAACTAAACTATAATTGTTCACGTACTACATTATCTTCCTTAGCCTACTTCCACCACCCATAAAAACTGGTCTGCGGAGCCCATCTACGAACTCGACCTGTCCTTTGACTACAACAATCCTCACACCAAGTTTGAACAAAATATCTCATTGCCTTCGAGAGTTGTCAGGCTTACAGACGGATAACTTTTACGAAGTCGTAGGTATCTCGTCACGTTTTGGGATACCAAAAACAACAAGCGCACGTCATGCTCAAATCTTGAGCACTGGTAATTTATATTCAAACCAAATATTTTGCTAAACAATGTAAGACGGATACGATTTCGAGCA
Source organism: Branchinecta lynchi (assembly GCA_023053575.1). Classification (NCBI taxonomy): domain Eukaryota; kingdom Metazoa; phylum Arthropoda; class Branchiopoda; order Anostraca; family Branchinectidae; genus Branchinecta; species Branchinecta lynchi. The sequence goes on from JAKZAP010000017.1 coordinate 1,208,625, forward strand.
ACAAAAAGTTAAGTGAAAATGAGAACTAGCGATTACAAATTCACATCGGAGGGGAGACAGAGAGTAAATGGACAGAGGTACTCCGGTCAGAAGGTCCGTGTCCGGTTTTCATAGCACCGAAACCACGTACGATGGTTTGCTAGGACTGTACACACGGGCCTGGCGTCTCTTTAAATATGGGAACAGTGATTTGTTGAGCTTACTCACTTACTCACTACTCACTACTTGAGCTTACTCAAGTGCCATATAGCGATTGTAATTTCTGTCCGTCAGTCGGTCTGTCGGTCCCGGTTTTGCTAGTTCGGGCACTTCCAGAAAAGCTAGGACGATGAAACTTGGCAGGCATATCAGGAACTGGACCAGATTAAATTAGAAATTGTCGCTTCCTCGATCCGACCATCTGGAGGGGAGTGGAGGGAGGGGGAATCCGGAAAAAATAGGAAAAATGATATATTTTTAGCTTACGAACCGGTAATCGGATCTTAATGAAACTTGATATATGGAAGGACTTCGTGTCTCAGACCCTCCATTTTAAATCCAGACCGGATCCGGTGACACTGGGGGGAGTTGGAGGGGGAAACCGGAAATCTTGGAAAACACTTAGATTGGAGGGATCCGGATGAAACTTGGTGGAAAGTACAAGCAAAAGTCCTAGACACGTGACTGATATAACCGGAACGGATCCGCTCACTTTGGGGGAGTTGGGGGGGGGGGGGAGAAGTCCGAATTTGTAGTGATCCGGCGAGTTCCATGCTTCCTGCTGTGCAGGGACGATAGAAATTGACAGGCATGTCTGGGACCCGACCAGATTAAATAGGAAATCGTCAATTCCCCGATTCGACAATCTGGGGGGGGGGGTGGAGGGAGGGTGAAGCCAAAATTTGAGGTATTTTTAGCTTGCGAACGGGTGATCGGATCTTGATGAAAATTGATATTTAGGATGACCTCGTGTCTCAGGCATCTCACTTTAAATCCGGGCCGGATCCGATGACACTGGGGGGAGTTGAAGGAGGGAACCGGAAATTTTGAGAAACGCTTAAAGTGGAGGGATCGGGATGAAACTTGGTGGGAAAAACAAGCACAGGTCCTAGACACGTCATTGACATAACCGGACCGGATCAGGGCACTGTGGGGGAGTTGGGGTGGGGATCCGGATTTCTAGCGATCCCGCGAGTTCGGCATACTTCCTGATGTCCTAGGGCGATGAAACTTGGCAGGTATGTCAGGGATCCAAACAGATTGACTTTGAGAACAGCCGTTTCCCCGACCCGACCATCGTGGGGGGAGTGGGTGGATGGGGAGTCCGGAATCTAGTAGCGTGCATAACTTTTGAACGGGTGATCGGATTTGAATGAAACTTGTCTGGTGAGCTATCGCCCCGGACGTTCAGTGTCACGTCTGGGTCGGGTCCGATACCTGTGAGGATGGGGGGGGGGGGGGGTGGAAAACTCAAGAAACTCTAAAAGCAGAGGGATTGGGACGAAACTTAATGGATGGAACAAGCATTGGGCCTAGATGAAATTGACCATGCCAGATGGTTTCGGGGCTCTGTGGGGGGAGTTGGAGGGGGTTTCCTGGAATTCCGGTAGTCGTGAGTTAGAATAGTTCCAGATGTAAGACGACAACGAAACTTTGCAGGCATATTAGCGACCCGAATTATCTTGACTTAAGAACCTGACACAACATACCACCGGAAACTTCCGTTCCTAGATCCGAGCATTTTTTGAGGAGCAAGAAAAGAGAAATATGGAAATTGACTTCTATAAATTGCGAACGAGTGGTCTGATTCGAGTGAAACTTCATGGGTGATACGAATCGATGGCCTCGACATGTAAAACATGCGTTAGAACCATATGCGACCACGATTAGGGGAATTGGGGGTGGGGGGACCTTTGACATGCACAAAAACCAAACGGATGGACCGAATGAGATGCAAATTCGACAGTGCCGAGTTTATGCGGCCTAGATTTGTTATTTGGCGTCCGGGACGGATTCGGCCAAGGTAGGGGGGGGGGGGGGTACTGGAAACTTGCAGATAGGCTATGCTCCAATTTCAGTCAAACTTGATGGACAGGAACAGGGAATTAAGAGATTGGGCCCGGACCGGCTCCGACAACGTTGGTGGGAGGGGGGGGGGTACCGGAACTTTCCAAAAATGCTCAGATTCGAGTGAAACTTGATAGATGGTATAAACGAAGAAGCTTTAGGTGGTTGATTTTTTTTTATTCCGAACCAGATTCGGCCACGGTAGGTGGAGATAGAGTGAGTACCGGAAATCGTGTAGCACGTCTAAGGATCAAACAAATGGATTTATTGGGATGATAAGATTTAAGATTTATTTCTGGAAAAGCACAAAGGGCCATGGAGAAAAAAAAAAAAAAAAAAAAAAACACAAAAACGAAACCATAGCCGCAACCACTATTTACAAAAAACTTTCCCTGTGAATCATGGCTACCTTTAGGAATCTTCCCAAATTTCTTATATCTCTAAAACTTCTACTTTTCAAAATTTGTTTAAACCTTTCCTCCCCCCAAATCATTTCCCCAAATATTTCCTTCCTCAGGTCTTTTAACTCCTGACACTCACACATTAAATGGAATATACATTCATTAATTTTACCACACATCGGACAGAAGTAAGGACCACGGAGCACTCAAACCTTACCCAAATATTTCCTTCTTAGTCCTACCGGTAAACAATCTGCCCTCAGGCTAATTATAAGTTGAATTTGGTCTAAAGGAATTCCCGCCTTGAAATAAAATTCTTCCCCCCATGTCTCCTTGGCTACAGCATAAAACCTCAGGGAATCCGAAGCAGCCAGCCTACACTGCCAATCTTGCACCTCCTGTTCTCTTAGCCTACTCTCCACTTTTTTCGCAATACTTCCTCTGTTATCCCACCCTTTTCCCTCATTCCAAATATAAGATAATCCTGTACTATCTAAAATTGCCTTAACCTGCTGCGACCATGACTCCTTTGATTTATCTCTCAATGACTCCAAATACGCCGCCTTCATAGGCCTCACTCTTGGCTCCAATTTCAGTCAAACTTGATGGACAGGAACAGGGAATTAAGAGATTGGGCCCGGACCGGCTCCGACAACGTTGGTGGGAGGGGGGGGGTACCGGAACTTTCCAAAAATGCTCAGATTCGAGTGAAACTTGATAGATGGTATAAACGAAGAAGCTTTAGGTGGTTGATTTTTTTTTATTCCGAACCAGATTCGGCCACGGTAGGTGGAGATAGAGTGAGTACCGGAAATCGTGTAGCACGTCTAAGGATCAAACAAATGGATTTATTGGGATGAAAGTGTGAACAGTCATGTGCATTTGCTACAGACAATCGAGACGATGCCGGAAACTGCTCAGAAATGAGTGAAACTAAATATCTTATTTCTATTTCCGAACCGCATTTTTGGATGGCGGGTGTATTTTGTGACGTTCTCATCTACACAAGTGCCATATGAGCTCGTAGCTCTTGTTCTGAAAATGAGCCGATTTTTTTTTCAAAACCGTCCTTTTTATGGCACTTGAGCACACTCGAGTGCCATATAGTGCACTTGTTACTCAAGTGTCATATAGTGCACTTGAGCATACTCAAGTGCCATATAGCGATAGTAATTTCTATCGGTCTGTCCCGGTTTTGCTAGTTTGGGCACTTCCACATAAGGTAGGACGATGAAACTTGGTAGGCGTATCAGGGACCCGACAAGATTAAATTACAAATAATCACTTCCCCGATCCGACTTTCACCAGATCCGGGAGTCCGGAAACTAGGAACAACCGTAGCAAATGCGGTATCGATCCGCGGACCTCTGTGTCGTACTTCCAGCGCTCTACCACGGCGCTACGACTTGATGTGTTGAGAAGCGGATGCGGGAATCCGTACGGTTCCAAATTAAAGTAAGACCAAGTGGTCGGAACAAATGCGTTCTGAACGAGTGCTAACCAGACCAAAATCACTAGAGATATTTCGCTCTTATACTAACTAAACTCAAACTAAGCAAATCTCGTGAAACGCTTCCACATAAGCTAGGATAATGAAACTTGGCAGGCACATCAGGGAACCGACCAGATTAACTTGGTAATAATCACTTTCCAGATCCGATCATAGTGGGGGTAGTCGAGGGATTGGAAATCCGGAAACTATTAACATGCATAACTTTGTTCGGACATGCGTGAAACTTGACAAGTGTGAAGAACAAGTGTATCAGATTTTCAGTTTCAAATCTGGCCCGAATCCGATAACTCTGATGGGTGGGGGTAGAGGGGGGACCGGAAATCTTTTGAAACGCTTAGGGTCGAGGGATGTGGATGGAGCTTGGAGGGAAGAACGAGCATTAGCCCTAGATACTTTATTGACAAAATAGGACTGGATCGTGTCGCAGTGGAGGATGTCAGAGGGGGTTTCTTGGATTTCCGCGGTGATCACGAGTTAGGGTACTTCCAGATTTACTATGACCATGAAATTTGGCAGACATATTAGGCACTCTCCTAGGTCGACTTGAGAATAGTTCCTTCCCCGATACGGTGATGTTAGGGGGAGTGGAGGGATGGGGAATCCAGCATCTAGTGACGTACATAACTTTAGAACGGGTGATCGGACGTGGATGAAACTTCTCAAGTGTCATCAACAAAGTGTCTCAGATGATCAGTTTCAAGTCTGGAACGGATCCTATAACTTGGGTGGGGGGAGCTGGAGGGGGGTGCCGGAAATCTCGTGAAACGCTTCGAGTCGAGAGGTCCAGATGGGACGTGGAGGGAAGAACAAGCATAAGCCGTACATACATTATTGACAAAATAGGACCGGACCGTGTCAAAGTGGGGGGAGATGGAGGGGGTTTTCCACAGTTCGGAGGATCACGAGTTAGGGTAGTTCCGGATGTGCTATGACTGTGAAATTTAGCAGGCATGTTAGGGACTCTACAGATTGGCTTAAAAATAATCCCTCCCCCGATCCGATCATCGCTTGGAGGAAGAAGCAATTGTCAGTGAGTGGCATAACCATTGCAGAGTTACTAGATCAAGCCCATTTTCTGATGAAAGGAATATCGAGAGAGAGATCCAGCCTTGAAAACTGCAAAGCGTATCTGACAAACATGTTAACTGTTCTTACAAGTGCCATATGAGCTTTCAGCTCTTGTTTTCTACAAAAACAGTTGGTAAAAATCGGCAGCCAGTCGATAAATGCCTTGTCCCCCCCCCCTAAACATTTTGGCTAGTGACGTCTCTGGTAGGCACACGTAAGAGGGGTCACGTGCGTTAGTCTCTTCTCATATGGCTGAGTGCCCCGATATAATATGAAACTGTCTGTGCTGTCTCCCACTGAAGTAACGAATCAAAAGGAAAACTAGGATCTAGCTTTGGCCTCTAACAACAGTGTCACAGCCTATATCTAAGCTGTCATGAGCGTAACTGCTAACTGGAGTATGTTGGTCCTGGTAAGATGGCGATTGAAAATTTGATGTTTCCCAGCGTTTGTTTGGTTGCTTTATCACAGAATTTGCAGTTGTCTCTAGGTTTCTGGGATCCCAAAACGTAAGTGGAGGGATACCTATGACATCACAAAAGTTGTCCGTCCGTGCGCACTGTAACTCTCGAAGGGAATGAGATATTTTGATGAAACTTGGTGTGAGGATTCTTTGGGTCAAGAGTAAGGTCAAGTTCGTAGATGGGCTCTGTAGCCCCACATTTAGGGGTGGGGGAGGGGGTTTAAATTAAGGGGCAAATTAAATATTTTTAAACAGATACTGTGATAGTCGATTACGAGGTAAGAAGACATGCTGAACACGATGGTGAAAACCATTTTTGTGCTGGACAAGTAGCTGGCCCGGAATACGGCCAAAACCGGAAAGTCTGTTAAAAGTAAAAGTTTTATTTGAATTTGATTAGATGTTCGATTTAGGGGTAGGAGCAGGGGCGTCGCAAGGGGGGGGGGGGTGCGGGGGGTGCAGCACCCCCCCACCTTTTTGAGATTCGGTAAAATTTTGGGCCGGAGGCCCAAAAGTTTACTAAAATTGTTCGGTATTTTTTCGATTTACGGCAATTCGGTAGATATATACAGACTCCTAAATAGGCTATCTGTACAAATCTCTTCGGTATAATGATCGGGATTCGGTATAGTTGCCAGTATTCGTTAGTTATCACGAATTTGGTGAGAGAATTACTGAAATCATTTGGTAATTTTTCAATGCCGAAACTATTCGGTATATTTATGGAGATTCCGCAGTTACACAGACTAAGCTGTTGGTTCAGAATTATTCGGTGTCATGATTGGGATTTGGTAATTTATGAAGTGTAATTTCCAGGATTCGGAAGTTAACCACGAATCCTGAGTTTGTTCCAGTTTCGACGAAAGTATACCGAATATGACTATTGTTCGGTAGTCTTTCGATACCGAAACAATTCGGTATACTAACCGGGATACGGTGGTTATACAGAATCCCGAACACGCTATCGGTCTAAACTTATTCGGTATAATAACTGAGATTCGGTAACTTATTCGTTGTAATTGCCAGGATCCGGAAGTTACCACGAACCTCGAAATTCAGAAGAGGTCGAGTGAAGCACTTGTCGCAGACAAAATTGATGATCTGTGATATCATCGATAGTCCTTACTTTTATTTCGGATCCCAAAAAGAAAATCTGATCATAAATATTTCGAAAATTCCGCCTGCAGCACTTTTCGTAATGTTCTCTATTTTGTGGAAGGGCGCGTCATTTGACGGGGGTTTTAAGCCAGTTTTAGGATTGAGATTTCGAAACATTAAAAGCTAGAATTTGAATGGAAATTAAATTTGGCAGGAAAAAGCAAAAAAAAATGTCGCCTGCGGCGCTCACTTTATGTTATCATAGGTAGTATATTGACTAGACTACAGTTGCTGCTGCTGCCGGAACGTCGCTCCATCCGTTTTCTAGAACTTCTTAAGAGTCTCGGTATTTCATCAACGGTAAATGATAGAATTTGTAATAGAAGCAATTCAATTTTAGCCTACAAAAAAAAAAAAATGGATTTCGAAAATTTTCGCCTGCGCGCTCGATTTAATTTTCTGTTGGCTATAATAGATAGTAGCTGTTACTGCAATCATGCCCGGCAACATATTCTCTATGTGGGCTTCGCCAAAACGGCGCCTAATAGCTGGCTTATCGTCGTTCATGCTGCCTTTTATTGTTACTCTTCCTACGTAATCGTTTCTGTTCCATAATTTAAAGCTCGAATTCTTAGTTCTAGGATTCGGTAAAATTTTTGAAAGATTCGGTAATATTTTGGCTCTGCACCCCCCCACCGAAAATGCCCTTGCGACGCCCCTGGGTAGGAGGACATGCTGAACACGACGGTGAAAACTATTTTCTCTCAGGACAAGTAGTTCGCCCCGGAATCCGGCCAAAGCCGGAAAGTTTGTTAAAAGTAAAAGTTTTGTTTCGAGTTGCTTAGATGTTCGATTTAGGGGTGAGAATTTTCTACCCGGGCAAGTACTGGTACGGGCAAGTCCGGCCAAAACCGGAAAAATTTAAAGTTTTAGTTTTAGTTGATTAGATATACGATTTAGGGGTAAGAAGAGATGCTGAGTCCGTGTATGAAAATCATTTTGGCCCGGACATATAGTTCGATCGGAATCCGACTGGAGCCGGAAAATGTGTTATAAGTTAAATTTTTATTTGAAGTTAATTAGATATTCAATATTGGGGAAAGAAGATACGCTGAGTTCGTTTTTGAGCTTTGTTTTTTTGCCGGACAAGTAGTTCCGGAATTCGGCTGAAACCGGGAAATTGGCAGAAGTGGCAGGAAGTTTTCGTCAAAACAGATATGACTTATAGGGGTAAACACACATGCTGAATCCATATCTGAACTTTGTTTTCTCAGATGATTAGCTATTTGGCCTTAATCTGTTTCTGAATTTTAATAGTAAAAGCTTTCAAGGAGTCTGGCGAAGAGAAGACCTAATTGTCTGGATTAAATATTGACTTTTTGGGATCCCATTGAAACCTTTGGTCTTGTTCCTCTGTAGAGAAAGTTCTGTGATCCAAACATCATGTAGGCGAGGGCCAAAGAGACATGTGGGGAGGAAATTTATTTCAAGGTGGGGATTCCAGCAGATCATTTGAGGTTGTTAATGAGTTTACGGGGTGATTGTCTACCTTTAGGAATGCGTAGAAGATTCTTGGGCAAGGTAAGAGTGTTGTCTGGTCTTTACTTTTGCCCAATGTGCGGACAATTGGATGAAAATATTTTTCATTTAATATGCGTATGCCCTGAGCTTTCAGATCTTCGTGGGAAAATTTTTGGTGTTAATTATTGGGGGAGGATTAGTTGGTAGCGTTTGTTTGGTTGCTTTATCACAGAATTTGCAGTTGTCTCTAGGTTTCTGGGATCCCAAAACGTAAGTGGAGGGATACCTATGACATCGCAAAAGTTGTCCGTCCGTCCGTCAGTGAGCAATGTAACTCTCGAAGGGAATGAGATATTTTGATGAAACTTGGTGTGAGGATTCTTTGGGTCAAGAGTAAGGTCAAGCTCGTAGATGAGCTATTTAGCCCTACATTTAGGGGTGGGGAAAGGGTTTTAAATTAAGGGACAAATTAAATATTTTTAAACAGACAATGTGATATTCGATTATGAGGTAAGAAGATATGTTGAACACGATGGTGAAAATCATTTTGTCATCGGAAAAGTAGTTCGCCCGGAAACCGGCCAAAACCGGAAAGTTTGTTAAAAGTAGTAGTTTTATTTGAAGTTGATTAGTTCGATTTAGGGGTAAGAAGACTTGCTAAACACGATAGTGAAAACCGTTTTATCGACGGACAAGTCGTTAGCCCAGAAACTCAACGACTCGAATCAATCACCGCGATCTTTGGGACCAGCTGTGACACCACTTCTGCCGTTCTTCCGCTAGCTACCCGGAGAGGCCGGAGATTTTACGTCGGCAAGGCGAGAGGTAGTCGTCAAAAGTATTATAAGGGTACTATTCTTTAATGATCGAGAAAAAATGTGCAGACCGGTCCAACTTGGTAGCTCTATGCTTTGTCCGACAGAATCGATAACGCACCTTGGTGTCCCCATAGGAAGGACCCTAAAAGAGACTCGGTCTCTCCTCTCACAAAACGCGGAGAAGAAACTTCGATTCGCTTACGCTTCGATCGTGAAAAACAAGGTCCACTTTTCACGCAGTCTGCTCGCCAAACTCTATAGCGCTGTGGCGCTACCCCACGTTTTATATCTGGCTCCATTTTGGAAACTATCCAGGACTACTGAGCAGTCTCGAGTCCGGTTGCTTTATTTTCGTTACCTAAAATATTTGCTAAAAATGCCACCGTGGATTCGCAACAGGTACCTAATAAGAAAATTCAGCCTGGTAGAACCCAACGAGGCTGTAGACAGGGGCGTCACTAGCCTTTTATATTTGGGGGGGGGACGTCCGGTTTGTGCCGACGGACTAAAAAATGTGCCGACAAAACACGCCGTCGTACATTTCCCGCCAGCACAGAATAGAACCGGGGTAAACTAACTGTAGTGCATCAGTTGAGATTATTACTTTGATGTAATTTCGTATTTTAAGCTCACATATTTGGCTTTTCATTTTAGCCTTCGCTAAAAAGCGAAGCTTCCAACAACTGTACCAAGAACTAGTTAAAGTAAGCGCCGCATGCGAAATTTTTTAAATCTGCCTTTTTTCCGGAAAAATTTAGCTATACCTACCATACAAGTTCTAGCTTTTAACGTGTTTCAGCGAATTTCAATCCTAAAACGCCAAGCTAAATGAAACACTGTTCTTCTAAATAAAGAATACTAAAAAATGCGCCGCAGGCGAAATTTTTTGTGAACTAACTGTAACAACGCATCAATTGAGGTTATTCCTTTGGTATAATTTCGTATTTTTAAGTTCACATATTTGGCTTTTCATTTTAACTTTCGCTGGAAAGTGAAGCTTCCATCGACTGTACCAAGGCAAGTTAAACCAAGCGCCGCATGCGAAATTTTTTTAATCTGTTTTTTTTTTGCGGAAAATTCAGCTATAGTACCATACAATTTCCGGCTTTTAACGTGTTTCAAACCCAAAGAATTTCTATCCTAAAAGGAAAACTAAATAATACACCATTCTTCCAAATAGGGAATACTACAAAATGGGCCGCAGGCGGAATTTGTGTAAAACTTACTGTAATGCATCAGTTGACATTGTTCCTTTGATGTAAATTCATATATTTAATTTCACATATTCGGTTTTTCGTTTCAACTTTTGCTAAGAAGCGAAACTACCAACGACTGTACCCAGAACAAGTTGAACTAAGCAACGCCGGCGAATTTTTTTTAAATCTGTATTTTTTCCGGAAAAATTTGCGACCGACAAATGTTTGCAGAATTTGATTTCTTACGTATAAAAGACCCGGTGTGCGGACAAGAATACCCACGCCCGTCAAAAGCATTCAGAATTCGATTTCTTCTGTGTTTTGCCCGACAAGATTGTAAAGAACTTTGTTTTTTACGCGTAAATAGAAGCCGATGTACCGACGAGACTTGAACTTCCGGCATGCGCCCGATAAAAAGTTGATTTTGATTTTTCTTTTTTTTTTTGTAAAAAGAACCCCATGTGCGAGAATACCGACGCCCGACAAAAACCATCGAGCATTTGATTTATTCTGTGTTTTGCTCGACTAGACTGTACAGAACTTGATTCATACGTGTAAAAATAACCCCTTGTGCCAATGAAACCTAAAATTCCTGGGTGCGCCCGACAAAGTTTGCAAAATTTGATTTCTTACATATAAGTAGAACCCGATGTGCCGACGAGTCGACCGACGCCCGACAAAAGCACAAAAAAACTATTTCTCCTGGATTCCTTCTGTATAAAAAGAGCCCGATGTTCCGACGAGAATACCGAGGCACGACAAAAGCATGCAGAATCCAATTTCTTCAGTGTTTTGCCCGACAAACGTTTGCAGGATTTTATTTCTTGCATATAAAAACACCCGATGTGCCGACGAATCGACCGATGCCTGATAAAAAGCATACACAAATTTATTTTTTCTGTGTTTTTCAGGACCTTTAAGTTCACTTGTTTGTTAAGTTCACAAACAAGTGAACTTAAAGGTCCTGAAAAATACTTTCTCAGGACCTTTAAGGGGGGTCCTGAGAAAGTATTTTCTCAGGTATATCTAAAGTATTTTCTTAACATGAATACGAATTCGAATAATTGTGTACAAAAAAAAAAGCCACTGACCCGTGTACTATGCTTATTCCACGTTAAATCTTAAAAATCGTAAAAACCTTTTTTAGCTGTTCTTTAGTTTATTTTGGAACGTTAGCAAACACTGGCTAGTCGTAAGATGGCTAGTGGTACGATACACGGAAAGTCACTCAGTCGATTTATCTTTGTAGGCTATGTCTGCTGTCAGTAGGTTAACGATTGCAAAAGTTGATCTACCTGCTTTAGCCATGCCCTCATAAGAAAGATTGTGAATAATTTCTATCTAATTTCTTAAATAACGGTTTTTCCTGAACTATCGACTATCACCTCGAATCCTCAAGCCACCTCACGTCTTTGCCAATTAATAAAATGTCCGCGCCTCACAACGTTTATAGAAAAATAGTTTTCCGGAAATTTGTCTTATTGAGGTTGGAAAAACCAAAGAAACACGTGACCTGGGTATTATCCTTTCCAATCGCTTAACGATGGTTTTCTTTTTTTCTTAAATCTTAGGCAATCCCTAATTATGGAGTATAGTCTTTTTTCTAAGACGCTTCTGCCATGTTAAGTCAGGCACGCTCTCCGATCGGTTTCTAATATTTTCCAGTCTATACCATCAGTATCTTGCTAGCTCAGCTCCGGAACGGACTGAACTCGAAGAAACTGTTCGGTGAGTGGGAGAGTGATACGCACGCGTACTCGGCCTCAGTGAAAGTGATTTTAGCTATATAGAAAACACGTTCTGGCAGCTAAGGCATGCCCATTCTGTTAACAAATTTCGGTTGAAAGGTGGATAAAAAAAAACGACGTCACATTTGAGTCTCAAACATATATTCACGTTTTTGTCGAGTTTGAAATTAATGCAGTGTTTTGTTTACTTAACTATCTCTGACCTACCCTTTCTAGCCTTTCCTAGTTCTTAAAGTAGAACTAAAAACCTAGACTGTTTCAGTGATTTAGTTTTAAACCCAGATCGATTTTCTCATATTTGTCAGTAAACTATTACTGTAATAAATTAGAAGAGTCTCAGTTATATTTTATGCAGGAGGTCGAAGGACATCGGTAAAACGGCTGCTAACTAATAATCGCAGGTCACTGCAGGTCAGTGCTTAAAATAACGAACATTTAAAATAAAGGCAAATTGTCAATTCTCGGGACGGGTTAGTTCAAGTTCTTTTTCAAGTTCTTTTTATTGGCAAACTTATGTATACAAAACTAACATAGTACTAACATATACAAAAAGCAAAATCCGTTTATTAAACACATTCCCAAGGGCTCTATGGGAAAAAAAACAGTCTTTAAAACAAAATCAAATAATTCACCAGGTGTTCTCGCGAATACAACCGACCTCCACATCACACGCAACAATATAAACATAAAAAAAAAACAAAAAAAAACATATTCATCGAGAGCCAACACTAACATCTCATTTTATTAAGCTATTATAATAAACAACTATATTCAAACCTTATTACATTTTTTCAATAAAATCAGTTTTCATTTCAACCAATGAAATTACTATCTTCCATCAAAAATCTTTTAAGGTATTTTTGAACGAACCAAGACTCAGGGACTGCCGGATCTCAGTGGGAATCGAATTCCAGGCATGCCCCGCAGCCACTTCCAGACCAAAGTCTGAGCGAACTGAAAGAGTGGAAGGAACCACTATGTCATCTAGGTTCTTAATGCATAAGGGGTAACTTCGTTAACAAGTCGAAACATCCCAGAAAAAACATGACGGGAGGTCACAACGAAAACATTGAAATGCAAATGAGCATAACGAAAGAGTGTAAATGTCTCTTAGCTTTAAAAGATGAACAGGAGCACTTGTTGTTGACAGTAGAATTTTAACTGCTTTCCGTTGTAGATTATGGATCGAGGAAAGTAACGACGGAAAAGTAGACATCCATGTAGATAGTCACCGAATTTTGTTTTTGCTTTTATGTTTGTGACTAAATATGGTCCAAGCATCTGTTGCTGTGAGCTAACCAATGAGCTTGGTAGAGACGCAACGTCTCTGTATTCTGATCAAGGGTTGCAGAACCACTCAAGGAAAAAAACACAAAAAAACTGTCAAATAGAACCGTTAGACTTCAGGCTACCAAGACTGAGAAGATCTGTCATCATTAGAAAGCATTCTGTTACGCCCTCCCCTTAGAAAAAAGGAAAGTTACTTTCCTCGAGGAAATTGATTTACATTTTGTTTTCAGGAAATTGTTCCACTTTGGATTTTGAAGAAAAATGGCACAGGCTTATCTGTCAAGGAGATTGAAATGCACCTAGTAAAGATTATTGCAGGCATGCAGTGATACAATCAATTGCATCATAGGGAATGATAGTCTAAACGTTAATGAGCAGGTCAAGGACATTAAATAGGGCAGTGATGTGTGGTAATTTTTTCACATTCAGCTGCTGACTATACTCGTCACGTAAAATTGTATTGTCTGTTTCGTGTACTACGTGCCACTTCGGTCACACTACCCAGCTCAGAGTCTATATAATTAGATTCAGTTAATTCAAAGACCGTTCATCAAATTAAGACATTTATTTAAAATCGATGGAAGACCTCCCGAGTGGCCGGTGTCCTCTCCTTAGAACACGACCAAAGGTTTCGATAGGATCCCAAAAATTTAATATTTGATCCAGACAATTGGGTCTTGGATATCCGGTCTTCCAGACTCCTTGAACATTTTTACAATTAGTATTTTGAAACAGAAGAAGGTCAATGGCTAATCATCTGAGAAAACCAAGCTCAGATATGGATTCGGCATCCCTAGGCTGTACGTCATATCTACTTTGATGAAATTTTTCAAATCTTCCTGCCTTACTTCTGCCAAATCTCCGGTTTCGACTGATTACGGGCAACTACTTTGTCTTGCAAAAACTGAAGCTCAGAAACGAATTCAGCGTATCTCCTTACCCCTATATCTAACATCTAATCAACTTCAGATAAAACTTTAACTATACAAAAAATCCTTTTTCAGCCGGACTCCGAGCGAACTTAATGCACGGGTAGAAAATGATTGTCTAAATTGAATTCAGCATGTCTTCTAACCCCTAAATCGGACATCTAATCAACGTTAGATAGAACTTTTACTTTTAACAAATTGTCCGGTTTGGCCGGATTCCATGGGAACTATTTGTCCGACGAGAAAACGATTTTCATATAAATTTTCAGCATGTCTTCTTACCCCGAAACGAACATCTAATCAGTTTTAAGTACAAATTTTAACAAACATTCTGGTTTTAGCCGGATTCCAGGTCAAACTAGACCTACGTTGCCTGGGCAACGTGAAGTGTTGCGGCAACCTTTGTCCGGCTTCGCCGACTAAAGTGTTGCCAGAGCAACACTTTGGTTTTGTTTCTTCGCTGTCGGTTAAATGCTGAAATTGTCAACTTATCGAAGCTTTAAACGGTATGTTCTAAAAAGAATAATCACATGATCAAAAGCTGTTCTTTAGCGTTGTAAAACCAACAATAAAACAATATCGGAAGAGGGGACTAAATTGACTTTGCGGTCAGTTGAACTGTATCCTTTTCAATCGTAGATATCGTGACGGATGAAAACTTGGAACAATATCTTATAGACCTAATCTAGTTGGTATTATAAAGCTATCCGTAACGTTTCAGGATTAAAATACCATAGATGACATTATTAATTATTACAAAACTACCTTATTGTTTTACATTACCGTATCGTTTGTACCCGTTGCGTCAACAGTTAATCCTAGGTTACAGCATAGACCATCGATACAAACTTTCTTACTGTCATATTTACAGAAATCGAATACAATGTGCACCAATTTTCCAAAATTTCTAGCCCCTCGTGAACCGATTCTTACTTACAAGTCCTTCTCCCGTGATTGACATCCAGCGGAAACAAATAATAGATACACCAGCTAACAAAAGTTGCAAACCCCTCATCGCTGAAGATGATTATAGCATAAAAGCCGATTATTACTTACAAGTCCCATGCATGTCTTACAATTGGGAACAAAATTGTTCTTACCATCGAATACACCTGAAACAAATAACAGGTAGCAAACTCCTCATTGCCGAAGATATGTCTCCTTACATGTCTCACAACTGGTATCGCCTATTTTTTGGTTTCAATGTGTACCTTACTCCTGAAGTTGTCAACCCCTTGAAAGTTTCAAATTGGTTTATCTCATGAAGGATTTTTGTTCAAAAAATTGGATGACATATACTTTGATCAGCTCATCAAGGGCTATCGATTGCCCTAACCACAACAAAAGAATATCAGAAAAAGGGACTAAATTGACTTTGCAGTCAGTTGAACTTTATCCTTTTCAATCATAGACATCGTGACGGATGAAAACTTTGAACAATATCCTATATAATCTAGTTGGTATTATAAAGCTATCCGTAACTTTTCAGGATTAAAATACCATAGATGACACTATTAATTATTACGAAACTACCTTGTTTTACATTATCGTTTGTACCTGTTGCGTAAACAGTAAATCCTAGGTTATAGCGATAGACCATCGATATAAACTTTCTTACCGTCAGATTTATACAAGTCGAATACAATTTGCACAAATTTCTAGCCCCTCGTGCACCGATTCTACTGACAAGTCCCTTTCCCGTGATAGACATCAAGTCCACCGGATAAAAATAATGTGTACACCGGCTAGCAAAAGTTGCAAACTCCTCATCGCTGAAGTTTTTTTAGCATAATAGCCGATTACTACTTACAGGTCCCTTGCATGTCTTACAATTGGGAACCAAATTGTTCTTACCATCAAATGACAGGTACGCCAACTAGCGAAAGCTGCAAACGCCTCATTGCCGAAGATGATTATGAGCTAACAGTCGACTGTCGCGTACAAGTCCCCTACATGTCTCAGAACTGGTATCACCTATTTTTGGTTTCGGTGTGTACCTTACTACTGAAGTTGTCAACCCCTTGAAACTTTCAAACTGGTGTATCTCATGAAGGAATTTTTGTACCAAAAAATGGACGACATGTACTTTGATCAGCTCATCAACGGCTATCGATTGCCGTCGAGAAAAAAAATCTACCTGTCTTAGTTCAAAAGTTGACTTTTTTGCCGTAGACCAACTTTCTAATGTCACCACTTAGAAAGGAGAAAAGGATAATCTCTAGTTTCTTTAGCAATGAGAGAACTTCTAAAGTTTAAGAGGTACATCTGATACCATGTCTCTACCGCAAACCCAAGTGCAAAAAAACGAATGATAAACTTAAATCGCGTACACAAATGGATATAAACAATAGGTGGCAGCACTTTCGAACCCGTGGGAAAAAGCCACTTTTTGGTTTCTGTAGATTTTTCTATTTATCACTCAAAGAAGATATGTTGGCTGTGGGGCCGGGTAACTGCCGCATATATTTCACACTTGTAGATTTTAGTCCATCTTCAATTTGAAATTGGTGCCTGCCTGCTTGCGTGCTAGAACAGAGCTTTCCACTCGAAAGCAGAAACATGGTTTGATGAAACGAAAGGTTGGCTGCACAACTTCAGATAGTCCTCTCTGACATAGGCTATGTAACTCCACTTCACTTCGCATACCGTAGGCTCTGGCTCGAGGACAAGCAAAAACCATCCTTTTTGGCCCCAGGCAAGAGTTCTCCGGAGCTTTCCAAAATGTAATGTCATATTCATCAATCCGGCCTAAGTTCCACACTTTCCGTAAAAATCGCACAAGTTAGACCCTTACCAATTACCAGGAATACAAAGAAATCGGCGGCATAGGAAAAAAAGAAAAAAGAAAAAACGATTACAAAACCAAACCAAAACCTCTCGCAACACAATACTTGTCTGGCGAGAAAGTAGTTTTCAGATTTATAGTCAACATGTCTTCTTACCCCTAAACCGACTATCTCATTATCTGTTAAAAAAAATGTTTGTTCGCCCCTTAATTTGAACCCCTTCCCCCACTACTAAATGTCGAGCTACAGAGCTCATCTACGAACTCGACTTCTCCCTTGACAAGAGTCCTCACACCAAGTTTCATCAAAATATCTCATTGTCTTCGAGAGTTATCGTGCTGACAGACGGACTACTTTTACCAAGTCATAGGAATCGCTTCTCGTACGTTTTAAGATCCCAAAAAACTTTTTTAGCGTAGCCTATAGTAATAAATAAATGAACACTGCGAATTTAAATTGTCCGAAAGGAAAACAAATCTGAGGAATTTACTATCTGGAGTATGAAAAAAAAGAACCACTTCGGATAAAAATGTCGTCTCCTCCGAGGAGAAGTGCGGAGAAGTGCCTTATTTATTGCGTCGACATGTCAAAAATCATCCGTCAATCATTTTAACAAATAATGAAGAACGATACAACCCACTTGCAAAAAAGCCGATAAAGAAACAGAAAGCACCAAAACGTCTTGTAAAAATGTACAACAATAACGACCAATCTATAATACTATCCTTGTAGGCTACACCACAGCCAGGGGTGGCCCGAAGGGGGGGGGGTGACTCACCCCCCCCCTGCCTTTTGCTAAGTCGTATCAGTCGTTTATTTCGGCCTTTTGCTAAGTCGTATCGGTCGTTTATTTTGGCCTCGCCGAGGTCCCGGGCATTCATTTTACTAAAAAACAATCCGAGTCGATTAATTTTTGTTTGTTAATTTTGTCTCTGCACAGCTTCAGACGGAAGCCCGTCCCTGAAGACAAGTCGAGTCGTTTAAACCAGGTTTTGTAACCCCGATACGTCGGAGACATGATTCATGGGGGCAGCAATGCGGCTACCTGTTCTACTCCCATGTGAATTGGATCTGCCTCACTCAGGTCTTTCAGATTTTAGCCTGTCAAAATTACAATAGGTAAAATAGGTTAGTTGTTAAAGTGACTGGATAACATTGATATACCTTATAGACCAAAAGCGAGAGACAAGGTTATGTTCATTGATTGTTGGTCAAATTTTGGCTATAAGTGAAAAAAGAAGGAATAGAATTTTTGTACACAATGGAAAAGCCATCAGCTATCAAATGACAGGAGACCCGCGAAACAAGTGTGCCCAGAACAGATAGAACAATGTCGATTACAAAGAGAGGTTGAGGTGGTAACAACGCTTGAAAAGGACGAGGAAGATTTTAATATACACCCGAAATTCGTTTCCCAGGACAGGAGGGGTTGTGCAGACGCTAGAATAGCTCATTCTAGTCGGGAGGTAAATTTTTGGCCTCTATGCTAGCAGAGGCGTTACCATCCAAAATGTTTTTTTTGGGGGGAGGAGCAAACATTTTCTTTCAGCCCAAGCTGACTGGGAACATGGCCCCTGGGCTTTTCAGCAATTTGTACCGGCTGGTTGACAAATTATGAAAACCAGTATTTATGTTGCAATTTTTCAGATGTAGCTCACTGTAGCTTTATCTGCTTTAGTTTTCGACATGAAAGTACAGTGTGTTGAATGACAAATAAAACGGTACTTTCATAATGAAACAAAGTACATCAAATCACCCGGAAATCGGCGAACCGGCGTCTTTTTCTATCTGTAAACTCCTGTCAGGACGAGACCAAAAGTTTGTTACGTCCGTAAATCCGGATTTTTTTTTTTAATGCACTGGCACACCTGTGTGTTTTGAACGTGAAAATTACTTTTTTTCTTTTAGTTTGGAGCAAATCTACTTTCTTTTCTATGGGCACTATTTTGTTAGTTTTTTCGATGGACAGAGTCCTGATTTCGTAGCTATTATTAACTTCTCAATGGGATCGCAAAAAGACGGTCTGCTCCTCGGCGTTTCACAAAATTTCGCCTGCGGCGCATTTCATAGTATTCTGTATTTAGAGGAACGGTGTGTCATTTACTTGGCGATTAGGCTTGGAACTTTTTAAATCTGAAACACATTTAAGGCTGGCTAGAATCTTTTTAGACAAAGGCAGATTTAAAAATTTCGCCTGCGGCGCTTGCTTTAATTTGTCCGGAGAAAGGCGTTGAAAGCTTTCCTCTTTAGCGAAGTTGAAATGTAAAGCTGAGGCTATGAAGGTATGTGCACACAAATAGTTTCATCTGATGCATTGCAGCTAGTTTTAATCCGGCTCTATTATTTGTTGGTGGGGAACGTGCACCATTGCCGCTTAGTGGCAACAGTTCATTTTTGTTGGTACGTGCGACTCGTCTATTACGATCCGGGAGTCGTTGAAATGAGGGGTCTCACCCCCCTGGCCTGAGTGCTTCGGGCCACCCCTGATCACAGCATTTTGCCTTTTTTTCTTTCTTTTGTTTTTGATTGTAGATTAAGTCGTTTGTAGTCTTAGTCAGTCGTTTTATACGTTTTATATTTATGTAACTGTCTGTGGACTCATCGACGTGCTTTTGTCTAAAATTTTACATTCAGTCTTCAGTCTTGAAGGATCTGTCATAGGATATATACAAAATAATGCTAGGGACAAGCTTCTGGTTTACCTTTTCCGGGGAATAACAAAAAATAAAAATATTCTATTGGAATAACAGGAGCATTTTATATTGAAAGGGCTTTGCTGCTCCGTCATTTACCCGGTTTATCTGATTGGAAGATCCAATCCATCTTAGAGCTTGGTCACACTGGGCTCAAAAAGCCGCCTATTCGACATACAACTGAAAATCCCTAGGGGACGTGATATTTGGTTGGCTTTGTGGCATAATGAGCAGACTGCAATTAGGGTTCTAACACGCTGTTTTGCCCTAATTGATCTCCTGAATTTAAAACGACAACAGTGGGAATTAGCTGTTTCTGGTTCTTTTTCTTTTTTCTACTTTTGCAACCCAGAAAGCCAGGAATGAGCCAAGTGTGACCAAGCTCTTAGTTACTGTCTATTCGTCTTGTATGACGCGATTGGCGCGGCATCTTCTCTTGCCACAGTCATAACCAACCGATTAAAGGGGGCAAATTGTTTCATCCAGTTTGTAATTCGCGCTAGCAACTTCATAGAGACATTTTTGTGAGAATCGGTTTATTATTCAATGCCTCAAACGTATCACAAGTCGAATGTCACCCAGGAAAACGGACTGATAATAAAGATGAGAAGAATTAGTATTCTTTCACCTGCTCTAGTCAAAACGAGCTGAAAATACTTGATAGTAGTTCGGTCCAGTTTGAACCATCTTTGCATAACTAAGTTTTCCGCGCCTTGTTAATTAATTTATTCTATGCAAAGTCATTGACACAACCTGAGCACATCACGTTTTTTTTTCTCATAAGACGTAAAGTGTAATTAAGAAGATTCACGTGTTGGGTATTGTCGCGAAGACATTAATTAAAGGAGACATAGGCCTAGGTTGTTTAGTCGTTAATGAAGTTCCTAAGTGACCGCGTTTTCTAGGGACTAAGTATATGTGACTGTGAAATGGCTCAGCTGGTGGCAACCCTAGTGTCGGTACTTCTTTGCGCCGCCACGGGTAAGCTAAACATTTCTTCTTCTTGTTTCAGGTCTAAAGTATTTCCTCTCTTGCATTTATGAACCAAAGTTATCGTTTTCAGTGACTGATCATAGATTAGTGTAACTAGATGGGATTTTTGACTAATCTTTAGTAGAAAAAAATATCGTGTTTACTGGGCTGACACTTTTTGATGGGCTGGAGGAGGAGTGCGTGTAACATTTAAAGTTTAACTGAAAAGGCAGCTTATTTTTACATCTGATATTTGAATACACAGAAACATTTTGACCAACTAATTTTGCATTTTTTTTGTATCTAAAGCTCTAGTAATGACGCTCAGAATGTGCACTACTTCCACGACAACCCAAAGTTCATCCAGGCGCGTAGATTTTGAATTTGAATACAATCCTGCATATGCATGATTAAAGATGTTAAACACGTTTATTTGTTGGGCAATGGCTTACCTTGTCTTGCAAGGAATTGGACATTTTATTTTGGTTTTCGTCATGGCTAACCGTTTTAGTTGATAAATATCTAAAGCATAGAGGGACACGCACATAGAGGTACCACAAATCCGAAAGATTAAGTTCATTCGATGAAATCCAGTATCCGTAGAAAGTGAAACGGAGTAACGAATTTTTTATCGGGTTTTCAGGCCTAATTTGAATTTTATCGAGGTCCTGGTTTTACCCTCTTTAAAATCGAGAAGTACAGAAAATAAACAATGCTGCTGTATGTCTAGCTGCAAATTAAGTTCAGAAGGGTCCATAAAATGTCAGCTTAACAAATTTATATATTGACGGCAGGCAATTCGGTGTTGTTATTGGTCTTGAAATCACATAGAGATACCACAAGTTTGAAAGTTCTTTCACACAAATAAAAACTCATTATTCGACTACGGTTAATTAAAAACTGGAAAGAGTTTGCAGAAACGCCTTATCAGTAAAGATTTTGTCACAGTATGACCTTTATACGATGTCTTGGCGAGACAGTTTCCTCATGCAAATTGTAGCCTCCGTCCTTTTCCACCACTCTTGATGACTAACTCTTCTTGCCAACGCAGAATCGCCGTGAGCGTAGCGAAGGAGCAGAAACGACACTACAACAAAAGTTGTTGATTGGTTTACATATGATTTGAGTCAATCTTGAAGATCTGTTTGGGTGACGTTTCTTTTTTTCCCTGAGATAACTGGCCAGTTTCGGACTTAGTCATCTAAAGTAATCAGCGTTCCTAGCGGAATAAAATTGGAATGGAAATACTGCCCCGAGTTGAAAACGAAAACTCATTACTAAGCAACATTGAAAACCCTGTCGGTGGAGTTAAGCTTAAGCATTGTCCAAATAGGTGTTGTAAGGTGTAGTATTACGGCGTATAATGCTTATTACAGATTCCTCTTTTCCTCTGGGCGCGCTGTAATAAGGCGAATAAGGAAAATAGAGCTTGTCTCTATTCTTCTTTATGCAGAGCCAATCAGATCGCTTGGTTGGTTCCGCCAGCGGGCCGAGGAGAGGCGCAGCGCCTTCAGGGTTGCCAAAGAAAGCACAACAGTTCTACTTTGTTGGAAGCTAAAGAAACAACTTTTCTTAAAAAAAACAAGTTTTTGTTCTATTACGACTGCTTTTCGTCAGTTCGAGGATCAACGCTGTCCATCATTTTAATCCGCCTTTTTTTCTGGTAGTATTTAACTGCTTCCCATGCAAATTCTAGCTTTTAACATAGTTCAAGCCCCCCAAAATTCTAAGCCTCAAACTAGTGAAGACTGCAAAATGCGCCGCAGGCGAAATTTTGTGGAAACACTGATGATAAAAGTGCCTTTTTGCGATCCCATGATTACCTATTCAACCCAGAGTTGTCTGGCAACGAATGGGGCGATCGAGGGTAAAGTGGATTCAGAGTATATTTGTTCGGAATTTACATCAGACAAAAGTAGGCTAGTTTTCAGGTCAAGAGATGTGCTCATGAAGTATTGCAATCCTAAGAAGTAAAAAGATGAACACCAACCAGCTGAGGCTACGGTAAATGTCGAGAGTTATATAAATGCCACTTAAATTACCGAAGTCAGTAACTGGGTTGAAGCAAATAATGAATTCGTAGCATATACCGAAAAACTAACTAAACAAATAAGGAACAGATCGAGAGCGTTATTACAACCGAATTTCATAATGAAATAAACTCTTGCTAAAACCACCTAAAACAACCAAATTCGGCAAGTACAGGAATAGGAGCAGACTAAAGAAAAATCCGGTGAATTATCGTGTTCGGTAACGAATCAGAACCAAGAATCTCACAGAATTTAATCATGAAATGGACTTACCGAATGTTACCGAATTGCCGAATGCAGTAGAGAATGAGACCAAATAAACAGGTTGATCATCGAATTTACGCAGGGACGGACCGAATGCGGAGAAATCGATGCCGACTGAACAAAAGCTGGATGAGTTATCGCATTCGGTTACGAATCAGAACCAAATGCCTCTGATTAATGACCGAATTATGAAATGGACTGACCGAATGCGACCGAGTTATCGAACTCGGTAAAGAATGAGTCCAAATAAACAGGTTAAATCACCGAATTTACGCAGGGACGGACCGAATGCGGAGAAATCGCTGCGGACTGAACAAAAGCTGGATGAGTTATCGTATTCGGTTACGAATCAGAACCGAATGCCTCTGATTAATTACCGAATTATGAAATGGACTGACCGAATGTGACAGAAAAGTCCGGTGAATTACCGAATTCGCTATCGAATGAGACCAAATAAACAGGTTAAATCACCGAATTTACGAAGGGATAGACCGAATGCGGAGAAAATGATGCGGATTGAACAAAAGTTGGATGAATTGGCAAATGCGACAAAGAAAGGGGAACCAATAACCAGGTTAAATCATCCAATTTCGATATGCGGGGACAAACGATTTTATGAAAAGGGTATCACGGCTTCGCTTCGCGGTGATGCCCGTTTTGACCGAATTTTCGCCTTCGGCCAAAATTTGAACCAAAACTTGGGGGGGGGGGCGCTGCGCCCCCCCCCCCCCACGGGACGCCCCTGCCCTTATGGTCAGAATCAGAAACCCTAGCTTTTGCGAAGATTTCAGGCGTCGATTCAGAGTAGCGTCTCCAATCGTAGTGAAACCGCTCGGAGCGCTCAGTTCGGAAATCGCGAATTCAGAAACGTGTTTCCTTTTCGACGCTATGCATCATTCTGAAGAAGCCATTCCCAGTGGGTGACCTTCGTGTCCCGGAAATTTTCCCTGTCAAAATCAATCGGAATCAAGTGTCTCTGAGCCGTTTCCTGATTAAATATTGGTTCAGAGACGGGTTCAAGTGATCTCCGAGAGTATTGGTTGATAACGAAGATGAATCCGGAATGAAGTGTCCGGCCAGTCTCTGACTAGATCGTTCGTCTAATCAGTTCGACATCCGGATTTACAGCAGCTTAGAGATACGAGCAAGGATGTTTTCGATTTACGTCGAGGAGCTGGTTGCCAGATTTGTGCAAATTCTCTGTGATAAGAAGTAACCTGTATTCTACCGGAAAATTTAATCGTCAAAATAAGATATAAACAGTCTTTCTTGATAAGGCAAATTTCGTCGTGTAATGATGATAACCTGAAAGTGTTATTGACGGCTTTTTTACTGTTTTTGTTTACAGTCCACAGTTCACAAAATATCTTTCTGCAGGGAAATAACGTGAGACATGCGTCAGTACAATAAAAATAAAATAATTATTGCCTGTGTAGTTTATGCTAACATAGAGTTATTAGGGTCGGTGTCAAAAAGGAAAAAGAAATATTCTAAATTTCAATTAATGAATTCATTAGTTTATTGTACTTGGGGCTTTGATATGCGTCTTGGTATAGTAACTCCGGCCGCATAGAAATCTTGTTAGGAAAGTTATTTACTTGCGAAAAAGATTAAGTGTATGATAAACCAAGATTTGTTCGCTCTCTTTCGTTTCAGGCACACTAACTATAGATAAAAAACTCCTGGGATTTTCCATCACAGATTTTGGGAACGGGATCGATCCCATACTCCGATCTTGAGAAATGAAATGAAAGCGAACGAGTAAACCTATTTGATATGCAATGTAGTAATGCGGCAATAATAGGAATAGTCTCCACGTGTAGTAACCTCGACCCCCTGGTAAATTTAACTTTACAGTACTTTTTGTAGAGAAAAAAATTATGGTTAGAAAGAGACTTAGGTGATAAAGCTAATTTGGACATTTTAAATTTTGCAAGCTGCCACTGCACAGAAAAAGTCGAAGCCAAAAGGTAAGCCGTTTCCTACAAGGTCTAAGGCTAGGAATGAGCGAAAACAGATTTAGAAAGAACAGTGACTTTAACGCGTGTTTCGTGGGAAAATCATGTGAAATTGTGTTACGTACTTGAAATTTATCCAGGGCTCTTCTTGAGGGGTTACCCACTCACCGGAACCTGCTGTACAGTCTTTTCCGGCACCGAACGAAACTAGGGGTGTCGGCACCGATAAATATGCTGATTTTAATGTCTTAACACGTGAGAACCGGTGCCGGCTGGTGTGAGCCGGTGCAAGCACCGGGCACTTGTTGTGCACTAAAATCGAAAGTGGGCAACCCCTCGGATCATCTTGTAGGAGTGTTGTTTGCTAGGAGTCAGATTTTTCATATTTTTTTACTAGCCTAAATAAGTAATAATAATAAATAAAATTTGAATTATTGTGTTTTAGTGTTCTCCGACCCTCATGGTGTGACATGGACCTACACTGGAGATCACGGTAAGTTCAATCTGGTTTGTTACTTGGCCATAGTAGACTATCCTTACCTACTATTAAAATAATTGTAATATATCCTTCAGCCCAAGCTGACTGCGAATCGTATTTGACAGTGCGAAACGAATACAACGGTTGAATTTAATTAAATCTATATCTCGAGCCTTCGTGGCAAGTATCAAATTTGACGGTGCAAAACGGATAAGTCAGATTTATCCGACTGACTTATCCTTTTTGCACCGTCAAATATGATTCGCAGTTCTGATGGACTATCGATCCTCTTCAGGCTTAAGCCGCTGAAGCTGAAAAATGAACTGGTGGAAAAACAAACTAAAGATTCTAGCTTAATATGTAGCTTCAACAAAATTCAGCTGACGTATCCGTTTGCACTGTCAAATTATAAAATAAATTGCTACCTCCTAAATCGAAGTATTAGACTGTGTTCTATCTGTCTGATCAAAAGAAAAATAGGGAACTATCTCGCATGTCAGTGTCTTATAAGCATCTAGTATACTGTGCGTGCTTTTGCGGCTCGAACCTGAAGACGTGCATGATCTCCTTGAGCCTGAAGAGGACCCTTTCCAAGAAGGGCCTAAATATAGCTCTAATCAATCAGTCGATCAATTTATTTATTCGTGATATTACAATCACATATTCAAAATTACACTAACACAGGACTACTCTTTACTAAATACATACAATAATTTCATCCATTCGGTGGCTCGGGTCAATAGCACAGTCGACGGAAAAGGCGATAGAAATGGCCAGAATGGCATTCTGCACTCTCGCGAAGTGCCTTTAAAGTGGATTTTCGGAAACTTCTAACCTTGCAACAAAACTAACTATCGCTTTCCGTCTCATAACATCAAACGATTCAGTTTCATTTTCTAAAAACATTTGACTAGCAGAGCAATGCCGATTGTATGAGAGGAGATGACGGAAGGCATTAGTTACGGCATTAGGCATTAGACGGAAGGCGTCGTATCAAGATAGTTATCAAAAAGTGGGAGACAGCATAGTTGTGTGCAATGAGTCTTAAATAAAAGAATTATAACTGACACTGTCCAAAATTTAAAATTACGAATTAAATGGTTCGCACGTGCGCAAAGACCCCGATACTGACCCGAAATTGCTGAATCGTCATACAGGTCATCATCTAAAAAATAAACTAAATAGTTCACTTTGTGTACTCTCTTCAAAACAAAATCACCAGTTCGAATAGCCGGAAATATCAGGGATTTAAAATTGACGTATCAGGATTTAACGGGATTTAAAATCTAGTTGACGTATCCGTTTTGCATTGTCAAACAGGATGCCCCCTTTCTACCCCCACCCCCGACGATGGTCGGACTGGGAAACTGACTATTTA
The DNA here is from genome assembly GCA_023053575.1 of Branchinecta lynchi. NCBI lineage: Eukaryota > Metazoa > Arthropoda > Branchiopoda > Anostraca > Branchinectidae > Branchinecta > Branchinecta lynchi. The sequence goes on from JAKZAP010000017.1 coordinate 1,235,275, forward strand.
CAAGTGAATCTGGTTGGGTTTCTGATATGCCGCCCAAGTTTCATCGTCCTAGCCCACCTAGAAGTACCTTAACTCCGGATCAGAGGAATTCCGGAACTCCCCTCCAACTCCCCCCACAGTGCCCAAACCGATCCAGTTCTGTCAATGGTTTAGCTAGGGTTTGTGCTTGTTCTTTCCACCAAGTTTCATCCTGATCGCTCCACTCTAAGCGCGTCAAGATTTCCGATTCCCCTCTCCCCCCCCCCCCCCCAAGTTCATTGGATCCGATCCGGACATGAAACAGTACATCCGGGACACGAGGTCATGCCAAATACCAAATCTCATTGAGATCCGATTACCCGTTCCAGATTTATCCATAGCTTCCGGATTCCCCCTCCCTCCACTCCCCCCGCGGTGGTCGAATCGGGGAAGTGATTATTTCTAAGTTAGTTTGGTCGGGTCCCTGAGTCCAAGTTTCATCGTCCTAGCACTTCTGGAAGTACCCTAACTCGAGAATAGTGGACCGACAAACAGACCAAAAGATAAGTGATCGGTATATGGCACTTGAGCGAAGCTGTCGTTGAGCGAAGTAGAAGTGCCATAACAAGTTCGGATCCAACAGAAGCAACTCATGTCCCGCAGTCAGATATCTCGAGTCAGCTGTGGGGATATTAGCCCTCAATCCTCCCATATAGTAATGCGACAGTGTGTGATCTGGCCAATGGTAGGTGTTCTCCACAATAGCAGAAACTGTATACTAGAGCTAGAAGCTCATATGGCACTTGTAAGGCTGGGTCAGAGGATAAAAGTAGGAATTTGCCAAATCGGGGGTTTCTTCTGATCGTTTGTAAGCTAAACTCTTGAGGCAAAAACGATCATGGGCTGATAGGGGTCATGAAAATGTTTACTTTGCTTAAAAGTATTTGTTTGTACATTGCGGTCAAGTTGAGTATTTTAAATGATAGTCGGATCTGAGAAATGACAATTTCTGAAGCCAATGTTGTCGAGTCTCTAGTGTTCCAGCCAAGTTTCATCGTCCTAGCACATCAGGCACATCACCTTAGCTTGCGATCACTGGAATTCCGGACTCCCCCCCCCACCAAGTTTCATCCCGATCGCTCCATTCTAAGCGTGTCACAAGATTTCCGGTTCTCTCTCTCCCTCCCTCCCCCACCACATCCGTCGGATCTAGTCCGGACTTGAAATGGGACATTTGAGACAACAGGTCTTTCCAATGATCAAGTTTTGTTAAGATCCCATAACCCGTTCGACAGTTATACATACCTCAAGGTCAAGGATTCCCCCTCCCTCTCCTCCCACGGTGGTCGAGTCGGGGAACGGGTCGGATCCGGATCACCATAATTCCGGACCCTCCTCCACCCCACCCCACCCAAGAATGCCGGAATCCGGTCCGGTTCTGTCTCTGATGTACCTAGGGCTTGTGCTTGTTCTTCCAACCAAGTTTCGTCTCGATCGCTCCACTACGAGCGTTTCACACGATATCCGGTCCGGCCTGTTAACGAAACATCCGAGACACAAGACCTTTTCAAACGTCAAGTTTCATTAAGATCCGATAAACTGCTACTACTACTACTATACCATTCAAATGTTAGCTATACCTCAAGATTCCGGATTCCCCCTCCCTTTTGGGGGAGTGACAATTTCCAAGTTAGTTCTGTCGGTTCCCTTATACGGCTACCAAGTTTCATCGTCCAAGCGCATCTGAAAGTACCCGAACTCGGGATTACCGGACCGACCGACGGAAAAGTGATCGGTATATGGCACTTGGCCGGAAGGCAAGTGCCATAAAATCACTTCTGCACGACTTCATCTATTATTTAAGTGATTTTTGAGGATTCCAACTAAAAAGGTTGAAGCACTGAGAATCCTTGGTTTTGCGGGCGGAAGGGGACGGGGTTCACAGGTAGCTCAGACTATTCAGCTTGAAGCCTTTCATATCTCTTCACCACTACCACTCTCTCACCTGATAGGTGTTCCTTCAGCCCAAGCTGACTGCGAATCATATTCGACGGTGTAAAACGGATAAGTCAGCTAAATTTTTGGGTGACCTGATCGCCCAAATCGCCCATACATGCCGCCGACTAGTACCCATCTTAGCTGGAAAGAAGAACAAGAGACAGGATACTTCTAAACCAAAATGCAGAAGAATCTGTACCTTTTCGACGACCCAATCAAACAGTAAAAACAGCAGCCATGCCTAGAATGCAATCACAGGACCAGCTTTAATTCCAACCAAATTTCAAAGAAGAATTTCACAAAATCGGATATTTAAGGAATAATCTTTAATTGTTTTTCGTAAGTTCTTTTTCCAGCTTGAGTGGCTTGAACCTGAAGAGGACCCTTGCCAAGAAGGGCCGATATATAGCTCTAACAAAATGTAGCTTACTTATCCGTTTTGCATCGTCAAATGTCACTCTCTCACCCTACTAAAGAATTGTCTCTGTTCCAGGTCCGGAGCACTGGTACGAAATGGAGCCCATCTGTGGTGGCACAGAGCAGTCTCCAATCGACATCGTCCCTTCGTCGGCCATCCCTGAAAAGTTCTTGCCGCTGTTTTTTGTTAATTACGAAGCAAAGCCTCAGAAAGTTACACTCAAGAACAATGGGCACACAGGTAATTTATACTTTTTTGTTCTTCCCGCGTAGCTTCTTACTTCTCCCTCGGAATGGGGGGAATCTTTACGTTTCAGCTTCTTTGGACTCAATTTAAAGATAAAAAAATACACAATTAAAGGACCCCTCTTGCTTATTCTACCTTTTATAATGTACTTAGCTCTCATATGGAATTATAAGCTTCTAAAATCCTCGCCTTTCTCCATTGTTTCGTTTCAGAACTACGAATTTTTTGCGCTTTTTCGGCCTTGTCAAGTTTTCCCGTCACGCAACAAAAAGTTTGCCGGAATCTTCAGCGTCCGCTGACACTCTTTCACACATAAAGGTGTGATAATCTTCTATTTCTTAGTTCTTTTATTTGCTTAGTTTTCCCACTTTTTAACCAAGGCACGTTCAATTTTCAAATGTTCTGCGCCCAGCTGCCGCGTCGGAGAGCATGAAGGCTGTATACAGTCGACAAGCGCTAACAAGAGAATCGCTAGTTTTAGGTGGAAAGTAACAAGAGCATTGCTAGTTTTAAGTAGAAAGTTATGTTATTTTAAAAACATTTCGTCTGATTCATTTGATAGGAAAAAGATCATTTCTAATAAGAGGTGTGCATTAACATTCCTGCCAGGAAAGCACAAAAGGAATGCTTGGCTTCTTTCTCGTTCCTTGTTTCCCTTATTTTTCTCTCTTTTTCATTTAAGGTTGAAACCTCGGTTGAAACCATAGGTTGTGTTTTTCCTCGCTCCCTTTTTCTTTACATAGAGTATTCAGATAGTTGATTATGTTTGTTGTTTAATTAATATCGTTTATTTCCCTGCCCTACGTCAGCTCACTAACGTTAAAACTGTGATCAAATCATTTAAAATTTCTGACATCGTAACTTAAACTATTTAACAATAGACGCTAAGTCTGATGTTTTTATCTTTTCTGATCGTCCCGCAATTTCTTATAGAACTTCTTTCCGGTCGTCTTAGGTTTGCGCTCATCTCGTTGGTTCCGTAAAGAATGTGCGGTGGTGGAAGTTTCGGTGGGCCAGACGCGTCGTCCTTACCGGCCTTTTTTTGTCGTCGGTGAAAACGGGGGTTGGTGGGGGGGGGGGATTACGGGTTATGAAAGCACCTGTCCAGGACTGAAACAAAATAGTAAATTTAACATAGAATTAACGGTTTAAATACTCGATACCTCTGACTAATGTAGGCATGTGGCTGCTGCGTGGACGTAAAGAGTACCAGATTCACTTTCGTGCACTTGCGGTCACTATTGTTTCGATTGCATGCTTTCTTGAGATCCCGATGGAAAGTTTTCTAGAAATAGTTGAATGAAGTTGTAAGCTTTAGTAGTATACAGTAGTAACTGTTGCCAATGCATGCTACTATAGCAATACTGGATGTTATTGTAGAAATACTGGATCCTATTCCTTAAAGGACACTTCGCACTATTTACTGTTCAACTTACAGGATCTTAAAATATTTGAATACTTAAAAATAGGCAGTGGTTCTAACAAATAAACCACCGTTTTGACTGTTTTAAGCCTTTCCCGAGACCCGTTGACGTATAGCGAAGACAGGGAAACAATTTACATGACCAGTTTTTCTGGTGGAAAAACTTCTCGCAGACAACCGTCGATAGCGCGATACACATCGAAGGTAGTACATGGCAAGTGAGAAAATCAGCGTTTAGCGGTAGCAATACACGGCAAGTGAGAAAATCAGCGGTTAGAATGTATACCGTACGAAATTGGGGTCTCCGCGTTTAGAAATATATGGATTGATTCTTGAAGTGGGTTGCGTTAGTACTTCAGGTAAGACAGGTCCTTTAAGATTAGCCCAGTCTGAGGCCCGCTAAATGAAAGTATTGGACACGGGTGCTGTTTTTGCTGCTCGTGTCCTTTTAGGACACGCATAATCAATACATGCAACGTTTTCGTACAACTAAACAGGCAAAAAAGATGTCATCGGAATATGCGGGTGACACTGATTCGCTTTCTTGAAAGCAAAGCGAAAACACTTTCCACTTCAGTCGTAGATGCTTTCCAAAACGAGCGGATCGTCAAAACATAGGTGTAAGCAAAGCGAGTTTTAGCTGAAGTCACAAAAAAAGCCGGCGCATACACCAGCGGATCTTTCCGGACGGCCAGAATCGCCCAATAAGAAGACAGATCTTCTCCCCTTCTACGCGCTTGCTCACACAATGAAATGTTTGTTGATCCGAATTTCCCGCACCTGCAGCAGTTCCCACGCTTCTATTCCATCAAGGTTTCCCCTTTAGTTACCTCTCTGGAAAACATGACCTATTTTGACGAATGTTTTCCACGTTCCCGCAGCATCCAGTATTTTGGAATTCCCTAGCGTTCGTCTGCGCTAAAAGGAAGTCTTTCCTTCCGCTGAGGTCCGACAGCATTGAGAGAGAAGATGAAACAGTTAATTGACTTCACTACGAATTCTTATCATGTTAAGAAAAACTCAAAGCCTTGGCTTGAAGGGACAACTCCCCGGGGGAGGGGGGGGGCATGTAGAAAGACGTCTTAAAGCAAAACGCATCAGTTCCAAATTGGAGACTGGATCTTTCTTTCACGAAAATCTACTTAGGAAAATCTTAAATCCATGTCACCCCCGCCCCCGTACAAAAAAACCTGGCGAATCCTCTGAGTATCAACTACATTTAACTCGTCTTGGTAAAAGTCCTCAATTTCTTGCGGTCTAAATTGCAGTTTTCAGTAAAATTTTTGATATTTCCTATATATTTGCATTTGGGGGGAGGGGGGCTTAGTTTTTTCGCCAGGGGGGGTGGCCGGTTTTTTTTAATGTCCGAGGGGGGGGGTCACCTAGCCCCAGGCAAATATAAGTATAGTAGGTTAATATAGTTGTTTGTAACGGTTACTATCTCTTAAACAGAATAAAAAGGGCATGCGTACTTGGAACTTGTTGAGAAATTAAAAGTTAAAAATTCGGTCTTAGTATTAGTATCCTTAGAATTTGATCCTACAACTATACTCTGCCGAGAGCAACTAAATAATATAATATTCAACAGAGGGTATTTGTTGCTCTCCCAGAGGGAGTTTGCCACTGATTCCAGGTTCCTTCTTTTGTCTGCCAATACTATAGGTGGAATTATACCTCGCATCTAACATATAGTGAACAAAAATGTAAAGAATGTCTGAAACAAAGAAAACTTATGTTGCAATGTCCATAACCTGAAAGTTTAACGCCAAATATATTAATAAAATAAAATAGAAACTATAAGTTACTTTTAAGTATTAAAATATTTACGTCACTGACTAGCCGTCACCAAAAAAGTTGGAACTAATAAGAATAGGAGAAAGATGTAACGCTATCCGAGAAGAAATCAGGAGCAGGTTACCTTACCTGTGGGCCGGACCCCTATGGAACTTTAGTAGGCATGACCGGTTTGACAGCTCAAATATCGGCCAATCAAGAGGGATTCTCCTTCTCTATTATCACTGAATGACCGCCTTTTAATTCTTCCTCTAAACTTCAATCGGTTTGAGCGATGCGGTCAGGCATATATCTATGACTATTCCACGTTCCATGTCAGTCACACCTGATCGATCTCGTCGATCCTAATTGCAATCTCATCGGTCTTAGTTCCTAAGTCCTAACACGTTTTCGAGGTTGCCCCGTCTGAATATAGATTCTGGAGGGAGAACGGGGTTCCTTCTTCCTCATATTCTCATTCAGGGATGGAAGAGAACGGATTTTCCAATACTGTATCGATGCAATGTTCCTTTACCGAGAGAGAGACGACAGAATAACTGTTTGCGTTTAACGACCACCCTAAGAAGTAAAAGCTTATCCTAGGGGCGGAGGGAGACTATTTTAGTAAATTGTGCATCCTAAGAGCGTGTTCCACTCTACTTACCGTAGTAACTAATGACATCGCGAATCCTGGCTCCTTCCCGATGAAAAGTTTGTAGCCTGCGTAGTAGTATGGTAGTAGTACGAAAACGTTGCATGTAATACTAGGTAATAGCAAAGAATACTAGCATTTAATGTGCCTCAGACTGGCCCAATCTTATGTAGTAGTATCCAGTAGCATCCTGTCTTACCATACTAGCATCCAGTCTTGCATATATGGTAGTATGCAGTAACACGGTAGCCTTGAAGTAGAAGCATGTAGTAGCATCGTTAGTACTGGATGCAACTTTTTCGTACTACTTCATAGTACTATTTTGAGATAAATTTTTTATTGGGTTGGCGTCAAGGCTGGAACGTCCTTTCCTATTTTCGTCAAAATATCGTGCCGGGGGCTGATCGGGCCAATCACGTCCCAGAGATGCGTAATTATCAAGCTAACTACGCTCCCGAGCGTGATAAGCAAATGACCACTGGCTACTATTTTGAGAGGGTCGGAACGGTCAACATATTAACTTTTCAAGAGGTTGGGACGAAAATAGGAACTTATAAGGTGTATTCTCGCCGTTTCCCGAGGACTCCTCGGGGACTCGAAGGGAACGGCGAGAATAGTGGGAGTCACTCCACACGGTCTCCGCGTCCGGAAAACAATGAGAACACGTGGAATGCTTGCAAAATTAAAATAAATATGATATTGACGAAATAAGTCTGGATCCTTTTTTTTTTTGGTTTCGCTTATTCTGATTGTTTTTAATTAATTTTACATTGCATCAACACCAGAGAAAATTGATTCCCCTCTGAATCTGAAAGGGAGTCCTTTTTGATGATGGTGATGATAATCGGAACATTCCCCATCCGTAGGGACTTGCGAGAATACGGGGAGTGAGTCCCGAGGACAAACAGAAACGCGGGGGCTCCTCAAGTGGAGTCCTCGGGGAACGACGAGAATATGCCTATAGTTACTATTGTTGGAAGATGGAACACACTTTAAGTGTAAGCCTAAGAGCTAAGCACCAAGAGCCTCACGTGCTGAGCGGGTACACGGGGACAAAATTCATAAAGTATATTCAGTTTCTTTGATAGAACGGAGGAAGGAGAAAATGAGTAATAGAAAACCATTACTCATAATCTTAACAACAGATCAAATACTGTTGAAAATATTAATTATTCCTTAGGGATTTCTGAAATACATTAGTTGCGTTTTCGCTGATACCATGATATCTGTTACCACGGTAACTGGATCTGCAGTTACTCGTTTTTGCAGTTATCGTGGTATCTGATCACGGTGCTCTGCAGAAACGACTGTTGCCGAAATTGCACTTTTCGAAGTCATCCCAAAAGAAAACAGATATCCAGTTAGATCACTAAGTGCTAAACTTGTTTCTCACCAATCTGACAAAACTTGATGAAAGTGAGATGAATTTTCAGATACCGTAGTATCTGAATATCTGATACCACGACAACTGGCCAGATACCACGATAACTGCAAAAACGCCTTTTGACCGTGGTATCAGATACCACAATAACTGCAAAAACGACTTTACACCGTGGTATCAGTGCAAAAACGCAACTATTTACTTTCGATTTTCGTATTCTAAACTGAACCTAAAAATTAAATATTATTACCCATGCGTGTTCTGTCCTTTACGTTATCAAAATGTATACGAAAGTTTCCGCGATAAACAGCCCGCAGTAGTGCCGACACGTCCAGTAGTGGCAAATATTACCCGATAGGTCCTTCTCTGATCATTATACTGTAAACAGTAAAGATGTTTAACACTATTACAAAAACGTAAGTTTCAAAACAGCTTGACAATAATACAATCAAAAGTCTGAACGGACAATCCACTTCAAATGTTCTCAGTCGAGGCCACAAGCCATATCTCAGAGCGCCCGCAGCTTTCCCACACAACTTTCTGGGAACTAGTTCGAATACGTAAGAAAAAGACGATGAGATTTCCTTATGGAATAAATTATATAGTTGTCCTTAATATTTGAAAAATGTGGCAAATATTTTTACTGCTTTTATGTTGAGTCATAAATTATAGTTTTTGGGAGAGATGGCGCCTATCACCTGACAGCGCTGTAAAAAAGTTTCTCCGTATAAAGGTTAAAGTTAACTGCAGTATTTACTAATCGGATTCATCTTATCTCTACTTGGTATTAATCTTATCTGCGTAGAGATAAGGATAATCCGAGTAGTAAATACTGTAGTTAACTTTAATCTGTATACGGAAAAACTTTTTACAGAGAAGGGAGCAAAGACAAATACTTGTTTCGCACATTTGCTGGATTGAGCTTCTCATCTTTTGCTTGCATGTGCATGATTTGCTTTGCTGTTCAGCAATTATCATTCGGGGAAGATCAAAACTTAGTTTGCGGATCAAAATGTGTTTGATGTACAAAATTTAATTCAGTTCAGTTTTCAAATCAGTTAATTTTAGTTTTGTCATTCATTCATCACAACAACGTACAGAACGCTCATTAAGGAACAACCGTATCTTGTGCGGGAGTGTGCAACTTTTCATTCACTTATGACAAAGGAGGTTTAAGAGAGAGAGAGAGAAAGGTTTGTTTAGACAACATCATAGCTAACAGCTAATTTACGTCGCTTCACTATGCTAAATAACAAACTGACACAAAAAGGGAAAATATCACTCGGCTTTGTTTGGCAAATCCGTAAAAAAAAGGTACAAACGAATTTGCGTGGCGGTTTCGGGAAGCTACTGGAACCAGTTTATTTTTGTGACGCGTACGGTTGTTGGGCGGTGCAGTGGGTGGTAAGATGTCTTGATGCTGGGGTTTAGAGAGAAGAAACTTCCCAATCCTCAGTATAATCTGCTCGTATCTTTGGGCCAAAGTGGGGAGGTCGAGTTTAACCAGCGCTTCACCATAAGATAGCTGTCGATCGCCAATAATAATGAACACGGCCCGCTTTTGCACCGCCACAAGTTCTTGGATGAGGTATACAGTACGCAGTGCTGCAGGTCCACATAGTGGGCTTGCATATTCCAGAACTGGACGGACGTATGTAAGATAAGCTAGCAATAGGCACTGGACATCATAGCCAAATCTACGCATTGCATTTAAAGACTGCAGACATGCATTTGCGTTATAAACAACATTTTCAACGTGCAAGCCGAAAGAACAATCACTGGAAAAAGTAACTCCCAAAATCTTTATTCAGTCGACAATCGGAAACGGAACATACGGTTGGCTGAAAGTGCGCTTCAACGGATTGAAGCGTAAGACCTTTGACTTATTCTTGTTAATTGTCAAATTAGAGACATTGCACTTGGCAATAACGCATCGAAGAAATCGTCACTGAACTCTTTCTTAACAATCCCGTTTTCAGCTAGGTATTTCAATAGAAAAGAGATACCGTCTATAAACTTGTAATGATCCTCATATTCTATGAGATAGACTAGTAGGTAGTTAATCACGGCTATAAATATAATTGTAGCCAACTTTGTGCCCTGCTGAGCTCCACATGTAATACCTGTCCAATCAGAGTCAGAATCTCCCTCAAACAGGGCATAAACACGCTGTTTCCTATTAGATAAGAAATCCATAATCATGAATAGCACGCTCTTTTTAGCACCCATTATTTTTAAATTTTGGCCAGCAATCAGGTGGTTAACGAAATCAAAAGCTTTTCGGAAGTCTATTGGACCTAGATCCAGGAACCGATTACTTTTATCCAGCCATGTAAGTATGCAATTGTTTATACACACTAGATAAATTGTAGTGCTGCAATCCTGGAGTCCACCATACTGGTACTTGTTGATCGAAGAACTGATTTGGTTGGGCAATCGACGGAGTACAAATGCCTCCGTAACTTTAGCCAGGCAGGGGGTTATCTAGATAGGACGCAATTCATCACATGATTTAGGGGGGGCTTGACTTCGGAATAACCTTTTTCCTTTTCCTTTTCCTTTCCTTTCGCCTTTTTCTAGATATCTGGGGAAGTACCAAGCATGAAACACAGGCTGATCAACACGGATAACGGCTTGGCAATGAAGGGGGCATATTCACGAACAAGTTTTTCCGAAGGATAAGATGCACTGTTGGGCTTAATTTTCGTTAATTCTTTGTAGACCTCCTCTTCAGTGACTTCAATAACTTTCTTCTTCTGAGCAGCCGGACAAGAGATCGGCTTTTTGGGATTCCGTGGGGTGGAGGGTGGGTTGTGCAGATTTTAGTGAAGAAGGAGTTCACATCTGTCGCAGTGAGAAGTTTGCCACTATCGTCCAATATTCTCACACTAGACGTAGTGGATTTTCCCGACATTTTTCGAACAGACTGATGCCATTTCTTTGGATTACTGACGCGCATAGGTTACACTGATAAACGGCCATATTGAAGCTTGGCCTTCCGTATTACAGTGATTGTGTAATTTCGTAGTTTCTTTGCGTTTACTACATCGCCGATAGAATGTAGGCGGCATCTCTCACGGATGAGTTTCTTTATGGCAGTAATGGCTTATCAAACTCACTAATGATAACTGACTTGGTGGGGAACATTTCGATGTATTTGGAGTACAGAATGTCACCTAATCTTTTAGTCTTTTCGTGGATGCTTGAATCACCGTGAACTTATGGGAAATCATGATTGCTTATCCACTCTCCATAGCAGGGGCGGATCCAGAGGGGGGGCGAGGGGGGCGATCGCCCCCCCCTAGACTGGCTGTAATTTTTTGTTTTGTTTTACTGCACTTACTGAAGTCTGCATTAACGCATGTTCTAACTACTGTAACTAGACTAAAATCTTTTTACAAGTGGAGCCAGGAGCTTGAATTTTTCTTGTAAACACTTGTCAGTTGATCAAGTACAGTTTTTACCATTACTGTAATATATGAAACCCACATTTTCGTTAAATAAGAGACCGACAGGGACACTTAAAACGCGAAAAAAATCAGCCTTGTGGCCGACAAAAAAGACACTACCCCCACTCTTTTCGGTAAGAATCGCCCCCCCTAGAACGGAAGGCTGGATCCGCCCCTGCTCCATAGGCTCGAATGGCAGAGTCCGTCAGAGGGCTGGTAGATAGATAGATAGATAGAAAGTTAGAACAAATAGACAAAAATACAATATATGTATCTAATGTCAGTACGCTTAAAAATTCACGCTTTGTTAAAATATTTCACGAACTCGGGAATAAAACTTTGGATATCTGCGTGTTTTGTAGGTACGGTACAGAACTTGGGAACCTTAGAACTTTCCACTCGTTCTGGTCGACTTCTAACATTTTGATAGGGGGGAGGGAGTATTTGGGAGTGGAGAGGATGACCCGAAGTCATTGGTTACCCCCGAAGCCGCGGGTAACCACGCGGCTTAATTTCGGAGTAAGTCGGTTTGCATATCGCCCAAATTACTTCCTAGTCCGGATTGGCGACATCAGAAAGGAGTTTACAGTTTATGTTACCTTTCCTTCGCGTGAGAATTGAGGGTTTCACCGAACCTTCAACGTCTTTTCTTATTACCTAGAATCAGCTGGGGTTCAGCGGCTAGGGATCATCTTTCACAGTGTGAAGTCATTCCTGATTTAAATCCATTTTTATAAGAATCGTCTCTGTCAGCTGTTACCGCCAGATGGTTCCACCGTCTGGAAGTAGTAAAAAAAAAAGAAATAATGATATTGTACAATAACGAAGATATTTCCCCGTATTTTACTTTCGCTATAAGAGTATGAACATCATCCGTTTGCGACGATTGGTTCCGAATTGGCTTTCTCTGCCACTGTAGCTGTCGAAAATTAGGCGGGGATGCGTTCTTGGAACAGCTTTTGATTCGTAATCATACTCAAACCTTGGCAGAAAGAATCCGTGTCATTACTTCCGCTAGAAAATAATGTGAACGTGATAATGTACTTATACTGTAGTTATACGTGATACGTCTTCTGGCGTGAATCTGTCTGTTGTCTATCTTTTAAAATTTTGGTATGGTCATTCTTCAGTAAGGTTCAAATGGCAAGGTAGCTTTCAGAGATTATTCCAGTCCGAACTGGTGTTCGTCGAGGGGGAGTCTTATCTCCCTACATCTTCAAATCGGCCATATCTTCTTGTCTTGATTCTTTGCATCCTGCTTACTTTTATAAAGACCACGCCTTCAGCTACATAGCTTACGCGGACAACTTGCTCTTAGTAAGCCGTACCCGATCCACACTCACCAAAAATGTCTGTAAGCTGTCGTCGGAACTTCTCAAAATCGGTCTTGAAGTTAACCTCTCAAAATGTGAGTACCTGCATTTCAACCCTTCGTCAAATCGTTTCAATGCTAACGCTTCTATCTCTCTTGGATCGTTCGTCGTCAGATCAACAGAATCTCTACGATGGCTTGGCATTACATTCAAATCCTCGTTGTCAAAAATTTGCTCTTCGGTTGTTCAAGAAGTTTCTAGATCAATCCGTACCGCCTATGGGCGCATCGTCCCCAACCGGGGGCGCTATAATCGTAAAGCTTTGGGAAAATTGTACAGCACCTTCTGCGCTCCTTCTATACTATTTCGTTCTGGTGTCACTCATATTCTGCGAAAGAAGGACATAAAAAAGATGAGATCATGTTATTTTAAATATGCAAAGCACCTGCTCCACTTGTCGAAATTATGCCATAACCATACTTTGACGGAGAAGTTCAAAATTCAAGATGCAAGTGTTACCCTTTTGGATGTTTCTTCGTCGCTATAAAAAATCATTGACAACAGAACCCGACCAGCGCACGACCTTCTACACTGCTTCCTGGCCGACGATTGAAATTAAGTGTCTTTTTGTGTATGTTTATGTGTTTTATTTACTTTCTTCATTTACTCCGCTTTCTGAAAACGGCGGGTTATAAATAAATTACTTAATATTACTTACTTACTGTATAGTTCAGTCATGATCGTCTTCCCTGAAAGACGAATTTGAGTCGACCGTAGTTGAAACGGGACACTTTTGCAATATTTGCAAATAGCCGACGTCCTGATTTGAAACGTGGCACCATTATTTCGCTGACAAAAAAAATGCTTTAGCGTGTTCAACGGATTGTACGTATGTGGGAGGAAAAAATTATTGCTCTTTTGATTGCTGGTCCGACCTTTTCTGGAGTCTACAGCCCTCCCCGGAAAAGGACATTAAAGCTTAACTGAAAAGGCTTGAAACAGCGGACTAGTTAAAGCAGTTTGAAAACCCGATGAAAATACGTTACTTCTTTGCTCCGCTATTCACGAATAATCGATTTTGAAATAGTGGTATTTCCCTTTCCGAGCTGAGGTACCTCTATTCGCTTGCACCTTTGTTGTATGCTTGAAGAAAATGATTTACGACAAATAAGTGGTCACGCAGTGAGCTACCTTACACGAGTTTATCACAGGCCAGTGTTTGTATTCAGATTCAAATTTTACGCCTTACAATACAATTTTGTGTTGTGAGGATAGCCGTATATATTCTAAAAATCAAATAAAAATTCCTTAACACAATCTAAATAATGCAATTTACTCAGTTAAATGAAACAAAAGCAAGTTGGCTTTCCAGATAAACTTTAGTGCATTTTTCAAGTTTCGAGAAACACGAGTAGAGTAGAGAAGATTTTCTCATAAAGTAACTTTCGCGGCGAAAGGAAACTCAAGGGGTATTCTTTTTTGGGGGTATGTTGCATGGGTATTTTTGGTTCTGCAAGCATAAGCGTTGACAATCGACCATTCTTCTTAGAATAACATTTCATACGATATCTGTGGACAGTTAGGTATAATTTACGGTACGCCTACCGTAAATTACTACTACCGTACCAGTACTACCGTACTGGTGTTTTCTTATATATTCTCGATTGAGTTCTATCTTTATTTTTCCGAAAGTTCTTCGTTACGAAAAATAGCATGTGATAGGATAATGTCAATAAGAAATGTCAACAAGTAAATGTCAAAAAATGTATGTCAACAAATGTCAAATAGTTGGAAATGTCAACAAAAAAACACAGACGCTAGTGCACAGTATTAGGTCAGATACTTTTCCATACCATTGAAATAGTATTCAGGACTAAGTTTTTCTGAAAAGAACAGTAGCCGTTGTAGAATGGATAGACGTCTTCAAGCGGAACAGGATTTGTAGTGAACCTCAAAGGACCTACTTCAAACCAACTCCTTTCCGTATTTCGTGAAACTTGCATCCTTTTTTATACATGAACGTGTAGTAACCACAAAACTTCACATACACGAACTTTTGCGATCTATGGATTTTTTAATGTGGTTTGATTATATTGGAAGCTTTTAAACTGCCTGAAAAACTTCATCGTTCGTCACCTTTCGTAAGCGGGATGATTTCAGATTAGGTTAGTTCAATACTTATTTGGTGATTGGGAATATGAAATGTCTTGGTTCTAACACTTTTCGTAAATAAGATTTGATAAACATTTTACTTAACACTCTACGTTTGAGCGCTTGCGCACTTGTTTCATTTTTATTTCTATTCTTGCTTGAAACGTGCCTATGTAGGAGAAGAATGTTTTGTGCCTGAAATCTTGACCGGTGTTGATTAGAGAAGCTAGGTCTGTACCAAGCACCTAAAGTTTGGATTAGGGTTAGTGCGTTCGGGTTTTGATATGGACTGTAGTTATCGGCTTCCAAATATGTATACAACATGAAAAGTTCATGGGAATATGTCTCTTCGATTCGAGTTGATATTTTCACCGAGGCGCTTAAGCTTTCTTTGGCTTGTATTCCTTTTGGCACTGATGTATTCCAGATTGGCAGCAGGTTGGACTTGATCTCTTTTGTCAGGTCAAGTCCTTTGTTTGTACTTGTTTTTCTCTCATCTTGTGTGAACGTTCTAGCTGTCCAGCCTACCTCTCTCAAACAATCAATTCCTCTTTTTTGCTACGAATGCAGGCTAATGAGACGTCTCGAAAGTCGATTTGAAGATGGAATCCGAAATTGACAAACACTGTCTCTGAAAAGAAGTTCTTCCGTTCTTCATCTGTGAGAACGGATAGATTTTCGTCCAACAAAAGACTTTTCCAGGAACTTCTAACACCGTTCTATCTATTAAAGTTCACATCGATCCGTTGATCGACCGAATTCTAAAGCGACAGACCTACAAAACTTCTCGTCGTGCCTTAAGCTTAAAGTCGGCATAAGCATGATTGGGAATGACTAAAAAGAGACACGGCACGGCATGTCGCTTGAGGAACGAGTCATAAAAAGAGATTAACAAGTAGTCGAAGAAGACAAGTAAGTGAGAGTTCGTAACTCCACAGCCTAAATGAAGTCACGTTAGATACCTTCAGCGGGTCTTGTTTATCGCATTATGTGTTATGTAGTCTATGTAGTACAAAAGAATGAATGAATGAATGAATGAACATTGTCCCTGCCCCTCAGTCTGAAATCTGAAAGGGACCTTTTTGTTTTCATGCCTCTTTTAGTACTCATGCCCAGGGGCGTCGCAAGGGGGGGTGCGGGGGGTGCAGCACCCCCCCCCCCCCACCTTTTTGAGATTCGGTAAAAATTTGGGGCCGGAGGCCCCACATTTCACTAAAATGTGTCGGTAATTTTTCGATAGCAGTACTGCTTCATATATTTCCGGGGATTCGGTAGTTATACAAAATACTAAATAGGCTATCTGTACAAATCTTTTCGGTATAATGATCGGGATATAGTATAATTGCCAGTATTCGGTAGTTATCACGAAATTGGGGAGAGAATTTAGTGAAACCATTTGGTAATTTTTCGATGCCGGAACTATTCGGTATATTTATGGAGATTCCGTAGTTACACAGAATCCCGAATAAGCTATTGGTTCAAAATAATCCGGTAAAAATCTTTTCGGTATAATGATCGGGATTCAGTATAATTGCCAGTATTCGGTAGTTATCACGAATTTGGTGAGAGAACTTATTGAAATCACTTGGTAATTTTTCGATGCCGGAGTTTTTCGGTATATTTATGGAAATTCCGTAGTTACACAGAATCCCGAATAAGCTATTGGTTCAAAATTATTCGGTATCATGACCGGGATTCGGTAATTTATTCAGTATAGTTTCCAGGATTAGGAAGTTAACCACGAATACTGGCTTTGTTCCAGTTTCGACGAAAGTATACCGAATATGAATATTGTTCGGTAGTCTTTCGATACCAAAACAATTCTCGGTATAATAACCGGGATACGGTAGTTATACAGAATCCCGAACATACTATCGGTCTAAACTTATTCGGTATAGTAACTGGGATTCGGTAACTTATTCGATATAATTGCCAGGATTCGAAATTACCACGAACCTCGAAGCTCAGAAGAGGTCGAGTGAAGCACTGGTCGCAGACAAAAGGTATGATCTGTGATATCTTTGAGAGTCCTTACTTTTTTTTTGGATCCCAAAAAGAATATCTAATCATTAATATTTCGAAAATTCCGCCTGCAGCACGTTTCGTAATATTCTCTGTTTCGGGGAAGGGCGCGTCATTTGACGGGGGTTTTAGGCCAGTTTTAAGATTGAGATTTCGAAACATTAAAAGCTAGAATTTGGATGGAAATTAAGTTTGGCAGGAAAAAGCAAACAAAAATTTCGCCTGCGGCGCTCATTTTATGTGATTATGGGTAGTATATTGACCAGACTACAGTTGCTTCTGGAACTTCTTAGAGTCTCGGTATTAAATCAACGGTAAATGATCATTTGTAAGAGAAGCAGTTAAATTTTAGCCTACAGAAAAAAACAATTTCGAAAAATTTCGCCTGCGGCTCTCGATTTAATTTTCTATTGGCTATAATAGATATAAGCTGTTACGGCAATCGCCTAATAGTTGGCTTATCGTCTTTCATGCTGCACTTTATTGTTACTCTTCCTACGTTATCGTTTCTGTTCCTTAATTTAAAGCTCGAATTCTTAGTTGTAGGATTCGGTAAAATTTTTGAAAGATCCGGTAAAATTTTGGCTCTGCACCCCCCCACCGAAAATGCACTTGCGACGCCCCTGCTCATGCCTCCCACAATTTGTCGAGCCGTGCCGTGCCTCTTTTTTAGTCGATCCCAGCCAAGGCCGTATCTAGGGGGGGGGGTTAGGATCCATGTCTTTTATCTTCTTTTTTGTGCGACCCGCAGGCAAACCCCCCCCCCCCCCCCCGAAATAAATTCCTGGATACGGGCCTGATGCCAGCATTATTAACAGGTTTGAAAACAAACCTAGGAAAAGAAAAGAAAAGCTAGGTTTTGAGGGGAAGTTGTTGACTCCTAATGAGGATGTCAAGTTCCCAAACGTTTAGAACACGCCTGCTAAGCCCTTTGGTTAGCCTTTGTTCAATATCGTAGTCAAACTCCACCTTTAGGCAGAAAAATTACACCCATATGATCCACTTGTCTCGTAATCCCATGAGCATTAAAGTCTAGCTGAAAAGCCAGCTTTATTTTTATTGTCATGGATTTGAATACATTGAATTATTTTGACTCTGATTAGCGAATTTTTAGATTTTCATCCTTGGCTCTAGTAGAACGTTCAGAATATTCACTGCTGGTCCGACAAGACAAAGTTCATCCCGACGTGGAGAATTTGAATTTCAACAGAATCGTGCATTTCAGTGGCTGATGGAGCGAAGCTCAGGAAATGTTCAGTTCCAGGTTGTAAGATCACTTCTGAGGACAGCTCACTATTGAATGTGACCCCCAAAACATTTACTTTTTGGCAATCGTTCACCGGTGTAGTTGTATATATTTCAACCATAGAGGTACCATCACATAGAGGCACAGCAAGTCAAGAGAAAGTCCGTTCAATGAAAATTGATTATATGAACAGAGGAGCAACAAACAGAGCGTTACTAGGCAAAATGTTTGGAGGGGGGACGAGGCATTTACCGACTGGCTGGTAATTTTTACCGACTTTTTGCTGAAAAAAACGACCGTTTTCAACAACAAAAATGACATTTTTGAAAAAAATCGACAGATTTTCAGAAAAACTCCCCCCTCCCCCCCCCCCCCAGTAGTGACGCCCCTGGAAACAAAGTACGGTATTTTCATCGGGTCTTCAGGCCTGTTTAAGTGAGTAAGTGACCGGTAACTAGACTGTTGTATCTCAGTCCTTTCCGGTTAAACTTTAAAAAATGAAATAAGTTCACAGCCTTCTAGCATGAAGCCAGTATGAAAGAATTCGCAACAGAAAGGTTGATAAGAAGTCACTTCTGTCTCCAGAGAGGCTGATAGTAATTCATATCCACCGCTAATTTTCTGTATGAAGATTGTTATATTTCTCCAGTCGATCCAATCAACTATTTATTTCACGCTCATAACGACAAAGCATCTGACTCAGACTCTGACTGCATGACTACTGAAATCAGTGTTGCCAGATTGGGCGCAATTGCGCCATTTGGGCGCATTTTGAAATTCTGTGGCGCATATTTTTTCTAGAAATGCGCCTGCGCACTTTTGGGCGTAATTCTAGAACTCAACTGGCGCTTTTGGGCGCATTTTCTGTTGACTGCTACAAACCCGTCAGAACCGGCATTTTACACTTTCTGCCTTGCTTTGTTTTTTTCCAAAAGAACAATCGCTTGTTTTGAATGTAATATGTCATTTCTGAACATAGCGACTGCAGACTTGTTGATGATGGGTTTGCCGCTGAGCAACGCCTTCGTCGAACGGGTATTCTCAGTGATGAACATTGAAAAGACCAAGTTGAGAAATGGAATGCAAACTGGAATGTTGAACAGTACTTTGATTGTTCGGTGCTGGTTTCATAACCAGGACATATGTTGCAAGGATGGTGATTTTCCTTCTCCACTATGAGGCGTTTCACCTGTTGAAGGGTCCTCGTCAGCCTGACGAGGACCCTTGCCAAGAAGGGCCGAAATATCGCTGATGAAAAATCATAGCTGACGTATCCGTTGTAAACATTGTTTGAATAAATGTTTCAAAGTCAGCTTGGGCTCAAAGAATATTCACGATTCCAAATTTTAAAAAATCACATTTTCGCCAAAAAAAATTCGTCCTTACGGCTGAAATTTAACTAATTATCAGTTTTACAAAAAAAAGCGCCATTGGGCGCAATTTTTGGAAGAGGTTGCGCGATTCCTCTATACCCATCTGGCAACACTGACTGAAATAAAAATCAATGAACGAGATTCTCCCTATCTAGATTCAACCCCCCAGGCACTTCTACACAACTATTCCGCGTGACTACGAAGTACCGGACTAAAACACGTGACCAGCGGATGCTGACAAGATTACGGAATACGTACGTACACGTACAAACACTTGAAAGATTATGATACATAAGCCATGGGACTTAAAATGATATGCATGGTTGATGATATGCAATTATCAATGGTCACTAAGAAATTGTAATAGTTAGCATACCTTCATCTCGTTTGATTTCGAAATCACAAGCTCGACAGCCATTCAAAAATATCAAGATCGCTGCGCTCGGTTAGATATTTTTGAAAACTCAACTGACCGTTGGCTCGGATAGGTTGTTCTGAATGGCCGTCCGGATGTTCTTTTCCGATACAATAATAATAACATTTTATTGAGTCCCGCTATACAACAAATGAAAGAGCAGAGTAATAGAAAGAAAGAAAAATGAATTACACACAAAGGAAACGAAACTCTACATAAACTGTGCCAGACTTGTAGATAAGTTAGACGAGTCAACGGGGATTCGTGTTTTTGAAAGCCCGGGATCTAGCACGTCACTCTATAGGCGCGCCGTTCCCCGAGGACTCCACTTGAGGAGTCCTTGCGTTTTTGTTTGTCCCGGACTCACTCCCCGTATTCTCGCGAGTCCCCACGGACGGGGAAATGCTCCGATTATCATCAACATCATCAAAAAGGACTCCCTTTCAGATTCAGAGGGGAATCAATTTTTGCTGGTGTTGGTGCAATGTAAAATTAATTGAAAACAATCAGAATAAACAAAATAAAAAATTAAGTGGATCCAGACTAATTTCGTCAACTGTATATTTTTTTATCGAACAAAATCCATTTTGAAAGCATTCCCCGTGTTCTCGCTGTTTCTGTATGCGGGGTCCGCGTGGAGTGACACCCTCTATTCTCGCCGTTCCCGTCGATTCCCCGAGGAGTCCTCGGGGAAGGGCGAGAATATGCCTTATGGCTTCATAGACCTCGAGCTGAGCCTTGTTTTTGTTGTATGCTGCAGGTCCACTTCTCGGCGGATTCCGGACTGATTCTTTCTAGATCCGTTTTGCACTGCAGCGCTTCCGAGGAAGACGGCAGCGCTTCGTCGCGGACTTGCTCACCGACCAAGTCCATGCTTCCCTGCAAGGTGCTGCAGCGCTGCCGCTTCAACCAAGAAGAAAGTGAATCCAAAAACGCACATTATGTAAAAGCATGCTGCAGTGCTGCAGCAGCGATGCGGCAGCGCTATTGCAACAAAAACGAGGCTCTGATAAATAAAGTTGTATCTATTTTATCTTGCAGCTGTACTATCTATGGACATAGACCGAACACCGTATATCTCTGATGGTGGCTTAATTGGGAAGTACAACTTCGCCCAGCTGCACTTCCACTGGGGAGGAAATAGCTCCGTTGGATCCGAACACACTGTCAAGGGGGCAAGGTAAGCCTTTCGCCATGATACCAGATCGGAACGGTTCTTTGGTCTTATGTGCCACACTGACGTAACTGTGACTCCAAACGAGTTGTGTTTTTGATCTGAATTCTCAGTTATCCGTTCTCGCTTCTGAATTCTCGTACACCGTTTTTGCTCTCCTCGCTTCTCTATTCCCGCTTTTGACAAAAACACTAATTTGGAAGATCGTCTGCAACCCGGTATACCTGTTTATGAATATTGAACACCCGCACCCTGTTGGCCAATCAGGGAGGAGAACGGAGAGAGGATCTTCGACAATTCACCATCGGATCAACTTCTCGATTCTGCAGAATCGCGAGGCTTTCCGCGTTCTTGATTCTGACAAAAACGCAAGAAACGAGATAGGAGAACTGCGAAGAGAATTCGGATCAATAACGCAACTACTGACGTGAAAACTAGCACATTAACCGTTTTTAGTGGAGTGTTTATTTATGAACAATTCCTTCTTGCGGCCGCTGTAGTCAGTTTTCGGTTTCCATCGTTTTTTTGTGTCTAGTTCGTAACTTATGAACCATGACAGGTATCACTTTCAAACTTGGTATGCTTGTTTGCATTTGTGTCTAGTAAGGGGTCAAATCCCCCACACCCACCCGGTTCAGGTGACTAAAATTAGTAACTTGATCAGAGTTGGAGGTAGTACTTCCTTGTAATTTTAGATTCTTGGGTTGGGAAGACACTGTTGGGGTTGCACCTCCCCACCCTCCCCGTTTCCAGATTGCCCATGAGTTAAGTTCGTGACCCTTGATAGGTAAAAACTGGTTGGAAGGTATACATGGTGAAAGAGAAAGAAATATTAATTCTCGTCTCGGATTGATAGCCCAGCCGGGATCCTGTCATAACTGGAAGTCTACGAATTAACCTAATTATCTGATCATATTTTCGGTTATGAGCCTTTTCAGGGGCAAAGACCGGAAATCAGCAAAACGCACTCTGGAAATAAAAAGCTATGGCCCTACGTAGGTTTGGAGAAAAGTTTGAAGGATTGGATGCAGTTGGACGAAAATACAACAATGGAGACGGACAAAAATGTAGCAATTAAAACAAAGAATTGTAAAAATCAACCAACACTCCCCTTCAGGATCCCACTGGACCTTTCGTCTTGTTCTGCGTCTCATCCTTTGTAATGAAGAATTGCCTTAACTACTTTAAGTTTAAATGATATCCGATTCGCTTGACTTTTACGGTCGCCAAATGACCCTTACCTGACTGGGACTCCTAGCGTCAAATGATTTCGGTCACGGGTCCATGCCAGGGAATCCAACTTATTTTCATTGCCTTGTCATCGGTTTTTTGTTTTCTTGTCTGGATCGTTATCCATGGCCCGTTGCCTACCAACGCCTTTGGGACAGGTCTGAAATGATCTGTCCTGGACTCTCTAAAAGAATTGATGTTTTCTTCCCGAATCCGCGGATCGTGACAATTTATCAAACAACGAATGTGGGATATCCTAGACTTTTATAATGTCTCTAGAAACCTGTATCTCTAGGAAATTCCTGGAAGAAAAATCCCAGGGACAACCTACAGGCAGAGTAAAAGAAAAGGTTTGCAATACTTCAAACTTCCGTATTTGTTTCCGGCTAGTTTTTTTTCACCCCCCGCCCCCCAGTAAATAGTAATGATTTTTTTTTTTATTCCCCAAAATAAACAAAAACAACCCTGATATTCAGTTAGGAAAATGGTAAACTTTTAAAAGTGCTGAATATGTAGCCTAAGCAGAAGAAAAAGTAAGGCAAGACAAAAACTTTCTTAGCCCAATCGTAAATAGCTAGGCACTCAGTGACCTGTGTTTTTGTCCAGTACAGCTTCTGTCGAATGCTGTGTGTCTTCCGATTGGTTATCTAATTGGATTAGGATTCATAAATTCCCACCCCATGTTAGCAAAGATACCCAACAAGGTTTGCTGTGTAGAGTAAGAGGAAGCGTGGTGAGTTGACTTCCGAAGCTCAGGTATGGTTCTAAAGGATTAAAAATCAAGTGGAAAATAAGCTTAGCAACCTCTGTCCCATGATGTTAATTCCTATCGCTTTACCGAACAGTTTAATGGGCCACATTCGACAAAGCTACCCCTGTCCGGTTTTATTTGTATTGCTTATTTAAGGCAGCCTCTTCATTCATGTTTTGACAGATGCTTGTCGAGACGAAAAGCGTCTTACGAACATAATATGAGAGTTTTAAAGCTGATGAAGTTTCCGAAAAGGAATTCCTGAAATTTACCGATGACATACATAATATCCGAGTTGTCTGCCCCTTAGATTTGGCTGAATGCACACCACGTCTAAAGAGACGTGGTAACCACCCCACCTGTTTATCAAAATGTAATTTCGCAATCGTTTGGAAAAACAACTTTTTTATTCATTTTACAGCCGCTAAACTGTTAGTTATTCTATCATCGAAGGCAGGTGTTTATCATGCAAGTCTTTTCCTGCTTGATTGACCCCACGAATTTTGTCTGTCTGTTGCTGGGGGAAATGGCGTCTGGGCACGGGTTTTTGGATGCTTATCCCTTTAAATATTGCGCAAGAGCTAATAAACACATCACATAATAAAAATCGGAGAGGATTTGATGGAGCTGTGCCATAACACAGCCACAGAATATTAACCATTATTTTAGATTTGTTTCTTATCTTAAATAAAATCTAAGAATAGAGCGGAACCGTTATATCTAATTAAAGTGTTCTTTTTTCCGTGTTCCGTTCTTCATGATTTGGCCAGGTGACTACGCTTCCACTTTCCCTCGGTGATGCCAACGGGCCTAACATCCAATATTTCGAGGTTTTATGGGGTTTTTTTTCAGTGACCGACCTGTATATTTAGCGTCACCAACAACTTTCCTCTATGTCTACGTTTAAGTTTTCAAAATTCTTTCTTATTTCCTCTTTTACCCTTATTTCTCATTTTACCATTTTCATCACATCTTTAAAACGTTAATATTTTCTTTACTTTTTCCTTCCTCAATAGCTCCTTTCCTTAAAATTTTTTGCCCTGGAGACATTAACAACACAGTTTTTTTTTTTTTTACCTCTTCGCACTTCCTGCGTCAAAAGGATGCCCTTCCGTCACAGGGAATCCCTTTTGCATTTATTTCTCTCTTTCTCATTTCCGTCTCCGATACTTGAACCTTTTTCTGTATATTCTATGATTCCTTCTTTTTCTCTCTTTCTTTTTACTCCATTTGTTCTGTGTGAAAAATATGGGTAGTAAAAATATTACTTACTTACTTACATAAGCGTCAAATAGACATTAATGGGTCCTCCACTGGTAATCGTAAGTCTGTCGTAACCGTGCTCAGGACCCGGCTTGCTCTTATTGGCTGAAAATCTCAAAGATGGTGGCTTACGACACGTTACCATTGCTTCCGACAGCCAAGATTGCCAGTGAAGGACCCACTATCCTTTGAATTTTGACCGAAAAGGGCTGGGATGGGGCGGTCAGTTACCCATCACTTGTTCACTTAAATTGGCTTGAAGACCCGCTGAAAATACGTTACTTCGTTGTTCCGCTATTCATTCATTTCATCGTAATTTCCGTGTGATTTGTGATACCTCTACGAGCTTGTATTTTTGTTGTATCCTTACGAGAAAGATTTATGATTTTTGTTTTGTTCAGGCACTAAGTAATCCTCACCAATCTCACCACTGCCCACTGAAAAGCCGAGTTTTTGTTGAGATTAAAATTTCCCTCGTCATAGTAGAATTTACGCTGTGGGGACGGACGCAGATATTCTGAACGTCATATGTAGAGCAGATAGTGGGAAAAAAAAATTCCTTGGCAGAATCAAAATAATTATGTGTATTCAATTAAATGACACAAAAATAAGTTGGCTTTTCAGTTAAATTTTAAAAAGACGGGACATGACGAAAAGAACAAAACAAGCTTTTCGAAACTTTATCTTCAACTAATTGCTTCGCAAAGACTTGTAGAATATAAGGTTTGAAGCCAAGCTGACCATTCATTTCAAATAAAATAGAAAAAACGAGATTTTCCAGGTTTCTTCTTGATCAGTTAGTTACCCCTCCAAGATGATGTGCGACGGATAAATAAAATTTCGGATATTTCGGTTGCACTTCCGGCAAACCGTCCTCAGCGAAAGAAACAAAACTAAATCATAAAATCCACCACAATCACAACAGGAAAAACGATGCGGGACCAACAGACAATAAGACGACATGTAACTAAAACCAGAAGAAACGATGTGGACCGAACGACATACCGCGTGTTCGTGTTCGTGTGCGATGAAAATGTGCGTGTTCAAAGTGTATATGTACAAACCTGTGATTATTTACAATTCTGAATTCTGTGGATATTTGAACACGCACATTTTATCTCTCGTTATTTTATTTTTATCTGCATGTCGTTCGGTCCACGTCGTTTCTTCTGGTTTTAGTTACATGTCGTCGTATTGTCTGTTGGTCCCGCATCGTTTTCCTGTTGTGATTGTGGTGGATTATATGATTTAGTTTTGTTTCTTTCGCTGAGGACGGTTTGCCGGAAGTGCAACCGAAATATCCGAAATTTCATTTATCCCTCGCACATCATCTTGGAGGGGTAACTAGCTGATCAAGAAAAAAACCCGAAAATCTCGTTTTTTCTATTTTATTTGAAAGACTTGTACTAGGGACAGATTGTCTATTTTTTGCATTGTCGTCATCAGATTGAAAAAAAGTCAGAACTCACGATGGAGCACCCCCCCCCCCCCCCGCCCACGAAAGCCCGATACACTAACACTGAGGAAATGGAAAGTTAGGTTGATACTTTTCCTTCGCTGAATGGAACCAAACTATTTAGGCTATGGTTTTTTAAGGGTAATGGCCCTTTAAAACACATTGCCTAAATAGTTTGGTAACAAGTTGCTGTCAGCTACCTGCAAATTAGAGAGCGCATCTAATTTTAGGTTTTCGGAGGAAAACCGCAGATATAGAAACGAAAGCTGTCGATAGGGGGGGTGTTGACAGAGGTTGGAGAGACATGACCTGATGAGGGGTTTGTAACCGAAAAGGATAAATCCAAATCGGTGAGCTTGATTGAGACTTCGGCTGTAGCTCTCTCCATAATCACGAAGCTGTATCGTGCTACCCGCTTTTGCGGACAAAAAAAAAGTATTTTTGTTTTTTCCACTTACCTGACTTTATAACAGTCATGGCATCAGATCATCGCCCTACACTGCTAGCTAGTTGTATCTCAGATGAGACAAACAATTAGATAAGCAGCAGATTAGTTGAATACGGGGAGTCGTAAACGAGATTCTCGATCGGGTCCAGTCTTGACCGACAACGAATCCGTTAAAATGTCTCGGTGCTCGAGCTCCGTCAGTTTCCATAGAAGCTAAATATTCCTTGAGCCCAAGATGACTTTGAAACACGTCAAACAGACAGGTTTTTTTTCCTTCCCCGACGTCAACCATGAATATTCACAGCCTGACGAGGACCCTTGCCAAGAAGGGCCGAAAAATCGCCGATGAAGCATCGTAGCTGACGTATCCGTTGTATTCCGCAGAAGTAATAGAAAATGTTCTTATTTGTTGCAGCTACGCTGGCGAGCTTCACTTGGTTCACTGGAATAAGAAATACGAAAGCTTTGCCAATGCCCTCGGAAATAAGGATGGCCTCACTGTAGTTGGAGTTTTCATCCAGGTAATTGCCCACTTATTTCTCTTTTGAGTAGTGCTCTCTGTCTTTCAGTTGACCCCGCTAGTGTTTGTCAATCCACTTCCGGCACACCACCACTGCCCACGCCCACTTTTTTCACACCCACCACTGCCAAACCCACTTCTGTCACACCCACCACTGCCACACCCACGTTTGTTACACCGACCCTGCCACACCCACTTTTGTCACACCCACTACTGCCACACCCACTTTTGTGACGTGCACCACTACCATACTCACTTGGTCATACCCGTTTGTGCATGTGTTTTGTTGTGTGCAAAATCTTGCGGTTGTACGTTTCGGTCTCGGCTGTAGAGGGTTAAAGCTGTCAAGTCTTATTAACGCACGTTTTGAGCTTGAAAAGATTTCTAGCAACACGGACGTACGATTTCTCAAATACGTCCGTATTGCTAGAAATGTTTTCAAGCTCAAAACGTGCGTAAAATACGCTCGTATTTTACGCAGTGTGTAAATGGACCATTAGACTGGAAAAACTTGTGAAATCCTTCATGTTCTGATCGAGCCAAGCTTCGGTTAGACCGTACGATAACGTGCGACTTTGCCACAGATGCTTTGCAACCATTTTTGCATGTAGGCTAATCCTGGAAAATGTGTGATTTGGCTCAGAATATGATTTCGCAAAGTTCCATTTTTTATTTCACCCAAAGAAGATTAAAAATTAGAAACAAACACAACTAAAACGAGAAGAGTTTGATAAAAGGTAACTACAGAGCAACTTAAAAACAGAACAGAAGGTCGGCCCCATATTGTTGTGGTGAACAAAAGTTGTTATCTCGGTAATGGTTATTGTGATCATTTATCTGTCTTTTTACTTCGTCTTTGTTCATATTTGCGGAAGTTTATAAAGAAGCAGCTTAACCTCTTTTTCTATTAATAGATAAATAAATGATAATGACAGTAGTTAATCAGACTAAGAAAATCCATAAGTAATGGAAACTTTCTCTTTTCTAATCAGTTTAGGCATTTGGATAGTTTGCGACAACAGCTTCAGTGACGCTTATCCATCGAGCAACGTTCCTTAACCTCGTAAAAATACTAATATAAAATTGCCTCACTAGAGGAAGCCCCGAGGGTGTGCTCACTCTCGAAGTAGCTGTACAGAAAGGGCCCAGTCCCGCGGAGGTGGTACAGTAGTGCCCACCAAGTGAGCACCCCATCTCCAAGCCCGAAAAGACTGTAGCAGTATGTTTTTTAAGTAATTGAATACTCGCGAATACTAATCGTCCGAAGCTTGGCTAATTTCTGTGGTATTGTAGCCTAATATGTTCATTATTTTTGTTTGTGTGTTTGTTGTAGTGTTTGTTTATGGTCTCTGGCCGGAATGAAAGTCTTGAATTGAATTGAATCCGTTAGCCTACATTGGAATTTGCAAATGTGATTCCCGGATTTACACGGATTTGCACAAACTGATTTTTCTGATTTCAATATTTTTTACCTGTCGATGTCGGTATTTCGGGAGCATTTGTACACTCCCATATCCGTCGGGTTTCGCAAAAATTTAGAACGAAAATTGGAGCCTAACAGCAATGTCGGATGTATAAGATTTACTTATGTTATTATTTACAAGAACTAGAAAATAAATGAAAATATCCAAACATCGTTTCGTTTTTGGATCCCAAAATGTAGGTGGAGGACATCGCAAAAGTTGTCCGTCCGTCCGTCTGTCTGTAAGCACGATAACTCTCTAAGGGAAGGAGATATTTTGATGAAACTTGGTGTGAGGGAGGGGGCCCTATATTTGGGGGGTGGGGGAGGGGGTTCAAATTTAGGGACAAACAAAATATTTTTAAACAGCTAATGTGATAGTCGATTATGGAGTAAGGAAACATGCTGAGCACGATGGTGAAAATCATTTTCTCGCCGGAAAAGTACTCGTCCGGAATCCGGCAACAACCGGAAAGTTTGTTAAAAGTAAAAGTTTCATTTCAAGTTGATTAAATGTTTGATTTAGGGGTAAGAAGACATGCCGAACACGATGATGAAAACCATTTTCTCTCTGGACAAGTAGTTCATTCGGAATCCGGCAAAAACCGGAAAGTTGGTTAGAAGTAAAAGTTTCATTTGAAGTTGATTAGATGTTTGATTTAGGGGTAAGAAGATATGCTGAACACGATGGTGAAAACCATTTTCTCGCCGGAAAACTAGTTCGCCTGGAATCCGGCCGAACCCGGAAAATATGTCAAAAGTAAAAGTTTTATCTGAAGTTGATTAGATGTTAGATTTAGAGGTAAGAAGAGACGCTGAGTCTGTATATGACAATCATTATTTACCCGGACATATAATTAGTCCGGAATCCGGTTATACCCGCATTTTTTTTAAGTCAAAGTTTTATTTAATGCTGATTACATGTTCTTCATAGGGATAAGGAGATACGCTGGATTCTTTTCTGAATTTTCTTTTTTTGCTGGACTATAGTTCGCTCGGAATTCGGGCAAAACCGCAAATTTGGCAGAAGTAAAGCAGGAAGTTTCGGTCAGTATCGTCAAAATAGATATGGCCTATAGAGGTATAGATTGATAGATAGATGGAATGTCTGAACTCGGTTTTCTTTGATGATTAGCCTGGCGAAGACTGGATCTGGCGAAGACAAGACCCAATTGTCTTTATCAAATCTTAGATTTTTGGGATCCCATCGACACCTTTGGTCTTGTTATTTACGTTTCGAAATCGGTGTTTGGTCCGATATGTCGATATCGAATATCGTCCGACACTACAATTCGTGAAGTTGGGCACGTCACATTTCAGTTTTCGATTGCGAAGACTAAGCAATGTCTCCAGTATCACGTGGCCAGAATCTTTAGTGTCGTGCCGACGGACATTTTGACACTAGTCAATTACTAAATTACAAAAGTTTCCGAGGCACGTTTCATGTCCTGGAAATGTCACCTTTACCGACCGGATGCCCTTCACACTGGCAGTCGAATGGGAGTCTTCAACGAATCCGTAGTTCACTGGGAAAGGTTTAGTTCCTCACTGGGCAGTACCCAGCCCTTCCGTAGTCCCGTGACATGGGGATATGAATTGGTTAGATGGTTTTGCGTCCATTGCGGTCACTTACTTGTACTTGTGTCAGGACGCAAGCTGTGCAGCTGTCCCTGGCGACAGCAGCTGACGGACCAAGGAATGCCACGAATCTCGGTCTTCTGTAAATGGCATCGCGGTTCATTGCGGTCACCGTTCCAATGGCCTGCCCTCTATCTGAATATTGTAGGGGTTTGTGAACTGTTTTCACAAGCCCTTTTGTAGCTCGGTCGTAGAGCAGAGACCTGGAGAGCCGAAGGTCTTGGGTTCAAATCCCGGCTGAGGAACACTTTTGTCTCTTCAGTTCACTGCTTATAAATGTATTAATCTCAAGGGCGTCTTCTCCATCAAAGTTAAATCTTTGGTTTTCTCCACGAGGCACCGCGAGGCGAGGCTCCGACATCGGAGGCCTAGACTTCTTAATTTAAAAAAAATTGCTTCTGGTTTATCGGTCACGGTAGCTACACGCCTCTTGTATAACCTTCCATCTACGCAAGGCCCCTGCCCTTCAGAACCAGAGCAAAATAACACTAGGGAGTAGCGCCTAGACCTATGCTTCTCATGCTTTCCAAACGGGACACACTCTTAGCGCCGCCCATTATGCTTGCGGCATGTAAAGCGCGGGTATACACTTTTCTAGTAAAGCAAAGGTGTGGTCTGCACACACCAAGGAAACAATGGAGACTGTATCATTTTTTTTGCCATGTCTAGAACATGAAGTTATCGGAACCAGCGCTGGTGAACGACTGAATGAGTTTCAGTAGGGACGTTCTCTATCGCTAGTGGTGCTAGTATCTCTGCTATTCGAGGGTGTGTCAATTTTCTCCAGTGTTGACGCTACTCCCTAGTGTTATTTTGCTCTGTCCAGAACAGTGCAGTTTGGTCATTTTGGAAGTCGTCTAATGGTGACGCAAATTATAATCAAAACGTAACCTAGCAAATGTTGTACAGCATAAGTAAAAAAAAAGTTAAACCAAGGCTCACATTTTGCACTTTCCAACGGTTTCCACTTTTGGCTGTTTCTTCTGAGCCTTGTTACGGCGAAGTCGTTGAAAGAATTGCAACAGTTTTGCATGACTTTCATGACTGTCATAAGGATCCCAGCGAAAGGAACCCTTCCAAAAATCAAATAAGAAAGGGAGTAAAGTACAATTTTACAAATCTTCATGAGAAAGAACATTGATGCAGTGTTGCCAGATGATTGACATAAGATCGCGCAGCAAAAGAACCACCGGGATTTTTATGGCACTCTTTAGTGCAATATACCGATCGAAGTGTAAGTAAGTAAGTAAAGTATTTACTACCCGTATTTTTCACTTAAGAACAACACGGAGTAAAGAAGAAGATAAAGAAAAAGAAAAAGAAGAGAAATTTAAGGCACAACACAGATACAGACACATGACGATGTCTGTCGGTCTGTCTCAGTAACGCTATTTGGGCACTTCCACATAAGCTAGGACGATGAAACTTGGCAGACGTATCAGGAATCCGACCAGGTTAACTCTTCACTTCCCGAACCTTCAAAATAATCACTTCCCGGATCTGACCATCGTCGGGGGAGTGGAGGGATGGGGAATCGGGAATCTAGTAAAATGCATAACTTTGGAACGGGTGATCGGAGATGCATGAAACTTGACAAGTGTCAAGAAAAATTGTCTCAGATGTTTAATTTCACATCCGGGCCGGATACGATAACCGGGGGGGGGGGGGGGAGCTGGAGAAGGCCACCGGAAATGTTCTGAAACGCTTGGAGCTGAGGGATTGGGATGGAACTTGATAGGAAGACCAAGCAAAAACCTTAGATACATTGTTGACAAAACAGGACGGATCGTGTCACAGCGGAGGGAGTCGGAGGGGTTTCCTGAATTCCGGTAGTTGCGAGTTAGGGTAGGCCACTTCCAGATGTGGTATAGGACCACGGAACTTGGCAGGCATGTTTGAGACTCTACCAGATTGAATTGAAAATAGTCTCTTTCCAGTCCAAATCATCATGGGGGGAGTGCAGGGATGGAGAATCTGGAATCTACTGATGGAACCTGGAATCTAGTGATAGCATAACTTTGGAACGGGTGCTCGGATGTGCATGAAACTTGAAAAGTGTCAAGAACAAATGTCTCAGATATTCAGTTTCAAGTTCGGACCGGATCTGGTAACAGGGGGGAGGGCTGGAGGGGGCACCGGAAATCTCGTTAAAGACTTCAGTCCAGGGATCGGAATTGGTAGGAAGAACGAGCGTAAACCCTAGGTACATTATCGACAAAAAGGAACCGGATTGTGTCACAGTGTGTGTGTGGGGGGGGGGTGAGGTTTTTTTATGGAATTCGCGAGATCTTGAGATAGGGTACTTCCCGATGTGCTAGGACCACGAAATGTGACAGGCATACTTGGGACTCTGCTTGATTGACTTGATGACAGTCCCTTCCCCGATCCGATCATCGTGGGGGGAGTGGAGGAATGGGGAATCGGGAATCGACATGTGTAACTTTGAAACGGGTGGTCGGATGGCACGAAACTTGTCAGGTGTCAAGAAGGGTGTCTTGGATGTTCAGTTTAAAGTCCGGACGGGATGCTTGGAGTTGAGGGATCGGAGTGGGTCTTGGTTGGAAGAATGGATACTAAATCTAGATACATTATTGACATAACATGACCGAATCGTGTCACAGTGGGGGTGGGGGGGTTGGATGGGGTTTCCCGGAATTGCGGTGAACGCGAGTTAGGGTACTTCCAGATGTGCTAGGACCATGAAACTTAGCAGGCATAGTACGGACTTTACTAGATCGATCATTGGGGGGGGGGGTGGAGGGATGGGGAATCCGGAATGTAGTGACATTGATAACTAGAGAACGGGTTATAGGATGTTAATGAATTTTGACACAAGTCAAGAACAAGTGGCTCAGATGCTCAGTTTCAAGTCCGGACCGGTTCCGATAACGGGTGGGGTAGCTGGATAAGGGTGCCGGGAATCTCGTAAAACGCTTAGAGTCTAAGCATCGGGATGGAACTTGGTAATAGGAACAAAGATAAAAACCTAGATACATTATTGAGTAGGACCGGGTCTTGCGATTGTGGGGGGAATTTGAGGGGGGTTTTCGGAGTTCCGGGGATTGCGAGTTAAGGTACTTCCAGCTGTGCTAAGACGACGAAACTTGACACGCGTATTAGGGACTTTAACAGATTGACTTGGAAATATTCCCCAATTCGATCCGAGGGAGGGAGAATCCAGAATCTAGTGACATTCATACCTTTGGAATTGGTGATACCGGATCCGATAACTGGTGGGGGGGAGAGCTGGAAGGGCACCGGAAATCTCGTGAAACGCTTGGAGCCGATGGATCGGGATGGAACTTGGTAGGGACAATAAGCATAAAGCCGAGATACGTTAATGGCAGAGCAGGAATGGACCGGGGCATTGTGGGTGGAGCTAGAGAGGGGTTTCCCGGAATGCCGGTCATCTATAACCTTCCTAGTTATCTATGACGACGAAACTTGGCAGTCGTTTCACGGACCGGATCAGATTGACTTGGAAATAGTCACTTCCTGGATTCGATCATCGTGGGGAATTGAGGGATATGGAATCCGGAATCTAGTAGCATGAATAACTTTTGGATGGGTTTTCGGATGTGAATAAAACTTGAAAAGTGGCAAGAGCTAATGTCTCAGATGTTCCGTCTCAAGTCGGACCAATTCCGATAACGATGTGTGGAGCTGTAAAGGGGCCATTGGAAATCTCGTGAAAACCTGTAACGGATTACATTTTGGGGGTAGTCCTACATCTTTCAACTATCCTGTTCAACTATTCTGTTAGCGTGGCGATTTTCTATCGCATCCGTATTTAGATGAAGGCGAGAATTATCGCCGAGAAAGTTCTAGCCTTTTGTCAAACTTTCTAGACGTAGTACAGGTATCCCAGAGATTCCCACAGTTTGTTTTCAGAAGGATTCTTAATATTGCAGAAGTTAAATAAACAACTTTCTTTGTTGTTTGATGTCAAGATGTCCTAGTCACCTTTTCCTGAAGTTATATATGAACAGCGTAATTTGTACCACATTGAATCTCAGCCTAGTATCAAGAAGCATTTGTATAAACCTTTACGCCCACTAACTGATCGAATAATGTTTAAAATAGACCAGCGAAGGTTGCAAGCAGAAGCGATTGACTCATCTGGATTAACCTCCCAAGCCCTGACTCTGGAGACTCTACACTACTTCGTTAGTTCAGTATTTTTGTTCATCATTTATTCTATTCAGCTGAATTAAGGAGTACCAGCGCGATCGTCAGCTCGCTGATCTTCATCGTCAGCGCGATCGTCCGCTCGCTGATCGTCATCGTCAGCGCGAACGTCAGCTCGCTGATCGTCGTCGTCAGCTCGCTGATCGTCATCATCAGCGCGAACGTCTTCGTATTAATATCACAGTAGTCGTCGTGGATTCGCTCAGGTCTGCCGCGTTCTTGTCTGTAGTTCTTGTCCCTGCTCAAGGGTCACGCGCAAATTACGCGAACCAAACCCAGACAACGTTTGTCGATAATTTACTATTATTTTTGTCCTGAAAGTAGAGAGCAATTCGTCACATATCCTACTTGACAGTGCGGGTTTAGTCCATAAGAAGACAGAAGTGGCAGGACGCATCTTCTCTCTCCGGATTTTAGGATGAGATGTGATATTTAAAGATCTTAAGCAAGCGTCCTAAAGTAGTTGTTTTCTCGACTCTTTTTTAGCTTATTCTAAATCTGGCGGGACTTGACCGGTTATGTGAAAACCGGTTAAGTAAATTGTTTCCCTATTTTCGCTATAAGTCAACGGGTATCGGAAAAGGCTTAAAATAGCCAAACCGTGGGTTATTTGTTGAAAGCACAGCCTAGGTTTAAAGTATTCAAATATTTTAAAATACTGTAAGTTGAAGAGTAAATAGTGCAAGGGTCCTTTAAGATTACCCCAGTTGGAGTCATGTTAAGTCAAAGTATTCCATACTACTACATATCACTACAAGTGCAAATTTTTGTACAACTACACAAGTAAAGAATTTTAAATCGAGAGTAGCATTTTCCAGATTATTTTCAGATATTTTAGATTATTTATGAACACAAAAACAATACTACAATTCCTGGAATAAACTGCATGTCCGCCTAAAAAGAAAGCCATGCTGCCTATGTATGTATGTATGTATGTATTTATTTATAACCCATCTACAACAGCAACAAAAGCATGAAACGGAGTACAGAACAAAGAAAAGAAAAAAGAAGGAACTAA
This sequence comes from Branchinecta lynchi, assembly GCA_023053575.1. Lineage (NCBI taxonomy): Eukaryota > Metazoa > Arthropoda > Branchiopoda > Anostraca > Branchinectidae > Branchinecta > Branchinecta lynchi. The sequence goes on from JAKZAP010000017.1 coordinate 1,270,241, forward strand.
TAAACTCATACCCAAATACAAAAACAACAACAAATTCGATAAATACTAAAATAGAATGCCGCTCCAGGGGTGGTGAGACGGCTTGTCTGCAGTCATCCGCTTGAAGTGTTCGGCCATTTCAGTTACCGGTTCCCGCAGACCGTATTTTCGCACTAGAGGTCTATTTCTTGACCAGGACGGGATTCCAAGGAGATATTTCCCATATTTAAAATAAATTTTTCGGAGGTCAGCTTTATCACTGTCACTTAATACGTCCCAGAAGGGAACGATATACAGAAAATGGCCCATAACTGAGCTGTTGAATATTCGAGTAAGTAGTTTCCTACCCAAATTTAGCTGGGATACAACTACTGAAACGTAAGAATTTCGCACTTTATTCTCAATGTGCTGTACCAGAAGCTTCCGCGTAGCAGCAATAGTCCTACCGATTGGGATACCCAAGTACATGAAGTGATCGACTGGAGTAGCAACAGTATCTCCCAAATTAACAGGAGCTTCAATAGGATCTTTGCAATTAAACAAAAGCACTTGGGATTTATCTGGATTCAAAGACATACCAATCTTATCATAATTAGTACTCAGATCCCGGAAATACCGTTCAAGACCAGCAACAGTTCGACTTATGTTAAAAAGATCATCCGCATAACAAAACTTCGAAACATCTAAACCGCGGAATATACAAGACGTATCAATGTTACTCTGGGCAGGCAGAAGCGCATTGTTAAATACAATAGGGGACGTTATCGACCCTTGTTTGATACCCTTTTCTACCGGGATATCAATAGTTAGCTTTTGTGAATGGGAACGAACATACAAATAAGGAGCTCATTCAATAATACTCCTTTTTAAAACAAACATACAAAGAAACATTATTGTTTAAATTAACTGTAATATCGGATTAGGGGTAAGCTTCCGCCCAAACGCAAACTGAGTCTTATGCTAATTAACCGTTTGACCTCGTGTGGTCGTGAAACTAGATTTCTATTGCTTGAAGACGAATGTTTGTGTGGATTCCTTATGCCAAACAGAAAATTCTGTTTCTAGAGTTTTGCCATCTTGAGTTCCGCCATCTTGCCAACGGCCTAAAACGAAAGTCGCGAAACCCCGTCAAATTTTGACGAAAAGTTTTTAACTTCTCGGTAAAGCCGGGCTCCCGAGCAGGTCCTGGTTAGTCCGCACCGGTGAGATAAAACCAGACACCGGTTAGTTCAAAAACGGTTTATAAGACTGGTGAGTAGTTACCGGTAGTAGTTAACGCCTTATAAGAATTACGGGAGACAACTGATGAGAACTCCCATGACAAAGAACGCAGCTTAGATGTCGGTTGCTTTAAGACGAATATTCGTGTGGATTCCTTGGAAACAAAGGCTAAACAGGAATTTCTCTTTCTTGAGTTCTGGTCACAGAATCAACCCAGTAACTTTCCAGTATGGATTTCTCTCGCAGACACTCAAGCCAATGAAATAATCAGACCGCCATTCAACGTGGCGCCATCTTGCCTCCCGGATTGTCATGTAAGGATCTAAATTATTTTTTCTTGACAGGCATCTAAAGAAGACAATCCCAGGCTTGCCCCTCTTATCGATCTTCTCGACGACGTTCAGGAGCCAAACACCAATGCTAGCAAGACTAACATTGACTTCGCTCTCAAGGATCTCCTCCCGAAGGACATGTCAAAGTTTTACCGATACCATGGATCCCTGACAACTCCTGGATGCAATGAAGTTGTCTTTTGGACAGTCTTGGACATGCCAATCGCAGCATCAGAGAAGCAGGTAATTTGCTTCATTTTTTTTATATTTTTTGTTTGCACCTAAGGTTATTTAATTTTAGAAACCGCAGCTTTTGCAATTGAAGGGATGACCCACCCAGATATTTTAAATGGGCTAATTTGACACACAAGTGAGTTACAGCAAGGGGATCAAAAAATATTAAAGGCTAAATTCAAAATTGGGCGTTTTAATCCTAAAGTGGTATCAGCGTGTGCTTCATACAAAGCGAACTTCTGTTGTGGTCCATGTGGTCCAACGAAATAAAATTTTCAGGCACCAAACATTTACGTCCTAAATAGCAACAAACTTTGAGTAAGACAGAAAATAAAAATGAAAGAAGGCATTCAAAATATTCCCAAGCATGAACTGCGGTTTACGGTATTTAAAACTCAGAAATACGTTGTTTTTTTTATTATTCAAAAGTTATGTAATGTTCATGGAAGCAAATTAGGATTCCTGGAAGAATTCGTAAAAATTACGGCGAAGGGGATTAGAGACGCTCGAATTATAACCCAAATGTAATTGAATGCATGTGCTGTTACATCTTTTTGCTGTGGAATACAAAAAAGGTGAAAGATAGGTGATTTAAAGTGCACTGTCAGAAGTTTCATAATATACAACAGAAGGGTGTGCGGTTTCAACAAACAATGCGTAACAGACACCACTTGGGATGTTATCTGTTGTGTTGGAAAACGTTATACATGAAATATTATACATAACAAGCATTGTCAGGAAGAGCCAAAAAAGCATCTACTGCCTTTTTTTTGTAGTCATGGTAATGGTATCTGAAAATTCAGGCAACGCTTGTTGTGCATAACATTTTCAAACTCTACTATATACATGTTAAGGCTATTCTGTATTCTGCAGGAGTCGCTCTCCTCTGTGTATCCTTGTGATTGAATGATGAGTTGATCAGTAATATCTTTAAATGCATAAACACAGCTTCGGATATGCCGATTCAAACAAAGATACTTCAAGCACTAAGGATCAACTCGACAGGTCAATATTAGTTATCTGATAACATTAAAATTCATAAATAAACTACATCAATAAACAAAAGACTGGTCAAAATTACATAACATAGCTCATAGAAATTTTTAAAATAAAGTAATCCAGTTCATAAATAAACTACAGCACACTCATAAATATCGATTGTATCTTACCATAGGCCTACACAGATTACGGTGACCTGGTGCAGAGATCCCAAACTCGAATTACGTTCAAGTTTGGCATATTTTTGTGCCACACATTTCCGAGTGTTTGTCATGGTAAACAGAAATGGGCCAAACATGCGACCAACGAGTTGAAAATATCGGAAACGCCGTTTAGTCTTTTTTTGGCGGTAATTTCAGATGTCGGAATTAAAAGTATAGTCTTCTCGTTTGTATGTCTATTTGCTAGAAATAGCTAATTTAAAAAAAAAATAGTTATTATTCGGAGTGTAATTTGCCGCTGGACTTCGATCAACAACCAAATTCAAGCCAATCGAGTATCACCTTGACAATTGTTTCCCGAATTTGAGCCTCAAAAACCTTGTTTGTCGCGGAAACAAAAACTCTTTGTGGGATCGCAGAAAAATGCCCTTAAATCCCACCTTGAGCTGGACAGCTGCCAGAACATTTTCCCTGACAACAGACACTGTGACAGCAATCGCTAGATAACATTCTACGTAATCGCACCTCATAATCGCTAGATGGCTTTGATTTCTAGACGTCACGAATAGTGCACTTTTCGGTCCCATTATGGTACAAGCGCCAATATTCTATGTCAAGATGGGCCTTTAACCACCCCTCTTTACAATTCTTGGCATCGATCCAATGTGATCAAAAGACAAAGAACATTCCGATCAGGTGGTTTTCTTAGTGAGGCTTGTTCGATCCTTACAATATTCATGGCATTGTGCCAATACTCCCCGGCCTAGTACTGATTCGACAATCAGTTCGCCTCATTCCGGTTCATCGCTCCAGGTGGACTAGTTTCCAGTATCTCATTACTAAATCTTGTGACAGAGAGATAGTAAAGATGTACCCATAAGGTAACGAGCAGGAACTAATAGCTTTTACTTTCTGTTCCAAAGGCGGTGCTAAACGTCCATTGCTAGGGAACCAGATTTTCTACTCATCAATTCGGGGACCTGTTTTATTACATCGATTTAAAAAACTCATTCAGAAACGCCTGACGAGAAGCGACATCGCTGAAAATTAACACAACTTATTGGGTGGTTTTGACGGATTTTCGTGCTTGCTTTTGAAAGAATTTAAAAAAAATAAAGGAGTAGAGAATTATCCATTATCATTTAGATAAGGGTAATGAGTACTTTACAACTAGTAATAATAAGTAAGCACATGCGAAGTATTTTTGACTGGATTGTCCAAATCCCTGCTGGTATTTTAAGCTTCTTATCTCCGGTTGTGGTTGTAGTGTGGTTGTCCGGTTATGTTTGTATTATTACATAAATCACAACGGTTGATCAATTGTTCAAAAAAACTCATTCAGGAACGCCTGACGAGAAGCGACATCGCTGAAAATTAACACAACTTATTGGGTGGTTTTGACGGATTTTCGTGCTTGCTTTTGAAAGAATTTTAAAAAATAAAGGAGTAGAGAATTATCCATTATCATTTAGATAAGGGTAATGAGTACTTTACAACTAGTAATAATAAGTAAGCACATGCGAAGTAGTTTTGACTCGATTGTCTAAATCCCTGCTGGTATTTTAAGCTTCTTATCTCCGGTTATGGTTGTAGAACATTGAGTTCGACTTTAATCGGTTTAGTGACACATTTACTCCACTTCTTTACTTCTTACTTCTTTACTCCACTATCTTCACATTGTTTTAGTGCTGTGGGTTACAAATGAATTATTCTTATTATTATTATTATTGTGGTTTTCTCTCGGTTTTACTCCTTTTTGGGATTCCAAAACGTAAGTGGAAGGATACCTATGACATCGCAAAAGTTGTCCGTCCGTCTGTCCGCACGATAACTCTCGAAGGGATTGAGATGTTGGGATGAAACTTGGTGGGAAGATCCTTTCGGTCTAAGTACAGGCCGAGTTCGAAGATGGACTCTGTAGCCCTATATTGGAGGTTGGGGGAGGGGTTTCAAATTATGGGGCAAAAAAAATTTCGAAAGCTATTGAGAAAGTTGATTTAGGGGTATTGAGACATGTTGAATTCGAATAGCAAATTCATTTTCTCGCCGGACAAATAGTTCACACGAAATCCGTCAAAAACCGGAAAATTTGTGAAAAGTAAAAGTTTAATATGAAGTTTGGTTAGAGGTTCGATTCAGGGACAAGGAGACGTGCTGAGTCCGAATATGAAATTTATTTTCTCGCCGGACAATTACTTCGGCCGGAATCCGGTCAAAACCGGAGAATTTGTTAAAAGTAAAAGTTTTATTTAAATTTGATAAGATGTTCGATTTGCGGGTAAAAAGACATGCTAAATTCGCATATGACAATCATTTTCTCACCGGATTGCTCGGAATCCGGCTGCAATCTCTCTATTGCCATTCCTGTGGGTTCAAGAACGGCGTTTTCGATTGATTGGACGTAGAATAGCTTGGGGCCATTCGAGTTCTTTGCGATAAATGTGCTACTCTCGAAAGTATGCATATCTGTCGGTGCTGCATAGGGAGCCTTGCTCGGTCTTCATTCATAATCCTAGCATTCGTCGGTGATCAGAGCAAAATAACTCTATAGAGTAATGCGCGATCTTTGAAAAAGTGACACACAGTCAAATCGCAGCGACACTAGCTCCGGAAGAAGACACGAACATCCTTACTGAAACTAACGAGCGCTGGCTCTGATCTGATCCTCGATGTTTGCACCGCATCTTAACCTTGCTAGAATTTTCTACTTCCGCCACTGCACACACGAACAGGGCAGCGCTGAGACGGAGGCCCATTTTTGATGCATGGGAAGGATAGGTCTTTGCATTACTCTTTAGAGTTATTTTGCTGTGTCGGGGAGCCGGGAAGAGAAACCGTGAGCCACGCATAATTCCCGCCCTTTCCCGGATCTGACCGCCAGTGGGGTGGAGGGAAGAATCTGAAAAGTTATGACACGCATATCCCGATGAAAAATTTTGTAGCCAACCACGCAGGTTGTATGATAGTTGTACGAAAAAAGTTGCATCCAGTGATATGTACTAGTAAAGAGTATTATCACTTAATGTGCCTCAGACTGGGCCAATCTTAAGTAGTAGTATCCAGTAGCATCCTGTCTTGCTCTAGGAGCTTCCAGTCTTGCTAATAACAGCATGCAGTAGAATGCAGTAACACGGTAGCCTTGAAGTAGAAGCATGTAGTAGCAGCAGTTAGTACTCAATGCTACTTTTTCGTACAACTTGCTATTCTGAGATAAATTTTTCATCGGGATTACTTCCGAACCGACGACCCTGTACAGATAGTGTTTCCCTTCGGTCCCAAACGCTGTTGATATTTTTCCCTTTTTTTTGGATGCGGAGTTACAATACTGAAATCTGGAATCGCCTATAGTTTAATAGGGCGCCGAAACCTCCTGTATTTTCAGTGAGCTCAGTGGTACCATTTCAGAAAACTTTGGGGGGGGGGAGGGAGATCAGTTTCGGGCCCCAATCCCAGGTTTATTAAACAGACTCGATATTTAATTGCTCTTTTTCGGGTAGGCTACATATAATGTGGTTTTCGAGTATAAAGTCTGGGTCGGGTTCGTTGACTGAAATTTCCAAGCCCAAAGTCGGGGTCGGAGCCGGTTTCGTTGATTGACATCTCCAAAGGGAGTCGAAAGTCCCTCAACCAACCCGGCTCCGTCCTCTTACGCATCGTTTTGTATCGTTTTGCATTTTGCCTCTCAAACCTACGTAGCGGCCAAAAAATATCATCAAGGAGGAAGATCTTGAAATCTAGGAGGGCTTGCCCCCCCCCCCCCCACCGCTCCCCCTACACGGCACCCCTGAGAAAGCTTTGTCATTTAGTTAGGCCTACACCACTGGCAGCCTTGCCAAGAAGCGCTGAAATATAGCTAAAATAAAAATTTCAGCTGACGTATCCGTTTTGCACTGTCAAATAATCATAAGTGTATTACAAAGCCTAGGGGTCATATACAAAACAAACCAAAAAGACACTTTACAAAACTAAACGAATTTTTGTTTTCATGCGGCTATGGAGCCTCGTGACGAAGCTTAGTGGCTCTTAACTTCAGTGCTCTGTCTATGTAGTCACATACCATGGTTATACCCCTTTCCGACGTGCTATTCAGGATACCCGGTAGAAGCAAAACTTTCACCTTAAAAAATGATCCCTTTAGCTCCGAGAGCTCCTGGCATCGATTGAGAAAGTGGTCTATGTTTTCCTCTTCCCGAAGTGTGCAAAGTTGGCAATTATACCTGACATTCGCTTGGGCTGAACGAATATTTATGTATTCGCCACTGGCGCCTAAAATGCATCTTGCTTTTTTAGCTCAAAAAATTCAGAGATCTCATGGGAGAGGATAGTCCACTGGAGAACAACTTTAGGCCGGTGCAGCCTCTCAACACCCGAACGGTTCACGTCCGAGCTGGAGCATCCTTCGCCGCTGCCTCTGCGGCAACAGTTCTCTTTGCCACCATCCTACAACTGTCGCTGCACTAGATCTAGTCTGCACTAGACCTAGTCTGCACTAGACCGAATCGTGACTCTTTAACCTTTAGCACTGTGATGCGTTAAGCAATGACAGTTAAACTGTCTAGTGTATGAGAAGTGGGGTTCTGGGCTTCCACTCCGTACCGCGGCATGTCACTGTTGACGCTGCCTAAGATGTTTTCAGTGAAGCAACGGGGGTCAAACCCATGTAATGTGCAGTAGTCGTTCAGATGGCCAGGGGCGTCCCGAGGGGGGAGGAGTCACCCGCCACCCCTTATCAGAAAGGTGGCGGGACGCCCCTGCCGATGGCACCTGATCTTGTAAGAGCATTGAAAGATGTAAAGTGTCTCTCAGTGAGAGAATAATTTGATTTCTTCTTCGGAAGTTGACCTGGTTCATCATGCTAATCTGACCAAAGATTTGAAATGCAGCAACCCGACCACTAAAGGGCGATTTTGGCGATCTCTTGGATTCGCTTTCCGAAAAGCGAAGCGAGAATGCGCCGAGTGCAAGAACAAGCAAAAAGTCGCTGAGCCTCAATTGCACCGTTACAACTCCTCGCTGACTTGCCGAAACCACTTTCCACTCGCGAAGTGGATTCGCTTTATAGGTGCTGGCGGAAACTAACGGAGAGCGAGAACAGCTTTGGAAAGCGAAGCGAGTTTTAGCCGAAGTCGCAAAAGCAGCCGGTGCATATGCTCGCGGAGCTTTTCAGACCGCCAGAATCACCCTTAAGTTAACCTACGTTTAAGATTGACAATTCTTATTTACAAACAGTAGAGGTATGTTACTTCGGACAGAGCCGCAGTGATCGAAATCAGACCTAACAGTATTTGCGAAGTGTATAAACGGAAACAGTTATTTAAATGGAATAGAGTCAAATGAAAGACAATAATATTATTATTTTGCTTTTTGCGGCTCTATTTACTTCTGGACCCTGTTCTGAAACCTACACTTTTGTATTACTTTCATGACTGTCAGAAGTATTCCAACCGAAGAATAAGAACAATAAAATACAAACAAGAGTTATGTAACTGATTTCTGTGAAAAAAAAAGCTGAAATACTACTTTTAGCGAATAATGAGCTCATGATTTTTTGTTCCAGTTTGACTGTTTTAAAAGCAAAAAGAGAACCCGTGTGGTCAAATTTAGACGAGTATTAGAAGTAACACACCGCAAAAGCTAAGCCGAGTCTCTGTCACGTGCTCGTTCCGGTATTTACTTGCGAGCTTCTGTATATTTATGATTAGAAAGAGTTTGAAAATGATTAAATTTGCTTAAAATTTAACTGTTTTAAACCTATTCGCCAACAAACTGGGATAAGGCTTCGAAACGTCATTTACTGCACAACCTACATAACCGTTGCTAGACCGATGTCTTAATTATTATCTTTCGATAAGCCACGTCATTGCCAAAGCCATTGAGTGTTTATTTAAAGTAGGTATGAAGTTTATTTTTTCCGAGTTGGTTCGCAGGTTTCGAAGCGGTGCCTTGGATATTGGCAATCGGCACCTATTGTTGATTTTTCTGACCTCAGCTGACAGATGACCGAGATTGACTGTTTGTTATGGCTCGATGTTTCGCTGTGTTGGAAATTGATTGTATCCCAGCCCAGATGACGAGTAGGATTATAGGACGACGAAAGGACTAAAACTGGGCCAAGAAAAGGGGGGATTAGTGCAGAGAGGAAAGGTACGAGGAGCTAAAGAGGGGTAAGCTGGGCAAGTAGGAAGTCATGGTACGAAATACTATTATACATACTCGTAGATTCCTCCATTTCTCTTGTATTTCCATTCGTTTCTCTTTGCCTCTGCTTAGACACAACTGTTTCAAAAAAGCCTGGCATGCCTTAGTCCCCGCTAGGGTTCTGAAAAGTTGAAGGGGTGACTCTTACGTATGCACGAGTTCGGCATTTCCTCTGTTCTCCTTCCTCGCGTAGTTAGAGCAGATGAAAGGAAGAAGGAAACCTTGATCTCCTTCAGCACGAGGAAGAGCATCCCCATCCTTTTTTTCTGTTAAGCTTTAAGGGACTAGATAGGTACTACGAAGGTTGACGAGCAGCCATTACCAGTCGACAGGAACGATCATTTTGAATGCAACCGTAGCTTCTCTTTCTACAGAAAACACTCGTCAACATTTCTCACAAATAACAGAAATCTGAATGGACCATTTAAGCAGCCGTTCCCCCTCTTATTAATTACTCACTAGGGTATATTTTTCTTCTTTTATATTTTGCACAATGCCTTTCTTCCTAGTTCACTTAGCCCTTTTTAGCACCTTTCCTCAATGTATGATACCTTCTCTAACCTCACGTTCTTCCCAGTCCAACTTAGCCACTTTGATTAAAAAGTCGGGGAGCGATTGGGGACAGGGGCCGCTGTAGTGCCATAGTTTTCATACTGCGGATTTTATTTCGGTGTGCTGGTTTTCAAGAAGCGGTCTTATCCCCTTGATTCAATTACTGCCAGAAAACTTGCCATCTTTTACCTTTTCTCTACAAAAAGACGGATGGGGCTCCGAAGGTCTGAAAAGAGCTTGCTTCCTTAGATTTGAGCTTTTGACTAAATTTCGTCTTTCCCGCAAATTTATTTTCTCACTATTTGAGATGCTCAATTTCTTGGTTAAGGTAGTAGTTAGATACCGGAATCCTGAGAGATTAGATTAGTGTACCACTTACATCTTGCCGTAGTCCTTGCCAAATAATGCTGTTAATTCTTTCTAACAAATTGTGTTGTTGCGAATAGTGAAAGTATTTAATAGTGATTGTTAATACCGTGTATATGTTTTCAGACAATTAAAGAGTTTGTACCTATCGCTGCTTGTGGGCGAGACTTAAGCATTGTTTAAATAGGTGTAATAATTAAGCTGCGTAGCGCTGTACGTGAGGTTTATGTCAAAAGGTTCTTATCAATGCAACGTTCGGTGTTGCCACGCTGATAAAATTTTTCGAGCTTCTGAAGATAAGAAAAAAAAAAAAGTTTAAAAAAAACTTTTAAATTAACGGATGGACAGCAATGGTCCTCGTAGTAACAACAAGCAGTCGTAACGGAATAAAACGTGTTCTTTTGAAGAAAACTTGTTACTTTAACTTCCAACAAAGTAGAACTTTAGTGCTTCCAGTGGCAACCCTGACGACGCTGCTCTTTCCTCTGCCCAATGGCGGAACCGACCAAGCGATCTGATTGGCTCAGCATAAGCGAAAATAGAACCCGGGTCTATTCTTCTTAATACCCCCCGGGGGGGAAGAGGTATCTGTATACGCCGTGTAGCACCTTATTACACCTACTTGACAATACTTTACAGCACAACTCTTACCAGAAATGATCTTTTTCCTATAAAAATGGAACAGAAAAAAGGTTTTCGAAAATACCATTACGTTCCACCTGAAACTAGCGATTCTCTTGTTAGCGCTTGTCGATTATGAGCGTGTTCCATTCTACTTACCGTAGTTACTACGCTTGACGTCACGAATTCTGACTTTTTGCCGTCAAGACTGGAACGATTTTCCATTTTCCAGCAGAATATTATGCCACGGGCGAATCCGACCAATCACGTTACAGAGATCCGTAGTTACTACGCTCCCGAGCGTGGTAAGCAAATAGTTACTATTTCGTGAAGGTTGGAACGGTCAGCTTAGTAACTTTTGGTGAGGTTGAAACGGAAATAGTAACTAATAGTTACTATTTGTAGAAGGGTGGAACACGCTCATATCCAGCCTTCCTGCTCTCCGACGCGGCGGCTGGGCGCAAAAGATTTGAAAACTGAACGTACCTTAGTTAAAAAGTAGGAAAAACTAAGGAAATAGAAGAAGTAATAAACAGAAGATTATCACATCCTTATGTGTGAAAGAGTTGTTAGCGAACAAAGAAGATTCCGGCAAACTTTTCGTTCCGTGACGGGAAAACTCGGCAAGGCAGAAAAAGTGCTAAAAGTTCTTAGTTACGAAACGAAACGAGAAAGTTGGGGATTTTTGAAGCTAATTACATATGGGAGCTAAGTATATTACAGAAGGCAGAATAAGCAAGAGATAAGCTTTAAGCCTTGTTCTTTTCAGCCTTGACTTGACCATGTGTCATTCCTGTAAGCCAAAGGCCAATTTATTTGTCTGCCTTGTCTCATGAATGCAGTTTCGTTGGCCCTGTTAGCTGACGATTGTCATTGCCATATCAAACTACAAAGGGGCCAACGTGGCTTTTCAGTTGCCAGTGATGAGCTCGCGGAAGGTCTAGCTGAGTGGAAGATAGCGGTAACGCTAGTTGCGTTTTTGATCGAAGTAACCTTCAACCTCAAAGGTCTCTGCTTAAATACCGTTTTTGGTCGCCGGTCACAGTTCCTTCGTCCTTCAAACTCTGACCGTCATACTTCGTGCGCTAGCAAGTTCAAAGTTTGCTTGAATCGTCGAAGAAACGTCGACCTGGCAAGGATCGCCGGAGTCGTAAAAACACTAATTAAGCAAACGGTGAACTTCGACGGGGTTTAAAAACAGAAATAAACCGGCTAAGCGAACGGCGAACAAAACTTCGATCAAAAACGCAACTACTTACTTTTCGTAAATCGTTTTCGTCAAGCATACAACACAGGAACAAGCACATAGAGGTATCACAAATCCGACAGAGAAATTCCACTATTTAAAAATTTATTATTCTTGGATAGCGGAGGAACGATTTAACGCATTTTCATCGGTTCTTACTCATCACCTACGTGAATAGGTGATGAGTAAGTAGACTGTCCATTCCGGCCCTTTTTGGTTAAACTTTAAGTAAATAGAGTTTGTTCAAGTAAATAAAATTTGATGTTAAGTAAATAAAATTTGATGTTAAGTAAATAGAATTTTATTCTACGTAAATAGACTTTGATTCAGTGAATAGAATTTTATGTTGTCCACTTTTGCCCCTTCGTATAGACAAGATCCGACGAATGACAACTTGATTCCCGGTCTTGTCCTCAGTCATGTCTCAGCTAAATTTTTTGACAGCCTGTTTCAACTAAAACCAAAGTGTCCACAACGAAACTACAACCGAAAAAACACAATTCTAGTTGCGAGGTATCCTGTGCTACAGAAACGAATTTTAATATACTTCTGAATTTGAAAAAAAAAAAAAATCTTTTGACAATAATATTTTAGCCAGAGAAATTCTAAAATCCTAAACTCTTAAGTATTCCTTCGGCCCAAAGTGACTGCGAATCTTGATAATTTTGCGGTTTTTTTTTCTACAGTTCGGTCTTTCCTGCAAGGGTCAGTTCAAGGGTCAATCAGTTGAGTTTCAAGAATTGCCGGGGTTAGAATGATCGCTGAGATTCGATTTCAGGCACTACTACTGTTTTGGCTTCCCGACAGGGTCATAGTGATGAGACGGGATTTTTAGAAGAATAAGTTGCAATAAAGTATTCTAAAAAAGTATTCTAAAAAACTCCAGTATTCCAAAAAACTTAACTCCTTTGAAACTTCGATTCCCTTCTCACAGAGTATAAACCCTTCCCCGATGGATTTCAGCCTCGCGCGACCCCTTTGGTTTTGACAGAAACACGAAAACTTGCTTAACCCATCTGACCAATGAGGTCCTCAGGAGCAATGAGCTGGAGCCTAATCTGCCTTGAAAAGAGTCAAACACGGAGAATCCAAAACTTGGCAAAGTGCCGTTAGGGTGGATATAAATGACATAGGAAGTTGGGCATCTGAGAAACGAAAACGGATGGAACGATATGGGAAGCAGTAATGTGCTTACGACGAGAAGTCCTTTCATTCTTTGCTGCCTGTGAATACTTCGTCGATACACGCGATATTACTCACTTGTCTCACTTGATTTTTAAAACATGGAATTTTATACATAACATTAAGCATTGCCGAAGAGCCAAAAAAGCATCTGCTGACTTTTTTGTTTGTATTCACAATATCAGAAAATTCATGACAACGCGCTTGTTATGCACAACGTCTCGAGCATAACGTTTTCAGAATCACAACAGATTATACCCTAAGTGTTGTCTGTTAAAACTGTGCACCCTTGTGTTATCTGCTGTGTCTGATAGTTTGGTCTAAGCTTTGGGGCATAGTTCGGCCTGTAAAACAAATGTTCTCCTTTGTCCGGGCCGTACGGTCAGCATCCAAGAAAGCTGCATTTCCAGGTTACGCGGAGACCTTGGATAGTAAATCGATAGAGCTCGCCTTATCTTAGCTAAGGAAAAATGCAGATATCATACTTTTCTCTCTAGAAATGACAGATGAGAAAATACTGGTCTTTTGGATCAGAAATTACAGAAATGTGCTAATTATTGTCTGGCGAGGTAGGATGGCACTGCAGTACCATCAAGGTGAGGTGGGTCAAGAACAAAATGACAGAGAAAACGACTAGAAAACATTCAGAAACGGGCCTGCAAAACAATACTTGGATATGAATATAGATAATGTATCAAGCCAAGAAAAACTAGGATTAGAACTAGGTATCAGAACGGCGCCATCACTTAGTCATGAATTTCGGAAGAAACTGTTTGTCAACAGAAAAGCACAGGGGTATTCTGCCTGACTATATGGGTACGCAGTAAAGAATGGTAAACAAGCACGCACCAGAACGGCAAAGAAATTAACGCTACAAAACCCACCTAGTCACTCTTCTGATAGATTCCTTAAGCCATTTGTACCATATTCTGTTAAGTTGGCGACAACTATAGATGTTCCAGCAATTAATCTAGTGTTACATACTTCATGTTTTTTTGTTTATAGCGCTTAATTATGTTACAGAAGTTGTGAAGTCGTACAAATTTTGAAATAAACTGTATATATTAGTTATATTTGGTTTAAGTTGGCAGTCCTATGTTATCATGTTGTGAAATAGGATATACAGGAATACATACGATGATTTATTGATTGATTAGGAATCATGGATCGTGTGACGTGCATTGGATTTCATAACACGTACAACTTGATAATTGGCAAGGGCCATGTCCGTCCGTCGGTTCTTTTCTCACAAAACTAGATAAGCAATCTAGTTGCTGGGATTAATCTTGTCTCTAAAAAGATAATCTTATCTCTAATTAGGATTAATCTCATCTCAGTAGAGATAAGATTAATCCCAGTAGCGAAATATTGCAGTTAATTTTAATCCTTACTCGGAGATACTCTTTACAAAGTATTGGAACCGGGTCAGTCTTTTGATAACGGACAGTGCAGATCTAATGGGAAGGTGTTTCATGTGTATGCTAAACTTGAGATCACTGCGTGCAATTATGGTTGGGTTTTAAACGATTCGACATTTTTCAAAGCACGTTCAATTCAAGTCAATTTATAAAGTTTGTATGTCACTTGCAGCTCCGCTCAAGTACCATATACCGATCTCTTTTCGTTCTGTCGGTCTGTCCGTCAGGCCACTCATCTCGAGTTAGGGTACTTCCAGAAGTGCTAGGACGATGAAACTTGGCAGGCATATCAGGGACCCGACCAAACTAACTTGGAAATAGTCATTTTCCCGATTCGACCACCGTGGGGGGAGCGGAGGGAGGGAAAGTCCAGAATAATGATGTATTTTTAGTTTTTGAACGGGAAATCGGATCGTAATGAAACCTGATATTTCGAATGACCTCCTGTCTCAGATATCACACCTCAAGTCCGGATCCCCGATCCAACTTCCCCCGGATCCGGTAGTCCGGAAACTAGGAACAAGGGTAGCAAAAGGAAAATGTCCAGATGTGGTATCGATCCGAACGTCCTCTTTCAAGGAAGCCCGACACGCTAGCGCACTGGGCCGTGCTTGCATATGCTTAGAGCCGAATGCAGAAACAGGTACAGTTTAAGGATTTTGGCAACAAACACTAAACTAAACTCTTATCTGATTGGGTTCTGCCTTTTCCTAAGAAAGTAAGCTACTTCTGTCTCCATTCTATACTCTGGGCCAAGTGAGGTCAAAGTGGCCTAATTATATTTTGATACTGTTCCAGATTGGGACTCCAAAACAAAAACTTCCAGTTCCTTCAGTTTGAATAGTTTCACAGATCCAAACAATCACTTCCCTGATCCGGCCATCGTGTGGAGAGGGGAGGGATCGGGAGCTGAGAAAGTTTGGAACGGGTAATCGGACATGCATGAAACTTGACAAATGTCAAGAAAAAGTGTCTCAGATGTTCAGTTTCAAATCGGATCGGATCTGATAACGGGTGCGGGGGACCTGGAGGGGGAGCCGCAAATCTCGTTGATCGCGAATTATGGTACTTCCAGATGTGCTAGGACGATGAAACTTAGCTTGGACATTAGAGACGTGACAAGATTGGCTTAGAAATTGTCACTTCTCATATCCGAGCATCCCTTAAAGTACTAAATATTCTTTGAGCCCAAGCTGACTATGAAACATTGTTGGAATACTAATCCTAACCGCAAAGTACAAAAAATACTTTTAATCAAAATATACATTTTCATGATTCCATGAGCCCATGATTGTTTTTGCCTTAAGGGATTTGCTCAAAACTGATTTTTAAGCACCCTTAAAGTGCGCATTAACCCAAGGGCCCATGATCATCTGTCTCAAGGGTTTTGCTTAAAAGTTAATTCCTTAAAATAGAAACTATAATTTTGAGCAAAATATACGTTTCATGATCCCGATGAGCTTATCATCACTTGCGCTTCAGGAATGTTCGTTACAGGTGAATCTCTAGTGCCCTAAAAGTGCGCATCATAGCTAAATGCAAAATAAAATAGTTTTTACGAACGATACATGCTTGTGATTTCCAAGAAAGCATGATCATTGTTATCTGAATGGTTCTGCTTACAAATGATCACAGCAAAGCCACGAATTGACAAACTCCTACTTTCTTCCTCTGACCCAGCCTTGCAGGTGCCATATGAGCTTCCAGCTCTTGTTTGGAAGGGAAATTAAAAGTTCCGGGGTAATGAAAATCCGGCGAGGTTCATCCGGATAGCAGCAAGAACCGAGAAGACTCATTGTAATCGATATGTTTGTTTTAATGAGTATGTGATTTATGATATGTTTTTCTTCTTTTTGAGATCATTTGCTGTTACGGTCTCAAGTTTAGCATGCAGACTTCCACGAAGGCACCTTCCCATTAGATCCATCCCATCCGTCATCAAAACACTGAAACACGTGGTCCTTGGCAATTATCAAGTTGAACTTGTACTGTGTTGGCCTGTTGACGATTGTAATAAGTAAATACCGTATCATACCCTCACGGGTACGAAGTTAAACATAGGATTTGTGTCATGCATTAAAACGTGGTAGTGCTGAATTAATTAACTTCCAGTCAAGAACCAACCTTGGTCAAGTACAATAAACTCCTGAGCGACAATGACCCAATTTTGCATATATCAGACCCAACCAAGCAGATACAAATTTCTTCAAGTTCGTCTAAGCAGCAAATCTGATTTCGAGTTTAATTTCCGCTTCGCATTAAGCTCGCCCCAGTTTCAGAGCATCTCATGAAACGATGTATCGATTACCACTTCTAGTCACATGCAGAAATAGGGACCACGTCCTTCTTCCAAGTTTGAAAAATGGCACTTCAGACATGTTCAATCCTTGTTCTGTCAGGGATTATATTGATTTCCAAAGAGATAGCAGGAACCCCAGGTAAGACAAATGACTTAGTCTTTCTTAGCAACGATTTTCGATGCGAGGAGAATTTCTGGTATTATGCTCGTAATGGGATAAATTTATTAGGACGAATAGCATGTAATGGGGAGGGGATTTCAGGTACAGCCAAGATAATATGATTTGATTATGTAGAGCCTCTGCTTAAACGAACTTGAAGCAATGTGTATGTGCTTGATAGGGTCTGATATATGCAAAACTGGGTCATTGTTGGTCTTGACGAGGGTTGGTCTTGACTGGACGTTAATTAATTCAGCACTGCCACGTTTTAATGCATGACATAAATCCTATGTTTGACTTCGTAACCGTGCGGGTACGATGCAAAAATTTTATTACAAACGCCAACAGGCCAACACAGTTCAAGTACACAGCTCAACACAGAACAAGTACAACTTGATAATTGGCAAGGACCACGTCTGTCCGTCGGTTCTTTTCCCACAGATAGCAATGGGGTGTATTGGAACTGGGTCAGTGTCTTGATGACGGATGGTACAGATCTAATGGGAAGGTGTTTTCATGGAAGTGTGCATGCTAAACTTTGAGATCACTGCGTGCATCACTTCAGCAGCCTCTTCGCTCAGTTTTCACTATGAATTCACACTTCTGGAAATTTCGTCGGCTCTGCCAAAAACCATGGACAACTGGGCTTAGCCAGCGCACGACACTCTACATTCTTTTCTGGCCGATGAATGAAAAATTGTATATTCTGTTTTGCTGTGTTTTATTTAATTCTTTTCTTTACATACTCCGCTTTTCAAATGGCGGGTCACAAACAAAGTACTTACTTACTTACTTCCTTACTATCACTATCGCATCTGATGTTTGAATTTACACATTACTCATACTATCGAAGCCCCAAAACAATACAACAAGAGCTATAAGCTCATATAGCACTTGCACGGGTTGAGATGTAATGTTTGATCAAAAGTACTTTTCGACTGTGCGGTCCAGATGCGCACTTTAAGGGAGCTAGAGAAAAAGTATTTTATTGTTGAACTTGGCTGGAATGATACGCACCTTAAAGGCGCTAGAAATTCATCTGTAGGCAAAACCCTTGAGGCAAAAACGATAGCAGGTTCTTAGGGATCATTGAAATATACCGTTTTTTCCTTTTTTCACACAAAAAAGCGCCCTGATTAGTTAGTTTATTTTGAACTTAATTTTTTTACATGTATTTCGTTGTATATTTAGTACGCTAATTTGTCTTTAATGGTCAGCTGTTTATTGGTATGTAAGTGTGTGTGAGTTTGATTGACACGTTGTTGTTCCTTTTTATACATTACTCTTCAGTTTTGAAGGATTCAAATAAATAATAATAAAACTGTCTTTAGCCGGCGCCGGCTCGGCTATTTTTTACCGACAACATTGGCGGGGGAGGGGTCCCCCGTACGTGACGCCCCTGATGGGGACTAGGGTTAGTAGTGTTACGATTAGTTGTGTTTATGTTGAAAATACAAAATTTTGCCATGGTACTCCGGCTTAATTCACATTACATTTTATATATGTGTCTATGTACGCAAAGCGAAGAATTCAGCAACCCATCCTGTCAGCAATTTTCAGGCTCCATCATTTCTGCATGAAAAACCAGTGTTAAAACAGATTCTTCATTGCAGACAAAACAGAAGCGATGCCTATCGTCTACCAACTGTCTGGATTCAAACCCACACCTTCTACTGCAAACGATACAAACCGGATTCTCGAAACGACATCACTCGCTGAATCCGGCCGATTTTGGGCCGGAAACAGCCTACTAGTCATAACCACTCTAACACAAAGAATACAGAACACAATACAAGGCGGAATCCTCGGGGCCATAATCTGGCTTCTAGGCTTGGCGGCCACCAATGTACTGGGCGCCTTTCAGTTCCTCACAATCATCCTGCGAGGGGTGGCGCTGTGGCCAGTCAAAATTGTGGCCTTCATATGGCTGGTGATTTTCAGCATTTTAACCTTCCTTCTTGCACCAACTGGCGTCGCCGCGAACCTTTCTGCACCGATGGCCTTAATCAGTACAATTCTGAACAGTTAATGTGGTGTGAATTATTTGTTGTTTAAATTATTTGTATTTATTGGAGTGGTGTATTATTAAATGTCGAGCTGCGATTATCAGGAGTTGCTTGTCAAAATAAATATTTTTGCTTCATCGACGACCTGATATGTCACATTCCCCAATGAAAATTGTATAGCATGCATAGTTGTATGATAGTTGTACGAAAAAGTTGTATGTATTCATATGTAACAGTAAAGAATACTATCATTTAAAGTGCCTCAGACTGGGACAATCTTAAGCAGTAGTGTCCAGTAGAATCCTATCTTGCTAATAGTAGCATTCAGCAGAATGCAGTAGCACGGTAGCCCTGACATAGAAGCATGTAGTAGCATCAGTTCGTACTGCATTTCGTACAACTTCATACTACTATTTTGAGATCAATTCTTCATTGCTATGGTAGCATCCGGTCTTGTTACTAGTAGCATGCAGTAGAATGCAGTAACACGGTAGCCTTGACATAGAAGGATGTAGTAGCATCAGCTAGTGCTGCATGCTACTTTTTCGTACAACTTCATATTGCTATTTTGAAGTATATTTTTCATCTGGGATCGTGGCGTGTGTCGTGGATCGTGGCAGATTTAGAAAAATATGTCCACAGAAGATCCAACAATAGAAATACTGTGTTCAGATATGTTATTTATTTATTATCACCAAAAGTGGTAAGTCATAAAGACTTGTCACTACAGGCAATGTGAACATAAGGCACTAGTAATACAAATAATTCTATACAATGAAAAATAAACTGAATTAAACTTAAGTTGGCAAAAATGGGTCTGCATAAGCACTCGAATAAAATGTTGACGAAACAATCGATCGTTTGAAAATATCTACGTTTTCCGACATAACAGTTTCATCTGGTAGTGCGTTCCAATCTTTACAAACCCTATTTTGAAAACTATAAATGCCAACACGTCGGTTTGGCTTTGGCTGATAAAGTTTAAATCTGTGCTGACGTGTTGACGGGTAATTTGAAAAAATAAATAAATCTTCAGGGTTAACATTGTCAACTCCTCGCACTATCCTATATACCATCAACAAATCAGCACGTTTACGTCTGAAATCTAGGCTAGGCAACTCTAAGCTTTTCATTCTACGCGGATACGACAGATTTCTCAAATAAGGTACAAGCTTTGTTGCGCGGTAGTATGTAGCTGGAACGTTGTACAAGGGATGTGTCCGTGACAATATAAACCAGAAGTAAGTTTTGAACTGAGTTTAGATGTCTAGGATTTAGACGAATGTCGGTCCTAGAACATTTAAATCCAATTCATTTGTTAGAACATTCCATTTACGTGATATCTATCTAATCCTGAGACATGGGTGATGAGACAGCTTAGACGAATTTACTTTTAGGCGGGATGGCCCACTTCTATCTGCATATTGTAGTGGTTTGCGAACTAGAAAGGCCTAGAAAGCCGAAGGTTCTGGGTTCAAATCCCTCCTGAGGAGCGCTTTTGTCTTTCCGTTCACTGCTTGTAACTAAACAGATAAGTCTAACGAACAGTACGAGAAGCAGAGAATGCCCCCCCCCCCCCCAAGTGAACCGAAACCAGGGACCTGCATCCTCTGTCTAAAATTGCGGGATTCGGGATTCTCATCAATATCGAAAAAGCAAAACCACACTGTAAAACAAGACCAAAGGTTTCGATGGGATCCCAAAAAATTCAATATTCGATCAGACAATCGGGTCTTGTCTTCACCAGATCCAGTCTTCGCCTGACTCCTTGAACATTTTACTATTAAAAATCAAAAACAGATTAAGGCCAAATAGCTAATCATCTGAGAAAACCAGCATGTGTATTTACCCCTATAAGTCATATCTGTTTTGACGAAAACTTCATGCCTTACTTCTGCCATTTTTTGTTTTGGCCGAATTCGGGAACTACTTGTCCGGCGAAAAAGGAAAGCTAAGAAACGAATTCAGCGTATCTTCTTTCTCCTATATCGAACATCTAATCGAATTCAAATTCAAATCTAACTTTCCGTTAACAAATTTTCCGCTTCCAGACTGTTTCCCGGCCAACTATGTGTCCGGGTAAAAAATGGTTGTCATATTGGATTCATCATCTGCTCTTACCCCTAAATCGTATATCTAATCAACTACAAATAAAACTTTTACTTCTAACAAATTTTCCGGTTTTGGCCGGATTCCGGGCGAACTACTTGTCCGGGTAGAAAATGATTTTCACATAAGTGTTCAGCATGTCTAATGTCTTCTTACCCCTAAATCCAACATCTAATCAGCATCAAATAAAACTTTTAATTTTAACAAACTTTCCGGTTTTTGCCGGATGCCGGACTAACTACTTGTCCGACATGGAAATGGTTTTCATCATCGTATTCAGCACGTATTCTTACCACATAATCAACTATCACATTAGCTGTTTAAAAATATTTTTTTTGCCTCTTAATTCGATCCCCCCCCCCCCCCAACCCTAAATGTAAGGCTACAGAGCCCATCTACGAACTTGACCTTACCATTGAGTCCTTGACCCAAAAGAATCCTCACACCAAGTTTCATCAAAATATCTCACTCCCTTCGAGAGTTGTCGGGCTCAGGACGGACAGACAGACGGACAACTTTTGCGATGTCATAGGTATCCCCTCCACTTACGTTTTGGGATCCCAAAAAGTGTCCGGGCTAAAACCGCGACTGTCAAAACAGCGAAAGTAAGCACCGCTGCTTTATGTCACGAAATGCAGGACTTTGGACAGCAGCATTCAATGAAAGAAGCAAAAGGTACCGTTTTCGCTTTATATCAGCAGTCTATTTCCTCTTTCCCTTGGACGTATTTCAGTGTAGCAGACTAAAGGACAAAGTAGAAAATTTTAAAGGACAACTCGCACTAATTACTGCTAATGTTCTGATATTCTAAAAGAGTAGAATACTTCGAAACTAGGATATTCTTTGGAAGTTCATCTCAACAGGCTTATTTTTACACCTGGTATTCGAAGACACCAAATATTTTGACTCGTCTAAGGGATTTTGTATTCTTTCGCCCGAGGCTCTAGCAATAACGGTCAGAATGTAAGCTCCCTGGACGACCACTCAACATTCATCGACATGCGGAGAACTGGAATTTCAATAAAAGTCTGAAGAAAATGCAAGGAATATAACATTTCTAGTTTAGTTTTAAGCAATGGCTTGAATTTATTACTGCAATATATTTCAAGTATAGAGGGAAGAAGCAGATTGAGATACCGCCAAACCGAAAGAAACCGATAATCTGTGGATAGTGGACAAACGAAGTAACGCATTCTTATCGAGTTCTCGGGCGGATTTAACTGAATAAGTGATGTATAGCTAAGATGTCGGATCCAACCCCTATTCAGTTAAACCTTAACCACGGCTTTGGCTGTTGCATGCCTTTGCCCAGGCCCGTTTACTTCAAGCAAAAATTCAGAAAATAATCCGCAACCGCTGCGATCCCAAAACGTAGCTTAAGTGACGGGACACCTGTGATTTCCTGAAAGTTGTCTGTCTGTCCGTCTGTTAGCACGGTAACTCTGGTTGAGATATTTTATTCAAACTTGGCATGAGGGCTCTTTTGGACAAAGTATATTTCGATATTCGAAATGTCAAATTCGAAGATCGGCTCTGTAGCCCTACATTTTCGAATTAAGGGGCGAACAAATTATTTTCTCGCCGGACAAGTAGTTCACCCGGAATCCGGCAAAAACCGGAAAGTTTGTGAAAAGTAAAAGTTTAATCTGAAGTTGATTAGAGGCTCGATTTAGGGTTAGAAGACATGCTGGTCCCGAATACAAAATTTATGTCTTACTGTACAAGTAGTTAATCCGGAATCCAGTAAAAACCGAAAATTTTGTGAAAAGTTAAAATTTCATCTGAAGTTTATTAGAGGTTCGATTTAAGGTTAATGAGACATGCTGAATCCAAATATGACAACTATTTTCTTGCCGGACAAGTAGTTGCCCTGGGATCCGGTCCACAACCAAAAATTTAACATCAAGTTCTAAAACCCAATAATATAGTCGATAGAGGATGAGGAGACATGCTGTTGCAGCTTTCGAACATCTAAAGATCAATTAAAAATTCGGTATCGGGTCAAGGAGACATGCTGAATCCAATCTTGAACTTTATTTCCTTGACCGATAAGCTGGCACAATTTGCCAAACCCCGGAAATTTGGATCGAAAGGTAACTCTTCTGCTGTGCATGCAGTTCGCCGGGAGTAGCCTACTGCTAAAATGAGGATTTCGGTCAAGTGGTCAAGTTGGTCTGAGGTTGCTTAGAGATGAGATGTTCGAGTAAACATGCATGCTGAATCACATCTGAACTTGGTTATAAGTCACGGCAAAATGTTAAAGTCCTAATCCAAACATTCCTTTTACCTTTTCTTAGTTATCGCATGCCACAGGTTTATTTTGAATTGAACGCGATTGCCGGGTTGCTGTTTCGGCTCGAGAAAAAACCCACGCCGAAAGTCTTCTTTTCTAGATGACGAGATTTTCCAGGACTGATTAGCAAAGAATTATAAGACCTAATTGATAATTTTTTTATGTCTTCGGAGGTACCACACTGGTCTTGGTTTTTTAATTTATTTGTATCTGTAATAAACAGTTGGAGTATTAGATGGAAATTATTATTTTGACCCTTGGCTCCCTACGTGCCATAACAGCTGTCCGAGATAATCGGCTGAGACTTAGTCCAGAAAGAGTTATTTCAAACCTAGGAAATTTGGTGGGTTTTTTTTTTTAATTTGCTCATTGTTTTACGGTGTTTTTAGTGGTTTTAAACATTCATAGTGACAGTAGGGATGGTTAGCATTGTGTATGTTGTAGAAATACCATTTTTTGTGGCCAGCTTTAAAGGGATTTGGCGAAGACTGGAAATCGAGTAGCTTTTCTGGATCAAGCAGTCCAATAAATATTCAATATTTGGTATCCCATCGAAACCTTTAGTCTTGTTTCTGATGGTGACCTTCTTGCAGGCAGTGGTTGGCAGCATATATACGCATCGAAAATAGCGAAACACGACAAGTATAAAACTCAGTGTGGTGTCATCAGAAAGTACCGTATACAATTCAGATCCTGCCAACAGTCAAATGGGAAACTGAACTGGGACTGATCTCGTATTTCGTATGGCAGCCTACCAGGTCAACGAGGTTACTAATTCTTGAGTCTGTGGCCTTGTCTCCAGCCGTGCTTGTCCCGGTACCGACTTTCCCTGTTTCGACCTTCACATTTTTTGCCCCGTGGGAGAAAACCCAATATTTCAGACACATGGCAACTAAACTCAAAAAGTCATAGTTTTATAAAAATCATTCTGGGCAAGAATCTAAACTATTTAGTTGTGAAGTAGGTTCATTTACACAACACTGACATTAGTAGCGTTTTTGCAGATACAATGGTATCCGATACCATGGTTTCAAGTATCTGATACCACGGTCAAAAGGCGTTATCGTGGTATCTGGCCAGTTATCGTGGTATCTGAAAAGTCAGCTCACTTTCTTATCGTGGTATCTGAAAAAGTCACCTCACTTTCATCAATTGTTGTCAAATTGATTGGAAAGAAGTTTGGCACTTAGTGATGTGGCTGAATATCAGTTTTTCTTTTGGAATGACTTCGAAAAACGCAATTTCGGCAATAGTCGCTTTCACAGAGCAATCGTATATCAGATACCACGGTAATTGCAACAACGGCTAATTGCAGATCCAGTTACCGTGGTAACCATGGTATCTGCAAACGACTACTGAAACGGAGTCACGGAGTTTGCACCTTGTCGCAGTTTTGGAAGGCGTGGTTTCTTTTTTCGCAGTTTCTAATGGCAGTTTCCGATGGTCCATTTTGTCAATTTTTTTGTTTTTATTTTTATAAAAATAGTGAACAAGCTCTAACCTCATTTCTTCCCTTCTACCATGATAATATGATATCCAAACTTTGTCTTAACGGGAGGGTCAGTATATATTGGGTTACCCAGGCTTGAAATTGGTAAGGCGAAGGCAGCATCCTGGAATGGGCCAACCATGGATCCACGCGCCATCCAACCAAGGTCCCCCTGAAATACAAAAAAAAAGGTAAGATCTGTTTCTGGTACTGCAAGAGGTAAGGCGCAATTGACTAAGTCTGAGTAAAAATGCTGAAGCTGAGTTAACCAAAGCCTTTGACATCGCCTGATTAAAAAACCAAGCTGCAGTACAAATATATGCGGCAAGGATTGGCTGCAAGGTGCAGGGATGAGCCTGAATTCAAGTAAACTTTTATCTGGATTTGCAAGATTTGGCCTAAAGCCCTTCATCTCATCCGATTGTCTGCATTTTAACTTAAATTATCCTAAAAAGCTTATTTAAAGTTAAATTTATTGCCCATCAGGGTTCAAAAGAACAAACAATGCAGTACAAAGCAAGCAATAAAAAATGGAAAGAAAACAAAAATACAATAACTAGACTGACCAACATTCCTAAGAGATATAAGTATTCTGGTACAAATAACTTCTTAGGAAAGGTCGTACTCACCCCTGACCGTGCTTTGTCTTCACTGTAAGTGGCAGCTACTTCATTGAACTTCATTCCAGCTTTTAGCTTTTCCATTGCTTCCATGATCTTTGATTGTTTTTCACAGAGTATATGCCTCACCTAACAAAGAGGGCTTTAGTTAAAAAACCCCAGTGACCTGGACAAGACTATCTTGTCAACCAAACATCTATCAGTCAGTAAGGCATTTTACTGGGAATTTGGAGGATTATTAGCAGAGGCTAACTGACAGGGTCTCCCCATAATTACTGAAGAGGCTACTGCCCAGGGGCGGTTCGAAGGAGCGGGGGGGGGGGGGGCAGAGATGGGCGAATCCGATCACGAAAGGATTCGAATCCGAATCCAGGGCTAGGTACGAATCCGATTCCGAATCCACCATTTCGTGCTGAGGATTCGAAGCCGGATTCGAATCCGACATTAATAAAAATCAAATCATGAACATAGGTTAGAGTTTAAAAATCAGAGTTGAGAAGAAGCACTGATATCTAGGGTAATGAGACAATGTGATAAGTCACTGGGGATGGTTGAACAAAAAGTTGTATTGCCTGAATACTAGTAAGTACACTGTGTACAAATCTGGAAAACGGAAACTGGAGTTTCTCAGTTTGGAGTTTGGAAAAATGGTTATGTGACACCTATTCCGAAGAAAGATTCCCCTAATGATTTTACTGGTGTGAGCCCAATTAGTATGACCCCTGTTTTTAGTAAAGTTTACGAACAGTTCCTTTCATCATGGTTAAAAAAACAGTTTTGAGACTTGTCGACCCGAAGCAGTTTGGTAACCTGCCAAAAACATCAACAGCACATTACTTAGTTAGCTTGCTACATAGAATACTTAAGAATTTGGATAATCCAAATATATGGATTAATTTAATAGCTATAGACCTAAAAAAAGCGTTTGATTTAATTAACCACAGCAAGCTCATTGCCAAACTCCTACATAAATTTAAAATTGAGACGTTTCTGGTACAAATTTTTGCACAATTTCTGTCAAACCGAACACAACAAACTAAGTACAAAACGGTATTTTCAGATACCTATTTTTTGCGGTGTACCCCAGGGTACTCTGTTGGGACCGCTTCTTTTTTGGTTATGGTCAACGAGCTCGCTCTTTCTTTCGCAGATATGTGGAAATTCGTGGACGACCTGTCGCTGATTGAAGTGTGCAGAAGAAATATTAAAAGCAGTGCCAAGGTTATCATCGATGATATCTGTGATGAGGCAGCAATGGATGACATGGTCGTCAACATGGATAAATCGTTGGTTCTAACTATATCATTTTTAAAAAGCATGCCGGACTTTTACCCTCCCCTCCCCACTGCCCAGTGTGTGAAACGCATAAAGTTACTGTGAATCCATATTACCCATGACTTAAAATGGATCAAACAAGTGGACAGCATGCTTAAAAAGGGTAATATGGCAATCCCAGCCCTAAAATTATTATCCCGTTACGGCGTCCCTACCGAGCACCTTTTAAAAATTTTCTTGTCTTTTATCCGCCCCACTTTAGAATATTGTTGTCAGGTATGGCACTTCGATTTGACACGGGATCAGTCGAATTCGTTGGAGAGATTGCAATTCCCAGCCCTCCATGTTACTTCCAAATCGCCAAAGGTACCATACATTGAGCTTCTTCGGAGTTTCAAGCTGGAATCTTTGGCCCAACGTCGGGAAAAAATGTGCCTGAAATTTGGAGTTGAGACGCTTGAGAATCCTCGTCTGCGAGACATTTTCCCGCCTGAGTTTGAACCCGTTAGGTCTAGACCTGCGCGAATGGTTTCGCAGCCGATTCCTAAGTTACATCCTGTTTCTGCATCTCATGACCGATACAGAAAAAGCTTCGTACCGTCATTCGTCGAAATGTTTAACTCATCGTAATTCTTGTATACTTCATCGTAATTTGTGCTTATTTTATAATTGTTTGAATCCTAGTTCTGACATACGTGTAATGTGACGTCATCCGTCGGAATGCATAATTCGTCGTAACTCTTGTTTATGTAGTTATTTGATTTTCAGTTCTGATATAAGTGTAATTGTAAGTGATCACTTACAGTGATTCCAATTGTATATAAGTTTATTATTTATGACAAAATTATGACAAAGATGTTGATGTTATCATATTTATGACGAAAAATCCAATGTTCGGCTTGCCCGTGAAGGAAGTTTGAAAATAAATTGAAACTGGAAGGAACTAGAAAGTTTAGCGGATTCGTAAGATCGAGAGTTTGGAATCCGAATCCAGCCTGGCAAGCAGAAGATTCGAATCCGGCCAAAAGGACGAATCGAATCCCGAATCCGGATTCGCCCTTTCTCTGGGAGGGGGGGGAGCGGGAGGGTTCACTCATCTCCCATGCTTCAGAGAATTGTACTATCAGTCGTATATTGACATAAAGATAGTTACCAAACGCGTGTTCTCGCCGATCTCGGAGGACTCCACCAGGACTCCCGTTTTTGTTTGTCCCGGGGACTCACTCCCGTATTCTCTCGGTCCTCACAGACGGGAAATGCTCCGATTGTTGCTGGTGTTTGTGCAATGAAAAATTAATTATAAACAATCAGAATAAATAAAACCAAAACTAAAGTGGATCGAGACTAATTTCGTTAACTACATATTTTTTTCTTTAGAACAAAATCCGTTTTAGAAGCATTCCCCGTGTTCTCGATGTTTTCTGTAGACTACACGGAGTCCGCGTGGAGTGACTCCATCTATTCTCGCCGTTCCCTTCGATTCCCCGAGGAGTCCTCAACGAACGGCGAGAAAACGCCTCAAACGTTAATTTCGCACACAAACGACCTGGTTTTCGTCGAATTACTACAAAGAGATCTTCTATTCGTATGCTTTCCGCTTGCCTGATACACAAGTGTGTGCTCTCAGCTTGTCAGAATGACAGTCATATGTTTTGAGCCCGCCAGAATTACATCAACTATTGAGTTTCTCATGCAAATGACTAATATTTTAGGGACAGTCATAAGTTTTGAGCTTGTCAGAATGACTGAGTTAGTGGCCTGGATGTGAATTTTGCCTGCAACTAGCAATTGACTTATTTCTAGTTGTGTGGTTACACAGAGATTTTCTACAGGGCATATCTTACGAGACAATCGTATGTTTGACGCGTGTTATAATGACAGTCATATATTTCGAGCTTCTCAGAATGCAAAAAAATGCAGTTACTGAATCGTGATTTTCAGTTTGAACACAACTGGTTTTGTAGCAGAACCTCTATATTTTACCAGAAAAGGGGTTGTCGAATAGGTGGAACTGGGGTTGAATATGTAGTATTTTAGCAGAGAACAGGCTGATTTCGAAATCAGCCATAATCTGTTTTTGTGCAAATCTCCATGTTTTGGCTAAAAGTATACGCTGGGTGGGGCTTGGACGTAAGCCATCTATAAATGCATTGTAGGCTTAATGACAGGCCTGATTGCGATAGGCCCTGATTTTTTGTTAGTTTAAAGTCATAAGAAATCTACTTTGTGTCTATTTGACTCCGGATTGCCACTATTTTTATCATTTATATCCAGGGGTGTTGCAAGGAGGGGGGGGGGGGGGGTATACAGAATCTTAAATAGGGTACCGGTACAAATCTATTTGGTATAATGATCGTGATTTGGTAGTTATCACAGATTTGGTGAGAGAAATTACTGAAATTATATGGTAACTATTCGATGCCACAACTGTTCGGTATATTTATGGAGATTTGGTAGTTACACAGAATCCCAAATGAGCTATCTGCTCAAAATTATTCTGTATCATGATTGGAATTTGGCAATTATTCGGTATAATCTTCAGGATTAGGTAGTTAACCATAAATCCCAACTTTTGTTACAGTTTCGACGAAAGTGTACCGAACATAAATTGTGTACAAAACAATTTGGTTCATTAACCGGGATACAGTACCATCATACGAGACCTACTGGGAATCTTGTCGTACCTCTGTTGAGTACTACACGTTCTGGGTTTTTGGTATTGCACTGTGGTACATGGAGTTGGAATGCTCTGGGGGGGGGGGGGGTTGATCAAGAGTGAGGAAGAGCTGGGTACTTTAAGGATCTTTTGAAACCGATGATATTTTATAAATAGGATTTTAAATAAGTAAAACAAAACAAAAAATGGTTTTGCTTGGGTGGTCGACCCTGGTGACTTGGTGTGTTTTTAATGGTATTCTCCCTCCCATTGTTTTTTTTTCATGTGATCTTGTCTCATGCTTGTTTTGGACGAGTGCTTACGAATGTTTAATTTGGGGTCGCCCCCTAAGGACAGGTGAAAGTTTTATGTGGTTGCCCCTGTTCACATAGGTGCACCAACTACCAACATTGCTAACCCCTCATCGCCGAAGATGATTATGGTCTAACAGCCGATGTTCGCTGTTTGCAATAAAACTATAACTCTCTCTCTATACAGAATCCCGAACATGCTATCGGTCTAAACTTATTTGGTATAATAACTGGGATTCGGTAATTTTTGTGTTATAATTGCCAGGATACGGGAGTTACCACGAACCTCGAAACACAGAAGCGTGAGATTGAAATACAGATTACGAGTTATCTCGCGGAAGTAAATCACGCACTTCGATGTGCGGAGCTTAGCGCGGTTCCGACCAGACCTGTTCGCAAAAAAACAGAACTGGCCGATTGGTCAAAAAACTCGAATCTTGTTTCAGCATGTGAATCGGCTAAACTGTGGCTCCGAATTTGGAATGAGTCTGATAAACCGCGTTCTGGTATAGTAAACGATTTGCGTTTGAAAACAAAAAGAAAATTCACAAGAGCACTTAAGGACCACAAAATTATGCTGACTCAAAAAAATGTTGACAAGATAGCGAGTGACCCTTCTCTTTTGTGGAAAGTTGTTAAACGTACAGACCGGGCCTCTGCTCTCAGTATTCCTGAAATTAGTTGGATTGATTATTATAAAAGTGAGTTTTTGTCACCCGATCCGGCTACAGAAAGTAAATTTGAAAAAGAGCTTGATAGTACACTGGCTAAATTTCCACGGTCTGCTTTTGCAGTGACTCCGTCTGACGTAAAAGGTGCCCTAAGAAAGATTAAGAAAAAAGCATCCACTGGTGTTGATCTGGTCTCCGCAAAACATTTTGAAAACGCTAGCGATCTGCTTGCGCAGCATCTTTCACTGTTGTTTCAGATGTCAATTTCATCAGGTATTGTGCCTCAGCAGTTCTGCGTCGGCCAGATCACGCCTATTCCCAAAAAAGGGAAAAAAGATCTTGATGATTGTCGATCGTATCGTCCTATAACCGTTTCTTGCACTTCGTTTAAAATTTTTGAGTCTATTATTCTTAGTGAAATTTCCCGGAAGTGTTCTGTTCCTTCGCATCAGTTCGGTTTCCAGAAAAGACTGAGTCGGGAGCATGCTCTCTTCGCCCTGTTTAATGTTCTTGCGGATGTGGAAGGCTCCGGGGATTTCCTTGTACTTTGTGCACTGGACATAGCCAGAGCTTTCGATTCCTGTATTTTTGCCCAAATTTTGGCAGAAGCTGTAAAAAGAGGGGTTGATCCCTCCGTTATTAAATGTCTTCGTTATATGTACAGTCATCTCAGAGCTAAAATGAAAGGGGGGTCGGACCTCTTCAATGTATTAAAAGGTGTAAGACAGGGAGGTTTAACTTCCCCTGCTCTTTTCAACAACTCGGTTCTTCCTGCTCAAAATTCTGTCGAGTGCACGTGTATTTATGGCGGTATTGATGTGTCCCTATTTACTTACGCCGATGATATTTTAAATCTAAGTCGCACTTTTTTGGGAAGTGAGAGTATGTTTGCGAAACTAAAACATGAATATCAGCAGATCGGTCTGAGTTTTAATGTTGACAAAACCGTAGCAATTGCTTTCAACCTTAAGGGTAATCCAAACAAGCGACTTGAACTTGGTGAAACATCTATTCCGCTTTCTGAAAGTCTTGTTTACCTTGGTATGCCCATTGGAAAAACCATTAAAGAAACAATCAAGCTTGCTATTCAAAACCTCGCTAAAAAGATACGGATCGCTTACGCTTCAATTGCTTCTAATACCACACGTCTTAGTCGGTTTCATCTTTCTAAACTTTACAACAGTCTAACTGTGCCCCATCTTCTTGCTATGTCCCCCATTTGGCAATTTTTGTCTGCTTCTAATAAGAAAAATGTTCACCGGATGTATTTTAAGTTTGCCAAGTATCTGCTGCATTTGCCCCCTTGGACCAGCAATTCTTTTTTGGCGCAGAAATTCCATCTGGTTCTGCCTGCTAAAATTATTGATAAGAGAGTGGAAGATTTCAAATCTTCCGCTAGTAAACTGAACCACCAGTGGTCTTCACTTTTCGTGTAATCTGTAGTTATGTTTGTGCTGTGTTTAGTGTAAAGTTTTCCTACGTGCATTGTCTGTTGTTGTTTTTTTTTCTTCTCCTTTTTTTTTGTACTCCGTCACTAGGGCCACACACCCTCCATTGTTTTTGACGGGTAATAAAAAGATTGGTTGATTGATTGAGTTAAATTTTAGCCTACAGGAAAAAGAAAAATAGGATTTCGAAAATTTTAGCCTGCGGCACTCGATTTAATTTTATATTTTCTATAATAGCTGCTACTGCAATCTTTCCCGGCAATATATTTTCCAAGTGGGCTTCGCCAAAACGCCGCCTAATAGTCAGCTTATCGTCTTTACCTGCAAAATTTGCAATTACAGGCGATGGGATTTCTGCCTTTTAATGTTACTCTTCCTATGTAATCCTTTCTGTTTCAGATTTTAAAGCATCGAATCTCAAGAGTGAAAGCTCAAACTGTGAGAGAAGCAGTTAAATTTTAGCCTGGGGCCGGGTTATGCCGGCTGGAATGGAGCCCAGACGTTTACCTTAATGGTAGAGCCAGTTCCCGTTTTCTTGTCTTTATCTTTGTCGCCTCCAGGCTCTTTGCCTTTAGAAGCTCCACCACCAGCAGCTTTTTTAGGTCCCATTCCAACACACACCAAGCAAAGTTTTGAAATTAACGCCAAAGCACAAGGCAGTGTTGCCAGATGCTTGACAGAAGAGGCGTATTCTCGCCGTTCGCTGAGGACTCGGGGCTAACGGTGAGAATAGAGGGAGCCACTCCACTCGGACTCCGCGCATCAGCCGCGCATAGAAAAACAGCAAGAATACGGGGTATTTTTTCAAAACGGATTTTGGCTGGGAAAAATACAAAACAGTCGACGAAATTAGTCTGGATCTAATTTATTTTTGGTTTTGTTTCTTCTGATTGTTTTTAGTTATTTGATATTGCACCAACACCAGCAAAAATCGATTCCCCTCCGAATCTGAAAGGGAGTCTTTTTCGATAATGATAATTGAAGCATACCCCGCCCGAGGGGACTCGCAAGAATCCCCGGGGCAAACAAAAACACGGGGACTTCTCAAGTTGAGTCCGCGGGGAACGGCGAGGACTTTTTGCTATTTTCTTTTTAAGATGAAAATCCTAAAAAGGAAAATCCCCCCCCCCCCACTCCGCAATGGTGTCGGTCAGTCGGCAAAAAATGAACAATATTTTGAAACGTTACTTATTTTTTTCTTGAGTACAGCCTTTGTTTTGAAAAAGTCGGTAAAAACAACTAGCCAGTCTCAAAAGAACTTGACCCCCCCCCCTTCCTCTCATCCATTTTGGCTAGAGACGCCTCTGGTTCTGTTATGAGCAAGACAAGAGAAAAGTTAATCAAGTCTTGTCTTTTGTAGTAAGAAAAATAATAGCGTTTAGCTATCAATTTTTTCGAAAATCCACATATCAAAGTGCAAACTGCTTACCAGCCAATTATGCTATCTTAAACGACGGAGCCAAATGTCGTAACACTCAGCTTGCGGTTACTCGCTGGCATACAAAATATGAAGCCTTATAGGCGTGTTCTCGCCGTTCCCCGAGGACTCCTCGGGGAACCGAAGGGAACTGCGAGAATAGAGGGAGTCACTCCACGGGTATTCCCCATGAAACGCTTCCAAAACGGATTTCGTTCGAAAAAAAAAAAATATACAGTTGACGAAATTAGTCTGGATCCACTTTATCTTTAATTTTGTTTATTCTGATTGTTTCTAATTAATTTTATATTGCACCAACACCAGTAAAAACTGATTCGCCTCCGAATCTGAAAGGAAGTCTTTTTTGATGACGGTGGTGATAATCAGAACATTCCCCGTCCGTGGGGGCTCGCGAGAATACGGAGAGTGAGTCCCGAGTCCCCAGGACAAACGAAAACATGGGGACTCCTCAAGTGGAGTCCTCGGGAAACGGCGAGAATATGCCTGTAGAGAGGGACATCGCATTTCGAAGCCACATGCCCATTACACGGTGTTCTAGAATGAAACTTTTTAACAGTCGACAAAGATTTGGGATTCCTGCAATTCTCGAGCTCTGATTGTAAAATAACTAAAGTTGGATAATCAACTTTTCCGTCAATCGGACGGAAAAGTAATGGGTATATGTCACTTCAGCCGGAGGCTACACGTGCCCTACAAAGAGATGCCAGCGATGGTTAGAAAGCATTTCTGAGATCAATCTTGAGTGTAAGGCCGATTTGAGAAAAGAGCATCTAGTTTATTGTGGTTATGATTTTCATTTCTACACAATAAAAATGTGAAATTAAACAAA
Source organism: Branchinecta lynchi (assembly GCA_023053575.1). Lineage (NCBI taxonomy): Eukaryota > Metazoa > Arthropoda > Branchiopoda > Anostraca > Branchinectidae > Branchinecta > Branchinecta lynchi. Next base: position 1,304,354 of record JAKZAP010000017.1, read on the forward strand.
GACAATCAGAATGAGCAAAGGGTAAAATAATGTCAACCCTTACTTTAGTCTACAGAATTGTTTCGTCGTCTGAATACTTTTTGATCTGCTCCATCTTCCGGATCTCGACTGAACATTCCCGTCCTCCGGGGAGCAACAGGAGGGATTCTGAGACATGGAACGCTCTTTGCCTGCATGTAGACAAGAATTTTCGATAGAAAATCTGTATCGTTTGCATCCCAGAACTGAAGGAGTCACTTGTGTGCGCCAGTATGAGCGCTGTGGCAGGCTAAATAGTATAATAGAAACATTTCTAAACCGAGGTCGCTACAACCCGAAGGCGCTTGCGCAAATATTTATCCCACATTCTGCAATCCCATATTTAGTACTGTTATGATGTGTGCCACATTCTGCACATTCCTAATAAAATTACTGCCAACTGTTATGGAACGCATATCCACCGTTCCAACCATAAGAAAATCATCAATTTCGACGTCCAAGGTATCCTTCGGTCGGTGGAGAGTCCCTAGGCGTCTGAACTATACTCCTCATTCATCCAGCTGATCGTCTACATGTTTTTGACGATTTTTTAGGTCCAAGTAGAAATCCAACTCCGTCCGTGATTTTTTTGTTTACTTCCGTATTGCTTATGTACCTTTGGCGGTTACAAAAAAAAGTATATACATATCTTTTTAACAAGCCGATTTTCCCACTTGCCAGTACCCCATGGAAAATCTATCTCAAAATAGTAGTATGAAGTAGTACAAAAAGTAGCATGCAGTAGCCTACTAACAATGCTACTACATGCTTCAACTTCAAGGCTACCGTGTTACTGCATACTACTATGTTACTATTAGCAAGACCGGATGCTATTATGGCAAGACAGGATGCTACTGGATACTACTACATAAGATTGGACCAGTCTGAGGCATATTAAATGATAGTATTCTTTGCTATTACATAGTATTACATGCAACATTTTCGTACTACTACGCAGGCTACAAATTTTTCATCGGGTATGGGCAGAAATACCGCTATATAAACATTTCAGCCAGTCCAAATCCATTTAGCAACACCAAACATATTTTGCAGTCAACTGAAACGTTTTGCAAGTCAGCTGAAGTAACAAGCTGAACCAGTCTACAACGGTGTCGACTGCATCTTCCCGAAGTAGGATATCTTCAACATATTACTGAACTGAATGGAACCATGACGTTGAAATACTCTGTAAAAAGTTTCTCAGAGTAAGGATTAAATCTAACTGCAGTATTTGCTACTGGGATTAATCTTATCTCTACTGGGATAAGATTAATCCGAATTAGAGATGATCTTATCCCAATAGAGATAAGATTGATTCCGGTGGCAAATACTATAAGATTTTTTTTTTCACAGTGTATACCTGTTTAAGATACTTGTTTATGATCCACATTTATTTAGAAATCATCTCTTCCGCATTTTTCCCTTCCCCATTTTCTTATTTCTCCTGTCAGCTGCTTTCTTCCCTCTTCTGTCAGCCTTCATCCTCTTGTCTACGACCTTGTAATTGCCTTCTACTCCACTCGGTCGCTTAGCCCTGGCACTGGCTGTGTGCTTTTTGCTTACAACGTATTTAACTTCTTTTTTCTTCGTTACCATAGCCTTCTTATACAGCCTAGAAAAAGTAAGAACGTGTTAGCGCTTGCAACATTCCCGAGACTTCGCTGAAAAACGAGGTTTTCGGTTTTTTTTCTTGATCAGCTAGTTATCCCACTAAGATGATGTGTTAAATTTTGGATATTTCGGTTGCACTTCCGGCAAACCGTCCTCCGCGAAAAACGAAACTAAACCACAAATCCACTACAATAAGAACAGGAAAACGATGCGGAACCAACAAACAATAAAACGACATTAAACTATGGGAGGGATAACTAGCTGATCAAAAATTTTTGCAATGAATGCTCAGCTTGGCTTCAAACCTTATATTAATCAGACCAGCATTTAATCAGACCAACGTTAGTTGCGTTTTTGATCGAAGTTGATTTGGCTGCTTGATTGGCCGGTTGCTTAATTTCCGTTTTCAAAGGCCCTTCCAAGTTCACACCATTTGCTTGATCAGCGTTTCTTCGATCCTTGCCCGGCTTCCACCTTGCAGGCAAACTTCGAACTTGCTAGCTCACCAGGTTTGACGTTCAAAGTTTGAAGGAAGAAAAATAATGGCGGACGGTAAAGGTACAGATTTTGGAATTCGTCCATTAGAGTTAAAAGCAGCTTGTATTTTAGTAAAAATATACTCTTTCGGTTTTGCTAAAAGTTAAAGCTTGAGCAGCGACCGGCGGCCAAAATGGTATTTACAAAGAGATCCTCGAATTTGAAGGTAACCTCAAACTTCGACCAAAACGCAGCACGTACAAGGCGGTCCATGGTTGGTTATTCGTCCTCGAAAGTCTGCAGAGTGGCTGTCGAGTGAATGTGACGTTGACGCCACGTCAACGCAAAGGCAATAAACTCAATTCCACACACGAGATCCAGAAGTCACAAAGGTAATGACGTGCCGCGAACAAGTAATAACATGGGGGACGTTTGTAAAGTCGAACGGTTTGAAAACATTCCTGTCAACAACAGCTAAACCCAATAAAACCCTACAATTACCAGGGGCGTAACGAAGGAGGTTTCCCCCCCCCCCCCCAATATGGTCTGAGGAGGAAATTCGTCGGCACAATTTTGCCCAAAATGAGCTTTTGTCGGCGCAAAGGACTCGCAAAGGTATGCCGACATTTTTGTTGGCACGTTAACAAAAACAAGACAAAAGGTGTCGATGGGATCCCAAAAATCTAAGATTTGATCCAGACAATTCGGTCTTGTCTTCGCCAGGCTAATCATCAGAGAAAACCGAGTTCAGATATTCTATCTACCAATCTATACCTCTATAAGCCATATCTATTTTGACGATATTGACCGATACTTCCTGCTTTACTACTGCCAAATTTGCGGTTTCGCCCGATTTCCGAGCGGACTACTAGTCCAGCAAAAAAAGAAAAATTCAGAAACGAAGCCGGCGTTTCTCCTTATCCCTATAAAGAAATCTAATCAACTTTAAATAAAATTTTGACTTTTATATACAGACTCAGCGTCTCTTCTTACCCCTAAATATATTATCTAATCAACTTCAGATAAAGCTTTTACTTTTAACATATTTTCCGGTTTTGGCCGGATTACAGGCGAACTAGTTGTCCGGCGAGAAAATGGTTTTCACCATCGGGTTCAGCATGTCTTCTTACCCATAAATCAAACATTTAATCAACTTCAAATGACACTGTTACTTTTAACCAACTTTCCGGTTTTGGCCGGATTCCGGACGAACTCTGCTTGTCCGGCGACAAAATGATTTTCACCATCATGCTCAGCATGTCTTCTTACCCCTAAATCAAACATTTACTCAACTTCAAATGAAACTTTTACTTTTAACCAACTTTCCGGTTTTTGCCGGATTCCGGACGAACTACTCGTCCAGCGAGAAAATGGTTTTCACCATCGTGCTCAGCATGTCTTCTTACCCCATAATCGACTATCACACCAGCTGTTTAAAAATATTTTGTTTGTCCCTTAAATTGAACCCGCTCCCCCCCCCCCCAAATATAGGGCTACAGAGCCCATCTACGAACTTGACCTTACCCTTGACCCAAACAATCCTCATACCAAGTTTCATAAAAATATCTGATTCCCTTCGAGAGTTATCGTGCTTACAGACGGACGGACAACTTTTGCGATGTCATAGGTATCCCTCCACTTACGTTTTGGGATCCCAAAAATCAGCTTATTCTGGCAAACTAATCCTAGTTTGCGTATGCGAATCGCAGGCACCGGGGCCGTTTGTAAATATGTTATATTCGCGACTCGATATTTTGTGTGCTTCGTATTATTAATAAACTCGAATGATTTTGCAACCAATCTTGGCCGACTAAGGGACATAAACCTTTGCATAAAATTTAAACTAGGTAATCAAACTGACAAAAATACTTCCGAGAAATCTCTCGACAAATTTTTAGCCGAAATGATGATGATGAAATTGCACTTAAGAAGAGGAAAATGGCGCAGTAGAGACAAATAAAAAGGACAAAATACACTGAGCTTTCAATAATGTAGTAAAAATAAACTCTGTCCGGCACGAAGCGCCGAAAAAAGCTCAGGAATAGTTTTGTTTCTTGAATCCCATCCACGACCTAGGCATGGGCACTGTTCCTGTTTTCTGTTTCTGTTTCTGTTTTTTTCCTCCTGTTTTACTGTTTACTGTGTTCTGTTTCAGGGACCCAAAATAAACAGAACAGCTGTTTTGAAGCCAGCTGTTTTTTTTCTCACCTGTTCTGTTCCGTTTTGGTGTATCCTGTTTTGCCCTGTTCCTGTTTTTTTTACCTGTTTAAACAGCCAAATCTGTTTTTTTGGGGGGGTTATCAATACAACAAATCTTTTCACTCAAGATTTGCATCATTTCGAAATGCCACATTCGAAAAGAGGCCAATTTGTCAACCTTACCAGTGACCCACGCGAAATGTGGATGCGATGGCGGCTATCAAAAATATTGAGCAAGAATCAAGCAATAGTAGGAACAACAGCAAAAAATGGGAACTTTAGATACTGTAAATATTTATTCAGCTCAAGCTGACGGCGAATTGCATTTGACTGACCTAAATGGATACATAGTCAGCTAAGTCTTAGACTACTGTTGCAGCTTTCCGCCGACCCTTCGTGGCAGCAGCCGTCTTCGTATCGGGTCCAATATGAAAAAGTGCGCAAGCGCTCAAACGTTATGTGTAAAATTAAAACATATATCATATCAGAGGTGGGCGAATCTGATCATGAAAGGATTCGAATGCGAATCCGAATGCAGGGCTAGGTACGAATCCTAATCCACCATTTCACGCTGAGGATTCGAATCCGAAATTGAATCCGGATTCGAATCCGAACTTAACAAAAATTAAATCATGTTCATAGGTTATAGTTTAAAAATCAGAGGTGACAAAAAACACTGATATTTCAGGTAATCAGATAATGTGATAGATTACTTAACACATTTGGTGGTGGACACCAAACAAATTTGATTGTCTAAAGCCCACTGCGTAAAAATTGGGAAAACGGAAACTGAAAGGATGTAGAATAGAAATTTGAGCGGATTCGTAAGATTGAGGGTTTGGAATCCGAGTCCGAAACCGAATCCAGCCTGAGAAGCAGAAGATTCGAATCCGGCGAAAAGGACGAATCCTGGATTTGATTCTGAATCCGGATTCGGATTCGCCCAGCTCTGTATCGTATCTTGTGCACGAACAGCCTAATAACCATTCGCCCTTGACTTTTAATTCATTGGTCAATATGGGCCCAGTTACCAGCGTTTGGATGTGTGGGGGGGGGGGGAGTATCACCGAAAGATACATCTAGATGGGTCTTTGGGTGGGTCCAAAGACCCATCTGGACAATGATGATCACGCATTCCAAATTTCCACCTTAGTACCAGGCATGTTTAGCAAGTTTGCGAATTTGGTCAGGCAACTCTGGGCAATCTGGGCCCAGTTGCACATAATTCGCAAAACGGTGGCAAGCCTTTAAAATTTAACTGAAAAGCCAACTAAGTTTTGTGTCATTTCATTAAACATACTGAATTATTGGGATTCTACAAAGGGAATTTTTTATTTTCCACTATCTGCTCTAGTTATGACGCTCAGAATATGTGCGGCGGTCCCCACAACGCAAATTCTACTATGACTCGGATAAATTTTAATCTAAATACAAACGCTGCTTTTCGTTGGCAGTGGTGAGATTGGTGAAGATTTGTTTAGTGCCGGAACAAAAGAAAAATCATAAGTCTTTCTCGTAAGGGGTGCAACAAAAATACAAGCGCATAGAGGTACCACAAATCACACGGAAATTCCACTATTTCAAAAACAATTATTCGTGAATAGCGGAACAACGAAGTAACGCATTTTTCAGCGGCTCTTCAAGCTGTTTTAAGTGAATAAGTGATGAATAACTAGATTGTCCTATCCCAGCCTTTTTAGGTTAAACTTTAAAGGAAACATTAGTCACTGGGGGAATTGTGACCAATTGCACTTGAACCGAGAGTGTATCGGGGGTTGACTCCCAAAAGTGACAACTAGACCCCAAGGCCCACAAGTACACCAAGTTTCAAATTAGCATCTGTTATGGTTCACGAGATAAGAATGCCAAATAAAACGGTGAAAACCGAGAACGGAAAACCGGCTATCGCGGCCGCAAGAGTGGAGTGTTCATAAATGAACTTTCCACTAAAACCGAACATGTGATCACCAAGAAGGTTTCACATGACGTATTATCTGTTCAGCGAAGTTAAATGTGATTTCAAAAGACTAGTACTTTCAACTTCAAAAGGCTGAAACTAGCTTAGCGACATCACAACATCCGCACCGGTTCATGATGTAAACAAACGATAACTGGAATTCCTGACAGTATTTTTGGCACACCCTCAGTTCTATACGGAAAAGTCGAGATTTTTTCAACTCGATGATGAAAGTGTAACTCCGTTTCACAGATTTTTGCAGAATAGTAGACTCACATTCAGCCGAGAAATCCGCGCGTTTTGAGTCTTGTATGACCATGCTCAAAAGAAACCACCGAGGAAAAGCTATTCGGTATTCTGATTGAACATGGATCCCTCGCGACCCTCCCCTCACAACAAAAAATGACCATCATTGCCAACAACTGTCACGAAGTGAAGCTTGCTTAACTTTGAGTTTGTATGATCCGTAAACTTTAGTTTATTACCGATCACTATGGCAAACAATCCAAGTGGAAAGGTAGGCTATGCAAAAATTTGTTGTTAAGACAAACTAAACTTCCATGGCTCATTTTCCATCGGGAAAAAGTGTAATTCATTGATAAAGGCAGCTGGAATTCTGGACCAAGATATTTGTTGTTCTATGAAATGAACTCGAAGAAAGGCATCTGTGCGGTGCAAGGAAGAACTATTTAAGATACTTCATGGTACAGGGCAAACTATAGGTGAACTCTGCCATAAACATAATACAAAAATACGGGAAATCAAGTAATAATAAAAAAAACTGTTTTAAACAGCCGGTTCTGTTTTTTTTCGCCTGTTTAACAGCTGTTTCTGTTTTCGAAGTCATCATTTCTGTTAAAACAGAACAGGACCTGTTTTCAAGTTTCCTGTTTTCTTTCTGTTCCTGTTCTTGTGTGACCTGTTTCTGCCTGTTCCTGTTTGATTGCAAAAACAGAACAGTGCCCATGCCTATCCACGACCACACCCGTGATGCGCCAAATACCGTACACCAGATTTCAGTAACGACTCAACCTGCAAAAACCCATTCTACCCAAACACGGAAATTAAACGACGAGTGAACACACTTTCCCTGTCAAGTGCTGGCTCAGCTGCCCCAAGCCAACTAGGAGCTGGAACTTGAAGGTTGTACCTAGCAAAACTTTGTCTTTCTTGCGATTTGAAGAAGGAACTAACCCCTCGCGCTCGGCGTCGTGACCCATTATTGTCTGACTATAATCAGTGTAATTCATTCCGGCTTGTTTAGTCGCGGATCGGCAAGCAATCTGGCCACATGCGAATCGCTGGCCCCCGGGGTTACGTTTGTAAATATGTTGTATTCGCGACTCGGTATTTTGTGTGCTTCGTATTCAATAAACTGGAATGATTTTGCAACCACTCTTGGCCGACTAAGGGACATAAACCTAACACTGAAATACTTACGATCTGATTTGCTGGGCCTTATCGTAATCTGTCATGCCCATGTCGGCAGAGATGGACTCGATCTTCTTTTTGGCCTTGTCCATTTTCTTCGTTGCCCTGCGCTTCTTACGGGCCTTGGCTTCGACAACCTTCTTGATCGTTCTCACGTTCGCTTCCTTCAACTCTTCACGGTAGAGGGCTATCAGCTCCTGCAAATAAAATAATGCAGTCTACTGATTGGGGATTTCCCTTTTCATCGGATTTTGGCGAATCCGGCCGTTCTATCGATTTAGTAGAAAAACGAGGATTCTATCCATAGTATCTATCAAGCGGAAAACAAAATAGATGGATAATGAATTCAACATACCAGCTTACCAAACTATCGACACCAACGACTTGCTCAAGTTCCCGCTTGTTGTTAGTTGTTGGTTTTTTTAAGACCCACTTATTGATAGTTACAAAGGTGTACTCATGCAGTTTAGCATGTAAAAGTTGGTTTGTATAATAAAGAGTACTGCAACAACAAAAAAAGATTGTTCGGAGAGAAAATTAAGACATGAGTTGCGTTTTTGCAGGTACAATGGTATCTAAAACCACGGTCAAAAACAGTTACGGAGTATCAGGTCAATTACCGTGGCAAATGATGTTCAGATACGATGGTCGAGACCTGGTCCAGGCCGAAGTAACTGAACGTGGTGTCTGAAAAAGTCATCCGCTTTCGCAATCACCAACAATCAGATATCAGATACCACGGTAACTAACTGAAAAAGCGATAAAACGCAGATCCAGTTACCGTGGCATCTGATACCATGGTATCTGCAAAACACAACTATGGATTCAGTAATCAGCATGTCTTCATACTTCTTAATCGGCTGCCTCATTAGTTTAAAAAATTTCACCTCTTGATCATAATCTAACTCTAAATAAAAGGGCTACGGGGCCCATCTCCGAACTTAGCCTTTCCACAAATTTGTGTGACGCTTCACTTACCACATGGATGCACGAATCGGCATTAAATGTTTACCAAGTAGGCGTATGCGCTGTAAAAGCATCCTATGAAAGCTGAACGTATTTACTGCGCAACTGATCCGAATCCACAAAAAAAAGGGTGTCAGGTTGGCAAAGACCAAGACATTGCATCTCGAAATACAAAGACGAGACTTCGCACCAAATCTGAGGCTGCGTTAGTCGTTTTTCAGGCTTTCTGACGAGCACAGCATACCTTTGTTACTGGTGGAGGTCGCTTGTTATTCTCCTCTTCATCTTCCATAAACCAGGACGGTAAATTATCGTCGTTGTACATATAGCGATTCCAAGCATCGTCGATGAGGTCGCGCTTGGCCTTTTTGGATTGGATCATCATCGTACCAAGCGCTAAGCCGTCCGGTCCCAGGTCACGTTTCTTCAGCCCTCCTGCAACAACGAATAAATCAGAATATGACCATACCTAATCACAGCCACTTCTTTAGCCCAAGATGACTGGGAACAATAGCCGCGTTCGTTTCCGTCGTTCGGTTAGCCGTCTGACTAAAAGCATGTTCTTTAAAACGCCGTTCATGTACGGCATTAAACTGCCTAATATAAGGCGTTTTCTATGTCCGACTGAACTGCCGTTTCATTCGTCGTTATACCTCGGTAGGTAATTAGGCGCGAACATTTAAAAATTGCAAAAAAAAAATTAAACTTGTAAACCAGGGTTGAAAACAGTGGGCCTGTCATACTGAAAATCCATCTATGTACTTTGTTGGGGCTGCTGTTGCTGATGTTAGGTTAGTTCGACTATTAACGTTTTCGTATCGAGTTTTTCCGTGCAAGGGGCAGCGCGACTCACTGTGCCGAGGAGTCTAAGTTCTCAGCCATTCCATAACCAACCACACCTAAACCGGCTGGGGCTTCTGGGTCGTAGCTACGTTGCCGTTCCCTTCAATTCCCCGAAGAGCCCTCGGGGAACGACGAGAATACGTCTTATGCGGAGTCGAATATTTCCCCATACCCTGTCCGCTACGAACGAGCGTAAGTTACTAGCTTAGCACCGGATCACGTTCTGTTCCCTCTACAGATAGCTCAATCGCTGTTAAAGTATAACTGAAAAGCCAATTTATTTTTGTGTCATTTAAATGAATACAATGAACTATTAGGATTCTAAAAGGGATTTTTTTTTTGTTCCCACTATCTGCTCTAATTCTGAGTTCAGAATATCTGCTGCCGTCCACACAGCGTAAATTCTACTATGATGCAGGAAATTTTAATCTCAACACAAACGCGGCTTTTCAGTGGGCAGTGGTGAAGATTGCTAGTGCCTGAACAAAAAAAAAAATCATAAATCTTTCTCGTAAGGCAGTGGCAACGGCAAGAATACGCAAGCCGCTGAGGAGATATCCAAAGATTCAGCCGACATTAAACAACCAAATCGGCAGTGTGCAGTCGCTTATTCCTTCTAGGAGAGGAATAAGCCCGGTGATACAGTAGAGGTACGTTACTTTTTGTTTTTTTTAGAGAGAGACACATTTAATGCATCATGAAATCCTACAATAAAATACAAGCGCATAAAGGTATCAGAAATCACACGGAAATTCCACTACTTGAAAATCGATTATCGTGAATAGCGGAACAATGAAGTAACGCATTTTCAACGGGTCTTCAAGCAAATTTAAGTGAATAAGTGATGGGTAACCAGATGCCCTGTCCCAGCCCTTTTCGGTTAAACTATAAGTCGCTGGTGAGGAAAAGCAGGAGTAAAAGCTGGTTGTGTATGGACGCGCTCCAGAGCGGGTGAGCGTGCGCAGTACGCCTCCTGCCAGCCTCCTTCACTCTTTCTCGTGCGATAAGCAACGGCGAAGACGGAAGAGGAGTAAACGGGTATCAACATCAGCTCAAAGCTAGAGTAAATACATCTAGGTCCGCTGGGTTTTGTCCGGGTTTTCATAGGCACTGCATGCGGCTAAAGACAGAAGTTCTATCTGATTATTTGTCCCTGGTTTTACTTGACCACCATCCCTCCGGTTCCTCCGAAAGATGTGATTAGCGCGTTTTATTAGTAATTACGCCGGAAAAGTAACGGCTTGAAAGCCAGGCTACTACCCACCTGGCTGAACCTCGTAATAAACAACATATGAGTAGCGACAGTTTCTCTACGTCATTTCGTCTTAACTTAATCGAATACCAACAAAGCAAGTGTTTTGTTTTTAGTCCCGAGTTAATAGCTAATCTTCGGCTTTCGAACACCCAACGATTCAGCGATATATTTGGTTCAGGATTCATAAGGAAGGACGGGACAGTCAAACCTTGCTTTTAGTTAGCGAAGAGGAACGATTAAATGATATTTTGTTCTGTTCATGAGCAGATACCAATTGACAGGAGGAAGGGGTAAACAAAAATCCCTTACGTGTTTCTGCCTTCGACACGACTTCGAATCCATCGCTCTTTCCAACTTCGCTCTCTTTCGGTTGAAGTTTGGTTATTTCTTCAGAGTCCGAGTCTGTATCAGAATCCGAATCTGTTTCACTCTCACTTGCCTCGATTCCAGAATCTTTTCCATTCGTAACTTTTTCCGGCTTTTTCTCTGATTCGTCCTCAGCCTCTAATAATTCTGGGGCAACTACCAATGGTTTCTTTTTGGGCTTCTCTTTCAACGAATCAGGTTTAAGTTCGGCTGAGGGCTTGCGCTGTTTGGCTAGAGCGATGTCCAACTCCATGTCTTCGTCTGCGTCGTCCTCAAGGACTCCAGCAAAAAGATCCTGAAAATGTAAACATAAGTCAGTTCGTTCAGAGCAGAATAACACTAGTGAGTAGCGCCAAGAACTGACAAAATTGACACACAATCGAATAACAGCGCCACCACTAGCGATAGAGAACGTCCCTACCGAAACTCAAAACCGAAACTAGAGATGACTAGCCGAAACTAGGAGCTACCCAGGACGGCCGTCAGCAGCGCTATCGAAGCAGATGGCAACGACAGAGCTGCAAGCAATGCTGGCGTAGCTGGTGGCAGTGAGCTAGTCGAACTTCTACGGATGCTAACAGCAGCATTTCAGCTAGTAGCACAACCGTATTTCCCCGATGTGAAGATTCTACTGCCACAGCTAGCTAACACAGAAACCGTTGTGGCTCAGACGCATGCTCTTGATGTCACTGGGGGAGCTACGGATAAAGTTCAGTCAGGACTTGTTAAGGCGAATGACATCGCCTCCCAGGATAAATGCCTAAGGCATGCCGGTGGCCAGGTAGCCACAATTGGACAGACTTTGGCATTACAAACCGTCGACATGGCGCAGCGAGACTTGCAGGAGTCGGAAGATGTAACAGTTCCAGTCGCACGTCCTCGAAAGGACGTCGTCGATAGTGTGGCGACGGTGAAAGGAAACGATGCAGCACAAGGGACCAACACGAGGCTGGTACCGTAGCCCAAGATACCAACGACGCCGTGAGCGACGCTTCACGGGCAGCCAGCGGAATTCCAGTCTCAGAGTATGAAGAACTCGGCCGAACAAGTTCTTGGGCGGAGTAAAGAAACGGTCAAACAACCAGTTAAAGAAGCGAAAGATACAGCAGAGCAGGTAATGAGAGGAGAAAGATCGTTGACAGGGCCGCAGAAGAAGGAAGCGACAAAACGCAGGGCATAAAAGCGACTGCCCAGGCCGGTTTTATCTCTGACAGAGAGACAGCCGATGAAGTGCGGCGTATAGACGGCCAGACACAGCAGGCCGGAAATGACATAACCCAGCGAGAACAAGAGCTACGAGCTCATATGGCACTTGTTAAGAGTAGGCACGGCTCGGTTATGTCAATGATATATCTAGTATTTGCTAGGTGTCTTCCCACCAAGTTTCATCTCGATCCCTCCACTCATAGCGTTTTCCAATATTTCCGGTTCTCCCCTCCAGCTCCCCCCAAAACTCACCGGATCCGGTCCGGATTTTAAGTGGGTCGTCTGAGGCATGAGGTCTTTCCAAATATCAAGTTTGATCGAGATCCGGTCACCCGTTCAAAAGTTAAAAATACCTCAAGATTCCGGATTCCCCCTCCCTCCACTCCCCCGACAGTGCCCGAATCGGCTCGGTCATGTCAGTGATGTATCTAGTGTTTGCTAGGTGTCTTCCCACCAAGTTTCATCTCGATCCCTCCACTCATAGCGTTTCCCAAGATTTCCGGTTGCCCCCTCCAGCTCCCCCCAAAAGTCACCGGATCCGGTCCGGATTTTAAGTACGTCGTCTGAGGCATGAGGTCTTTCCAAATATCAAGTTCCATCGAGATCCGATCACCCGTTCAAAAGTTATAAATACCTCAAGATTCCGGATTCCCCCTCCCTCCACTCCCCCGACAGTGCCCGAATCGGTTCGGTCATGTCAATCGTGTATCTAGTGTTTCCTAGGTGTCTTCCCACCAAGTTTCAGCTTGATCCCTCCACTCATAGCGTTTCCCAAGATTTCTGGTTGCCCCCTCCAGCTCCCCCCAAAACTCACCGGATCCGGTCCGAATTTTAAGTGGGTCGTCTGAGGCATGAGGCCTTTCCAAATATCAAGTTCCATCGAGATCCGATCACCCGTTCAAAAGTTATGAATACCTCAAGATTCCGGATTCCCCCTCCCTCCCTGCCAAGTTTTGCAGGGTTTGGCAAAACTTGGCAAAACTTAAAGTTAAAAATCCCAACATTAGTTGGGATTTTTAGGGGGGGGGGGAGGAATGTGATGGGGTGTATATTATGAATGGCAAGTGTGAACCCCTTCACCCGGATACGAGCTTGGGTTCTCAGAACCCCAGATCCGGGTGACAGGAGCTCGCTAATTAATCCTATATATATGTGTGTACTATTTGTGTTTTTGTGTATAAGCACCATTTTGTAAATGAGAAAATATAGTCGTCTGGTAGCTGAAGTCCAAAAAAGAACCAGAAGTAGCTTTGTGTGACACGCACCGTCACACTACTATATTTCAAACAGGAAAATGCTGCAGGGATCGAATGTACATTGCTTACCTGTTGAAACCACGAGTCCGCCTTCTTTTTCTTCCTCTGGTCCGTATCTCCTTCTTCAAGGTCAGTGATGAGCGGATGCCTTTTCTCCTGCTTCTTAAGTTGGGACTTGGTCATCTTCTTCGTGGGAGGTTCAACATCAGCTTTGAGTCCTAGTGTCTCGTCGTCTGAAGCTAGTTCGAGCTCCGACTCTTCGTCTTCGGAGTCCCCAGTGTCTTTGTAAAAACTGCAAGAAGGAACACGAATGAACTTGGAACGTCAGTACAGAGACGGCGAATCCGAATCCAGGTTCGTATTCAAATCCAGGATTCGACATTTTGGCCGGATTCGAATCAGGTTTCAAATCTTCTGCTTGTCAAGCTGGATTCGGATTTCAAACGTCAATCATACGAATCCGCTCAAATTTTTAGTCTACATCCTCCCAGTTTCCTTTTTCCTAATTTTTACACGGTTGGCTTAAGCCATCCAACTTTCTGGTCTCAACCACCAACCATCCTCAATAATCAATCAAGTTATCCGATTACCTTAGAGATCAGTGCTTTTTGTCACCTCAAACTAGAACCTGCGTAAATGATTTGATTTTTTCTAAGGTCGGATTCGAATTCTCAGCATCAAATGGTGGATTCGGATTCGTACTTAGCCCTGGATTAGATTAGATTAGATTTATTGTATAATTCAGGTACAAAATTTCGTAGTTGTCCAACCAAATTGTTTGACCTTTGTCAAGTAATATATACAACAATTGTTAAAATCAAATTCGTAATCAAAATAAAAGGTAAACCATTGAAGTCAACAACCGAAATAAAATTCATAACAAAATAACTAAGACAAAATAACATTATTGTAAAAATCAACAAATTTCGGAATGAAGCTATTACAATATCTTTCCCGGTTACATGCGATCGGCATGAGCTTCGGGACTTTGGTGGATACTTGCCTTGGTGGCCTTGGGCGTTCAACCTCAAAATCCGGGGGTAAAAGGGATCGGAGAGTTGGGTGTTCAAGGAGTTTGAACACCGGATTTGAATCCTTTCGTGATCGGATTCGCCCATCTCTGCGTCAGTAGTTCATCAAACCCCTTGTAATCACGTAGGAATTAGACTCTAATCGAGATAGCATTTCAATTCAATTCAGATTTATTCACTATAATATAAAAGAATGGCAGTTATAAAACAAGATTTCTGTCCCAATATTATAAAAAACTCCAAGCCCCTTGAAGCCCTTCTTTACTTACAGAAAATTACAATACAGGGATATAGGTGGCGTTCTTCACACTTAACAATTGTTAACTTTACTTCGCGGCGCAGCTAACTGCAGCTTTAACGATCGTTAACTTTTCCCAGTTCTACAACTGTTAACTATTTTGTAACAATTCCACCAACCATCGTTACAAAATAGTTAACAATCGTTAAGCCCTGAAACGGAAATTGTAGGTGGGCGGAGCTTAAAGTTCGAAATCACAAACGTGGAACGCAAAAAGTTAACAACTGTTAACAATTTGTTAACGATCGTTAAGTTCCGGAACGCAACCTTAATGTTTGAAGGCCAAGGTTCTGGCCGAGCAGGGCCCCTTTTGTTTTAATGAGAAACACGGAAAATTTTTTATCACAGGTCTTTGACCAATGAGATCATTTGAAGTTGCAATCAGGTAGCTGACCAGTCTTTAAAGGGGTCAAACGCGGCAAGTGTAAAAATTGCTGTAGTTCAAAACTGTTCGAAATGACGTTCGAAACGGCAAATCTTGGAAATGAAAATGGACAGAGGGATTAGGAATATACAACAAAAACTGACCCCAGAAAACCCACATCTTGTCAAGCAGGAACGAGATTTGGGTATTCAGGGAGCGGGTGGGAGGGGGGATAATTATCAAAGCTATCAAGAGTATAGCAACCAATTCGCAGCCTATCGTAAGAAGCTTGATTACACAACCACAAGGGAGCTTATCCTTGCGATGCATGTCATTAACTTCTGTTTCCGATTTTGTGAAATTTACATTTTTTCTGTGTATCCTTGATGTGTCAATGCTCGTCTATGTGTCAAATCGGCTATGATCGACCATTTCATTCAAACTTAAAAAATGACGATTCGGCAAGGATGCGTACAAGTGAAGTCTTGCAAACAGAAAATGTTGGTTGGTCCTTAACCAGCCTTACGGAAGATGTGGCTAATGCTGAACCGATCAACAGTTTCATCTGTTTTACAGATGAGATTTTTTGTTCACTCTGCTAATTGTGGACGCTCCGAATTTTGAATTACAGCAGAGGTATGCTTATTTGAACACATTTTAACTGTTCCACCACCTTGGCTTTATTACTTATATATAAAAAAGAAAAATGGAAAAGAAAAATAAGAAACTTGAAATCAGGTAACAGCCCACTATTTCAGAGTTTTCCTGGCACAAACTTGAAGTAGAAATTCAACTAGCTTTCTTTGATTTTGAAAATACTATAAAGGTCCTTCCTCTTTTGAAGGCATCGGCGGGTTCGGACCGCCATCTTCTCCATTGAAGGTGCGTTCCTCCTGGCAAACTTTTCAAATTATAAAAAGCAAACCAGGAGCGTGTTCCATCCTACTTACCGTAGTTACTACGCATGACGTCACGAATTCTGGCTTTTTGCAGTCAAGGCTGGAACGATTTTTCTATTTTCCAGCACAATATCATGCCACCGTCGAATCCGACCAATCACGTTACAGAAATCCGTAGTTACTACGCTCCCGAGCGTGGTAAGCAAATAGTTACTATTTCGAGAAGGTTGGAACGGTCAGCGTAGTAACTTTTGGTGACATTGGAACGGAAATCTTAAGTAACATTACTATTTGTAGAAGGGTGGAACACGCTCTAGGTGTCAGTCGAGTCAGCCGTGAATTAGCAAAATATTCAAAAAGTGACAAAAGCGTGGGTGGTTATTACAAGCACTCATAGTGGAAAATGCCTGGTTTGGTGGCGATCGTTCACTGTTAGCAGACGTTTACATAAGCATACCTCTACTGTATGTAGGGGCAAAAGCCTTTTAAGATTCAGTACATTATCATTATCACTGAAACAGTATACAGCACTTACAGTCCTTCGTCATCGAGCTGTCCCGATTCCTTTGACCAGGTGACCTTCTTCTTTAACGGCTCAGGTTCAATGGTTCCGTCGTCAAAATCAACGTTATCCAATTCTTGATCGGCGACCCTGTTCAGTTCCTGCGCATTGTAAAACAAGTATTAGCAAAAAAAAAATACTTTAAAGTTCAACTGAAAAGACAACTTATTTTTCTGTCATTTAATTGAATACACTGAATTATTTAGATTCTGCAAAGTGATTTTTTTTTTCATTTTCCACTATCTACTCTTGTTATGACGTTCAGAATATCTGCGGCGGTCCTCACAGTGTAAATTCTACTATGATGCGGGAAATTCTAATCTCAACACAAACACGGCTTTTCAAATCGCTTAGTGCCTCAACAAAAAAAAAATCATAAACCTTTCTCGTGAGGTATACAAAAATATACAAGTGCATAGATTGATCCAGACAATTCGGTCTTGTCTTCGCCAGGCTAATCATCAGAGTAAACCGAGTTCAGATATTCTATCTACCTATCTATACCTCTATAAGCCATATCTATTTCGACGATATTGACCGAAACTTCCTGCTTTACTACTGCCAAATTTGCGGTTTCGCCCGAATTCCGAGCGAACTAATAGTCCAGCAAAAAAAGAAAAATTCAGAAAAGAAGCCGGCGTATCTCCTTATAGGAATCTAATCAACTTTAAATAAAATTTTGACTTAAAAAAATATGGGTACAACCGGATTCCGGACTAATTATATGTCCGGGTAAAAAATGATCATTATATACAGACTCAGCGTCTCTTCTTACCCCTAAATATATCATCTAATCAAATTCAGATACAGCTTTTACTTTTAACATATCTTCCGGTTTCGGCCGGATCACAGGCGAACTAGTTGTCCGGCGAGAAAATGGTTTTCACCATCGGGTTCAGCATGTCTTCTTATCCATAAATCAAACATTTAATCAATTTCAAATGAAACTGTTACTTTTAACCAACTTTCCGGTTTTGGCCGGATTCCGGACGAACTGCTTGTCCGGCGACAAAATGATTTTCACCATCATGCTCAGCATGTCTTCTTACCCCTAAATCAAACATTTAATCAACTTCAAATGAAACTTTTACTTTTAACCAACTTTCCGGTTTTTGCCGGATTCCGGACGAACTACTCGTTCAGCGAGAAAATGGTTTTCACCATCGTGCTCAGCATGTCTTCTTAGCCGTAAATCAAACATTTAATCAACTTCAAATGAAACTTTTACTTTTAACAAACTTTCCGGTTTTTGCCGGATTCCGGACGAACTACTTGTCCGGCGAGAAAATGATTGTCACCATCGTGCTCAGCATGTCTTCTTACCCCATAATCGACTATCACATTAGCTGTTTAAAAATATTTTGTTTGTCCCTTAAACTGAACCCCCTCCCCCACCCCCAAATATAGGGCTACAGAGCCCATCTACGAACTCGACCTTACCCTTTGGCCCAAACAATCCTCATACCAAGTTTCATCAAAATAACTATTCCCTTCGAGAGTTATCGTGCTTACAGACGGACGGACGGGCAACTTTTGCGATGTCATAGGTATCCCTCCACTTACGTTTTGGGATCCCAAAAAACGCAACCATACTATCTCTGAAACTATTTTGCTAGCATTACGTCTAGTCCGACAGTCTAACTACAATTCACTTATTTACCTAAGCAGGCCTGAAAACCTGATAA
Organism: Branchinecta lynchi; assembly: GCA_023053575.1. Lineage (NCBI taxonomy): Eukaryota > Metazoa > Arthropoda > Branchiopoda > Anostraca > Branchinectidae > Branchinecta > Branchinecta lynchi. The sequence continues at coordinate 1,322,778 of JAKZAP010000017.1, forward strand.
AAATGCGTTACTTCTCTTGTCCGCTGTTGTCCACAGTTGATCGATTTCACCGAACGAATTTATAACTTTCCGATTTGTTGTAACTCTATTTGGTTGAAATATTCAGCAACTACAAAAGTATGCCATCGCCGAAAAAGAAAAATTAAACAAAAATACATAGCTTATCATCACTATCCTAGTCCCTTCAGAAGAGTTGCTTCATCCAATTTTCAGAGCTTAGTAGTCCGTAACTGATGAAAATGCATGCTTTTGTTCAAACTCAAATTTTCCGCGTCTGACTGAATTTTGGGTTGTCGTGTAAGCAGCGCACATTCTGAGTTAAACTTCAATGACAACAGTCAAGTTTTGTGGCAAAATATCTCGACTTCAACGCTGACCGCCGACATGGATAAAACAACAGTTTTCAAAATCATAAACAGTCAAATGGTGTGTGAAAACAGCCCAGCAACCCAGTGTGAAAGTCTTCTGGAGTCCCGAGCAACTCTCCCTAGTACAGGTAAATTAAATCTCTTGACCACCAGCAAAGGGAATACACTATAGGCGTATTCTCGCCGTTCCCCGAGGACTCCACTTGAGGAGTCCCCGCGTTTTTGTTTGTCCCGGGGACTCACTCCCCGTATTCTCGCGAGTCCCCACGGACGGGCAATGCTCCGATTATCATCCCCGCCATCAAAAAGGACTCCCTTTCAGATTCGGAGGGGAATCAATTTTTGCTGGTATTGGTGCAATGTAAAATTAATTAAAAATAATCAGAATAAACAAAACAAAAAATAAAGTGGATCCAGACTAATTTCGTCAACTGGATATTTCTTATTCGAACAAAATCCACTTTGGAAGCATTCCCCGTGTTCTCGCTGTTTCTGTACGCGGAGTCCGCGTGGAGTGACTCCCTCTATTCTCGCCGTTCCCTTCGATTCCCCGAGGAGTCCTCGGGGAACGGCGAGAATACGCCTTATATGACGAAGTCCAAAACACGGCCATTGATCCTCAGGAAGAAAGAGTAAGCGTCTCCATAACGACTCAAATCCTGTGTCAACCAATCACGGCGATCTTTTGGAGCAGATGTGACACCACTTCTGCCTTTCTTCAGCTAGGTACCTAGAGAGGCACGGAGAGTTTGCATCGGCAAGGAGAGATAGTCATCAAGAGTATCCTTAATAATATTATAGAGCACAAAGGTGTATGATGAAGTGTTTTAGACGAACGCCGTTAAGGAAAATGGCCTTTTTATGCTTTTATTAACAATCATTATGGGCGTTGGGTATCTGAGCGGAAAACAAAATATTGATTAGGTGCTCTGTTTCGAGTCTTGTCATGCAGCTATGCAGATAAACTTTAAAGAACATTTTTGTAAGGTAAGCCTACTGTAGAGGCTTAACGGCCTGCCATCCAATTCGGGAATATTTTTCAATAAAAAGTCGGTTATGAGAATTTAGATGCATCTGTCTTCTCTTTTTTTTCTGCCTACAAATTTCGTTCCTTTGCCCCACTACTTCCCACTATTATGAATCAGTCTAGAGAGTTAATTACTTAATACTCAACGTGCCACAACTTACTATCTCGTCATGAATCGTGCTGAGTTTGAAGAGCGACATTTCCTCGAGCACTGGTCCAATATCTCCAGGAATCACCATGTCCAGGTTCATTTTCTCTACCAATTTCTTTCTTTCTTTTTGAACTTTTTTCTTCTTTCTCTTTACTTCTTGCTCCTTCTCCGTCCTTAAGCTCTCTATTTCAGTATCCAACTCGTTCAGCTCTTTCTCCTCTTCGTCAAGTTCATCAACTTTTTCCTCGATCACTTCTTCTTTCGGTTCGAGTTTTGCTTTTTCAGCTAATACTTTTTCCAGTTCTTTCTTGAGGGCTTTTCGCCAGTTGATAATGTCTCGTATGTCTTTCTTGCCGAGGACTTTGATGTCACCGAAACACTCAATGAGCTCCGGAGTAGTGGACGGATGGGAGGCGATGTATTTGTCGTCCAATGTAATCTAAAAAGAGAGGGAAGAAATGTTAAACCAAATCTTTCAAAGGCATACAGTCGTCATCATGATTAGACCGTTCTTTGGAATCTTGAGGTGTACTTTCACCAGGGAGCTGGCTACACCTTGGTTTCTTTCAGTCTAATCAGCCAGGTAACAGCTATGTTCTTGTCCTTACTTTTGCCATATATGGATGATGCACCAGATGAGGATATCTTGCATCTGGTGGGTAGACGCGTTGAGTTAAATGATCAGAGATTTCTGGACATAATAGGATGATGGAGGAGGATTTGGTTAAGGTTATGGGCAAGACAAATTTTGGGGACCTTCGTCGGCTTGGGAGGTTCCTCAAGCAGTCTATGGAGCATCGGCAGCGTTTTTTTTTAGTAAGGTTCCCTCTTTTTGGTGTAAAGGTTGTGTTTGTGAGTGTTATTTTGTGTTTACGTTATTTTCCTGGCATGGCCCCACGGGCTTTTTGGAAATAAATTCATTCATTCAGGTTCCTGGCCATGACTAATCTCGGTCATTCTAGTTTGAGGTAGAGAACTGGGAGACATTTAATACAATTCGTTTTGAGTTGGACCTGCGGAAGGTCGTTGCCGGGGAGCATGAAAAGTTAAGTGCTGTATACACATCTTTTGAACCTTTATTTTGCTTAAAGTTCAGTGGGCACATCAAACTACCCCAATCCCACTCTGTAACAACCTAGGACAATGCTTACCCTCTAGATCAGCAGCTTTTTCAACAGTTTCCTCTCTGTGATATTTCAAAGCGTAATTATTTGGGCCAGCACGTGCTCAATTTACTAGCTTGGACAAAGATAAAAGTGACGTTTCTTATAATACTTAGTAGATCTTTAGTTTATGCATAAATCAGCTTGTATAATTCAGATTTGAATAGGTTATTTGTTTTTGAATGATTTTTGTAGCTATGTTATTTTTTATAAGCTTATTGCATATTCTGGTACCCTTTATAAAGCAAGCTAATCAAGCTTCACAACACTATTCCACAAAGAAAAACTTTTAATAGGCACTTTAAGCCATGGAACTTCTGATGAAACACTAGAACAATCATGTAAACTGCATCTGCGGCTCGACTTTGGTGACATCTCAAATATATCCTTTTATATCAAGCACTGCTCGGAATTTTTGAATTTCCTGCCACGATATCCCAGCTCCTAAGATTTGGATCGCCGAAATGCCAGAGAGGTAAAGACAAGGGATAACAAGAAAACGACCGATTTTCGTAGCGCCTTCTAAAGGAAGTCGGAAATGTTTATTTGTGAAGCATTTAATACAAAGTAAAGCATTAGAAGTGTCCACTGTGCTTTAAGTGAGAATACCCATCTATGTTTTCCATAACTGATTAATGAGGTAGACACTATGTTTGTACGTTACTTTTTGTACTGTTAAGCATGGTCCAAACCGCTCGGGGGCCATGTCCAGACTAGCGTTGCATAAACAGTTCGCAACAGTGGCTTAACGTTTACGGCTCCATAACAGTCGATTAGGGTCCATAACACAGCGAGATAGGGTTAACGGTAGGGTGACATCTTGCAGAGAATCTCGCGGGCTGGTAGCTGTGGTCGTTACATCGGCTCAACGGCATCGCAAATGTAGCCGACGTTCAGCATCCCTCCAACCCTCGCCCACTCCTTTTTTGAAACCCTCCAGTGGATGAAGGATAAACTTAAGTAAGCTCAATTCAAAGGACTTAGACATCTGCAATAATAACTTGCACTTCCTCACATTCTTTTTCCGTCTGCTTTCTTTTCTTCTTTACGTCTTCTGAGCTTTCTGCGTTAAAAGTCACTTATTATGAATTCTCTAAATTCAGAATGAGTTATGTGTATGAAGGTATGGACTTGTCGCTATTGAATTACACAGATGATGTGTTGAACTTGAGCCGGTCGGTTGCGTATGTTGAAGGAAATTTTCGGGTTCTTAGTGAAGAATATAAGTGTCTTGGTTTATCATTTAATCCGAATTAGAGCGAGGTTGTCAACCAAAAGGCTGATACAGAGACAACTGATATATGCTTCGGGGATCACATTCTTCAACCTTCACCTTCGATTGTGTACCTTGGTCTGCCTATTGGCTCGGACATGAAAACAACGCGTTCTTGTCTTGTATTGTTTTCTGCGGAAAAAGCTAGAAAAGCATACGGAACACTCATTACTTCTAAGCGTCGTTACAATAGACACATACTGGGCTGGCTATATTCCGCATTCGCTATGCCGCACATACTAGCGCTGTCGTCATTCTGGTCACTACTGACTATGAAAGAAAGATGCAAAAAATGCATTCGTTCCACATTTTATAAGTAAATTATTGCAAATATCTCCTAGGACTACCTCCGTGGGCCCGTAATTCTAGATTGTCGGCAAAGTATAATGTCACCGATCCGTTTATTGCAATATCTGAGCGAATTGCAGGTTTTATTCATTCTCTTGACGCTAGCCATACTTTGTATAGGGCTATGTTGCCCCATGTGTAAATAAGAGTATCAAAATTTATGTGTTACATGTTGTGTCTTCTTGTCTTTTTTTTCTTTCTTTCTTGTCTTTTCTTTCATACTCCATTTGTGACATGTGTCTTAAAAATGGGAAATAAATTTCATTCATTCATTCATTCTTTCTTGGTTTCCCTATTTCTGCGAGTAACTCTTTCCTAACTTCTAATTTTAAAGTGAAGAATCCTTGGAAACTTTAAATAGTAAAATCGAAACTTTCATAAAAAGGCTGATAACATTCTTCTTTATCACAACCTTTTTCCTTTTTTCACAAAAAAGCGCCATGATTAGTTTGTATATTTTGAACTTTGTATTTCGTTGTAGATTTAGTGACCTAACTTATCTTTAACGGTCAGCTGTTCATTAGTATGTAAGTGTGTGTGAGTTTGATTGACATGTTGTTGTTTCTTTTTATACACTACTTTTCAATTTTTGAGGATACAAATAAAGAATAATAATAACAATAACACTGCAAAAACAATAAGGCCACACAACCTCTATATAGTTCTTTTAAAACATTTAGGGTTATACATTGGGGAAGTAAACATTTCTTTCTTATATTATGTTTAGATCCCCCCCCCATGCAAGTCGCGATTTGGCGCCGAGATTTGGTGCGACCATACGGCAGCGCGATCCGTAAGCACTGTCACTTACAAGAACACGAGACACGAATAAAAGATTTTGCTGATATATGAGTGAATCTCCCTGGATCCCTACGTCCGGGCCTGCGGGGTAAAAAGACATAATGCATAAAAGATTATATTGTTACCTCTGTAGCGTTTGCCAGAATATCTAGGTACGTTTCGCTGTTGATAAATTCCATGACCGGGACTGCCTTGTGGAGGTTCAGCTTTCCTTCTTCGTAGCCCTCTGCCTTTGGTTTTCTTGGGAGGGGGGCACCCAGCTGGGGTTGAGCCTTGGTCAGTAGTGTGGTGGGCTCCACTTCCTTGAATGATACAAATACAATAAATAATTACATTTATACAATTAATACAATATCAATTCTAACGTCCAATAATTTAAGCATGGCGAGTAACTCGGATTTCCTATCTACTCTCGCACGCTGCTGAACTAAGAAGTGCACAAAAAACGACTACATGTGCCACAACTGAAGTAATGTTGATGGTTCGTCAATCCACGAGGCCAGAAAATCATTCCCATTTTCAATACGGACGACAAGCATATGAATGACGAATGTACCCAATATTTGGTAACCACGGGCATGTTATTAACACTGGTTTAATTTAGGAGGGTCGGACAAAAAAGTACAAAAAACACATAGATCAGAGGGAAAAGCCTATAAAAATGATTATTTTTGTCTGTTCCGGGGGGGGGGGGGGGGGGGTGAACCCCCTAATCACCCCCCCCCCCCCCCTGGATACGGTCTTGGTTGTAAACCATGTACTATTTAGCGTTTTTTTTGTAAAACAGCACTTGACGATAAAATTTTCTGTAACAGTGACAGATACTGTTTTGTTATCTACTGAAATTGTGCATCCTTGTGTTACATGTTCTGTAGAGATCTCCAGCGACTACGTCTTTAGGCGTATTCTTGCCGTTCCCCGAGGACTCCACTTGGGGGTCCCCGCGTTTTTGTTTGTCCCAGGGACTCGCTCCCGTATTCTCACAAGTCCCCACGGACGGGGAATGCTCCGATTATCATCACCATCATAAAAAAGGACTCCCTTTCAGATTTGGAGGGGAATCAAGTTTTGCTGGTGTTGGTGCAAGAATCAAATAAAAACAATCAGAATAAACAAAACCAAAAAAAAAATGGATCCAGACTAATTTCGTCAACTGCATTATATTTTTTTTTCGAACAAATTTCATTTTGGAAGCGGAGTCCGCAGAGTCCGCGTGGAGTGACTCCCTCTATTCTCGCCGTTTCCTTGGATTCCCCGAGGAGTCCCCAGGGATCGGCGAGGATACGCCTTTTAACTTTTTCTCAAGCTGCGACATCTAAGCACCTATGCTGTTGTTACAAAGTAAGTGTCCCTACCTTGAAGACGAACTTAGGATCCAAGAACCTTGGATCCAATTTATCTGGTGCCTTAAATCCTTGGCAGATTACGAAGATTTCAGCCGTCTCCAACCTAGAAGCCTGTGGTTTCGTTGACTGTACTTTTTTAAAGAGCTGACTAAGTGCCCAGATAAGTGCCTGGTAATCTTTAGATCTGAAAATCTTAGTGATGAACCATCCTCCCTTTTGGAGAAACTCTGTCGACAATTTGAGGGCACTCAGGACAAGCTGATTCTGTATGAAAGCGTCGTGAATCCAGTTCTGACCTGAAAAAATAGACAACTGAAGCTCCACTTGTCCCATTTTGCTACACATGGGAAAGTGTCCACATAAACAACCAAAGATTTTCCCTTATTGGTCAGTTCAAAATCGAACTCAAGAGATGGCATCTATCATCTGACAAGCAAGAGACCAACACCCTCCAGACAAACACCCTCCATGCACTGACTCGAAATAACTTCTCACCATCCGCCACTCTCTCTACAAATCAGATTTCTACATGCTAGTAAGAGCAAATAAACCGACAGAATCTCTGTCTTTGGTCTTGCGAACCGACTCTTAGAGCAAAATAAAACTAGAGAGTACCGCTAAGACCTATGCTTTCAATGCTTCGCAAACGGGCCGCAATCGTAGCGCCGCCCACTATGCTTGCGGTACTTAAAGGACACCTGAACAATGAAACTATACTTGAACACACCATGGAGAATGCATTTACAGACATGGCCACGGAGAGAATTCTTCTCCTGAGCGTGACGTTTTCAAAGTAGGGATTTTGTTTCTGGAGGTTTGCACATGAAGACTCACAAGACAAAAAGCGCAATTCATTCAAATCTCGTACAGCGCTGGCCAGATCGTACTGGAATTTCTTCTAGATATACGTTTGGGCTTAACTGCTTAAAAAATATTCCAGAAGAAGTGTTGATTGAAGACAACTGTTCATTTCTAAAACTGTTCAGTACTGAAACAAGGACAGAAGCAAAATGGAGCAAAAATCGCAGCTTGGAAACACTATGATGTATTTGAATCGGGTTTTCTGCAGGCAATGTTAACAGAAGTCATACAGATAGGGATGACACTTGGTACTCTTCATTCAGGTGTCCTTTAAAGAGAAACAAACTTGCGGGTTCTGAAATTTCTAGTAAAGCTTAGATGCTGTCTTGCTGTACTTAAAGAGAAAGAAACTTGCGGGTTTAGAAATTTCAAGTAAAGCTTAGATGCTGTCAGCATATGCATCGAGGAAACGGGGGAGGTTGTATCTTTTTTTCGCTGTGTTCAGGATGTGAAGTTGTCACAGCCAGCGGTGATGCACTACTGATAGAGTGTCAGTAGGGACATTCTCTATTGCTAGTCGTTTCTTATTTATTGTTTGTTAGTTTGCGTCTTACTTGTATTGTAGTGAGTGTTTATTTTTCCGGCCCATGTTAGCCTAGTGCTATTAGGGTTCTAAATAAAACTGATTGATTGATTGATTGGTGCTAATGTCGCTACTATTTGAATATGTGTCACTTTTTTCAAGTCTTGCCGCTACTCTTTAGTGTTATTCTGTTCTACCGACCATGGATACCCAGACAAAACTGAGCAGAGCCAGAGCTACTTGCTGGGCTTTGAGTTGATGCCCGTCTACTTCCCTCTTTGCCCCTGTGCATATCAGATGAAAGACCATAGTAGGCGCCTCTTTAGTGTGTCCCTAATGATGTCAGAATGGTAGACGGCCAATCGTATCTCACTCTCGACAAAAATTCTCTGGGGCTCTACTGCTGTGTAGCTGTTTGTAGAGGTAAGGAATTGTGATGTCCGTGTAGCTCCTGACCTCCACCCGTTTGCAACGCTGAATTTTATGAGCTGAACTGACTAAAAATCAAGCTGAAGTTTCACAAATCAAGGTCAACACATTCTCTAAAAGTAGGTGCTGAATTGGGGAGGCATGCAGGTGTGCAATTTACAAACATTTTGGGTCACCAGGTCGCTCAGGATGAGTTTTTATGGGTGAGCTTGTTAAGTCACAGCACCAACCAAACAGAGGCATGTGTGAAGGAGTTACCCCGAGTTATTTGAACCAACAGTTTTTCAAATAAATTCTAAGACAATATATGCAAGATGGGCAAGCTGTGACAAGGAGTCACCTGGGAGAGGAGAAAATGGGACTTGGGGGCTAACTGATCCTGTTTTCTTTTTTGTTACAACTTACCAACATTGGGTGCACCGTCGTGCAAGATAAGGTCAGCCTTCCAAGTCTTTAGTTCTGCTTTAAGGGATGCTCTGCATTTATCGGTGGTGATATCCTCTAGAAGTGCCACAGTGCCAGTAATAGGTCTGATTGGAAACAAATCAACACCTAAAAAGAGAAAACATTGATATGTAAGTAGCCTACTGCTTTCCCTTATAACAAGAGTTTAAACCACCTGTGTTGACAGCTGATAACCCTTTGTTCAATAGCAGTTTGTCCTACACACTGGGGGTCCTCTTCAGGTCAACTTCTGCAAAGAATTCAACACGTAGTAACTAACACTCACAATGAAATGAAATGGCTGCTAAATCACTCTCAGTAATTCAGTAATTTCCTTACTTCTGGACTCAAGACTAGACCAAGGTTTATTTATTTCCGACGAAAATCAACTCTCTCCCTTCTTCAACATCTTTGACAATAACTGAAACATCCCTTCAGCAATCAGTTTACTTAGACCATGGACAAATAATAAGAAAGAACCTCTAAAACTCAGCATATATTAAGGTATTGACTGTGTATTTTTACCGGTCTACTCTACTTCTGTCTTGCCATTGCTCACTGCAGAGAAAGAAAATGCAGGAGGCGTACTCCTCGTGCTGAGCCACTCTTGGGCGCGTCCAGAGAACCAATCAGCTTTGTCTTCTACTTTTCCTCAAGCTGGCTTCACAGCAATATAGCTAATTGTAGAGGTAACTAAATGTGATGTAGCCCCAAGCCACTAAACCTCCGCTTGTTTCCAGCAGAAAAAGTACAGGGAAATACTCGACTCTGCATGGTCATAGTAGCCTACAGAGATAGGGAGATTCTATCTGTTTATTTGTTCTTGATTAGGCGCAACACATAGAGCTGCTTTTGAAGTGCCTGTCCGTTTTCACTTACGAAGCAAGAGCAATCACAACTATAGAACCTTTTGGGTTATCGATGTTTGTGTCTGCATTTGTGACAGATTATTATATAGCTATCAATGCCGAAGGATTTAGGCTACTATATAGACAAACTGAAGAGGTGAAGAAAATGGATTGCTTTCCTGAGGTTTCAGGGTCTATGTAACTTACCAATAATAAGGCTGGAAACTGGCATGTGCTGCTTGGCAACTTGCATCCATCCACCTGGTGCTGCACAGAGATCAATGCAGACTCTACATCTTGGTAAAAAGTCAAATTTCCGGTTCAGCTGGATCAACTTGAAAGCAGCACGACTTCTGTAGCCTTAAAAGAAAGAGTGATGGAAGTCCAGATGAAGTCATTGTAACACTGGGCTAAAAATATAACCTAGATTCTTTCGGGGCTAAATGCTACTGGCAATGTACTGGCAAAGGCCAGTTCAGAGTTTGCTGTTAGAATATCTAGAAATCAACTCTGTCTCTCTCCTAGGAGTAGGGGCGTCATGACTGGGTGGGGGAGGGGGGGCACCCCCTCCAATGCCGTCGCGCAGTCGGTTTTTCAGGTGTGATTTTTCGTAAAAACAGTTGATTTTTTCATGAAAACAGTCGGTTTTTCTGAAAATTAGTTGATTTTTCTTCAAAATAGTTGGTTTTTCTGAAAATCACTCATTTTTTTCATAACTGTCATTTTTGGTTGTTAAAAACATACGTTTTTTCTGCAGAAACAGCCGGTAAAAATTACCAGCCAGTCGGTAAATGCCTCATCCCCCAAAAACTTTTGGCTAGTAACGCCTCTGCCTAGGAGTATTTTTTTACTTTTCCAAGTAAGCTGTCTCCCTCAGAAAAGAGAACATAACATTTTACGTAATGACTTATATTTCTACAAGACACAGCACTGTAGAGCTTTCTCATAGATGACTACCGGATGACTCTCTGACTAGGAAAGAATCTGCGAAGGACAGACATCACTTTCAGACAATAATTTCTACTCGTGCCTTACCAGCAAACTGTAGTGACAAAATAAAGAAGAATGCCAGCACTACCATACAAACATTTCAGGGATGTGCAGTGAAACTATTAAGAAAAGTAAGTTCAACATTTAAAATTTTGGTTGTCTAGGCTAGCCTTGACCAGGAATGTTGAGGATGGGGTAAAATTGCTCACCTGTTTCCTTGGCTAAATGGTAGAACTTATCCTGACGGGATTTTCCTTTAGTTTTCGTTTTCTTTGGCATTGTTTCTTATATTTAAATTAATCAGCAAATATTGAAATCCACGTGCCCCTTATTGAGAAATCTCTGCGATGGGTAGTACTAGGTACGGGCCCGATCGCGAAGAAGGAACAAGTTTAGTTTGCCGCGATATGGACCGAGATCCAGTGGACCGGTTTCTGCAACTTTTTCTTGCAAATTTGAAATTTCGCGAACGGCACGATTTTTTATTGAACCACGCCCCTCAAGAAGCAACGAATGCAGTTATAGCAGTATGTTGCATTGCATTGGCATTATAGTCATGACGGCTGATTATGAGCTGTTAGAACTACAACACTGACTGTTCTTGTCCATTGCGGACCAAGTTGGGGATTAGGGGAGTAGTCCCCCTCCCACCGCATCCCTTTAGTTATGCCCCTGAGTATAAGGAAAGGAACTATACAAACCACTTAAGCAACTATACCTGCAAACAGGGGTGTCACGGCTGGGGAAAGAGGGGAGGACGCCCCCCCCCCCCCCAATGCTGTCGGCCAGTTGGTAAAAAATAAAGAGTCGCGCGAACCGCCGCGATTTTTCGTAAAAAATAGCAATCTTTCGACTCAAAAATAGTCGTGAAAGATTACCAGCCAATCGGTAAATGCCTTGCCCCCCCCCCCCCAGAAAAAAAATGCAAATACTCAAACAACTGAGGATGTTCTGACTTCTGAGGCTCTACACTCTTCCCTAGGCTGGTATATTATAAGTGGGTCTCCACTGGCAATCGTAACTGAGCGTGTTCCATCCTTCTACAAATAGTAACTATTAGTTACTATGTCCGTTCCAACCTTACCGAAAGTTACTACGCTGACCGTTCCAACCTTCTCGAAATAGTAACTATTTGCTTACCACGCTCGGGACCGTAGTAAGCGTAGTAACTACGGATCTCTGTAACGTGATTGGTCGGATTCGCCCGTGGCATGATATTCTGCTGGAAAATAGAAAAATCGTTCCAGCCTTGACGGCAAAAAGTCAGAATTCGTGACGTCATGTGTGGTAGCTACGGTAAGTAGGATGGAACATGCTCTATGTCGTAACCGTGCTCTTCTGTACGCGGTGTCGGTGTGCACTCATTGGCTGGAAACAGCCAAAGTGGCCGCTTGCGACACGTTACGATCGCTTTCGACAGCTTACGATAACCCACTTTACTTTGTTTAGTCGCAAAGTTTGATAAGGCGTTGAGGTCAGTAATGTACCTACAGCAAAAAATAGCAATAATCTGGAATCAGTAATTTGTTGCAGCGGTGATATAAAAAAAAAGGCAAGCTAGGCCCATTTTCAAGACCGTTCAGTCCCACTCGGAGCCGTTACTAGCCAAAATGTTTGTGGGTGGGGGGAGGACTGATCGAAAAACCGACTGTTTAAAAAAAAAAAATTACTAATTGTACAAAAACCGACTATTTTTACGAAAAATCGCGGCACTCGGTTGTTTTTTACCGACTAGCTAACAACATTGGGGGGGGGGCGTCACACGTGACGTCGCTGGTCCCACTGTGCTTGTGCTACCCAGCACCGAGTCTCTACATTCCATAACTTCAAGCAGAACTTGATTAAATGTCACCAGAGGACAGTATCATTCGACAAGGGAATGTCAATTCCATCCGAACTGTTTGGCGAATGACGATATCGCTCTATTCAGAAACATATAGACGAAAAGCTACAAACAATTTTTCGAATAACATAGCAGCAGACCGACAGATTAACACAATTACATTTGGCAAGGTTAAGACGGCTTGGGAATTATGTCCCAGATGTTTATGCCAGCCAGGGCATCGTTGAGGAAACTAACTATTCCTGTAGACAGTTTGGAAGTGATAGTGGGAATTACCTGAAAAAGAAAAATGAAATTTACAAGTACAATTCGGTTTATTTATCCATAAATATCTTTTACAAATAAAAAACAGTCAAAAATCAACTGTTTACTTCCATGGCTGGATGCATCGCGTCAAATGTAATTAAATATCTTTTTTCCGGATGCAACGCATCAAATGTAACTAAATTAAATTTAAAATTTGTTATCTCTTGGATAATTTGCCATAATTTTTCCATCTCTCAGCTCACATAGAGTAGAATTTAATTTAAAAATGACTTTCACAATAATCATGCCGAATTACCAATATATACATATAAAATTTAAACACAACCAAATTACATAAATGCAAATGGAACAAAACAAATTCATTTTTAGTCGTTAGAATTAAAAAGTGTCACGAAAGATGGAACGAAGCTTTTCCTGTATCTTTCATGAATGCAAATTATTGGTGTTAATTTGTGGACTTTCTGGGATTTTTCCCGGGGGGTCTACTTCTGGGAGGATCGTGAATGGGTGGGAAGGCTCAGTGGCTACTGTCATGATTCGATCCTTGAGTAACAATTTCACTACCGCTTTGTTCAGTGGGATGAAACTTACAGCATTGATAATGCCTGTTCCGAGAGTTGAAAGCATCTCATTAATTTCACCTCCAAAATCTCCTCCTCCTAGTAGTCCCTGGAAATCGGTGACCATCTGAGAGAAGCTTAGTTGCAAATCCAGCCACTGCATCTGTTGGAAGAAAAAAAGGCTGTATAAATAAAAGAGAATAAAAAGAAAGCACCTAGAAGGGGCCGAATCTTCGCGGGAAGGGGAGGATTGTTGATTCCATGACAACTCGCCACACCGACAACTGGGAGCCGACAAGTCGCCACACAGACATGTCGCCACACCGAAAACTTGCCAAAGCGTCATTTCGCCACAGGGACGACTCGCCACAGAGACGACTTGCCACACGACCAACTCACCACATGGACAACTCGCCGCAGAAATAATGTTTTAGGTAAAACAGAAAAAACAAATTCCACAAATATGATAGACATTTTGCTTCAGTTGACCCAAGGGAATTTGGGTCCTCTAACTAATTAATCCTTTCAGTTTTTAATCCGCAATAATAATCCTATGTCTCAATTAAATATAAAACGATAGCGGTCAGGGATTCATTGTGGTATTAAGATGTCCCGACACGCACCGGTAGAGTAGCTGGGCATCTTTCACGAACCACAACAACATAGAACGTTGGCGTCTCAGCTTTAACCAGCTGATAGGATCAAGCAACCCAAGTCACTGGCCTGCTTGAAATGTTACGAGATCGAAGAAAATTTGTGGTAGGCCGACATGGACCGGATCAAGGCAGGTTGTTCTACTCCTTGGCCGAAGAAACAATACTTTAGAATTCTAACGAGAGAATCGAAAGAATTGCCAGTAGGTACAACCGTAGCAGTGCTCTTGATTTATTGAGAGTCATTGCCCATAATTATCGGCTCCATTAAACAAATTTGTTCGAACAAATGGTAATTGAATACAGTATTTATGCTATAAATGTGGCGAGCTGTCGCTGTGGCGAGTTGTCGATGTGGCAGGTTGTCGCTGTGGCAAGATGTCACTGTGGCGGGTTGTCTTGTGGCGAGATGTCACGACACGGGATTGTTTTAGGCTAAAGTAAAGACAGCAAAGTGATCTGACTTATCTTATTATTACTAGTATAGTGGGGAGACCAAAAATAGCCGAACTCAGGGCACACCGGGCCCGTTGTCGCACATCCCAAACTACAACTGATGGAGAACTATCACTGAATGCACAGCTGATGAAACCACCACTCTTTGTCACACTTGTCACCGTGTTCGTCTGGCATTGGAATCTGTCCAGTCTCCCTGTCATTCAAAGGCAGCTCCTGCAGACGAGTTGACCTCTCTTAGTATATCTTCCATGCACTGTAAAAAGTTTCTCCGAATAGGGATTAAATTTAACTGTAGTATTTGCAACTGGGATTAATGGTATCTTAGCTGGGATAAGATTAATGCGAATTAGAAATAATCTTATCTCCTCGTAGCAAATCCTGCAAGCTATATGTTCCTTCCGCCCAATCTGACTGATTTCCTGCAGGGTTTTTTTTTACAGTGCAGTTATCATGAATCCTAGACATACTGACATGGCGGATTCTTATTTATGTTCGTTACTATTGATATGTTCCAAAATATCTGTAATAAGCACCTCTTGTCTAAATTTAATGTCGTCTTCATTTAATGACGCGCCTCCTTTTCATCCGTAGACACAATTATGTGGATCCTACGCATGAGCTGCAAACAGAAATAAGGCATATCCTCGCCGTTCCCCTAGGACTCACGGGGAATCGAAAGGAACGGCGAGAATAGAAGGCGTCACTCCACGCGGACTCCGCGTACAGAAAACAGCGAGAACACGGGGAATGCTTCCAAAGCGGATTTTGTTCGCAAAAAAATATGCAGTTGACAAAATTGGGCTGGAGCCACTTTTTTTTTGGTTTTGTTTTTTTTCTGACTGTTTTTAATTAATTTTATGTTACACCAACAC
Organism: Branchinecta lynchi; assembly: GCA_023053575.1. NCBI lineage: Eukaryota > Metazoa > Arthropoda > Branchiopoda > Anostraca > Branchinectidae > Branchinecta > Branchinecta lynchi. The sequence goes on from JAKZAP010000017.1 coordinate 1,338,004, forward strand.
CAGTCCTTTTTGATGGTGGTGATGATAATCGGAGCATTCCCCGTCCGAGGGGACTCGGGAGAGTACGGAGGTTGATTCCCTGGAAAAAACAAAACCGCGGGGACTCCTCGGGTAACGGCGAGAATATGCCTATAGGCTACTATAGAGCACGATGTCGGCACTTTTACAAATCTCGTTTCCAGATTCAGACGATCAAACTGAAGTGTATACTAGCTTGATACTAGTTAATCCGGACTCTATAACTCGGTGCTTGTTTCCATTTCCATGGCTCAATATTTCTAGCTTGGGAGCCTCTGAGTACAGTTGTACACATGAGATACACATGACCGATCACACAAACCTGAAGCTGTCCAGTCCTGACATTCACAGTGATCCCTCCCCCTCCACCAAAGGATGCATCGGAGATATCGATGGTGTAAGGACCTTCTCCATACAAAGGCAGGACCCCGAGGGTGAGACCATCCAACCAATAGTCACCACTGACCTACAATTGAACATGTTTCTCTGCTTTATTTGCAAACAGGCAGGCGGACAGTTTTCGTATCAGTCAAGGAGGAGCAGATCCGTCTGTTTTATCCTCGATCGGACACAAATCTCAGTGCGAGAGTTGCGTTTTGCAGATACCGTGGTATCTGATATCACGGTCAAATGGCGTTTTTAGGTATCGTGGTATCTGGGCACAGATACTACTGTCAGACCATGGTGTCTGAAAAAGTCATCTCACTTTCATCGCTACCAACAATAGACTACGATTTTGTCAAATTGGTGAGAAAGAAGTTTGTAACTTAGTTTTCTTTAGGGATGACGTCGAAAAACGCAATTTCGGCGACAGTCGTCGTTTTTGCGGAGCAACCGTTGTATCAGATACCAAGGCAACTGCAAAAACGACTAACTGCACATTCAGTTACCGTGGTAACAGATACCATGATATCTGCAAAGCGCAACTATTGCAATTGTACCAATAGTTCTTGCGACTGAGATGCCAGTGATCTGAATTTGGATTTACCTACTACAGCTGCAACAGCCTGCACTCTCTATCGGTCATCCTGTAGGAGAAAACCAAACATATAGCTGGCAGATGCGCTGAAAACGTGACCTTCCAAAGAAACCTATAAGAAAAGAGATGGCGTCGCTGGTGCCATTTATAAACTTAGAATGAATGAGCTTCTTCTTTGATAAAACTAAGCCGAACGATTACAGGCATGTAAAGAAAAATGTCCATGTGACGAAAGATTCAAGGTCGTATCAAAAGCCTTACATTTTTAAAGTTGTTTTTTTTTCGCCTCGGTTAAGGGCGGTTAGCTTCATCGAGTGTAGCGAGATCACTGCAAAAAAGAGCAGAAGCTGTCTGAACTTCTAATAGCATCGGTCAGTGACTTACGTGGAGATTTGGTAGGCTGAACCCCATGTTCAGGGTGCCGTTATAAACAACTGGAATGAACCCTCCACCCGCTTCTATATTCACGGCAACGCTGTCGGATCGACAAGTAGAAATTCCGGCAACCCGTGTAAAGGCGATTTTGGCGTCCATATATCCACCTGGTAGACTAGAATTAAAATAAAATGTGGGGGCATGAGAGTTATGTCATGTCAAGCTAGTACTGAAGTTAGACAAGGAAATGCGTACTCTGCTAGCTGTTCGTGTAGAGGTCTCGAGACTTTCGTTGTGTACAAGTATTTATTTATGTACTAAATTATATAAAACTGGACAACTTGGTTAATTGGCCTATAAGGAAAAGAATCTTCTGTAGGCCTAGCTAAACTACAACTACAACTGTAATCTTTCTACTATAATCTAACTACAATTGTATCTTTCGTTATCTCTCACCCCATATCCTACAGTGGTAGAAAAAGTTAGTGAACTGAGAAAAGAAAAATAAGGTAAACTGTGCATGGAACTCAATTAGCCGTATAAGTGCATACACATTGATTAAAAATTTGCCAGTCCGTCGCTGCTCTGTATATATCGAGGGGCTGCTCACTTCCAAAATGGTTGTACGGTGGTGCCCGTTGCTCAGGTGTGCCCAGCCGATGCCCAGTCGGTGCCCAGTGGTGCCCAGCGAGTAAGCAAACCCTCGGTATATCTTTAAGCCGTTCATGTAGTTCGGCCAGCTTCGAAACCGGACCAGCACTATTGCTTTTTTTTTGTTTTTACTACCGTCATTTGTTTCCTACAGAAATGAATTGAAGTCAATAGTAAAAATTCGCGAATAGGCACATTAAACTAACAAAAACATATAGGTCAAACTATTCCTGTTCATCCCGAAATTGCGATATGTGACATTTCGGTCATTCTTCGCGAAGGATCTCTTTTGGCCGTCGAAGAATTGCGATTTTTAAGCATTAAATGCTTTCTGCTAAAAAGCGTTAATGCATTTTGCCTTAATGCTTAAAAAGTATTTTGCCTTAATGCTAAAAAGCATTTAGCCTTAATGCTAAAAAAGTATTAATGCAACAATTGCGGAAAGGGCCTCTACTAACAATAGCTACGAGCTCATACGGCACTTCTTACGAATAAGTGGACAAGAAAAGGAAATGGCGACTTCCATCTCAACACCATCATCGGATGCTGGTACCTAATGTCTATAGGTACCCATCTAACACCGTCCATTGAGGTCAGATCCAACATGGACCTAAAGATATGCATCTAGGGCATATGACCTTTGTATCGTCTAAGTTTCATATCAATCGATCCTACCGTTTGTTTCCCTACGCGTGCCTCAAACGAGACCCCCTTTACCCCCCCCCCCCTCCCCCCCTGTCTAGCCGGATGCATTTTTAGGCTAATAAATTACACATCTAGATTATCTCGTCATGATACGACCCACCAATTTTCACTCGAATCAGAGCATTTCCGGGAATGTCCTGTACTGAAAAAATTTGCCGCCGTGTTTGCGATCTATCGGGTTTTGACGGCGCTACACAGTGGAGCTCCTTCAAAATTTTAAAGGCTGTATATAACTATACATGTCTCTATCAGCAGCTTTCCATAGCTGTATTTCTACCGGCGCAGTTTCTTTTTTTATTAATATTTTCAAAATTACGGCACGCCGCATATGCACCCGTCAGAATTCTGATAAACTCATACAGAGATCCACCCATACCCGATAGATGACGTATGCGATCTGCTTATTTTTTGTTACCAGAAAAGAGATTTAAACCGTATCGGGACTCTTTATTTCAAATATGATACATTTCTTTATACCACGACATTATAGAAACTCCCGAGTTTTGCCCTCTGCGATTTTTATGCAAAGTTGCCGTAAACTGCCCAAGATCTACGCATTTCTTCCCCCGACCATTTTTCCGCCTGCCATTTTTAAGAGAGAATCTTTGAGACCCAATTATTCTCTTTATTTTTTCTATGTTTACTTCTTTTTTTTTCTTGTCATTTACTTCGTTTTTAAAACTCAGTATACCTGTTCCTTTTCTTTCTTCGTGCTGCACGATTTAATTTTTCTTGTCATGTACGTAAATTAAATTTACTTGATCAGTTTATTTTGTCCTATCCAGTAAATGCTCCGATTCGAATGGAACTTGGTTTGCCGCAAAAAGAGATGCTCTGAATGTGCCGTTTACGTAACAGAACCACATTTGGCCACGATGGGGGTGGTCGGAGGGTGGGCCTCGGAAACTGTGTGGGACGTGGCGGGACTGCATAGCCTACAGATATACTGATTCTCAGCTCACAGCTTGACTTTCTTTCAGGTAAGACTTTTCCATCTTTCCCACATCTGCTTCCTAAGCTCTCTCGTGTTGTTATGGCAATCTTTCGTCCCAAATAATATCGTGGGAAACGCAATCAATTCTCATTCAGAAAAAAATAAACTACAACAAACGAAATTCCAAATCAGCTCACCAAGCACTGGTCTGTCCACTTAAAGTCTTTGATTCATGTGGGCCAAAAAGGTGGGAGACACCATCATTTTTCGATGGGTTGGATTTTTACGAACACGCTGTTACCTTTATTTTCCCGAAAATCCTCACGGTAGCCAACGTTATCCACAAATTACTTGAACACAATTCACTCCGAACGTCAATCCGACGCTGCTAATGAACTATTCATTGATATCCTGTTGCTGGCCAAACGATTACTAGAACCTTCGAGAAGATCGAGTGGCTTGTAAGAGGATTGAAACAACTAAGTATATCACCCTGGACGTTTAGATATGTTGGAAGAAGAAATCATCGGCCAGTTTGACATTTTTTGGTCTGGGAAGCTGGATATTTAGCTCAATTGCACAATCTTCAAGAAATCACTATAACGAATTTAGTATAATTTATGGCGTTTGTTTAATGTGATCTAGTTACATCCCTAATTCTTTGGACTTACTGGAATTAACAAGAAAAATTAGAAAATACATGCAAATAATTAGTTTGATTTTTCTACACATTTTCCATATGCCTGCTACAATAAAAACATTTTTGATCGATGCAAAGTCAAACTATGATTCCATCCTCCCCATATCGGGCGCTTCCGACTCGCTCCGCTAGATGACCCAGCGGTGGGATCGAGTCGTGGCTTCATCTTGGGTCTTGGATTGGGGGAGTTCTAGACGTTGCAAGTGCTAGAATGCTTATGATATATCTCCTTTAATAGGCAACTTCATTTTGATCTTTTGGTTATATACGAACCGGTAATACCCTGGTGAAAAATATTTGTATTTGAATGTTTGGTTTACTTTATTTCTATGCTTACATATGTATTGCAAACCAAGTCCGCTAGTGCATATTTGCTCGAATCCCTTGCCCCAAGTCGTGGGTGGGTCCAGTATCACGACAAATCGTAAGCTGTAGAACACAATACTCCAGTGTAAGAGCACCATGACCTGGACTAAGGGCATAGTACCCCTCCTAAAAATCTGTTGAATTGTAAATGTGAAATGAAAATTTGCTTTCCAAATACGTCTGAATGGTTATGTACCCTTTTAGGTGTTTTGCACCAGCGTATGAGCGCCGTTGGGTATGTCCTGACGTTGAAGCCTATGCCCCAAAAAATCAGGATTTCTTTATGACTGGAGAGGTCCAGGGGCTCTGCCATGCTGGTGGTCCGCAGAGCTCACCGAGGGAGGGAGGTGCAATGGCAAGTGCTTTAACCTGTCTCTTTTTTTTTAGTCGACAGTTATCCATCACGCTTCAGGGGTCTAATGTCCCAAATTTTATCTGAATAGTTTTTGTTACTTACGGTATGGTCGGAATGGTCAGGTTTAGAATCGGCAGGGGGTCAAGGGGTGGTACGCCAAGGGACGGAATACCTTCTCCCAAAATGGAGAAGAAGTTGTTCAGCAGGTCCGAAACTATTGAGCCTAGTTCCTCGCCGAGTTTGGCGTCCTCGTATTGCTCGAAGTCGACATCGAATTTGATTGGCTGAACGCCCTGAGCTGTGGATACATCAATTAGGCTACCAAGAGGTTGACTAGCCGAATGTTCGGCTCTGTCTGCTATGTGTCACGGGTGATGACGTTTGATATGTTCCAATTTGCAAAATATGTTTCGGTACACTATAATGTTAGATCTCATCTTGAACGTTCTTACAATTTGTGGTCATCGTTCAAAGATGGAAGTACAATATACAAATATCATCTAAAAAGTATCCATGTAGTACAAACTCGATTAGGTGGACCAAAAATGCATAATAGTAGTAGCCTACGGAACACCTCGGACGAGGAACACCTTCATGATTGAAAAACACCAGAATGCGGACCCTAGTATCGCAGTGAATCGGGTAATTTCAAATTTCCAGGGGAAATGGAACCACCCCTGGCTTAAACAGTTTTACAGTAATTGTATGTAAAACGTCATAATATGTCTGTATCTGTGTTGTGGCTTAAATTTCTCTTCTTTTCCTTTTTCTATATCTTCTTCTTTACTCCGTTTTGTTCTTAAGTGAAAAATACGGGTGATAAATATTTTACTTACTTACTACATATATAAGGTTTGAAGCCAAGCTGACCATTCATTACGAAAGAAATAGAAAACCGTGATTTTCGGGTTTTTTTTATCAGCTAACTATCCCTCTAGGATGATGTGGGAGGGATAAATCTAAATTCCGATATTTCTGTTGCACTTCCGGCAAACCGTCCTCAGCGAAAAACAAACAACTAAATCATAAAATCCAACATAATACCAACAGAAAAGTGATGCGGAACCAACAAAACATACAACGATGTGTAACTAAAAACCAGAAGAACGATGCTGATTGAAACGACAAACAAATTCAAATAAAATAACGAATATTAAAATGTGCGTATTAAAAGTGTATATGTACAAATCTGTGATTATTTTACAATTCTGAATTTGTCCATTTACAATTTACCAATTCCCTGGGAAAGCGCAGGAGCTTTTAGTTGTTTGTTTTTCGCTGAGGAGGGTTTGCCGGAAGTGCAACCGAAATATCCGAATTTAGATTTATCCCTCGCACATCATCCTAGAGGGATAATTAGCTGATCAATAAAAAAAAAAACGAAAATCACGGTTTTCTATATCTTTCTTACTACAGATAAGAAGTGAGAAGTAGTAACAAGAGAAAAATGAACAAAAAATCAGAACCCTTTTTCGGAAGAAAGGGTAGAGGTTATGCCGTAAAAGGCATGTTGTAATTGTATTCTTCTAGAATAGTATACGCAGTAGATTCGTTGATTTACCATCTGATTAAGCCTTGTTAATTTTTTCAACTTCATGACGAAAGTGCTGAGCATCCGACCGGAAAAAAAAAACGATCGTCTGCCCGCCCTTATAAGAATACTTTAAAATAGTGAAGAATCGTACCAAAAGCGGAACCTGTACAAATCAGGAGGGCAAATGCTATCCAAGTTTTCACTGTTTTCTGCATTTTCTATGAGCACCACCTGGGTTGCATTCAAACAGGCGAATGGTTTTGAAATGTGGTCCTTTATCTCTGATTTCTAATTTTTATCTTGTCGTTTTTTGTTGACCTGGACTTGAGAGAGAATTCCGATAAGTTTAAGACATATGGGTTTCTGATAGTCGGAGTGTGATAAAGCTGTGCATCACGCAAATAAGCGGCATCTGATCTCATTCATTTCTGTCGAGCTCTTGTTGGCGGCGGTTCGAGAAGAAGGTGTGGGGGTGCCTCCCCCATGCCTCGGAGATTCTTAATACCAGTCGGATTTTTTTAGCTTGTCAGAATGACGTATAAACAGTAATCGCGAATTTCGCCATCAAATGGTCGGTGCTTTGTCAAACTTTACGAACAGGACTAGACTAGGAGCGCGTTCCACCCTCGTACCAATAGTAACTATTGGTTACTATTTCCGTTCCAACCTCACCAAAAGTTACTGCGCTGACCGTTCCAACCTTCTCGAGATAGTAACTAATAGTAACTATTTGCCTACCACGCTCGGGAGCGTAGTAAGCGTAGTAACTGCGGATCTCTGAATCGTGATTGGTCGGATTCGCCCGTGGTATGATATTCTGGGGGAAAATAGAAAAGTTGTTCCAGCCTTGACGGGAAAACTACGGCAAGTAGGATGGAACACGTTCTAGGTAAGAAATTTTTACTCCAAGTCGTGTGTTTTTGAAATTGCTAGATTGACAGTCGTGCACTTTGGGAATGACAGTAGGCTAGTGAATTTTTGAGTTTGTCAAAACGACATAATGCCAGCAGAAATCCTTAACTTTGATAAAAATGCCCCTCAAGCTGGATTCGAACCCGTGGCTTGATGATAGGGAAATAAATCTTATACCGACGCTCTAGCCAAGTCCCTAGCATAAGTTCTATCGTCACCATGACTCGTACAATCACACGATTGACAATCAGTAACAACTTTCTCGAACAGGTATGTAATGCATATCATACTATAACCCATAGTCAGTTATATCAGGAACAAATAAGTACCGTCTACCTATCCGGATTTGAATAGATTCATATACCCTGCCCGATACAAACGAGCGTAGGATACGAACTACGCGACATCACAGTTTGTTACCTTTACAAATAGCCATATTCGCAGTAAAGCCCCGGAGAAGAAATTTTCAAAGTAAATGCCGATTGATATTATGGAAGCGCTGCAGAGCTGGTCAACGTGCTTCTTACACTTTTTCCTCTGATGTGCGCAATGGCGAAAAGGAAAGTAGACCGGCATCAGCTCAGAGCTCAGCAAATACCTCTAGCTCAACTCAGTTTTGTCAATCAGGGTATACATGGTCACTGCATGGAAACAAAGACGGAGGTTCTATTGCCTTATTTGTTCTTGTTATATTTACAATAATCTTCACATTAGCGGTGGCCTCGACTTCGACTTCCAGAGAGGTTGATATGCAGTCATATCCACTTCCACATAGGTCGATATTACGTCATACCCACCTCTAACTCTGTGTATGACGATTATCATAATATAACTAACTATCTGTGAGGACTTAGGATCAACTGCATGGTCAAAGGTTTGTTAGTGGTTTTGTCGGTGGTTATGAATGGTATGTTCGAAAAAGTTATAACAGTTAACATACCTCCATCTCGGTTGAAATAGGAATAACAAGCGCGATGGCCGTTTCCAAATATGTCTACGCTCGGTAGATATTTTTCAATTTCAATTCAGTTTATTTTCAAAACCGATACAACGGTCAAGCCGGTTTGGTGGTTCTCGTCCATAATAGCACTAATTATATACAAAAGATCATTCTACACTAGTTTGGATATAACAAAGACTTGTCGAACATAACACAGAGTATTCAAATCTATTTACACTTCATGGTGCGAGTTAAAAAGGTTGACGAAGGCGGGAACAAAACTTCTTAGGTAACGAGTCTTTGTATGTTTAATTGGCTGGGCTACCACTCTCTCAGGCCTTACTCTTGCCGCTGAAAAATCTGGAGGGAGGATATCACGTAATGCTGGTGTATCCAAGATGTTGGTTCCAAACACTAATGTAGGTTTTTCACGGCGCTTCATCAGGGTTTCTAAATTCATAACTACCTAGCCTTTTGTTCGGGTAGGTCATTTTAAATGGCCGTCTCGATGTTTTCTTCGATATCGACCTCGATATTGGTAGTTCGACTACACCAGTGCACCGAGACCTCGCGAAATCTAACGAAATTTAGTATTTTTCAGATAGTAGATATGAACGAGGTTATCCAGCTAATCGGCTAGAAGCGCGATTTCCATCCCTTCTCTTAATCTTGTCCTGGATTTAACTATTTCCATTTACTATTTGACCTATTTCCTGTTTTAACTTTTTAAGTATTTACTTAGAGCGTGTTCCTTCCTACTTATCGTAGTTACTACGCATGCCTTCACGAATTCTAGCCTTTTGCCTTCAAGGCTGGAACGACTTTTCTATTTTACAGCAGAATACCACGGGCGAAACCGTAGTTACAGGAGTGTTGCATGAAGCTGCCCTTACTATGGCACAGCCCACCCCCCAATTGGCCATGGTACATGATCCTGCCACCTTGGATCATGAAGCTGCCACCCCCAGAAAAATCATGCAAATTCCAAGAAAACAGCAAATTTTGTTATTTGCAAAAGGTCAAGGAACCTCTCTGACCAAACAGCTGGCCTCTAACTTCACCATGTAGCAAAATACTATTTTTAGCAAAGTGGGCGACTTCATGATCACTTGGGTGCCTACATTCTTTCGTGTTCCTTAGCTTAGCCTTGAACAATTACAAGTAAACTATGGTACCAGCAGAAAGTGAAGGTTCTAAGCTTCCTCTCAGGATACTCCACTGAATTTTATCTCAACCTTTACTCTTTTTCCCTAAGTCATTTCCCAAAAATAGGAGTTTAGGGTGGCGGCTTCACGCAGCACTCCTGTAAAACGCTCACTACGCTCCCGAGCGTGGTAAGCAAATAGTTACTATTTCGAGAAGGTTAAAACGGTCAGCGTAGTAACTTTTGGTGAGGTTGGAACGGAAATAGTAACTAATAGTTACTGTTTGTAGAAGGGTGGAACACGCTCTTAGCATAACGTTCACTACGAAATATCGAAGCTTTCTCCTTTGGTCCGAAGCAGAGCGCTGCAAACTCGTCGAGCTCCCAGTCGGGAACTGTACTGGGGCAATCCCTCTGTCACCTCAGTCTTTAAATGGTTCCTTACGGTGACACAAGTGACGCTTGGGAATCTTGGGATGCACCACTGGAATAGGCACACTTTCGAGTAAGTGCAAAAGTTTATCGTCCACGATGGGGGTCGAACCCACGACCTTCGGATTAGAAGTCCGACGCGCTAATCCACTGCGCTACGCGGACCTTGCAGATATAGTCTGCTGCTGATTTGGATATTGATTCGTGCGTGATGCAATCGACTAATAGAATAATAATTTTCTGAAGGAGTGTTTGGATCGAGGGGTTGCGCACTGGCCGTTTTCGTGTACACCATGAGGCAGAGGCAGATGAGGCACGTGAGGCAGACATGAGGCACGTGAGGCAGACATGAGGCACGTGAGGCAGACATGAGGCACGTGAGGCAGGCATGAGGCACGTGAGGCAGGCATGAGGCACGTGAGGCAGGCATGAGGCACGTGAGGCAGGCATGAGACACGTGAGGCAGGCATGAGGCACGTGAGGCAGGCATGAGGCACGTGAGGCAGGCATGAGGCACGTGAGGCAGGCATGAGGCACGTGGGGCAGGCATGAGGCAGACACGATGAAAACACAACTTTACGTAGAATTGAAGTTATCGGACCAAAAAATCTTAGCAATGTCATTGTCAAAATGTCCAATTTTTTTTTTCGATATTACATATCGATTAAGCAACTCGTTTGTTGCGAATCTCTGAAAGTAACCAATACCGACAGTACTGTTCAGGTCACAGAGTATCATGATAGTAATATAAGAGGTCTAACTCGCCTATCTCGCAATGTAAGGGACGGGATGGATAAAATACCGCGCGCCATCTGCAGAAGATTTTCTATTGACCATTTTATTTTGGCCTACATTTGACGGTTGGATTTTGAATTTGACCGTCGGGTATAGTGTTTGACATACATTTAACAGTTGGATTTTAAATCTGATTGGTGGATTTCAAGATTGACCGTTAGATTTTGGAGTTAGTTCGAGCACTGGCTACTAGTTGGCTCTGCAATTTCTGCATCGTCTAGAACAACAGAAACCTTGACTACTCAACTAAATGCTCATCAGAACGGTGCTACAAAAATTCTCATTTGGAAACCAAACAGGTGTTTGGAACAACTGAAACAGTGCTTTTTTGTATATCCATCACTTTTAAATATTTCTCTGTCTAAATTCCGGTTTCTAGCTTAAAATTTGTCAGAAAACATTTTTTTTTCGAAATCAGCATGCTAAAACACCCCTGAAATGTAACCTATTTGTAAATCTTGTTTCAAAAAGATTTTCTGGTCCAAGTCCAACTTCCAGCCTGAAAATGGTTTCCAAAAAAATAAGGACACCATGTGGTCAAGCATCATCGATAAACAGTTACCATGGCATCAATGAACAATTTCTTAAGCTGAGCATTGCCGGTCTGCAAATTTGGTTTGAACTGGCAAATGATTTCAAAAATAGAATCAGACAGATTTACCACAATTCCCGCATACCTAAGGTTGCAATTTCCCATCTCAGTTCTCCAATGGGTATGGCAAAATTCCGCTAGGACAAAGAAGGCTTCGGCAAAATTCAGCTAGGAAAGCAGAGCAGAGTGGTTCAGACATCAACCCTTCTGCTCATAATGAGATCCCTGCTTCATTAGCAGACGGGTTGCTATTTGAAATAATAGACACTGCATACCCAACAAGACACTGTTTAGAATTGGAAGGGGGGTTGCATACTAGTGGACCTATTGTTGTTTAATTGAATCCCTCAGTGGTCCCCTGTTGTACAGCAGCTCTTCAAAATTGACTGGATGAAACACCATATTCATTGAGCGTGAAAGCTTGACTGGTTTTACATTAGACCCAGGGGCATCCCGAGCCCTTCCTTGTAGGGGGGGGGGGGGGGGTGGACTCCAAGATTATACCAGAATTGTCCGAGATTTTACCTTGGAATTTACCGGCATTTCTACGTCATTAACTGCCCAGATCTTAAAATATTTTGCTCCATCCGGACAAGGGAGGGGGAACTAATCATTGAAAGCATGCATCCATGTGCGACCCTGTATTCAGCCGAAGGCTGAAACTTTGGTTGCCTTCTTAGCCATGTTTGACATGTTTTTATGGCACTTGCAGCCTCTGGCTCAAGTGCCATATACCGATCGCGATTCCGTCTGTCGGTCTGTCGGTCGGTCCGTTTTTTTTTTTGTCACACTTTTTCGAATCAGGGTACTTCCAGATGTACTAGGAGAAACTTGGTGGGCGTATCAGGGACCCGACCAAGCTAACCTGGAATTAATCAGTTTCTCGATCCGATCATATGCGGGGGAGTGGAAGGCGTTGGAAACTGGAAAATTGAGGGCAGTTTGTCACACTTTTTCTAGTTAGGGTACTTCCAGATGTGCTAGGAAAATGAAACTTGGCAGGCATATCAAGGGACCCGACCAAACAAACTTGGAAATAATCGGTTTTCCGATCCGACCATCTAGGGGGGGGGATGGAGGGGGGGGGATCTGGGAAATTGAGTAGTGTGTAAATTTTCGAACGGGTGATCGGATTGGAATGACACTTAACAACTGAAAGGTTATATATCTCTGATGTCCCTTTAACGTTGATCGGGTTTGATAGCTAGGGGGGACTTGGGGGGGGGAGACCGGAAATTTCGAGAAACGGTTAGAATGGAGGGGTCGGAGAGACAATTGCTGGGAAGAACAAGCATCTGCTCTAGATAAATCGTTTAGACAATTGTACTGGACACTTGGGGGGGGGGGAGGGGTTTACCGGAATTCTGGTAATGGCGGTTTTGGAGGTTTTTACGACGAAACTTGGCAGGCATATCAAGGACCCGATCAAACTGACTTGAAAATAAAATTTCGTCGATCTGATAATCGTGGGGGGAGTGGAGGGAGGGGAATCCGGAATACTAAGTCATGCGTAACTTTGGAATGGGTGATCGGATTCGACTGAAATTTAATAATTGAACAGAGGACATTACTCTGGTGGTCTTTTTCGTATCCGGACCGGATCCGACAACTATTTGGGGGGGGGGGGAATACGTGACCCCCTTAGACTGGAGAGATCGGTATGGAGCTTTGTGGAAACCACACACAAATGCTCTGGATAAATCATTTACAGAACCGGATTGGCTCTGGGCACTGTGGGGGAGTTGGGGGGGGGGGCGGAAATCTCGAGAAACGGTTAGAATGGAGGGATCGGAGTGAAACTTGCTGGGAAGAACAAATATCTGCTCCAGGTAAATCATTACACAATTGGACTTGATCCAGACACTTGGGGGGAGGGGGTTTCCAGGAATTCCAGGTTTGGGGGATTTTCACGACGAAACTTGACAGGCATATCAGGGACCCGGTCAAACTGACTTGGAAATAAAAAATTCCTCGTAAATATTCTTTGAGCCCAAGCTGACTTTGAAACATTTATTCCAACAATGTTGTCAACGGATACGTCAGCTACGATTCTTCATCAGCGATATTTCGGCCCTTCTTGGCAAGGGTCCTTGTCAGGCTGTCAGTCCTCTTGTTCAACTTCGGGGAAGGAAACAAACCTGTAAGACAGGTTTATCTGTCTTTTTCATTTCCGGACCGAATCCGACAACTATTGGGGAAACAAACCTGTAAGACAGGTTTGTTTACTGTAATACAGGTTTGTTTACTGTAATACAGGTTTGTTTCCTTCCCCGAAGTTGAACAAGAGGACTGACAGCCTGACGAGGACCCTTGCCAAGAAGGGCCGAAATATCGCTGATGAAGAATCATAGCTGACGTATCCGTTGAAAACATTGTTGGAATAAAATTCCTCGATATGACAATCTTAGGGGGGAGTGGAGGGAGGGGAATATTGAGTCATGCGTAACTTTGGAACGCGTGATTGGATTCGAGTGAAATTTAATAACTGAACAGAAGACATTTCTCTCTGATGATCTTTTTCATTTCCGGACCGAATCCGACAACTATTGGGGGGGGGGGGGGGAATACATGACCCGCTTAGACTGGAGTGATCGGGATGGAACTTTGTGGGTATTTTCCCACATAAATGATTTACAGAACCGGATTAGCTCCGGGTACTGTGGGTGGAGTTGGAGGGGGGGGGGGCTGGAATTCCGATGATCGCTAGTTAAGGTACTTCCAGATGTGCTAGGACGATGAAACTTCGCTGGAATATTAGAGATTAAACAAGATTTGCTTAGAAATCTCTATTTCCCAAATCCAATTATTTGTGAAAGTACCAATCTTGACCGCAAAATAAGAAAAATACTTTTAAGCAAAATATGCATATTCATGATCCCTATCTGCCCATTATCATTTTTGCCTCAAGGGTTTTGCTTACAAATGAAGTTCTAGCTCCCTTAGATCGAGTGCGCATCTTAACCGCAAAGTCGAAACTTACTTTTGATCAAACAACACATCTTAACCGTTGTACGTGCCACATGAGCTTACATCTCTTGTTAACATTAAAACAAGCTCCAAGCAGTCTAGTGCGTCTAATGATGGTTTCGTTCAACAAAAATCCGGAAACATCTTTCAATAGCCTACTGTAGCATTCGTAGCTATCAAATTCTGGTAGATTCCATGAAGAAAATAATATGCATCATGTGCAAGTCTGTATTTTTCCGAAGGCCGAAATTTGTTTGCCTTCTTGGCCATTTTTAAAAATTTTAACATTAAAACCAGCTCAAAGCAGTCTAAAAGTCGTGTAATGATACTTTTGTTCAATAAAGATCCGGAAACATATTTCCATAATTTAGCACTGGTAGGCTTTGTAGCTGTCAAATTCCGGTAGATTCCATGAGTGAAATTCTGGTGGATTCCATGAGCGAAATTCTGGCATAGACCCAAATGAGCCAAAATCTGGTGTATTCCCCCAGACAACTTCCGGTAGATTACTTGAGCCAATTACCCGAGCCAATTACCTGAGCCAAGTTCCGGTAGATTGGCTGATTTCCAGTAGATTCCCTGAGCCAATTCCCGCAGATTGCTTGAAAATCATAGTTCAGGTGAATATGAACAATGTTGACTGGCACTGCTTTGCCGCACCAGTCAACATTTACCATATTCTTTCTTGCCCAGACTTCGGGAGGGGGGGGGGGGGTGAAGCCCCCTCCACCCCCCACCCCCCTGGGATGTGCCTGAGTAGACCTAAGTCTGTCAGAGATAATTTACCATGGTTTATTAAAGGCATTAATCAACTAACAAGAAATATTTATTTTAGCCTTCAAATAATCCACATGGACAACCAAACCAAGTTCAAGTTTCCCGGGGGGATAGGAAGCTACCTTTCTTTTTGTTATTCATCACATATCTCGTAGCTGTGCGAAAATTGTCAAACATCCCTAAACGTGTCACCAGAACGGGCGATAAGGCAAGTCAGGCAGGCATGAGGCACGTGAGGCACGTAAGGCAGGCATGAGGCACGTAAAGCAGGCATGAGGCACGTGACGCAGGCATGAGGCACGTGAGGCAGACATGAGGCAGGGACCTTGTACACCATGAGGCACCAGTGCGCAACCCCTCGGTTTGGATATTTGGATTTTTCTATGTGTCTTGTTTTTCCAAAATTACGAAAAATATCGTAAAAAACATCTTTCATCACCCTTGACTTGGAATAAATAAAAGCTGAAATATGAAACCATATTGCTCCTGTTCCGGAAAATATAAATGTAACTAATGTTGGATTATTTACAATAAGAACAAATGTACAAATATGGTGTTCGATACCACTACTTACCTTTCGGTTTTCGATATTGATATTTGGATCGATATGTCGATATATTGTTCAAGTATTCAAGTATTTATTTAAGTACTAAAATTATATAACACTGGGCAACTTCGTCTTTTGGCCTAGAAGAAAAAGAATCTTGTGTAGGCCTAGCTAAACTACAACTTAAAGATTAGAGGAAATGAAACACAACCGAAAAAGAAATCCGCCAACCCTAGATGAACAGAATTTGATTCATGTGGGCCGAGAAGGGGGGGGGGGGGGGAGACACAGGGAGACACCATTATCTTTCGATGGGTCAAATTTTTACGAACACATTGTTCATTTTGCATTCTTCAAAATCCCCACGGTAGTCAACGTCAGGGACGTCACGAATAGGGGGAGGAGGAGGGGGGTGGACGCCCTCCCCTCGAATGTTGTCGTCCAGTCGGTAGAAAATAGCCGAGTCAGCGCGAAGCGCGGCGCGAAGCTCCGCAATTTTTGTAGAAACAGTCGATTTTTTTTTTAAACAGTCGGTTTCTCGTAAAAATGGTCGATTTTTTCTTAGAATTAGTAATTTTTCTTTAAATCAGCCGATTTTTCATCAACACAGTCGTGTTGACCAGCCAGTCAGGAAATAGCTTGCCCTCCAAACATTTTGGCTAGTAACGCCTCTCGCCAACGTTATCCACACATCCACACTCGTATACAAGGAAAGATAGTCATTGCTCAGTAATTATTCAGTGATCTTTCGCCGAAGACTAAAAGGGTTACTAAACCATCGAGGGGAGAGTAAGAAGATTAAATATGTCGGAAGAGGAAGTCATCGGCCAGTTTGACATTTTTATTTAGCTGAGTCTCAGGATCTTGAAGAAATCAGTATAACGTATTTAGTATAATAGTCAGATTAGAGACTGGAATATTGCAACACTTACTTATCGTCATCTTCTAGAAGATTCACTACCTGCTGATTTTAAAAATCTTTTTTGCCTGAACAGTCAATTTCATGACTATAACACAAGACGGCGGTCCAATCTTTCTACCATTTGTTATCCTTCTACAAGGTCTAGCTTTTCTATTCGTCATACAGGTGTAAAAGTATGGAATTCATTGCCTGAAACTGTCAGGGTGTCCGAAGATAGGAAAGTATTTAAAAGAGCTCTAAAAAGATTTACGTTATCTAGCAATTATATTTCTTCTGTCTGACTTAATCGATTCATTTTTGTTTGTGCTCGGAGGAAGATCAGACCCATGTCGGAAACCTTTTTTATTTTAAATTTTTTCTTTAGTCATATGTCTCTTGTCGTAAATTGTCGTGTTGTCCTTAAATTTTAGTGTTGATGTGTGATAGTTGTTCTTTTGTTTTTTCTTTGCAATGGTTTAGGCTAGAATTGTATTAATAATTTTGACAAACCCATCAGAATTAGTGAAGCGTCGTTTTTTATGCTACTGGCATGTCTGATGCTTTTAAGAAACACCAGGTGTATTTATATTTGCCGTTAAAATTGTACCTTACCTTACTTACAGCGTTTGTTTATTCTGGTAAAGTTTACATCCTTTCTTCTTTGGACTTGAGGGAATTAGCAAGAAAACCAAGAAAATTAAAATAGTAAAAGAAATAGACAGAAGGAAGTAGTTTTAGTTTTCTACACATTTCATATACCTGCTAAAAGAACAACAAAAAACAATTTGTTAGATCTGTAGTCAAACTATGATCCCAGCCTCCCCATGACGGGTGCTTCCACGCTCCACTAGATGATCCAGCGGTCGGATCTATTCGCGGCTTTACCTTGCGTCTTGGGTAGGTGGGTGGGGTGGGGGGTCCAGACGTTGCGACTTGCTAAAATGCTTAAGACGTAACTCCTTTAATGTCATTGAGGGAGGAGACGTAAAATCATTTGTCTAATCTACTTTGAAAAGTGTTCACAAACGGCTATACGGTGAAAATGAAAGACCAAGTAGTCTAGCACAGTGGTTCCCAGCCAGTGGTACGCGTACCCAAAGGGGTACGCGTACCCAAAGGGGTACGCAAAGGTACCAAAATCGGTTTAGTCTGTAGTCCCACTCTGTAACAACCTAGGAACAATGATTACCCCCTAGATCAGCAGCTTTTTCAACAGTTTCCTCTCTGTGATGTTTCAAAACATAATTTTTTGGGCCAGTACAATCTCAGTTTACTAGCTTGGACAAAGATAAAAGTGATGTTTCTTATAATACTTAATAGATCTTTATTTTATGCATAAATCAGCTTGTATAATTCAGATCTGAATAGGTTATTTGTTTCTGAATGATTTTTGTAGCTATGTTCTTTTTATAAGCTTATTGCATATTCTGGTACATTTTATAAAGCAAGCTAATCAAGCTTCACAACACTATTCCGCAAAGAAAAACTTTTAATAGGCACTTTAAGCCATGGAACTTCTGATGAAACACTAGAACAATCAGATAAACTGCAACTGCGGCTTGACTTTGGTAACATCTCAAATATATCTTGTTCTATCAAGCATTACTGGGAGTTTTTAAATTTCCTGCCACGATATCCCAGCTCCTAACATTTGGATCGCCGAAATGCCAAAGAGGTAAAGACAAGGGATAACAAGAAAACGGCCGATTTCCGTAGCGCCTTATAAAAGAAGTCGGAAATATTTATTTGTGAAGCATTTAATACAAAGTAAAGCATTAGAAGTGTCCATTGTGCTTTAAAGTTTGTACGAAAAATCGCGGCGATTCATTTCTTTTTTAACCCTCTGGAAGACCACTCTGAGGAAAGGGTGTTCCCAGCCCGTGCGTGACGGCTCTGATTGCAAGCCCTAGTGAAAGTCAGCGAAATAATGTTGATTCCAGAACAGCTAACATTCTGCCGTAAAATCTGTTCCTGTGTCAAATAAATACTAGTTGCGTTTTTGGTCGGAGTTTTGTTCGCCGTTCGCTTAGCCGGTTGCTTAATTTTCGTTTTCGAAAGCCGGCGAAGTTCACCTTTTGTTCAGTTAGTGTCTTCGAGGCTAACACTCAAAATGCCCACGATCATAATGCCCGCGACTAAAAATGCTAACAACTCAAAATGCCCACGACTCGAAATGCCCACGACTCAAAAGGCCCACGATTGGATAAATCTGAGGTTTTCAGTCCGTAATTAGGCGTAATTGAGTGACGGGAGGAGTAGACCGAATATCAGAATGACGATAATCTACATATATTATACGATACGATAATATATATTATATACGATAACGATATATATTCATGATCCGGGCCCGTGATCATTTTTGCCTCAAGGGTTTTGCTTACAAGTGAATTTCTGTAAAGATAATAATTTGAACAAAATATACATTTTCATGATTCCAATGAGCTTATCATCATTTGTGTTTCAAGAGTGTTCATTACAGATGAATCAAAACCAACACACGAATTGACGAATTCCTACTTTCATCCTACGACCCAGCCTTGCAAGTGCCGTATGAGCTTGCAGCTCTTGATAGTCAAGGAATCATTCTTACCTTCGTGATGCAATTTAACTGGTGGATTTGGATCTCCTGGTTTTGCTCTCTAGGTTGGCACAATTTTGATCAAAAAACAAAAAAATAATTCCTTTTGAAGCCTTTACTGTGGTCAATCCTATCCTTATAATCTCGTAGTCCGCTGTCCCAGGACGATTTTAGCTCACTTTAGATCACTTTGAACTGTCGGCATTTTAGGCCGCCGGCATTTGGTGGTCGTGGGCATTTTGAACCGTGGGCATTCTGAGCGTGGGCATTGTGAGAGTGGGTGGGCAAACAGATCGTGGTGATTTTGGAAACCACCCAAAACTTCGAACTTCCTAGCCCAGGAAGTTCGACGAACAGAGTTTGAAGAGTTGCGTTTTTGATCGAAGTTTGAAGTTACCTTCAAACTCAAAGGTCTCTACTTAAATACCGTTTTTGGTTGCCGGTCAAAGTTCGAAGTTTGCTTGAATCGTCGAAGAAACGTCAACCGGACAAGGATCACCGGAGTCATAAAAACACTAATTAAGCAAACGATGAACTTACGACGGCGTTCGAAAACGGTAATTAAGCAACCGGCTAAGCGAACGGCGAGCAAAATTTCGATCAAAAACGCAACTACTGTTTCAAGAAGAATCGAAGACATTGCAAGTGATATTGTCATTCAGGTTGCTAATTAAGCTAATGAAAATGTTTGCGAAAAGGGGGTACGCAACCTTTTCGACCCATTATTAGGGGTACACGGTACGGAAAATGTTGGGAACCACTGCTAGCAGAAGTTTAAAGAGGTGTTCGTCCTTTCTCGTTTATCTTCTTTACTAGGAGAAAAAACTTTTGCTAGCTTATTTGATATGTTCCGTTATCGGTACTCTTAAATAGTACGATTGGATTCATGTGGACCGAGAAGGTGGAACACACCATCATTTTTCGGTGGATCGGGTTCTTACGAACACACTGTTGCCTTTGTTTTCCTGAAAATCTTCACGGTAGCCAACGTTATCCACAAATTACCAGAATACAATTCACTCCTGAAAGCAAGTCCGCCATTGCTAATTAACTATTCACTGATCTTCCGACGGTTGTCAAAAGAGTTAGTAAAACCTTATTAGTGGCGTGTAAGAGGATTAAGACAACTAAGTATATCACCATGTGGACGTTTAGATAATATGTCAGAAGAAGAAATCGTCGGCCAGTTCGACATTTTTTTGTCTCGGAAGCTGAATATAATCTAGCTTAATTTCCGAATCTTCAAGAAATAAGTATAACCAATTTGGTAAAACTTACGGCGTTTGTTTATTGTGATTCATTAAAACAAGAAAAACAGAAAACAAAATACTTAAAGAAATAGATAATGCAAATAATTAGTTTGATTTTTTTACACATTTTCCATATGCCTGCTACAATACAAATATTTTGTTAGATCCATCAAACTATGGTCCCAGTCTTCCCATGTCGGGCGCTTCCTACCCGCGCCGCTAGATGACCCAGCGGTCGGATCGAGTCGTGGCCTGTCGTGGCTTTATCTTGCTGGTGATATAGCTCCTTTAACTTTTGAGCAACTTAATTTGCTATGCTGGAATTCATAAAAATAAAGTATTCACAAGAGATGGAACCTCGGATGGGACATGCGATTGTGATATTTTTAGACCTCACGAAGAGCAAAGACGTTTCATTATGGTGATCATGATATTCTTTGTAAAATCGCGGGGGAAAATGGAGTACAGTCAACTGTTTGGCTTGGATATAATCGTATTTTAGTGGTTGTATATCCGAAATCGGCGAGGGTAATGTTTCTTTGGACCATTAGAGATAAAATGTGAAAAGATTTTGTGCTAGGACTGAAATTTTTCCGTATAAGACTCTCGGTTTTTCTCTGGATATTCCCTCTGCACATAATTACTGTTTTTTGACAAAAAAATATAGACCAATTGATTAGAATCGCTAGTTATGTACTTGTTTCTTCAGCAGAATTCTTAAAGATCGACTTCTGAGGTTAAATGCTTAGAAAACGAAGTTTATATTATTTTCTGATCTACCGAATAGTGTGTCTGCTCTCCAGCAAGTAATTTAAAGAGTAAGCCATGTTACATACGTCCGTATAATTGTGAATGAGAAATTCACGTGGTCCGGACGTTACACGCATTATTGGGGTGAAGCTTACCCTTGGTCCAACTTCAGTTGAATGTCAGTTGTTTTTTTAAACAGGCAGAAAATAGTAAGTAATAAGTAAGTAAGTAGTTTATTTCTAACCACCATTTCGAAAAAGCGGAGTAAATAAAATAAAATAAATAGAAGACATAAATACACAGAAAAGGACACTAATTTTCAATCTTCGGCCAGGAAGCAGTGGAGAAGGTCGCGCGCTGGTTGGGCTCTGTTGTCAATGATTTCTGATAGCGACGAAGAAACATCCAAAAGGGCAACACTTGCATCTTAGTTTTTGAACTTCTCCGTCAATGTATGGTTATGGCATAATTTCTATAAGTGGAGCAGGTGCTTTGCATATTTGAATATTTAAAATAACATGATCTCATCTTTTTGATCTCCGTCTTTCGCAGAACATGGGTGACACGAGAACGAAATAGTATAAAAGGAGCGCAGAAGGTGCTGTACAATTTTCCCAAAGCTTTACGATTATAGCGCCCCCGGTTGGGGAGACGATGCGCCCATAGGCGGTACGGGTTGATCTAGAAACTTCTTGAAAAACCGAAGACTAAAATTTTGACAACGACGATTTAACGTTACGCCAAGCCATCGTAGAGATTCTGTTGATTTGACGACGAACGATCCAAGAGAGATAGAAGCTTTGGATGCATTCAAACGATTTGACAAAATGCAGGTACTCACATTTTGAGAGGTTAACTCCAAGGCCGATTCTGAGAAGTTCCGACGACAGCTTACAGACGTTTTTGGTGAGTGTGGATCGGGTACGGCCTACTAAGAGCAAGTCGTCCGATTAAGCTATGTAGCTGAAGGCATGTTGTTTATAAAAGTAAGCAGGGTGTAAAGAATCGAGACAAGAAGATATGGCCGATTTGAATATGTAGGGAGATAAGACCGTATTCTTTTGTGATTGATTGATGATAAGATTGTATTCTTTTAGATAAAAAGAGTAAGGCAGTGGGGAACCTCCGTAGATGATTTGTAGAGACCTCTTCTGAACCCGTTCAATTTTATCACTTTCTTCTTTTGTAAGAGCGAAATGCCAAACAGGACATGCATATTCTACTAGTGGGCGGATGAACATGCAGAAAATTAATTTTAGTTTATCCTTAGGAACCCGGAATTTCTTTAGAGTCTTCAGCATTTGGATAGCACCATTTGCCTTTTTTACAATCAATCTTGTGTTTTCATGCCAAGTTAGATCAGAAGAGATCAAGCTGCATTGAACCAAAACGGCATTTTTCAATTAATTCTGGAAGAAGGACGTATTTCATGATTTTGCTTATGGTACAAGAAACTGTAATTGTCCGATAGCTTTTGCAAAGGTCTATGTCTTTCCTTCGCTTAATC
Organism: Branchinecta lynchi; assembly: GCA_023053575.1. Taxonomy (NCBI): domain Eukaryota; kingdom Metazoa; phylum Arthropoda; class Branchiopoda; order Anostraca; family Branchinectidae; genus Branchinecta; species Branchinecta lynchi. The sequence goes on from JAKZAP010000017.1 coordinate 1,360,716, forward strand.
ACCGATGTTACAGTACCCGAGAGGAAACTATTCGGAACCAAACCCTGGCATAAACAAATTTGAAACAGAAGTTGGAGGTGTTGTGTTAAACCTGGACACTCAGTTTTGAAAAAAATCGGCACTAAGGCTATCAGAATCTTGGAACCAGTTCTTCTTAATTTTCGGATAGCAATTTCGATGTAAGAACAACTCACGGGAAGAATAGAGGGTTGAAATATCTTCCTTGGTAGGTATTTAAGAAATAAATTTTCATAGTGCTGCTGAATCTGTTTTTTGCAACCACTGAATAGCCCATTGTAGTGACTGGTCCAGTCAGCCGTAGTTAGTGCAGAAGGAGGTACAGCTGAACGGGACCCATCCGACGTGTTACAGGAAAAATTCTGCCATTAATTTTTTCTCAATCGTTCACCGGTATGTCAAACGTTATCTGACCATCACATTATAAATCAGAGGGAAAACCCGTCGAACTACAAAAAAAAAGCGTTGCGTGCTATGTATAACAATGCGTCTAGGTAGAGACGGACTATGATAAAAAATGAAATAAAAGAAGAAAGAAACAATTCGATTCAGTTCAATTTCCTTTATTTAACGGTTTTTAAAAACCATAAAAAAAAAAGAAGAAGACACTCAAAACAAACAGTACACTAAACTAAAACAAGCACGTCAAACGGGCTCCAGGTGGAACCTGGGTCACCCGCAGAGACCGCTCCCATTCCAGCCACACAGTCAGAGACAACCTCAAAAGCGGGGCAGATGCAGCCCGCACAAGTGGATTAGACGACCTGAGAATCCTGTTCTGCAAAGAAAGAATATTTCTCTCTTAGTTCAGGAAAAGAAGGAAGTCTCCACAAACATACCCGAAGCACTGTAGTGTCTAGGCAGACCATGCATCCACCTGAAAGCATTGCTACAGAGAATCCGAAAAGACCGGCCAGTTTCCCCAGAGGTGCTGGTCACAAGGGCCAGGCAGTAAACAGGAGTGCAGTAAGCCGTGAAAAGAAAAGATTTTAGTCTTCCTCACATGAAGAGAATTTTCTAATCAGTATATTTGCACGGGTCCGGCCGTGGCCGAGAGGTCTCGCAAGTGAAGGGTTGCTTGTTCGAGTCTCGATAGTGCCTACTGTTTGGTTTGGGACGCGGGTTAGTGGCGTAACCCTGTAAGACAAGCCAAAGTCCACCCAGCTTCAAATGGGTACCTGGAGAAATTCGGGGAAGGTGACAGGAAGGGTGTGTGAAAGCACAGGATGGCTGGCCTCCAACCCCCCATTCCACTTCCTGGCTGAGGGAGGGTGGGTGAAAGCACAGGATGGCTGGCCTCCAACCCCCCATTCCACTTCCTGGCGGAGATCAGCATCGCCAGCTTGGCCTGTCAAGGCTAGTGCTGATACCTTTACCTTTTTTTTTTTAAATTTGCACGGACACACAGCGACAACCCAACACAAGAACACTAACCAAAATAAATAAAAGTCATTAAACCGAAAGATCGTGGAGCTCCATGGATTTCTTGACAGCCCCAGGCGGAGCACCTATTCTTAACGTTTCAATGATATGGCTGTTCCTTGTCCAGGGGGGGAGGTGTATCAAATGTTTAGCAAACAGAAAGAAAATTGAACGAATTTGAAGAAAATTTTGCAATGGCATTGTGGGAGTTATATTATAGATCCTAGGAAAAGTACGTCACCGACTCCTGTAGCAAACGGTAGAACAGGTGCGCAAGCACTCAGACGTGGAGTCTGAAAGATTTATCACATATTATATATAAACAGCTTTAGAACCAAGATGTTTCACATCTCCAGTAACCAAACAAGTGTTGAAATAACCTAAATTGTAATCATCCAACTTTAAAAGCTTTAAATGTAAACAAACCGCAAGTATATCCAAAGAAATGTTCAAGATCTTGCAGGAATAGCACGAGTTCCAACTATGGTCTGCCAGCTAGTCCGACCCTTTAAAACTCTTTTCCATTAGCAAGGTAATGACAAGTGCAATAAACCAAGTCGTAGCACTCTAATGCCCCCTTTTTCACAACTCATTAAGGCATGTCATCGATCGTATGACAAAACAGTCCAGTTTCCAAGTTTTCATTAAAGATGTACGTCACGCCGTCTTATTTGTTGCTGTTTAATCCTCATCCATAGATATATCTCCCCAAATGTACAAGAGGTCTCGAGACCTATCATAGACGAACCTAACTCATGGGAAATTTGGGCCCAGCTGCCCTTTAACGGGAAGGAGGGGGAGGTCGGGGCCCATCAAAATGCGTATTTACACCTCTTTTCCCTTTAAGTATACCAGCTTAAAGTTTTGATTCCAGTCACGGGTTAAAACAAACTTTCATGGGCAATTTAGGCCCACTTGCCTATGAACGGGGGGGGGGGGGGGTCAACTCCACATATATATTCCCAACCCCTATGATCCAAAAGCACAAAGGAATTTCATCGCCCTATCTCGAGCTATTGTCAAGAAAATTTCATGGGGAGTCTGGGCCAGATTGCCCCTGAACCAAATGGGGAGGGGTTTGGGAAGCGCAAAAAGTAAAATGAGACCTCAGTGCTCACAACAACTACCAAGTTTCAAGTTCATATCTGTTGATTTCTGTCACGGGTAACGGACTTGACTCCTGAGTAATCTGGGCCCAGTTGCCCATGAATGGGGTGGGTGGGAGAGGTGCAACTCAAAAGCGATTTCCCAACCCGAGCATCTGCATGTACAAGGAATTTCAGCGTCCTATGTCCAGTTCTGGTCAAGTTATGAACATTATTCACTGGGCAATCTGGGCCCATTTGCCCTGAACCGGGTTGGGGTGGGGGATGGGACCCCAATAGTGTACGAAGTTTGAACTTGATAATTTCACTTGAAATACGGTGAGGACCGGAAACCGGAAACCGAAAGCTGCTACAGCGCTCGCAATAATGGATTGTTCCAAGGAACAATCCACTAAAAACGAGTGTCGATGCAGTATAAACGTAAGAAGACTAAGCAAATATTTCTATATCGCAAATTTTATTTGTAGGTATGATGTTAACCTTCTACCAGAAAGATTACGATTTTTTTGAGCCATCAGAATTAAAGAAAACCATGAAAGACTTTTTAAATTTAAGTATATTAACTTATGTTATTTGCAACGCTTTGCGGTAGCGGAAGGGGCTCGAGACATCATCGCCCTGCCCCCCCCCCCCCCCCGATTTTCCCCACCAGTTAAGACCCCTCTGTACTGACTCTCCCGAGGACATGACCCCCTAACGTTACAACTTCCAGGACATTCTCTTCTAACTTCATTCACCCTCCATGATTTTTACAAGTTATGGAACATCCGATGGCGAGGCAGACATTGTTGCGATGCGTTTGTGTGCCAATTCCGCTCTGGTAACTGAGAAATTACTAAAAATGTAGTAATTTCTCAGTTACCAGAGCGGAATTGGCTGATCCATTCTCTAGATACCGCCGCCGACAGATCCGTGGTGCATTTTTCCCACGTGTCCAAAAATCTTCAGAACCGAAAGCTTGGGTAACAAACAAGAAATTCGAAATAAGACTACCTGGGGAAAAGGAGGAGTATATCTAGCACAAGTCATCCCGTATTTTGCGAATGCGATGCGTTTGTGTATCTTTCGTACCCCTAATCTCGCCAAAACAGTTGCAGAGCTTGTCGAGGAATCTGCAAGCCTACTTTGTGTTGTCCTTGAAATATTTTGCCAAATTTAGCATTTTCTAGGTTCGAGGTTGCGAAAGTCTCATTCGGTGGCCTAATGAAGTTGTGTCAAGGGGGATATATTTTCTTCATACCATGCACCGTTGTGCCTTATTAGGGTTACTTACTAGCAAGAAACAACTTTTTGGATTTTTGTAAGATGCAAATGACCAAATCGTTTCTATATTTTCGTCTGACAAAGGTATGTCTTAGTCTTTTTTCGCATATCACTTTTTGGCAAGACTAGCATTGGTTCCGAGTAGATTGTTAGATAGGAGCAGTTGTAATAACATGGGAGGGAATGCTTCTTTCTAAACCAGGTCGACATCTTCGGTGGGAACTACATCCATGTTGGAGGCAAAAATCGCATCATCCAATACTTTTGGAGGTATGATGTCACATGCCGAACCAGCAGTAGAGTCTCGAGCAGCTACCCCAAATATTCTGGCAAATGTAAAAGCTTGCATTCACAACATACAGCATAACATGTTGTATGCGACTGAAGGTACATGCGCACAAGAAGTGTCTTATAAACATAGTTTGCTTCGTGGCTTAACGTATTGCCGCGTTTTCAGCCCCCAGATACGCAACACATTTAAGAACCAGCCTGTACTTTAATCCAGACGGTCCTTACAACAAATCTGAACAAATACCTCAAGCCCAATTCCTAACACTCGGACAGACAAGCATAAAGAAGTAATTGGTAACTTTGTCATTAACGAGGGCCCTAATAGTAAAAGATGTGGGGTCGCGTATTTCTTCTTGTTTCGGGGCGGTGATTTGTCTTAGGAATTTCCTATCTAGACGCTATCTTGCAAAGATTTTCAACACTGTTGCTCTTCCACAGGCTTTGCTTGCATCTTCTTTTTTACCCTTTTTAACGTTGACAAATTTATCGCGTATTAAAACAACTTTTTTTAATTTTGGGAAATTTTTATGCCGGTTTTCAAAATACCAATCCAGTTCTTTTATGGTGGATAATTATGGTTCAAAAAACTTCATTGATATTTTGAAAAAGAAACGGGAAACATTTTTTTCAAAAATTTATTCCATAAAGTACACTTTGTACGATGCGTTGCGTTGATTGTATTTTGGTTAAAGTGTTAGGTAGAGTTCATTTAGGATAGTGTAGGCTAATTGTTTTTTTTTTAAATGACGTGGAGTTTTTATAAAAGTATATGGTCTAGTTATTAGTCTGTAGACCGATTGTGTGAATTTTATTATATTTTTTTCTACTCGCCAGCTTTGGCGGATACAAATAAATGAATTGAATTGAATTGAAAATGTAGATTAAAAACTTTCATATTTCAGCCATCCATTCCAGTTTGATTTTTTGTTTCATTTCATATGGAACCTTTTCTTTCCTGTGGGACGAGGAAAAAGCCTTACGTCCTCGGTTCACGTCTCACAAATTAGCATATGAAAAGACAGAAATGGTCCGGAAAAATTTGATGAAACGAAGCGGAGAAAGAAGCTTCAGATACACGGTCCCTCGCACATCTAAAAATGAGTGCAAATAACTTCTCTTCACTGTTCCGTACCACAGAGAAGAATGAAACCCCCCAAATCCATTCAAACAGTCTGGGCAATAAACAACCGGCACTGGCGTAGTATTGTCCCAAGAAGTTCTGCAATCGACAACGCATTACAAAGATGCTAAGTTGCATGTTTTATTTTGGACGTATGGTCTTCATAATTTTAAAGACGAATTTTGTGGTATTTTAATTATTTCTGACAAAGTTTAGCCTACTGTTTTCTGCGGGTGATTTTCGTTGAAACCCCCTATTTGGCTTGTCCCGGCTTGTCCATGATCTCGGTATTAATCTTGGAACAAAGATTAATACTAGTAAAATCTCGGATCGAGACATTGACGAGGACTTTGCTCACTCCACGCCACTGGTGTATACCTCGGCACGGCACCGGCACGGCACGACACCGCGGTGTACATCGTTTTTGGGAGTGAACAACCCCTCGGGCTTTGAGGGAGGAAAAAGACTAGCCATGGGAGAATAAGAAAGTTTAGGAATCTTGTCTTGACTTGGCAGGATATGTTGACAGTGTTGCCACATGGAAATTTTTTATAGTGACTTTTGGTCGAAAGCAGAGAGTGAAGTGGGAGTGAAATTTTCTTTTCAGGAAAAAATAAGAAATGGTCACTTTTGGTCTGCATCCCTGCAAGAGTGACGAAAACAAAATAAAGTGACAATTAACGACATTTGGCAACCCTGCATTTTGTCAGTATCGTCCTAATGCCTCTTAGCCTCAAGTGCGCAGCAGGTAGCCATTAGTCTCTGTTTGCCCCACCCTCGTCTCATTTTTAGCATCCATCAAACAGAAATAGTATAATAGACCTGCAAGTTAACGGAGATAAAAGAAGAGCTTTTACTTTATGAACTGAATGGGAGTACAAAACTGGGAATCGCTCATTGTCAGCTCAGCTGTAAGAATATAATTTAAACAAAAGCCCTAGCAGTGCTTCTGTTAATCATTGTTGATGAACTAATAATAGTTGAGGGAACTAATTGGAACTAAACCGCAAGGTTGTGTGAAGATGAAGACAACCGCGAATCATTACCTTGAATCGCATTGTCCAGCGACAAAGGTGGATGGTCCTCCTATGGTTGTCGCTGGTTTGAGCGATGTTAGTCACACATGATGTCAGGACTGGCTTTTGGTTAGTCACTGGTTGAGGATTCCGGGGCATCCCACTCGTATTTCCAGGGGTATGTCTTCCCACTCCTTGTCAAGCTTAAATTTGAATGAGTCCACTGTCTGTGCACTGCAGTGCTTCCACTTGCTCTACTTCGAAAATCCTGCGGGGAACCCCACAAATCCTAAGAAATCCTGCTTTGAAAGTTTAAACATCTTGCAAAGAAATCCTGCCGAAAAATACAACAACAAAATGTGTCCGTACTAGTTAAAGAGATAGTTGTTAAAGTTTAACCGAAAAGGGCTAGGATACTACAGTCTAGTTACCCATCACTTGTTCGCTTAAGTAATCTTGAAAACCCGATGAAAAAGCGTTAGTTTGTTTTTCTGATATTTCCAAATAATCGATTATCCCATTGTGCTTGCCGCTCTCCCCGTTTTTGTGATATCTCTATGGTGCCTGGAACATTTGGCAACAATACCAGCAGCAAACGAGTAAATAAATTGTGTATCAAATAAACAAAGAAGTGTCTGCAGTCTGCAGTGCCAAAAACTAGAGCTAGATAGTGATGTGTCTTGTGTAGTGATAGTGCAGTGATTTTCGCGGGCGAATTGTGGACGGATTCACCATGGGAAAGCGTCCACATTCCCAACGTCCCTACTGGAGACTACTGTGGACAGAATGAAAATCCCCAATAGGTGTTGTAATAATTCAATGTATTTGAATCTAAGATGTAAAAATAAGTTGCCTTTTCGGTTAAACTTTAAGACTATATATAGTTGGAGGATTTCAGCAAACGCAGCTGAATTTTTCGTCTCTGTCGTTTGGGAGGACTAGAAAGTTTTTGCCGTAAGAACTAAATGAATATTAAACGACTAAATACCGCAAATACCAGCACTGTCATTAAAGAGGGCGTCACTAGACTAGACGTGACTTGAAAATGTACAGACAACAGGCGCAGCGGCAACGTCTATACCCAGGACAAATTATACTATGCGCCGCAGGCAAACATTTTTAAATACGCCTTTTTCTGGAAATTAACTTAAATCCTAGCTTTTAGTGTGGTTTAACTCACAAATATTCCAAGCCTTCAACGCCTACTATAAGTGACGCACCCTTCTTCTAAATAGGGAATACATACTACAAAATGCGCCGCATGCGAAATATTTTGGAAACACTGATGCTCAAATTGTCTTTTTCCTATCCGAAATGAAGACACGATCATACGAAAGAAATAGACCGCATTTCTTCTATTTTTAATAAAAAGGAGTTTGGTATAGATGGTCAAAAACAGAATGTCGAACGTAGCCATATAGCTAAAATAGAGCTTCCATTATGACTGCGTTTTCTCAAAAATGACTAACTCTTAAGCATTGTCCTAATAGGTGTAATAAGGTGAATAGCGCTATACGCGATGTCTACGTCTTAACACACACGCCTGTTCAAATACAACCCAAGAGGTTCTTATCAATGCGGCTTCCGGTGTTGCCAAGGTAATACAATTTTTCGAGCTCTAAAAATATCCGAAAAGGTTCTTGGTACTACTTGAAGTACACGAGTACAATATAACGCAAATTATACTGTAAAAAAGCAATTAAAATAACGGATGGACAGCATTGATCCTCGAACTGATGTAAAGCCGTCGTAATACAACAAAAACGTGTTTTTGTTAAGAAAAGTTGTTTCTTTAGCTTCCAACAAAGTAGAACTGTTGTGCATTCCTTGGCAACCCTGGCGACGCTGCGCCTCTCCTCGGCCCGCTGGCGAACCAACCAAGCGATCTGATTGGTCCTGCATAAGCCAGAATAGAACGCTAGTCTATTCTCCTTATTCACCTTATTACAGCGCGCTCCGAGGAAAAGAGGAATCTGTAATAAGTCTTATACGCGGTAATACACCTTATTACACCATTTAGGACAATGCTTTACTGAAATCTGTTCAAAATATCAGCAAATTTCTGGTAAATCCTGAATAAGTCCGGAGATCCTGCAAAATCCTGGCATCTCAAAAATCCTGAAACAATCACGCCGGGATAAAAAAAAATCCTGAATTTCAGGATAAATCCTGCAAAGTGGAAGCACTGGTGCACTGACTGTGTCCTCTGACAGGGTGTTCCCGTTTTGTGGTTGTAGAAGAAGTGGTTTCGGATGCTGGTGTGAGCAGATGGCTTTGGAATCTTCTTACTATGACCTCGAAGGTTTTTTTCGGCTTGATTTGTAGAAGTGTAGAGGTGTTTGCTTTACATTCCCAGTTAAGAGTGTTCAGCAGTGTTGCCTACAGTGATACAATTGTACCATTTTGGTACATTTCAGCTCTGCTGGTACAATCTGGCACAATCAAACTTTTACGAAGTATTGAACAATGTGGTACAATTAGACTTTTATATACTTCTGTCAAGGAAAACGGACTGACTGCGCGAGCAGAGAGAGATTTGATTTTGATTTTGTTTTTAGTGTTGAACACATAAGTTACTTATATCAACTTAACTGACATACTCAGTTATTGAGCAGGGTCTGATAAGTATTTTGAGCAGCAGAATGAGTGAAAAGGATATATCTAATATAGTATTTTCTTATATTGCACTGTCTATCGCAAAATTGGGACATGAAACAATTTCGTGGTCGCTGGTACATTTTTCGGGTGTTTTTTGGTGCCTTGTCTTTTGAAGCGTTGGCAACACTGGTGTTCAGTTACAAGTTGTGTTTTTGCTCGAAGTTTGAAGGTACCTTCAACCTCAAAGGCCTTTGTTTAATTACCGTTTTTGGTCGCCGGTAACAGTTCCTTCCTCCTTCAAACTCTGACCGTCGAATTTCGTGAGCTAGCTAGTTCGAAGTTAGTTTACTTCGAAGAAACGTCAACCGGGCAAGGATCGCCAGAGTCGCAAAAACACTAATTAAGCAAACGGCGAACTTCGACGGCGTTCAAAAACGAAAATTAAGCAGCCGGCTAAGCGAACGGCGAACAAAACTTCAATAAAAAACGCAACTACACACTGCAGTGCAACCCAATTCGTGACGAGAAACATGGCGTCACCTAGTCACAATCGCATGACAGATGCCAAGAATGAGTTTTGTAGTGATTGAAACAGAAATGATGATACAGTTTACGACATTGCTTTTTCTTGTCATTGCAGTCGAAAAAAGCAACTTGAATGGTTACAGAAATATCAGAGTCGTCGAGCAGAGGAGTCGCAGACGAAAAAGTAAGCAGTTTGAAGGGAATAAGAAAAGATACTTCGCGGAAATAAAAATAAGCAAGAGCTACGAGCTCATATGGCACTTGTTACGACTAGGCGGTACAAGAAAGTAGACTGGAACGTCACAAAATATCTGCCATCCAAAAACGCGGTTCGGACCTAGGAATAGGTTTCACTCAATTCTGGCATCGCTTCAGATCATCTAGGACAAATGACTGTTATAACTTCCAAGCTTCAGCCCAATAAATCCTCTTGTTTGATCCCTAGACGTGCCACACGATTTTCGGTACATCCCTCCAGCTCCCCGTACCGCGGCCAAATCTGGTCTGGATTCGTGAATGGAGCATCTAAATCATCTTCAGCTCTTACCACCAATCAAGTTTCACTCGAATGTAAGGATTTTGTGGAAGATTCTGCCCCCCCCCCCCCCCTCCCCAGTGTGGCCGGATCCGTTTCTAACCCGAAAACATGTCATCTAAGGCATATGTGAATCTGAACTTTCTTCACCCCCCCCCCCCCCCACGATCACCGTGCTCGTAGTCGAATCCGGACCCTAAAATATGTCATCTACGGCATATGACATATATACTTTCCAAGTTTCATTGAAATCGCTCCATTCGTTTGGCCAGTATGCGAGCCACATAATTTTCGAGAATCCCGCTCCAGCTCCAACCACCGTGGCCAAATACAGCTCGGACACACAAACGTCGCATCTCTGACATCTCCTCTTGCTTATGATCTGGTTCTGTCAAAACCGGCTTCTGCTTGCTCTCATCACCAAACTCCATCCCAAACCCTCGACTTTAGCTTTTCACGACACTTCCGGTGCCCCTCTCCGACTCCGACGAGACTCTCCGACGAGAATTGAAGTTGGACGTCTGAGACGGTCTCTCTTTCCACTTGCCAAGTTTCATTAAAATCCGATCACCCGTTCAGAGTTATACATGCCACTGGATTCCGGATTCTCCATCCCTCCACTCTCCCAAGACGGTCGGATCGGATACACGACTATTCTCAAGTCATTCTGTTCGGGTCCCTGATATGCCTGCCAATTTGCATCGTCCTAGTAAATGAGGGAGTACCGAACTCGCCGGATCGCCGGAACTCCGGAACCCTCCAACTTCCACCACAGGGCCCGAATTCGGTCCAATTATATCAGCGATATATCTAGGACTTTTGCTTGTTCTTCCCTCTAAGTTTCATCCCGACCCCTTCACCCCAAGCGTTTCCCAAGATTTCCGGCTCCCCCTTCAGCTCCCCCAAAGTCACCGGCCTGTCCGGAATTTAACTGGGCTGTCTGAGACAGGAGGTCTTTCCAAATATCAAGTTTCATTAAGATCCAATTGCCCAGTCGAAAGTTATATGTACCCCAAATTCCCGGTTTCCCCGTCCCTCCACCCCCCTAGATCGTCGGGGAAGTGACTTTTTCCAAGTTAATCTGGTCGGGTCTTTTGTATGTGTGCCAAGCTTTAATCCTAGCTTATGTGGAAGTGCCCGAACTAGCAAAACGTGGACCGACAGACAGACAGACAGACGTACAGACATTGCGATTGCTATACGGCATATGGCCATATTCTTACTCCGCGACTATTTCGGATCATATTACACAAGTCCGACGCGTAATTTGCGTCGAAGTAAGTTTTGAGATCAATGTCTCGCCGCGAATCAAAAGAACTCGAGTTTTGTTCAACATACTAAATCTGACAGTCTGATAGCAAGAAACTGTCATCAACATTTTTGGCAGGAATAAATATACAGAAACAAGTATGCAACCATCTTCCATTTCTGCGTCCTAATTTTCGCTTACAGACAAAAACCTGACAAAAAAACTGCAGATGCGTCCTCTTTTCTTTTCGTGTTCATCTTCCATTTTTCTGAGACCAAGATTACGCAAGAGCAATTTTCTGACTATCTCTTTTTTTTGCTATCTCTTGCATTATTCCGGATCGTTTTCTGTCTCCCGGCTTACCGCCAGGGGTTTCGATTGGGAAAACAATTAACTTCTTTACAACTGCCGGAAAGAACTGTTCGTGTTTACTGTTACGTCGACGCGAATACATACTGCGCACGAAGACAACCATGTCAAGAGTTAAATTGAACTCATACTAAGCGTGATGATGTTCGGTCCTTTGATGAGTGGAATAATTCCAATGTTGCCCTTTTTCCTATCTCCCGTTACATATTTTCAGTGGAATTCCTCGTGAATTTCTCACCATCGGTTTTCTATCGTATACCTTGGTCAAAATATTTGGCCTGTCCAGGATCAAACAATCGACTACCGGACCGAATGTGAAATGGAAATTTAGTTTTCACAAACGAGCTTATTCACACGAGGAGATTGAATAAACGGCAAGTATTAAAGTTTAACTGAAAAGGGCTGAGATACAACAATCTATAGTTAAACATCACTTATTCACTTAAAGAGGATCGAAGAACCGATGAAAATGCGTTACTACGTTCTTCCGCTACTGACGAATAATCGATTTTCATATAGTGGAGTTTCCCTGTTGAACTTGTGGTGCCTTTATGCGCTTGTGCCTGTGTTGTATGCTTGACAAAAGCGTTAGACGGAAAATAAGTGTTCAAGCATTTAAGCATTGTCCTAATAGGTGTAATAAGGTGTATTACCGCGTATAAGACTTATTACAGATTCCTCTTTTCCTCGGAGCGCGCTGTAATAAGGTGAATAAGGAGAATAGACTAGCGTTCTATTCTGGCTTATGCAGGGCCAATCAGATCGCTTGGTTGGTTCCGCCAGCGGGCCGAGGAAGGAGCAGCGCCGTCAGAGTTGCCACGGGAAGCAGTAAAGTTCTACTTTGTTAGAAGCTGAAGAAACAACTTTTCTTCAGAATAACATGTTTTGTTCTGTTGCGACTGCTTAATGCTACTTCGAAGACCAATGTTGCCCATCCGTAGATTTAACTGCTTTTTACAATATACTGGGCGTCAAATTGTACTGGTGTACTTCAAGTAGCACTAAGAACACTTTTCTGATCTTCGGAAACTCGAAACACTGTATGACCTTGGCAACACCGCTCGCTGCATTGATAATAGCCTCTCGGGTTCGTATTTGAACGGGCGTGTGTATTAAGACGTAAACATCGCGTATAGCGTTATTCAGCTTATTACACCAATTAGGACAATGCTTTAGATGCCCTCCGCGAGCTGATCACTGACCACTGAAAAGCCGCGTGTATAGTGAAATTCAAATTTTCCGTGTCACAGTACAATTTTGTGTTTTGAGAACGGCCGTAGATATTATAAACATCATACTAGAGCAGAAAGAGAAAAATAAGAAAATTCCTGAATACAAGCCAAATAATGCAGTGTGACCAGTTTAATGATACAAAAATAAGTTTGCTTTTCAGTTAAACTTTAAACAGCTGAAAAGCAAAAATTAATGTCATGCGTGCTTTAACGGCTGCTTACTCGTCTATGCGTAAAACCTCCTTGAAAAATTCTCTCCTATAGACAGATAAAACTAGCAATAGACTTAGTACTAAGCAGCCGGGCCATGGCAACGGTCGACCACAAAAACAAAACACAAAACGTAAAATCACAAAAAGGATATTATTTGTCTAATCTGATGACAAACGTTCAAATTTTCATTTCTGACACATCTATTAAATCAGCAATTAATTCTGTATTCTATCGCCCCATTCTTTTGATACATCCTTAAAGAACATCTCTTACTAAAAATAGCTTTTTCACGATAAAGTGGTCCGAAAGTAGTGTTTCAAAATATTCACACCTGCCTCGTTAAATTAGGGAGCCTATGTTAGAGCTTACCGATTCTGGCCATGCTTCGCAAAAGTATTTATTTTTTCTCGCGAAATATTTAAAACAAAATACACGCCGTGGCTAAATGCTGAGAAATAATTGTGAACCAAGGCACCTTCCTCCGCGAGCGCCTTCCGCAGTCACGAAATCAGGTTTGGCAGCGCCTGCTCGCTGGCGTCTCAAGACAAAAGACAAAAGTTGTCTAAAGTTGTTCAAAAGACAAGACAAAAGTTGTGTTTGGCGACGCAGGAAAACCTAGGCCAACGCTGAAAAATTAAAACCTCAAATAAAGAAATTCACAAGATTCTGTCAGAGGGAGATTTTAGAGGTGAGTAGACATGGAAGTCGCCACTGTGGGTGTGAAACAGTGTAAAGAAAATTGGTCCTGTAACAACTATTTTCCAGAGCAAAATAACAGTAGGCAGTTGCGTCAAGACGTACGCTTTCCTTGCTTCGTAGACGGGCCATACTATTAGTCGCCGGGCCATACTTTTACACTGTCAGAAGTGTCATAACAGATTGCGCATAACACTTTCAAGAACCTTTTCACTTAGAATGATCAATTAAGTTTATACTATTTCGTGTCTAGATCTCCAACAACACCTTCAATAGGTAAAAATACTACGCTGTCAGAAGTTACATAACGACAACAGAAGGATGCGCGGTTTCAACAGATAGCACTTTGGGATGTTATCTGTTATGTTTCTTTCGTTCCCGTTAGTATTTTTACCAATTGAAGGAGTTGTTGGAGATCTAGGCACGAAATAGAGTAAACTTAATTGGTCATAACACTTTATTTCTAAGTGAAAAGGTGTTATTCTTGAAAGGGTTACACGCTATCTGTTATGAAAGTTCTGACAGTGTAGCAACTCGCGGCATCTAAACCGAGACAAACTTACGGGTTTAGTAATATCGAGTAAAGCTAAGATGGTGTTAGGAGGATTGGCGAGTGGTAGGCAAGATATAGTGAACATAAGGCTCCTGGGGTGTGGGCTGAAGGTATTCTGACACCGTAGGTGCCCCCTAGCCCCAGGACCAGTCAGGTAGCCGGACACAAGAGACAGGGGAAAGTCTCAGGGAATTCTATAGCTCAGCCGCAGTCAATCCAGAAATCCCTAATCAAGCTGGTTCACACATCCTAGTGAAACTGGAATTCACATATCCAGTCAAGCCTGAGGCCTACTAGCCGAGCTGGACCATAACGTTGATCAGTTTAATCGTGTAGCAAGTTATGTACAAGAGTGGACAGAAATAATATAGCACTAATGGGTCCCTAGCTAAATATATAAACAACTCTTATCATAAATTCTAAAATAACAGAGATCCTGCTCGGACTTTTGGCGGCTACGGACTCATTCCGTAGCCAAAATACTTAGAATGAAATGGATCAAAGCCTGACCTCGGATAACTGGAGCTAGCGGATGAAGACCGAGTGACCTATTGTCACGGTGCCGGGAAAATATGAAAACCGAAGAGATATACAGAAAAGTAGGCGATAGAGGGAGGGAATAACTAGGAGGACTATTGCAGAGCAAAGTGCTATGGAATGTCTCCATAACAATGCTGTCTGCACACATCAAGGAAACTGGGGAAGTTGTATCTTTTCTTTGCTGTGTTCCAAATATGAAGTTATTGGAGCCAGCACTGGTGCACGACTGATTGAGTTTCAGTAGGGACGTTCACTATCGCTAGTGATGCTGGTGTCGCTGCTATTCAAGTGTGTGCCACTTTTTTTCAAATCTTGGCGCTACTCCATAGTGTTATTATGCTCTGCTTTTTTCAGTCGCTCTTTGTCAAATTTATACACACTAACCGTATCGTTCTTCCTTCCATTTCTTCAGTCCGTTACATACGCGAACCGTGTGAACCAGACTCGAAAAAATACCCGCATTTCTGACAGAAGTAATGACCGGAAATGTATTAAGTAGCGATTAAACCAGATCAGGTCATGAAACTTTCCTGCGGTATCGATTTTCAAGTTACCTAAATTCGCAAGAGCCGTTCCTTTCTGGAATAATAGTTCTCCTTCTTCTAGGAATGAGTTCTCACTTGGAATGGCACGAAAGATGGATAGCGACTGCTGCGGGGTCCATCCTTTTTGGATTCATAGCTCTTGTTGGAACAGTCACCAATGCCATTGTCTTGGCTGTGTTCTACCGCAGACCATCCTTGAGGACTCTCTCAAATCGGTACGGTGACACTCATGTTAATCTGTTTCTTGTTTGAAGGATTGGCGTCTCTAGGCAATGGGGAATATCGCCTTAACACGGCACGTATGTTTTTCTCCTTAGCACTTCCAAAATGCTTCTCCCTTTTTTTTTGGGGGGGGGGGTCTTTCTCTTGTATAGCTTATCCTGCTTAGTGATAATATGATTGCGTATCAAAGTCGCGCAAGTTGGATTGAAGCCGAAATACCATGGAATAGTTGACGGATTTAAGATACACAAACACTGTAGTTTTAGTGGTTGTTCGTCATTGTGTTTCCTTTTGTTTGTATTTCCGTGGCCCTTTGGCTTTTAGAGTAATAAATATCATATCATATCATATGATATTATATTTGGCCTATAGGGACAACGCTAGATAGTCCTTCAGCCCAAGCTGACTGCGAATCATATTTGACGGTCCAGAACGGATAAGTCAGCTACATTGTATTGGAGCTAAGTTTCGGCCCTTCTTGGCAAGGGTCCTCTTCAGGCTCAAGCAGCTCAAGCTTGAAGATGAACTTGTCTAAATATAGAAAATTGTTTAAAAGTGTAGAAACTTGTCCAAATTAGAACTTGTCTAAATATAGCTAATTTTCTAGCTAAACTACAAGTATGGTATCAATTTGCTGTTCTTTCTCTGTCTTAAAATGATGTTCTTCCTCAACTGTGTGGGCTCTTGGTGATAAATAAGCGAAACAGAAAATACGACCCACGCCGAAGTCATTTGTTCCATGCAGAGCTCAAACATGGATTTATCACGCAAAATAGAAAATCACTCGGAAATTAGAAATATCATGGAGCT
Source organism: Branchinecta lynchi (assembly GCA_023053575.1). Classification (NCBI taxonomy): domain Eukaryota; kingdom Metazoa; phylum Arthropoda; class Branchiopoda; order Anostraca; family Branchinectidae; genus Branchinecta; species Branchinecta lynchi. The sequence continues at coordinate 1,377,039 of JAKZAP010000017.1, forward strand.
AAAGCCAGGGGCGTCACGACGAGAGGGGGGGAAGCCCCCCCCCCCCGAATATTGTCGGCTAGTCGTTAGAAACTAGCCGAGTCAGCGCGAAGCGCAATTTTTCGTAAACACAGTCGCTTTTTGGTCTTGAAAACAGTTTTTTTTCATACAAGTAGTCAATAGTCTGTTTTTCATAAAGATAGTAAATTTTTTCTTGGAAATTTTAGTTTTTCTTAAAATCAGCCGATTTTTTGTCGACAGGGTCGTTTTTTCTGAATAATAGTCGTTTTTATCTGCAAAAACAGTCGGTAAAATTGACCAGGCGGTCGGTAAATACCTTGCCCCCCTAAACATTTTGGCTAGTAACGCCTCTGGCTAAAGCATTAAACATTCGCGCAAGCTGTACACCAACACCAACATTTATTCAAACAATGTTTACACGGATACGTCAGCTCTGATTTTTCATCAGCGATATTTCGGCCCTTCTTGGCAAGGGTCCTCGTCAGGCTGTCAATCTTCTTGTTCAACTTCGGGGAAGGAAACAAACCTGTAACAAACCTGGTTACAGGTTTGTTTCCTTCCCCGAAGTTGAACAAGAAGATTGACAGCCTGACGAGGACCCTTGCCAAGAAGGGCCGAAATATCGCTGATGAAAAATCAGAGCTGACGTATCCGTGTAAACATTGTTTGAATAAATGTTTCAAAGTCAGCTTGGGCTCAAAGAATATTTAACACCAACATATTCAGGAGTTCTTAGCATTTAGACCTATTTGTGTCTTTTTTTTTGTTACCTTCTTCTTTTTCGTCTTTAGTTAATTTTTGTACCTTTTGTTAAACGAATAACACATAATAACATAAAAAAATAAAAATTGACATATATACCCACCGTGTTCATGAAAATTTTTCCAAAGTGAATCTTACGAATTGCCCAGAGTAACGATATATCCGATTTTTGGGATCCCAAAACGTAAGTGGAGGGATACCTGTAGTACAGGCAGATGGAGCTTTGACCGTAAACAAATTGCAACAGAAATGATTTTTGCACCATAACTTCGCTCTTATTCGGGTTAAATGATGAACCAAGGTAGGTAGGTAGGTAGGTTTTTATTTTTAACCAAAAACATTAAAAATAAAATAAAATAACACTACTAATATCCCATTGCAGCAAAAAGAAAGTCCTAAGGACTTGTGCTGCAATTTATTAATACTACTTGTATCTAATAAATAAATAACTAAACATAACAACTTATTATCCACCTAGCCTATGACTTAAATAACAAACAATTAAACGTGAACACTACACGCAACAAGAATCCTTAATATTTACTCATTACCAGTTTCAGCCCCACCCGAACAACTGTGAAAAAAAAGAAAGAAAAAAAAAGAAGAAGAAAAAGACCACATACCCTTCAACTCGTATTAATTAAGTGGAAAGTTTTCAGTTTATTTTTAAATCCGTATAAAGTGGCAGACTCCCTGATGCTAGACGGCAGATTATTCCAAACAGAAGGCCCCAGATTATGAATCATATAAGATGATCTAACTGTTTTTCTTTTTTCATTAGTTAAAAACTGTGCATTTCTAGTATCATAATTGTGGTGCTCCTGATTCATAGAAAAATAATCATGGAAATAATCAGGGCATATATGGTTCATGCTTTGAAACACAAAAATTGATGCCTGGTAATCACGAATCTGACCAACATTCAGAACATTACACCGGGAAAAGCTGGCAATGGTTTTGGATTCAACCTCCTTTTTTATGTCCGCAACCAAACGAATGCTTTTATTTTGCAAAATCTGGATCCTTTTATAATTAGAAAAAAAATTGCTAGCCCAATGAACACAACCGTAATCAATGTAAGGGTGAACAAGGGAAAAATAAATAATTTTTAAAATCTGAAATGGAAATGTTTTTCTTACCCGTCTTAGAATTCCTAGCCCCCTAGCCATTTTTGCACCAATAATACTACAATGCTTTTTCCAACTAATATTATTATCTAAATAAAACCCCAAATATCTCATTTCAAAAACTTGTTTAATGGGTAAATCTCCGAAAAAAATGTTATTGTTATCATTGAGTAACCTACCTGTTCGACTAAAAATAATGTAATTTGTTTTAGATGCGTTAACTGCTAGGGAACTACCAACTGTAAAACTACGTAAACGTTCAAGTGCTAAGTTAGCCTTATGTACAACCTCCACCAAACAACTACCAATTATTGTTATGGCAGTGTCGTCCGCGAAAGAGGTCAGCGCCTCCTCACCGACATGTGATGCCAGCGAATTAACATAAACGAGATATAGCAGAGGTCCGAGCACGGAACCTTGAGGCACTCCGCACTTTACATCGAACTCGCTGCTTAGGATATCCGATAAAGCAACTTTGAGACTTCGGCCATGCAGGTACGATGAAAACCACTGTACACAAATACTACCTAGCCCAAGCCCGCTTAGTCTACTTAGAAGGGTATTAAATTCAACAGTATCAAAAGCCTTACGGAAGTCTACAAAAACAGTTAGAGGGACCAGGTTTTTTTCAAGAGCTTTATCAACAAAGCTTAAAAGATGGTGTACTGCATGGCTAGTGGAATGTTTACTTCTGAAACCGAATTGGCCATCATACAGTATTTTCTTCGAATCCAGGTAATTATACAATCTCCTATAAATAACTTTTTCGTAAATTTTACTAAATAAAGGTAAAATCGAAATTGGTCGCCAATTACAGGGGTCCGAGGGATCCCCACCTTTATGTAACGGTATGATTTTTGACTGTTTTAGTTTAGACGGGAAATGGCCTTTAGCTATTGACAGATTTATTAAATACACTAATACCGGCAAAAGGTACACCGAAACAATTTTAAAAGCCTTAAGGTTCAGTCCATCTATACCAGACGAATTTGATTTAAGACCACTAACAATTTTATCAACTTCTTCAACAGTACACGGCTCAAACTCAAAACCATTCTGCATACTCGAAGGATCAAAGTTAAAAGTGTTATCACCACCACCTCCAGACACATCTTTCTGTATATCATTACCAATCTTCGAAAAATAATCACCCATATGATTTGCTATTTCCAGTTTATCATCAATTATTCTGTCGTTTATTTTTAGTTCGGTGATGCTTCTATCTTTTTTATCACATCCAATTACTTCACGGACAATCCCCCACGTATCTTTTATATTACCTTGCTTACTTTTTAAACGGTTTAAATAATAATCATTCTTTGCATTTCTTCTTGTTTTATTTACATGATTTCTTAACTCTTTGAAATCATTTAAAGCAACTTCAGACGGGTTCTCTAGATATTGGCAATACAACTTATTTCTTTGACTTATTAAACTCAGAATTTCATCATTAATCCATGGCTTTCTCGGTTTAGATTTCTTATAATTAATTTCCTTAATAGGGCAATTTTTTTCAAATACAGGGTAAAGGATATCTGAGAAAATATTGAAAGCTTTTGAAGCATCGTCCTTTTCATTGTAAACCACCTCCCAGTCCAACGAACTAACTTCATTTTTGAATTTAGCCAGATTTACTTCTTTCATGTCCCGCCTAATAATTTTATTTATTCTTTTATTTATACAATTTGACAACTTCTGTAACGAACAAAGAAGTGGTAAATGGTCCGATCCAGAGGAGGTTAATACGTCACACGTGCTATCCTCCACCAAACCTTCACTAACGAATATATTATCAATCAAAGTTGCAGAATGCTCAGTTATTCGGGATGGAATAGAATTTAACGGGAAAACACCAAGTGAAAGCATGAGGTTAAGGAAATCCAAATTGTTGGCTTGAAGATCTAATAAGTTAAAATTAAAGTCTCCCATGATTACTGTCTTATCAAAACTTTGAATAATTTTTGTACTTAAAATTTCCAATTCTTCTAGAAAAAAATCAGGGCTAGCACTGGGGGGTCTGTACACTAAAGAAATAAAAAGTGGATCATTATTAGTTATCGCTATCTCAATAGCAAAAGTTTCAATCTTACCTTCAATCCATAATGACAAATCTTCCCTTACTTTAAATTTTACATCGTCCTTGATTATGAATGCTAAGCCTCCCCTTCCCATCGCTGACCGGGTCTTGGAAATGAGTGTGTAACCTGGAAAATTAAAAAACGAAGCAGGACACTGTTCACTAATGAATGATTCACAAATACCTAGCACTTGTACCTTAGTGTCCAGTTTATTAATCAGATCAGCTACATCCTCATGTGAAGTAGTTAAATGGCAATTCCACTGAAGAATCTGGAATCCGGACACCATAAAGGGAGGTCGGGTATCATCGACTGCAATATATTTACTTAGCCTCATTGGCTGTTTATCAATAAACTCCGACCGGCTACCAACATCACTCGACAGAATATTATCTAACGAAAAACGGCTATTTTCTAACTGAAGTAATCGCGAAGACATTCATAAATAAATCACACTAAATACTATTACAGAACTATGACGACAAAAAACTGTAAAAACTAAAGAACACATTTCTACGATACTAACAAAAACAAACCGAATACATTTAAATTAGATGTCGTCACGACACCACAGTCTCCGCGATTGATTGTCAGTTTGGGATCGAGCAAATATGCGGCCGCGATCAGACCAGACGTTATGGTTGCCTAACTTATCCCGCGCCAATTGCAGGATTTCACGTCGTTTCTTCGTTAGGCTTTCAAGACACTCATATTCTTCACTAAGACCCGAAAATTTCCTTCAACATACGCAACCGACCGGCTCAAGTTCAACACATCATCTGCGTAATTTAATAGCGGCAAGTCCATACCTTCGTACACATAACTCATTCTTACAGGTCTTTGTGCTTCAACTACACTGTTATTATAAATAAGAGGGGAAGAAATAGCACACTGGCGCATGCCTTTTTCAACGGGCAAGGTCCGACTCGACATACTAGGCTATTTAATAAATTCATTCATTCATTCATTTCATTTCTATATGTTTCTGGTTTTGAGGTTCTCATTTTTTTGCCGAGGTTTATTCGCCTAGCTATACAATTTAGACTCGTAACATATGCTATACTACTTATATACACTTTTGAACGTTCGACTTTTAATCGAGACCGACTAAAAAGAGGCACGGCACGGCATGGCGCAGGAAGCACGAGTAATAAAAAGAGATTAGAAAATAGTAGAAGAGAACAAGTAAGTGACAATTCGTAACTCCAGAGCCTAAAAGAAGGCACGTTAGAACATTTGGACCCAACTGTCAAGCTAAAAGAAATAAGTGGACATCTTCTGCCACCATCTAATCAACTCTGCCCATTGCCCATTGCCCAATGCGCCTGCTAATGCAGTAAATTCATTGTTCTTTTCGTGTTTCGTATGTGTTTCTTGTTTAGCGTTCGTTTATCTTTTGCTGTTGTTGTAGATTTGTGTAGCCTACCCTATGTATTTCTTGTCAAGGGCTCATTTACTTTTTTTTTGTATGTACTGTGCAAATGCCTTATTACAAAGCTGCATGTAATAAATTCATTCATTCATTCATTGTCCCTCTGAAGCCTGAAAGGGTCCTTTTAGTTTTCGTTGCTCTTTTTAGTACTCGTGCCTCCTACACTATTTTGCGACGTGCCGTTTAGTCATCCTCTTTTTATCGCCTTTTCCGTCGTGTCTAGTTTGACATTTAAGCAGCGGAATTTTTGTCGGGAGCTTCAAGGTCCACCGACAGCTCTTTAAGAAAACATGGACATAAACAGTTAAAAAATATTTTTTTTTTGTTCTGGAAGCTCCAACAGTGTGGAGCTAGACACCCCTTGCGAAGTTCATTGGCTCTACCCTAAAATGAAAGTTCATTTACAGATTGTCCTGTATTCAGGTCGCGTGCCGAATATCTCTGTCAGATCGATTGATTGATTGCGTCTTCTGTCAAAGAGGATCAGAAGAGGCACAGAGATTCGCAAATATTCTGAGCTTTCACTATCGTAACAACAATTTGCGATACAACACAAAATTTGTTTGTTAAATGGGCTGTAAGCTGGGCTAGACAAGCAAAGAATGTATTACGTTTGGAATTATTTTAACATTGCGATGTTTTTCTTAAGGGACTAAATAGCAAGGAAAGTAGTATAAAATTGATAAAATCAAATAATCTCAGTTTGTTCTCTTCGAGAAACAAGATGAATCGAAATGTGACCTTTTTAGACAGTCGCGAGAATGTACTAGAAGAACGAATGGCTTAGTGCTTGCCGTGTTTTTCAAAATCGTGCAAGTTAGTAAGAAAACCTAAGTTTTTTTTTTTTACTTATCTTGAATATTGCACTGAAAATCTGCTGCAAGTCATCCAAGATTCCAAATCGCTGTTTCCTTCCGAACTCGTTTCTGACCAATAATCGCACAGCATGTTCCGAGAAGATCTAAGACAGAGCTCCGAACCTGGAAAATACTCGAACGACAAGATTTAGCAATCTGATACTTGCAGAAGTACAGAGCACATTCGAGATTTTACAAAGAAAGTGTAAGTTTCACAACGACTTTAAAATAAATTTTAGCTACAAAGTAAATTCAAGAGATAAACATACTCTACAAAAGTAAATTTAAGAGATAAAATACTAAAAAATAGAATAAATTTTACGCCTTGCAAGCTCGATGGAATTTCGTGAAGTCACTCCTAGATCTGAAGTTGAATCAAGGCTTCAATAGACTTCTTCCATAAAAGAAAGTAAAGATATGAACTTACTTTGCTAAGGCGGAGACCAAATCAGACATGATTTCTGTTTGCAGTCAAAAATACATTTTTTTATTATTTAATTACTTCCTCTAGCCGGAGTAGAAAAATTACTAAAGGAAAGATTCCGAGTAATCATTAATTTTACTTCACCAAAATCGTCTGTCCTTCGTATCTTCTTTTCGTCGGGAATCGATGGACGGACGGTTGGACAGACGTGGATTTTGATGATGCTCAGCCCACCTCTACCCCCAATCTTATGTAGTAGTATCCAGTAATATCCTGTCTTGCCATAGTAGCATCCAGTCTTGCTAATAGTAGCATATAGTATATATTAACACGGTAGCCTTGAAGTAGAAGCATGCAGTAGCATCGTTAGTACTGCATGCAACTTCTTCGTACCACTTCATAGTACTATTCTGAGATAAATCTTTCATGGGGCACACAGAACCCCAGTTGTACGCACGGACTGTAAACTGTCACTTTACATTTTCTTCTGGGCCGGTGATTCTCTTTCTTTACATTATGTTCTTTACATTGATAAATTTAAAGTATGTGTTTTAGTTACATATTTATGATTTTTTTTTTTTTTTTTCGGATTTGTTACTTTATTGAAAAATAAGTTATTTGGTGTGAATAAAAAGAGAGCTTACTTAGAAATTTGTGCGACTGACTCTTCATCATCTTTTGAGGTATCTGCTCCATTCGGCATTTCTCAAGGCCCAACGCATCTTGGAAGGATTGGGGAAGGGGTCTACCCTTCGTTTCCGGTAGCATCACGATTGCAAATCCGGAAAGTACGCACACACGCCGAATATGGTGAACGGTATGACTTTTCCGACTGAACTCTCTATAAGCCATATCTATTTTGACGATCCTCATCGATACTTCCTGCTTTACTCCTCCAAATTTCCTGTTTCGGTCAAATTCCGAGCGAACTACTTGTCCAGGCGAGAAAAGAAAGTTCAGAAACAACCTTCACTACAACATATGATATCCTGACATACTGCCATTACAATTTAACATTGACGGCATGTAAGCCCGAATGAGCCTATGGTCTGTAGGGGCAGTCAAATAAATACTTACTTTAAATTAACCGACTTTTGCAAAAAAAGGAAAGAACTCTATAAGAGAAGAAGCAGTAAACAAGAAAAAAGGAAAATATGGGAAAACCATTCTGCCGCGTCATAATCATCCAAACAAAATAACAAATAAAATCAAATGTTTCTCAACGGTATTCTGTCAAAAATGTTTATTCCTCCGCGCCTTATACTAGCGCGGATTTACCGCATCCCGAATTTCACCAGTGATCACCGGATCTCACCGCTTAACGTGTACTGTTTCGCGCGTTACTTATCACACAGTTCTGGATTTTTTGTGTTATACTCGCGATGAAGCAAATTCATTTTAAAGAAATCAGATAGCACTTTTGGGCAAAGTCAAAAGTGAATTTTTATTTAATTTTGTATGTGTTTTTCTCAATTTCTTTGTTGCCTATTGCTGTTACGGCAATTTCTCTTAAACCTTAAATTTATGGGCGACCATCCAAATAAGCGATCGCTATTGTTGCAAAAAAGCTTCTTCAATCGGCCTAGTGATGGAAAGCATGAACGACTTCAAGGGGGGATTTCCTATTCGCTACTGAGACAAAAATAGTTCAGAACATTGGTCTAGTCTACCGTGAGGGAAATCAAAGCGTAAATGGTCGGGAGTGGCCTGGATAGAACCAGCCTACTGGAAAATTCCAATAGTGTCATGCCGAACTCGAAGCTTTAGAATGAATTGTATCTATGCTGGAAATATTGTTAGGCACCTATTCCAGAACATGTAATTGGGAGGTGATCACGCTCCAAGTAACATTGGTTCCTTAGAACTCTGTTTATTTTTAATTAATCAGTTCCTAATAGAGGTCACCGCTGCTTCTGGTAACAGACTTGCCCTCCAGTACGTCCTCGCTAAAAATGGGCTACAACAATGCTAAGAGAGTCGACACAGGCAAAATTTTATTGAACATTTATGGTTAGAACATTTTATGGAATCCCAAACGAAAGCACGGGTTTCTCTGTAGGCTACTCCCGAACAGAGTGAGCTATTTTGCGAGAAGTTTGTAACGTGGCAGTGTTTCCACTCAACAAAAAGCAGTGATCATCCAGAGTAAAGTAAATACAAAGTATGTTTGTTCTGAACTCACAGCAAAAGACGTGATTCTCTCAACGCTTTTATTGTTGAAACCTTGCCCACCAGGAGGAAATATTTAAAAGTTCAACAATTTTCCCGCTAAAATCAAGAGATTTTTGCTCAAAAAACGAAATCTATTGAAACTGTGCTCTATGCGCATTTTGTTTTCAAAGAAACACAAAAAATAGTTAACAAAGGACGGAGAAAAGAAAAGGAAAGAGAAATGAAAGTAGCTACGAGCTCATATGGCACTTGTTACGAGTAGGTGTTACAAGAAAGTAGATGAGAACGTCACAAAATACAACCACCATCCAAAAATGCGGTTTGGGCTTGGAAATAGGATATTTAGTTTCACTCAATTCTGAGCAGTTCCGGCATCGCCTCGGGTTATCTGGAGCAAATGAATGTTCAAACTTCCAAGTTTCAGTCGAATAAATCCGCTCTTTCGATCCCTATAGACGTGGTACAGGATTTCCGGCAATTCGTCCATCTCCCCCCACCGTCGTTGGATCCAGGTCAGACTCTAAAATATATCATCTAGGGTATATGCTTTCTCTACATTCCAAGGCTCATTTAAATTGATGCACTCGTTTAAACCCTATGCAAGCCTAAAAATGTACGGCAATCTCCCTCCAACTCCCCCCACTGTGGCCGAAGACGACTTGGGAACATAAACGTCGTATCTCTTAATCTCCTCTTCCCGTCCATCAAGTTTAACTGAAATCGGAGCAATAGCCTATCTGCAAATTTCCGGTTCCACCCCCCCCCCCTACTTTGAGCGAACCCGTCACGGATGCCAAATAAACTCAGCAGTGTCCGCATCCCATTTGATCGATCCGTTTGGTTTTTGTGCATGTATGAAAAGTTTCCGCCACTACCCCACCCCCCAATTAGTTCAATGTAGTTCGAACGCATGTTTTGCATGTCTAGGTCATCAGTTCTTATCACCCATACACTCAAACCAGACCACTCGTTCGCAAAGACATTTTCCATATTTCCCTTCCCTCACTCCTCCAAAAATGCTCGGATTTAGGAACGGAAGTTTCTGGGGAAATGTTCTCAAGCCAATTAAGTCGGGTCACTAATATGCCTGCAACGTTTTGTTGTCTCAGTACATCTGGAACTATTTTAAATCGCGATTACCGGGATTCCGGGAAACCCCTTTCAGCTCCCCCCACAGAGCCCCGAAACCATCTGGCTCCATCAATTTCGTATCTTGGCCTAATGCTTGTTCTTTCCACTAAGTTCCTTCCCAATCCCTCTGCTCTAAGCGTTTCATGAATCCCCCCCCCCCCCACAGGTATCGAATCTGACCCAGACTTGACAAAGAAGATCTGAGGCGATAGGTCTTTCCACCTGAAAAGTTTCGTTCAAATCGTCCCCCGTTCAAAAGTTATGCATGCCTCTAGATTCCGGATGTCCCATCCATCCACTACCCTCACGATGGTCGTATCGGGGAAACGACTATTCTCAAGTCAGTGTGTTCGGATCCCTGACATACCTGCCAAATTTCATCGTCCTAGCACATCAGGAAGTATACTGAGAACTTGCGGGATCGCTAGACCCCCCCCCTCAACTCCCCACACAGTGCACGGATCCGGTCCGGCTGTGTCAATGACGTATCTAGGACTTGTGCTTGTTCTTCCCACAAGTTTCATCCCGATCCCTTCACTCTAAGCGTTTAGCTTCATGAAGACCTCTTCCAGCTTCCCTCTGTGTCATCGGATCCGGTCCGCATTTGAAGTGGGACCTCTGAGAAACGAGGTCATCCTAAATTTCGAGCTTCATTAAGATCCGATCACCCGTTCGCAAGTTAAAGATAATTAAATTTTTCGACTTCCTCCTCCTCCCCCCCCCCCCCAGATGGTCAGATCGGGTAAGTGATTATTTTCTAGTTAATCTGGTCGGCTCCCTGATATGTCTGCCAAGTTTCATCGTCCTGGCTTATGTGGAAGTGCCCGAAGTAGCAGAACCGGGACCGACTGACGGATAGAAATCGCAATTGTTATACTGCACTTGACCGAGGGTCAAGTGCCATATAAAACCTAAAGAAGTATAGCAAACTAACAAGAAAAAAACACACAAGCAAATATATGCTAACGAGTGAACAATGTTCAATCATACGCAGCTATAAACAAGGGCTACGAGCTCGTATGCCACTTATTACGAGTAGGTGGTACAAGAAAGTAGACGAGAGATCTCATAACATACCCCCTTCAACCCCCTAGGATCGGACATAGAAATAAATATCTAGTTTCATGTGAGTCTGAGCATTTCAATGTTTTACCATACTAGCTTGATCCCTCCGGACATAGAATAAAATATCTAGTTTCATGCGAGTCTGAGGGTAATCTCATCTAGGGTAAATGTTTTACCATACTAGTTTGATCCCTACGATTGTCATTGTGTTTCCGGTGGCCCTCCCCCTCAAAATCTTCCTACCGCGGCTGAATCTGGTTTAGCAACATAAACAGATTATCTAAAGCAATCTTCTCTTACCGGCTACCAAGTTTCACTCGAGTCTAAGCATTTTTAAAAAAACTCCTGTACCCCCCCCCCCCCCCGGTGTTCAGATCCGGTCCGGACTCTAAAATATTTCATCTACGCACATGGTCTCTATAGTTTCCAAGTTTTATTCAAGTCACTCTACTCGTTTGATCCCTACACGAGCCATAAAATTCTTCCCCCACTGTGGCCGAATACGACTAAGACACATAAATCCCGCATCTTTGACATCTTCTCTTTTTGTCCTTCAAGTTTGGCTCGAATCGGAGTATATCTGCAAATTTCCGGGTTCCGCTTCATACTGTGGCCGGATCCGGTCCGGAAGCCAATCATAAAATAGGCCGCGTAAGCATGGTACTGTCCACTTTGCATCCCAGTTTCCGGACGCCCCCCCCCCTCACTCCCCGGGTCATTGCCACAAGTTATTCGGAAACATGATTTTGCAAATCTAGCTCATTAGTTGTTACCACGCATAAAGTTTCACTCGAATCGCACCACCCGCTCGCAGACTACGGAAGTCAAAATTTCCGGATTCCCCTTCCCTTAACTCCCCCCAAAATGGTCCGAACCTAGAACGGAACTTTTCACGAGGCATTGCATTGTGCCAGGTCGTCCAGTCATATGCCTGCCAAGTCTCATCGTCCTTAGCACATCTGGAAGAATCCTGGCTATCGATCACCGGAATTCCGGGAAACCCCCTCCGACTCCCTCCTAAGGGCCCCGGTATGATCTGGTTCTGTCAAGAACGTATCGAGGGCTTATGCTCGTTCTTCCTACCGAATTCCTTTCCGATCTCTCGACGCTAAGCGTTCCAGGTATATTCCGGTGTCCCCTTCACCCGCCCCCCCACAAGTCTCGGATCCGGTCTGGACTCCACATGGAACATCTGAAACGACACCTCTTTCCACCTGCCAAGTTTTATTCAATTTTGATCGCCCGTTCAAACGTTATGAATGCTACAAGATTAAGGATTCCCCATCCCTCCACTCCCCCCACGATGATCGGATCATGCACACGGCTATTCTCAAGTCAGTTTATTAGAGACCGTGATATGCCAGCCCAGTTTCATCGCCCTAGTACACCAGGAAGTGCCGGACGTGCGTGATAATCAGAATTTCGCCCCCCCTCAATTCCCCCCCATAGTGCCCAAATCCGTTCTTGTTATGTCAATGATGTATCTAGGAGTTGTGCTTGTTCTTTGTACTAATTTTCTTCCCATCCCTGCACTCAAAGCGTTCCAGTTCCCCCCTCCAACTCCCTCGAAGTCACCGGATCCGGTCCTGATTTTACGTGGGTCGTCTGAGACACGAGGTCTTTCCAAATATCCAGTTTCATTAAGACCCGATCACCCGTTCAAGACTTAAAAATACGTCAATATTCCGGATTCCCCCTCCATCCACTTCCCCCACAATGCTCGGATCAGGAAAGTGACTATATCCAACTTAATCATTTGGGGTCCCTGGTACGCATGCCAAGCTTCATCGTCCTAGCTTATGTGGAAGTGCCCGAACTGGCAAAACCCGGACCGACCGACCGACGGGCGGACAGATATTGCGATACAAGTGCCATAAAAACGGTACGCGTTGGACAAGTAAAAATTAAAAAGCGTATTCCAAAGCTCGGGAACAAATATTTACCGACAAGAGTAGCTCTTGACCTTACGGTTTTGAGGAAGAATTATGGTTCCGGCGGAGAGAGGTATTTACGGCAACCGCTCGTAAGTTTGATGTTTGATGATGTTGATGGTGATTAGCTACGAGCTCATAATATGGCACTTCTTACGAGCAGGTGGGGTGAGAAACGAGAAAGAAAATCTGAACATTTTCCCGGACATTCCGGTACCCCTCCCCACCTTGCTCGGATCCAGTCCGGACCCTAAAATATGTCATATAAGGCATGCGATCTCTCGACTTTCCAAGTTTCATTCAAATTATTCCTCTCCTTTAATCCCTATGCGAGCCACAACATTTCCGGGACTCCTCCTCTAACTCCCCCCACGGTACCGAATACGACTCGGACACATAAACTTCGCATCTATAGAGTCTCCTCTTGCCGTCCCTCCGTCAAGTGTAACTCGAATCGGAGTATATCTGCAAATCTCCAGTTCCCGCTTCCTCCCCCTCCTACCTTGGTTGGATCCGGTTCGGACGCCAAATGAAAAATCTGGGCCGAAAAAACTTCGTACTGTCCAACTTGCATCCAATTCGGCCCATTTGTTTGGTTTTGGGGCATTTCACAAAGTTTTTGGACCCCTCCCCCAACCTTTGCCGCATGGGTTTCGAACACATGCTTTGCATATCTAGGTCATCAGTTCGTATCACCCATCAAGTTTCACTTGAATCGGACCATTTGTTTGTAACTTACGGAACTTCAGTTTCAATTCAATTATTCCCAAAATTCTGATAAAACAAAATGCACGGGATTGTCAAATTACAATTGGGTTAATTCACATTAAAATTACGGATAAAAAAAGGCAAAATTTCACAGAAAACCTCTAGTTTATCAGAGGAAAAAAAATCCAATACAGATTTCACAGTCTAACTAATCAATGAAAAATCTTTAATTAACGACGATTTCTCTCGTAATTCGTGAGATCCGAAAGCAAAACACTAAGAACTCGCTCTCCTGAGGAGTTTCTTTGAAGATCGGACCCCCCGCGTAGGTTCTTGCTGACAGTTTAGTCTTGCAAGATGACACGGTGTTACCGCTGTGACACCTAGCGGTTTTTTTTTATTTTCCGAGATCCTTAACTCCCCGAGAAATCGTCTGAATTCTTCCTAGGGCATTCTTTTGGGTCTTAGAGTCTATTTGGTCGGGTTACTAATCTGCCTAACAAGTTTGTATCACCCTTAGCACATCGGGAAGTATCCTAAGATCCAAAGATCCCCGATATGATCTGGTTCTGTCAAGAAGGTATGCTTAAGCATTTTCTTCCCACCTAATTCCATCCCGATCCTTTGACGCTAAGCGTTTCACAAAAATTTCTGTGCCCTCTTCAAACTCTCCCCCTCCCAAGTATCAGATCCGTTCCAGACTTGACATGGAACATCTGCGGCAAAAGCTCTTTCCACTTGCCAAGTTTCATTCAATCCGGTCACCCGTTCAAAAGTTACAAATGTCATTGGATTCCGGATTCCCGATCCCTCCACTCCTTGCACGATATTCGGATCGTGCAAACGACTATTCTTAAGTCGGTCTATTCGGATCACTCATATTCCTGCCGATTTTTCTCCTCCTAGTACATCGGGAAGTACCGAACTCGCTGGATAATCATAATCCCGCCACCAACTCCCCCACAGTACCTGAATCCGGTCCGGTTATGTCAATGAATCCCCGATCCCTCCACTCTAAGTGGTTCCTAAAATTTCCGGACCCCCTTCCAACTCCCCAAAAGTAACCGGATCCGGTTCGGATTTGAAGTGGGTCATCTGAGACACGAGGTGTTTCCAAATATCAGGTTTCATTAAGATCCGATGACCCGTTCAAAAGTTATAAATACCTCAAGATTCTGTATTCCCCTCGCTCCACTCCCCCCACGATGGTTGGATCGGGGAAATGACTGTTTCCAAGTTAATCATATTGGGTCCCTGATATGCCTGCCAAGTTTCATCGTCCTAGCTTACCTGGAAGTGCCCGAACTAGCAAAACCCGGACCGACAGACAGACCAACGGACGGACAGAAATTGCGATCGCTATATGGCACTTATCCGAATTCACGTGCCATAAAACTACCAAAAAAGACTAGTAATACCATCTGTTCATGAAGCCAACAAAAATCGGCACACAGCTTTTTTATGTCCCTTTGTCTTGGCGAGTATAGGGGTGACAGTTGGGATTTTCTACTTTAGTTCCTGGAAAGCGCGGTTTAGGGTAATAAGACGGATCGGTGCAAATATTTTGGAACCTGGGACGGAAAGCGATCGTTCACTAACTGAACGCAAGCGACCCCCTGCCTTGACAATAGATTATCCTGAGAGCTCTCTTCTGAATGGATTCCAGGGCTTTCTCTTCTGTCAAACAAAGTGCCAGACGCGACAAGCATACTTGACAGCCTGGCGAATAAACAACGTGTAAGGGCGGAGTAGATAGAAATGAGACTTCCTAAAAAAGCTTCAGAACGGAAAGGGATGTGCTGGATTATTTGTAATTGTTCTAACATGAGCCTCCCACTTCAGAGAATCTACCTTTGCATGAAAGTACTATGAAACACCTAATCAGAGGGGAAAATGAGCCATCAGTCATGTTTGAATGCATGTAGAAATCCATACCTATGAATTGAATGTACTTAACAAGTTTGACTCTGAAGGGATTTTTTTTCCATTATGGGATCTAGTAGTGAAGTTCAGAACATGCATTGCTGGCTCGACCAAACAGAGTTCGTCCAGATGCGGAGAATTTGAATTTCAACAAAAGCGTGTGTTTTAAGGGCTAACGAAGCAGAGATCAGGAAATATTTAGTTCCAGATTGGAAGATCTTCTCTGTAGAAAACACACTATAGCCTGACACCCCGAAAAGTTATATATTTCTGTAACCTTTACTGTTGTAGTTGCTAAATATTTCAAGCAAAGAGATACAGGCACATAGAGGTACACAAAAATCCGAAAGACCAAGTTTATTTGATGGAAGTAGATGCCCTCCAACTACCATGGTCGTGGCCGAATAGGGTTCGGAAACATAAATGGATCATCCCAAGCATCTTCTCTTATGGTTCGGACACATGTTTTGCATATCTAGGTCACCAGTTCTTATCACCCCTAAAGTTTCATTCGAATCGGACCATCCGTTTGCAACATACGGAAGTCAGTAATTTCCGTATTCTCCTTCCCTTAACTCCCTGAAAAATTATCCAGGAGCGGAAGTTTTCCTAGGACATTGTGTCGGGTTCTTAAGTCTATTTGGTCGGGTCACTAACATGCCTGCCAAGTTTCATCGTCCTTGGCATATTTGAAAGTTTCCTAGCTCCCGATCACCGGAACTCCGGGAAACCCCTTCCAGTCCCCCCCCCCCAAGAGCCCCGACACGACCTGGTTCTATCAAGAACGTATCTATAGGGCTTATGCTTGTTCTTCCCACCAAATTCCATCCCGATCCCTCAACTCTAAGCGTTACATGAGATTTCCGATGTCCCCTCCCTCCAACCCCCCCCCCCCCCACAAGATCCGGTCCTGACTTGACGCGGAATATCTGAGACGATAGCTCTTTTCAGTTGCCAAGTTTCATTCAAATCCGATTACTCGTTCAAAGGTTATGCTTGCAACTATCTTCCGGGTTCTCCATCCCTCCACTGTTCTGATTTTGGTCCCTGATATGCCTGACAAGTTTCATCGTCCTAGCTAATGTGGAAGTGCCCAAACTAGCCAAACCCAGACCGACTGATAGACCGAAGGACGGACAGAGATTGCTATTGCCATACGGTACTTGGCCGAAGTGTACGGCCAAGTGCCATAAAGTCTGTGAGAATCACAAATATTCATTTAGCCTAACAAGTATTCAGTCAGCCTAAGTTGAATACAGATAACGTTTGGAAGTGTTATAGAAAGTCAGCTAAAATTGTTTTGGTGATATTTCGGACCATCTTGGCAAGGACCCTTTTCAGACCGTACTTTAAAATTCTGAACTTTCTATAAAACTAATTTTGTTTCTGTCAGCTAGTTTAGTATCAAGCTATCTCTGTAAAGAACATAGTAGGACAAACAAAGGGATTTTCCCTACGGGGCTTACGCGGTTTCAGGCAAAGTATATCGATGCCTGGTCAACATAACCTCCTGGAACCTTTAAGCGCAGTGTCGCTGGTTCGAGTCTCGGTGTTGCCAACCGTGTTATGACCCAGTAAGACAAGCCAGTCTACGCAGCTTCAAATGTGTACATGAAGAGATATGGGGAAGCTAACAGGAAGGTTGTGCGACGTCACTAGGATGGCTTGCCCTACACTCAACCACCCATTGCTCTTCCTAGCTGAGGGCAGAGTATCGAAGACCAGCACCGCCCAGTGCAGCCTTACAAGGCTAATGGTGTAGGCTATCTTTACCTTTTACCTACCTACCCTGTAATGAAAAAAAGTAAGGAAAAAAGGCATTTCTTAGAGCTGACCGCGGTTCAAGGCGACCTGCAGTGACAGCTAGTCAAACATAGACCCCTGGTAATGATAGTTAGCCGCGGAGAGAAATCCACAAATCTTTATCCTTATCACCTTTGGCCCCCCACTCGCTTTGTGTCATCCTGCTCATCATCCTCTTCAGCGCGTTGGAAGGGTAGATGCTACCCTCTTAGAAGTTCTGTCGTTCCCCAAGCAATCAAGCGAACTTAATTGAAATCGCTTACCTTGTTCCAATAGAAACGCCGTCGATTATACTCCTAATTAGTTTTGAGGAAATTAGCCCGGAGGTCACAAAGGGTATTGGCAAACATAGATGAGATTTAACGGTCGTGAAACGTCGAAATCCTGTTTTCCACGGAGATGGCGAATTTCCCTCCCATCTCTGAGAAAATTAGGCAGTTTCTGGGAAAGCAAAGCGAAATTCGCCCCCTGTTTCCTAATCCCCGTTTGCTTGGCCCTGCTTTCAAACATGGATGAGCTTCACAGAAGTAAGATATATTTTAACCGATGAAGAATACTTCTTCTGACATATAGTAAATAGAGTAGAGAATCACTTGAGAAGGAATTAAAGTCACAAGAAATAAAAATGCCTGTAATTAATAAGCCCCGACTCGACTTTATCTTACCACGGACTAAGTGCTGCCATCTACCCTGTGCGGAAGTTTGTGACTGCTATGTGATATCTGTAGTATTTCTAGACTGGCTCAAAATAATTTGTTCCTATTAAAACCGACTGAATTCTCCGTTTCGTGATACCAGTAACTTTTATTTCACCAAAGTGTCTTTGTGACGACCCAGGATCACCAAGAACGGAAACACCGCTGGACGTCATTGTGAAGTCTCTAGCCTAGCTGGTGTACTAGACGCCGTCCCGTTACTTTTTATTGGCTCTCGTCAATCACAATAAAGATAACACTCTTCAGATACTTCATACTCAATTAATAATATCGATTCCAAAAGACGGAACTAAAGGTCTCCTTCACTTAAACATTCTATTATTATTATCTGGTTAACTTTTCTAACAAAATTCACTTTCCTTATTTTTATGCATAATTTAACTATTTAATGTTAACAGTTATTAATAATAATACGTAAATGGTTACGTTAAATTCGTGACATGGGATGTGAACTGGCTAGATGAATTTGCTTTCGGGCGGGATCACTGTTCCTATGCTACCAGACTATTGTAGTGGTTTGTGAACCCTGTTCACAAGCCCCTCGGTAGCTCAAATGGTAGAGCGTCTGCCTTGTAAGCAGAGGGTCCTGGGTTCAATCCCGGCTGAGGAGCAATTTTTGACTTTCAGTTCACTACTTATAAAACGTTTAATAATTATTATTTACTTTTTACATTTTCCGCTATCTTACCGATACAGTCAAGGCCTCTGATACTTCTCAATAAAGCCGCGACAGTCTTAAACTAGTAAGTAAGTAAGTAAGTAAGTAATTTATTTATAACCCGCCGTTTTCAGAAAGCGGAGTAAATGAAGAAAATAAATAAAACACATAAACATACACAAAAAGACACTTAATTTCAATCGTCGGCCAGGAAGCAGTGTAGAAGGTGGTGCGCTGGTTGGGTTCTGTTGTCGATGATTTTTGATAGCGACGAAGAAACATCCAAAAGGGTAACACTTGCATCTTGAATTTTGAACTTCTCCGTCAAAGTATGGTTATGGCATAATTTCGACAAGTGGAGCAGGTGCTTTGCATATTTAAAATAACATGATCTCATCTTTTTTATCTCCTTCTTTCGCAGAACATGAGTAACACCAGAACCAAATAGTATAGAAGGAGCGCAGAACTGTGACTAAACTGTACATGTATTGTCTCTGATCCCCTTGCTATAATCACCTGTCACACTTTTGCCTGATTCTTTGATGCCGAAATTGGAAAAATTAAGAGCATAATAAATCTCCAATGAGCAACTACAATGGAATATTTTCTCAATTCACTGTAAAAAGTTTCTCCGATAAGGTTAAAGTTAACTGCAGTAGTTGCTACTCGGATTCATCTTCTCTCTATTTTGTATTAATCTTATCTACGTATTAATCTTATCTGCGTAGAGATAAGAATAATCTGAGTAGCAAATACTGCAGTTAACCTTAACCTTTATACGGAAAACATTTTGCAGTTTACTCTTGATGACCAACTCTCCTTGCCGATGCAAACTCGCCGGGTACTTAGCGCAAGAGCCACAAGCGGTATCACCTCGGGTATCGCAGCTGCTCCCGAAGATCGCCGTGATTGTTTGACACAGGATTTGAGATGTTCGAGTCTGAGTCGCTACTGGGACTTTTTCTCCTTCTTCCTGAGGATCACTGGCGTGTTTTGGACTTGGTCATATAGAGTATTTGACGGCATTAAACGGATACAACCAGCTGACTTTTATTCCAACGATATTTCGACCATTCTTGGTAAGGGTCCTCTTCAGGCTCAAAGCATGGAAATGAATTCTGCGATGACAGGTTCTGTTTCAGGCATCGTAAGCTGTGATCACCAGGGGCGTCACGACGGAGGGGGGGGGGTAGAGGGCCTCCCCCCCCCCCCCCGATGTTGTCGGCCAGTCGATAAAAATAACCGAGTCGGTGCGAAGTACTGCAATTTTTCGTCAGAACAGTTAATTTTTCCATGAAAACAGTCTTTTTTTTCTGAAAATCGGCGGATTTTTTTCAAAATTGTCATTTTTTATTGAAAACAGCATTTTTTCTTGGAAATTATTTTTTCTGCAGAAACAGTCGGTAAAAATTACCAGTCAGTCGCTAAATGCCTTGTCCCCCCCCCCCAAACATTTTGGCTAGTAACGCCTCTGTAATTTGTTAGCTCTGAGCTTGAAAAGGAGCTTTGTCAAGAGGGAACAAAATATCGATCGAATAGGTCAGTAGACGTATCCGTTCAACGCAGTAAGACATGATTGGCAGTAAGCTTGGGCGGAAGGAATACTTGTTTTCTCAGTTTCAAGCTGTGGATTCACGAACAGGATTTCTTGGCCGGTTTTTCTTCACGTTTATCATGAAATTAACAAGAAAAATTCAACAATGCAAGTTAACCACTATTCAACCACGGAGTTCACTTTTTACTGTGGTATTCTTATATTTGTTCTTCTAACTTGCACTCTTTTCTCTATTAAGAACAAGACGAATGATAACTCTTCTCGGTCGTTAAAAGCCAGCTTAACGTTGACTACACATTCGACCGGGATGAATAAGACAATCCGAGTTAACAGAGTTAACCTCCCGAGGCAACCATTATCTTAAATTGATTTTTTCTTTCTAGCTTCATCATCAGCTTGGTTTTCGCCAACATTACCGTCTCCCTATTCGTCGCCCCTGGCCACCTCTTCGACCTTCTCTACCCTGATTGGTCAATAATCTGGCGTGACACCCTCGCAGGTCTCACGGCGTTAGCCATCGTCACCAGCGTCTTCTCAATCCTCCTCATCTCGCTTGACCGTTATTTCGCCGTTACGAGCCCGTTACACTACAGCATGACCATAACGCGACGGAGGAGCTTATTCATGATTTTCGCCACTTGGCTTACTGCAGGGGTCCTGAGTACTCCCGCTTTTATGGGATACCTGACTGTTACGAACACGAATGAAAGCCGGACGTGGATAGCGTTTCAGGCTCCCGCATCGACCGCTTGGAATTCCACTGGGATTCTCAGCTTCTGCTTCGGAATGGTTCTTACAAATGCAGGCTTTTTACTGCCTCTAATTCTTCTATCCTGCCTTTATTTCCGGATGTATAAAGCAGCGAAGAAAAATAACCAGCGAACTCGCCGGCACAGCATCAGCTCGAATCCGGCGGAGGTCATAAACTTCCATGTACCTGACTCGGATGCAAGTTCAACCCAGGGGATAATGACTCCCAACACGGTGAAGAGAAAACTGAGAAAGCGTTGGGATTCCAGTGCAACCTTTTCGTTATTTACCCGGGAGGAAAGCAAGGCGATTCGAACCTCGGCAATTGTGATCTCATCCTTTTTGCTGTGTTATTTTCCATATTTTGCCATGTGTTTATTAGAAACTCAAATTTTGCGGATACACATATCAAAGCTACTTCGCGTAGCTGTTTGCGCAGTCGCATTCCTTAACTCGGTGCTAAGTCCGTTTATATACGTTTATAGAAATGAATTGGCTCGAACTGAAGCCATTCGTGTTATTTGTTTATGTGCAAAATCGTCCCGGTATCCCGCTTACCGTTCACCGGGTATGCATACCCCGAGAATAGTCCATCGCGAGACGCAGGCCGAGTGCGTTTTAGTTCACGCCTTACCGGACGGGACAAACCGTTGTGAAGTGATTCACTCCACTCCTAAATGGAAATCTCCAATGTGCGGTGTGCGCGAGTCGCAGTTGGGAAAGGACGATCACCGCTCGCCCTGCTCCATGAACCGCTCGTTCTTCCACCCGTCGAGCAACCTCGGTCACCCGATCCGCTTCAGCCAAACGCGGAAGGAAATTAAGTTCGAATTCACACCGGCAGATGACGACGAACAGCTCTGCCGGAAGCGTGTCCAAAGCCAACGAAGCTCGAGTTTTTCCAAAGTACTTCTTGCGCGGAAGCGGTCGATTAAACGTCGTTTGGTCCAGCAAGGAGTGAGCAAATGTGACCTGTCGTTGAACTCGGTTGAACCGGAGAAAAATCCCTCATCGCCCAAGTCACTTAACTATTTAAAAGCTGATGAGAAACTCGGCTGTGAACTGGAAGTTCGCCAGAAGGAAAATCGGAGACCGAGTGTTTCCCTTCCCACCAGTCCTTCCTGTATTCTCAATTATCCCAGCTTTTTGTTTGATGATATTCACCTAAAAAGATGACATGAGGAGCTTTTGTTATGAATGTTTCGGAATACACGGGCATTGACTTTTCTATAGCACGTGGTTGGTTGATGGCTTCCCAGAGGGGGGGGGGGGGGTACAAGAAACTCAGTCACACCTGAATCCTCCATTTTAGGGCAGTGTTCCAAAGATAGAGCATACTCCAACGCATGAGCACGGGTGTTCATGCATTGGGGTACAATTCCCAGTAGCAAAACCCTCACACAAATCTGTTTGAAAAACAAATCTTCATTTAAGGTATTCAGTTCAGCTGATCTGTACTGATATACTGTGCTCTTGCTCAAAAGCACATACCTGCCCCAACGTTGGGGCACTGTGCCTAAGAATTGACGATTTGTGTATGGGTGAGGAAACCATATCAGACCAAGTTGAAAGGTCAAGCATAGCCTACACTGTAAAAAGTTTCTCCGGGTAAGGATTAAAGTTGACTGGAGTATTTGCTAGTGGGACCAATCTTATCTCTACAGAGATCTTATCTCTACAGAGATAAGATTAATCCGAATTAAAGATAAGATTATCTTTTTAGAGACAAGATTAATCCCAGTAGCAAATACTGCAAGATTTTTTTTTTCAGTGTAGTCCATGTAACTTCCGTTTGCTTTCTTTCGATTCTGATCCCCGAGATTCCACCTAACGGCACTACACGCTTGTGCCACTTGCCCCTTTTCGAGGCTTATCGGACTCTTCCGGTTTGAGGTTGACAAGCTAAAAGATTGACGCCAAACCTAATTGTAAATAAATAAAATATTTCCGAGAAGCTTACTGGTCAGAAAGACTAGCTATGCAACATTTGATGCGTTCGGCCATCTAAGCCAATGGTCCTGGAGTCATGTGCGGTTTGTTTGCAGGCAGAGCTGTGATCAAAAATAGTTAATTATCTTTGAAAACCGACCGGAAAAACTATTCCAAGATATCTTTTACTAAAAGAATGGAGGAAAAGAATCAAATAATGCTTTCTCGAATGACAGTTTATGGGACCGAGTCCGTTGGGAAGCTCTCGTGATGGACATTCGTTCGGTTGCTGTAATGGTATACGTGCTGATGGGCCTCTGAAATTGGCTGGTTGATGGACGGATGGCACTTATAAAAAGGAATTAATAGAAGTAGACAAGTAAGTGAGAGTTCGTACCTCAAGAGCCTAAAAGAAGGCACGTTAGAACATCGTTCCTTCCCCTCACCAACGTCTTCACCGTTGCTCATCATAGAGAAAGAAAATGCAGGAGTCGTACTACGCGCGCTGACCCACTCTTGAGCGCGTCCAAAGAACCAATCAGCTTTGTCTCCTACTTTTCCTCAAGGTGGTTACACAGCGATGTAGCCAATCGTAGAGGTAACGAAATGTGGTGTGGCGCGAAGCTACTAACCTCCGCTCGTTCACAGAGGAAAAGGCATCGGGAAATACACGACTCCGCAAGTCATATATAGGGAGACGGAAGTTCCATCGGATTCTTTGTTCTTGCTGTAAGCAAGTCAACTATTGTTGAGGAGAAGTAGCCCCGAAAGTCTAAAATCTCGGTGGCTGCTTCAGACGTTCTACCACTTCCACACGAAGTATAGCGTGCAAGGAGAATAACCCCATAACGCACGATACCTCTACATCACCTTTTTAGACTAGCAACAGTTAGTACAAATGACGATTTATTTATATACCAGAGAACAACTAAAAACAAATAGGAACTCAAACACGAAAACAAAACTCGGAACGTAGACGCGATGACGTTACTTTGGATACGAAAGCCTCATATTCAGATCATCCTACACCTCCAACCACGCAACAGTTGGGTAGGGTACAACTGTGCTTGTTGGTGATAAAGCGTTGTTCAAACTGGTGTAAAAGCGAGGCTTCACCTTCCACGTTTTTCTTCCAGATTCCAGACAGCCGTTTTTGTCGATACGGATCTGGAACCTGAAGCCAGGCGAAGAACGTCACGAAGGTACATAGAGGCAATCTATTCGAGAGATAGAACAATATGCAAATGTCGGAAGGAAAGGGAAAGCAATTGACAGTTCTGACTGGGATGCAAGAAATATTTAAAATGCGAAGGGAACATCTAGGAAATGTTGAAGAATAGCAAAATCAGCAGTCATCATTATCATGAAAATCTGGAAGGATTGGCTTGACTATGCGGAAGCCCCGGACGTCTGGTAATCTCGAAGGTGAAGCCTGGCTTTAATAAGCTGAGTAAGAGTTAGCTTATATAACTATAAGGACGTTACGGGCATGATAAGAAAACAGAAATCGATCTTGTTTTCTCTATAAAATCCACATGCAGCTTAATACACCAATTTGTAGGACGCTTGAACAAAGTATTACCGAACTTTGTGCCTAGGCTACGACCGGAACGTTACTCGCAAGCCTATCTGGAATGACGACGTTATCACATTATCAACGGTTTATAATGACACTCGACCGCTTTCATCCCTTTCCACAACACAAAACGTTAACGCCCACCACATTTAGACGCATGAACACCACCGGGAATGCAATTGTGAGAAGACGTGAATCAACAGTCAAAATATAAGCTTTGCCGTCAAAGTTCCAATGCGTCTTATGATTTATCAAGACATTAAACCACTGGCTTACACAAGACTGCTTTTTCGACAAAATAAACGCCTGAGGCGATACAATTTTGCTACAAAGTTTGATTATCGCATCTACGAAAATAAAACCAAGGCAGTAGTAGCTTATTAAACGAACCTCTGTTTGGTTTAACGTTCGTTCAAAGTCGTTTAATACACTGTCAGAACTTTCATAACAGATAACACGAGGATGCGCGATTTCAACAGATAATGCGTAACAGATAACACTTAGGATGTTATCTGTTGTGTTTCAAAATGTTATGCATAATAACCGTTGCCATCAGGAAGAACCGAAAAGCCGCCAAAAAGTATCTGCTGAATTTTCCGACATAATGTGACGATACAGAATAAAGTCAGTAGATACTTTTTTGACTCTTCCTAACAAAGCGTGTTAAGCATAAATTTCATGCATAACGTTTTCAAACACAATAGATAACATCCGAAGTGTTATCTATTACGGATTATCTGTTGAAACCGCGCATTCTCGTGTTATCTGTTAAGAAACTTCTGACAGTGTAAGAGAGATTGCAGCCTGCCCAACGAAAACGGATAGGAGTACACTGTTAGCAGTTTCATAACAGACAATACAAGGATGCGGGATTTAACAGCCAAAACTTGGGGTGTTATCCGTTGTGTTTGGACACGTCACGCATGAAATGTTATGCATGACAAGCATTGTCAGGAAGAGCCAAAAAATAGCCAAAAAAGCATCTGCTGACTATTTTGTTCAATCCAGCAGATGCTTTTTTGTCGGTTTCTCGACTGGGCAAGATGGTGTAGCGAATCTGGTGCAGGCACCGAGTCTATGGCCGTCAACCGAATAATCAATTTGGTGAAAATATTTCAAAAGTATTTTACAATAGATTCAAACAGAGTTCTGGCGATGAGACGGATAATCATGGAAAATAAGGACGAAGTTGGCAATGCTTTTTGCACGTCCGGTTGATAAGTAAAAAGAATTGAAGATGATTCCAATAAACTGAGAAATAAAACAACACAAAAATGTCAGCATAACACAAACTAATTATTGCTATAGCAAGATAACATACAAATAACGCTACGCTAAACGTGAACATATGAACATATTTTAACATACGCTAAACGTGAACATATTACGCGTCGATAGTATATAGATATATTGTGATATGATTAACTCACGGTATTCAGGCGAAAACGATATAACACTTTAAATAACAAGAACATCGCATGTTAAAAGCTCCAGCGCGTGGCAGTTGTAAATGTGCTTTCAATGGTAACACAATCGTAAGAATTTTTGCGTTAAACGGACACGAACAAAAAAGTCAGCAGAACCGGCAATTCTACTCCATTCTGTAGTCAAATAAAAACAGTCAAATAGAAAACAACACTGGCGAACGGATCAGTAATAACAACTCTTACAAAGAATTAATTTAAACTCCACTGAACTACATATCATGACCTCCCCATCTCCTGCAGTTACGAATCACATACAACCGCTATCGTCTGCTTCCAAAGAGACCTTTTCGTGCACAATATCGAATGAATTTTATATGAAGCTGCATAAAATCAGAACTGCCAAAAGCTTTCCGGAGCGGCGCTGAACTAATGACCCCCCGCCCCTCCAGCGTCTTCCGAAGCCTATTAGGCTAATGGGTTTTCATCCAATGTTTCTATTCAAAAGGTCAGTTAATTTCTTAGGAAACAAAATTTGGTGACTGGTGATTCCAAACATGTTTCAAATTAAAACATTCTATAAGTTTTCAGCTTGGGTGGATAGTCTGGTAGAAATTTTGAATAAAAGCGAACCCCAGTCTGAGATCCCACGAAACTTTGTCACTAATCTACCAAGTTGGATATTCTGCGGTACAAATGAATAGCTAGGGGCGAGGGGGAGCAGGAGGAGGGAAAACGGCAATTGCTTTCGGTTCACTCTACGGCCATTCGTAAAATTCTACTTCCCACCTATAATGACATTAATCTTGACATGTCAGTCAGCACGTATACAGTTTTCCGTACGAACATTAGAAACAGGGATATGGTTCCAAAAAGAGGGGCGTTAATTAGTCCACTTTCATCCCCTCTCTAATAAGTTTGGCTCTCTTTACCATGTCCGGTGATTTCCCTGATTACAATTGCTAGGCTGTTGCTATCTCTAAGGACCTAATTCCAACAGGGAATGAACTAAGGCTTCAACAAACCATCGCTGAGATGCGAAACGAAATGAAAAAGAACTCGACAAACAGAGGGTGCGTTCCAGCCTAATGCCAACAGTAAACACAGGGTAGGGTGCAAAACTGGACGATATTGGAAGAGCCCCGGGAAGTTGGAAACTTTTACGAACTCCCATCAATGCTATCGTTACTTTGAAGCAAATAACTTTTTGTCCAAATAGGTCTAATAAGCTGAATAGCGCTACACTATTTCGTTCTGGTGTCACTCATGTTTTGCGAAAGAAAGAGATAAAAAAGATGAGATCATGTTATTTTAAATATGCAAAGCACCTGCTCCACTTGTCGAAATTATGCCATAACCATACTTTGACGGAGAAGTTCAAAATTCAAGATGAAAGTGTTACCCTTTTGGATGTTTCTTCGTCGCTATCAAAAATCATTGACAACAGAACCCAACCAGCGCACGACCTTCTACACTGCTTCCTGGCCGACGATTGAAATTAAGTGTCTTTTTGTGTATGTTTATGTGTTTTTATTTATTTTCTTCATTTACTCCGCTTTCTGAAAACAAAAATGTGTATGTGTTTTATTTATTTTCTTCATTTACTCCGCTTTCTGAAAACGGCGGGTGATAAATAAATTACTTACTTACTTACTTATAGGCGATGTTTAACACGCCTGTTCAGACAAGATCTCAATATGTTCTTATCGATACAGCGTTCGGCGTTGCCACGCTGATGCAAATTTTCGAGCTTCTAAAGATCAGAAAAAGTGTTCTTAAGTACACGAATACAATTTGACATTCTTTCTATTGTAAAAAGCTGTTAAATTAATGGACGAATGGGCATTGGTCCTCGAACTAATAATAAGCAGCCGGTACAGAACAAAATGTGTTCTTTTGGAGAAAAGTTCTTTCTTCAGCTTCCAACAAAGTAGAACTTTAGTGCTTCCCGTGGCAACCCTGACGACGCTGCTCCTCTCCGAGGCCAGCTGGCAGAACCAACCAAGCGACCTGATTGGCTCTGTATAAGGGAAAATAGAGCCTGGCTCTATTCTCCTTGTTCACCTTATTATAACCCGCCCCGAGGAAAAGAGGAGTCTGTCATAAGCCTTATACGCCGTAATACACCTTACAATACTTATTCGGACAATGCTTTATGCCCTCGATGCCCAACAACGGTTCCAAACTCCCCAACTTTATTATTCGCTGAGATCTGCAAGATCGATCACAAAGGTTAAAACAAATTGTGGCGGGTAGAAACGGTTTCTATAGTAGCTTTGTCGTTATTTCTGATAACAATGTGACACCAGAATTCTAAGAAGAAAGGGAAGATTCTAGGCGCATGTGCTTGGGATGACGTAATGTAGCCTTGGGTGGATTGGCAATATCCTGGAGTAGACCATGTAAAGACCATCCCGATTATTGAATTTTAACTGTATTTTTTGTTTTGTTGTTTGGTTTCTTTCTCCTTTTTTTATCTTTTACCACACTCCATCTTTACTCAGACTGGTTATAAATAAAAATTTAATTTAATATAATACACACACATGTGATCCTGGTGTAAGTTATATCAAGAGGGAATCACCGATTAGGCTTTCGGTTAATACCGAGTCGCGCATTAGCCCCGAGGAAAAGCCAACTAGCAGTCAGCACGAAAGTCGAAAGCCAAAATCGACAAACTTGAGGAAGTTTGACAAAACATAAATGAGCCATGGTAGACCACACAAAGAGGCAGAGGCATTTCAAACAGCTTTATACACGGCTAGACATAAGATGAATCAAAGGTAGCCGAACAAAACTGGTTAAACGTACACCAAAATGCAACATGTCATTGTTTACTTTATGCTAGCGCATCTACCGGAACTGATCTGGAAAGAGTTTTCTAAAGAGCGTGCAGTGCCTATATCAGTGATTAATTCTACGTCCTTTTTCGTTTCATCCCTTCTCCTTTCCGAGATTTGGAGCTTGCTGCGTAATGGTTACCCTTCCTGACGCTTACGAGAAGCCCATTGGTAGAAACACCGTTTATGGAAGTTTTCCCTGTTTCTCATTAAACCCAAGGGTCCCAAGGGAGGATGGGGTTGTATCGATGTCACTACTGTCAACTCTTACGATGACTCGACGCCCAGGAGCTGGAACTCCTGTTCGCGGGGGCATGTGTGTTTGGTCTGTAATCTTTTTGTGTATGTTTATGTGTTTTATTTACTTTCTTCATTTACTCCGCTTTCTGAAAACGGCGGGTTATAAATAAATTACTTACTTACTTACTTACTTTTGAAAAACGGCAGTTTATGTTAGAATTCTGGAAGAGAGATTATGTCTAGTGCAACTTCATTTTGTTTGACAGTGCAAAACGGATACGTCAGCTGAAATTTTATTACAGCTATATTCGGCCCTTCTTGGCAAGGGTCCTCTTCAGGTTCAAAGCCGCTCAAGCTGGAAAAACGAACTTCTGGAAAGCACTTTGTGACTGATAGGCCCCGACGAAAAATTTGTAGCCTGCGTAGTAGTATGGTAGTAGTACGAAAACGTTGCATGTAATACTATGTAATAGCAAATAATACTATCATTTAATGTGCCTTAGACTGGTCCAATCTTATGTAGTAGTATCCAGTAGCATCCTATCTTGCCATAGTGGCATCCGGTCTTGCTAATAGCAGCATAGCATGTAGTAGCATCGTTAGTACTGCATGCTACTTTTTCGTACTACTTCATAGTACTATTTTGAGATAAATTTTTCATCGGGTAGTGCAACTTCATTTTGTTTGACAGTGCAAAACGGATACGTCAGCTGAAATTTTATTAGAGCTATATTCGGCCCTTCTTGGCAAGGGTCCTCTTCAGGCTCAAAGCCGCTCAAGCTGGAAAAACGAACTTGTGGAAAGCACATTGTGACTGACAGGCCCCGATGAAAAATTTGTAGCCTGCGTAGTAGTATGGTAGTAGTACGAAAACGTTGCATGTAATACTATGTAATAGCAAAGAATACTATCATTTAATGTGCCTCAGACTGGTCCAATCTAATGTAGTAGTATCCAGTAGCATCCTGTCTTGCCATAGTATCATCCAGTCTTGCTAATAGTAGCATATAGTAGTGTGCAGTAACACGGTAGCCTTGAAGTAGAAGCATGTAGTAGTATCGTTAGTACTGCATGTTACTTTCTCGTACTACTTCATAGTACTATTTTGAGATAACTTTTTCATCGAGGCTCCTCCTCTAAAGGCGGGGCCACCTATTACCTCTCACCTGTCACCACATGACTCCTCCCACAAGTTCCTTTTTCCAACTTCGAGCGGCTTTGAGCCTGACGACGACGCTTGTGGCCGAAATACAGTTCTAATAAAAATTTAAGCTGACGTATCCGTTTTGCACAGCAAATACGATTCGCAGTCAGCTTGGGCTGAAGGGTGATCTACAACTCTTTTGTGGCTACGGTGCACGCAAAAATACACACGCAAAATTGGCTTCACTGTGCGGAAACCTGAATGCGATGCGTCAAAGTTTTGGAGCGAAGGCGGAAATGCGCATCCGGGTGCGACAATCGGACTGTGTGTCGCACGTATATTAAGGACCGTTCAAGCTTACGTTTACGGCGCAGAATTCCTGAATTATTCTTGCTATCCGCGAATATCTGTGGTAAAACTTTCATCCCGCCAGGCTTGCTGTAGTAAAAATTAATAGGAACGGGTTCTATTTTGTGTGTTAAAAGTTATACATGACCAATCACAGCGTGCGTTTCCATCATGTGACAGTTAAGGAAGAAACAGAGAAACGGATAAGGAGAGATATTTGTAATATAATTTGAAACTGAATGAGCTCTTTGAATGGAAAGTCAGTCATACTATACAGCTTATTGCGTTTTGACAACTATAAGCTTTTACCTTATCTGAAACAGTTACAGCAATCCTGGTAGGCTCAAAACTAGATCCAGGAATCTATATTGTTCCAACAGACACAGCAACAAATATTATACTGAATTTGTACAAAACCGGTCAAGGCTTACCTAAAATTCCACATTTCAGGATGTTCAGTGTCCCTAAAGTCATCAAAGGTTAGGTTCTCTTGAGATTTATTGTCAGGCTCCAGGCTCCGTGTTGTTAATTTGCGCATACGTGGACGTACAACTTGATTTTCAAGTTGAATGGAAGAGGAGGATAAGGCTTGCAAGGCGAAGTATTTTTATTCATGTTACAACACAAGCGTGAACGGTCCTAGTTATTCGCGAGTTTTGTATTTTCTTTGCCATTTCGAAATCTATCTAACAGGTAGCTTAAAGCAAGTTGTAGTGACAAGATATTCTTTCAACACCCAGGTTGAATTACCAATCCCTACCAGGCATATACTACTGAAGCAGGCGTCCTAAACCAAGTGGTCCAGAAAACAAAAGTTTTTCCGTGAGCTGCCAAACTTGACACTTCCCTAATCATTAATCCCCCCTCCTCCAGCTGGGGAAAACGCTTCGAGGAAGTGCGGGAAATTAAACAGCTGGATCGATTTACGCGGCGTTGAAATTAAAAGCTAAGTGGAACAAATTTGAATGTTGCGATTGCAAGAAATGCGGATTTTCGGACTTCACGGGACATTATCTTCTTCGGACCTCTTGTTTAGAACGATTTTAAAAGATCTGGAAATTACAGAAAATTCCCAGTAGTTTGCAGTATCCACAATACGAGAGCATCGTGGACAACTCCTGGCAGTTAAACGACGGCTTGGCTAAACTAATCTTTTAAACCTAGGAAAAAAACTTGAAGATATACAGTGGAAAATTTATTTTATATTTTTAAAGATTGTTGGGTTAAAGTTCAATATTATTCGAAGAATAAATTTCATGAAATTTAGTAAATAATATTTAAAGATTATTATTAGGCTAGATGACATTAATAAAAAAGATTAGGTTAAAGGATATTATGCTTTTTATATTATTCTGCTTTTTATATTATTCCTAGATCCCTTACGGGATTATAAGCTACTGAAACCCCCGCTTGGGTACTGTTGTGCCCACGGACTTGTAGCGCTGTATCTGCCACGCCGAGTTTTAACAGTCACACGGCGCAAACTTCGTTGAAAGCTTCAAGGTCTGCCGATAACTCTTTCACACATAAGGACATGAGAAGCTTAAAAGTATTGTTCTTCTTCTTTGAAGACATGGTAGACCATCGGGTATACCTTCTGTTTTCTACTTCTTTCGTTTCGCTTGGTTTTCAAATATGTTGCGTCCAGCCGCCGTGTCGGAGAGCAGGAAGGCTGGATAGAGTCGACAAGCGCTAACAGGAAAATTGCTAATTTCTCGTGGGAGCTAGGAACTAATAGATTCGAAGTCGAAGGCTGGATAGAGTCAACAAGCGCTAACAGGAAAATTGGTAATTTCACATCGGAACTGGGAGGTAAAGATGTTTTCGAAAAAACATATTTATGAGCCATTGAATCGTGAACAGATCGTTTCTAGTAAGAGTCGTGCTTTAAGTTAGGACTTAATGCCGTCGAGGGATGAGGGGACTTGTCATCAAGCCGGTGTCAAGTCTAGCTTGGAAAATGTGGACATATTGCTACCCGGGTATATAAATAGTCATTTAAAAAAAAGAAAAGAAAAAAGATTTGCAGTGAAAGATTTGTATATTTCGCAATGAAACGTAGGATCCGGCATAACCGACGATGAAAAATCAGTCGTGTTATCCGAAATCGCGACTAAAAGGCGTTGCAAAAAAATGGCATGAGACTGAGACCCAAACACAGGAGTCAGGGGAGCTGAGAACGAATAAACGAACAGAAGCACACGACTGCATGATATTGCATAGCTAAACAGTTACTTCATCTAAACCTTTCAACTCTACTACGGCATCACTCACTGTAACCATCCATAAGGGATCATCTGTAGGTTATGATTGTTTTGAAGTCGATTGGTTCTCGTCGCACCATCAAGCGTACCCTGTAGCATCCGCCTTCACACCTCTCTGAAAAAGAACGAAGAACATAAATTTCTCCTAGTGGTGAACGCCTGAACTACACAGGATGAATGAACGGATGGATCGACGAACACGATTGGTTATCATCGCACCATCAAGCGTACCCCGTAGCATCCGCCTTCACACCTCTCTGAAAAGGAACGAAGAACATTCTCCTAGTGGTGAACGCCTGAACTACACTGGATGAATGAACGGATGGATCGACGAACACTATGGAATTCGATAGCGCTGTTGCTATGTCAAGACGTATATGAAGAGAAAAACTCAGAGTGGAGTAAGGGCGTATCCTAAGGAAATAACAAGAAGAAGAGAAATGAGCATGTGGAATCTTAATACTCTTGATGACCAACTCTCCTTGCGGATGCAAAATCTCCGGCCTCTCCGGGTAGCTAGCGGAAAAAAGGCAGAAGTGGTGTCACAACTGCTGCCAAAGATCGCGGTGATTGGTTGACAAAGGATCAGAGTTTGAGTATTAAGGACACGCTTACTCTTTCTTCCCGAGGATAGCTGGAGTGTTTTGGACTTACTGGGGGTACGCGAGACCCTTGCAAGGGGTACGCGAAGGAACCAAAATTGATTTAGTCTGTAGCTTCAAAATCTCGCCTCGCTCATTTTTGATTGCCGAAAGCCTGATATCACCAGCCAAAATGAATCTTAAGGGGCAAGGTATTTTTACTTGCCGAAAGGTCATTTTTACCGACTGTTTTTTTTTAAGTAACTGCTTTTACGAAAAATCGAGGCGCTTCGCGTTGTCGTGTTGTTCGTGTTGTCTACTCGTGCGTGACGCCTCTGATTACAAGCCGTGGTGAAAGTCAGTGAAATAAATGTTGATTCAAAAACAGCTAGCCTACTGCCGTAAAATCTCTTCCTGTGTCAAACTATACTGTTTCAAGAAGAATCGAAGACATTGCAAGTGATATTGTCATTCAGGTTGCGAACTAAGCTAACGAACAAGTTTGCGATGCAGCTTGATGAAAGCACGGAGAACATCAAAACCAAACACAGAAACAGACTGTAAAAAATTATGCTGCTAATGACGTCGAGCCGAGATTTGACAAAATATTTTGCTACAAACCAGCCTGTAGTGATTGCCTCATTGATTTTGTATATATTTTTACACATGTATCATTCATGATAATATCTATCGTCTTTTTCACGTTCTGAAAAAGGGGGTACGCAATCTTTTCGAACCTTATTTAGGGGTACGCGGTACGAAAAAGGTTGGAAACCACTGATAGAGTATATCCTCCAATGTCTGCAGTACGGAATATCACAAGAGCAAAAAAGCCAGGTTTCACCTTCCAGATTTTTCTTCCGGATTCCAGACAGCCGTTTTCGTCGAGACAGATCTTGAAGGTGAAGCCAGGCCAAAAACGTCTGGAAGTCCGGAGTGTTGGACCCCAGAGGTGCCATTGAGGCAACCCGGCCGAGAGACACAAGAAATTTGCAAATGAAGAAAGAAAAGGAAAAGTAATTGACAGTTGTGATTAGGATGCAAGAGATATTTGAAATGTAAGGGGACCACTAAGAAATGTTGAAGAATAGCAAATTTAGCTGTCATCATTATCTTGAACATCTGGAAGGGTTGGCTTGACTATGCTGAAGCCCCTGACGTCTGTGAATCTGGAAGGTGAAGCGTGGTTTCACCTAACATAGCCTAACCAACAGGTCGTACTGTGTTTTACAGGCTGATAAGAGGACTTTATCGACGTCATATTCGTCTGCCAGCTTGACAGAGCTTGAGTCAGGTATTGTCCAGAACCTAAGCTACACTTTTGCTGAGCTTGTGCGTAAAGCCCCCTGGTTTAACTAACGCTACGGCGGTCAGAGAACATCTTTACCCTCTTGGCAGCCAACCTTATTTTCCGCAACCTAACAATTTGGAGGCATCTGTTGGGGCCACACTGGGTTTTAAATATACGTATATATATATACATTATTGCTGTATGGTGGTGGTTTTTTTTTTAATTTCTTTGTTATAGTTCCTGGGTGCAAGCCGATTTAAAAGTTAATAAATAAAAAGGAAGCCAAAAATGATCAAGTAGGACGAATCCAAAATAACGACCAAGTAGCAAAGACTCAATTGAGAGTATCCTACTTTTCTATGACCTATGATTATCTATGTCTAGGCTGATCATATCAGATATGACGATGATTACGGATTTTCCTTTAGAGTCGACTACCCTGGAGATTGAAGTATTTGCATGTCACAAAACTTTACACAGGAATAATTGGATCGATTCTGGTACCGAGATGAACCCTTCTCGGACCACTCAATTCGTTTCAGGGGTTCGGCTGATAGTCTCAATTTTTTCAAGGCCGACTGACGTAAGAATCACGTCTTCTCATTTTTTGTTTCTTATCATTCACCAGATAAGCATCTTTTTTCTTTTCTTGCGCTTCGCCGGTCGAACGCATTATTAATGCACTAGATTAAGCGCCTTATTTCGTGGCGTTAGCGTTGGTCCTTTATCCCACAGTAATGGGGGCTAATAGGTCACGCTTCCCCAAGCGCGGATTCGATTTGGTTAGTTACTGTCCCCCTCCCCCACGCACTCTCTAGGTTTGATTGGATCAAAGGTGTCGCCGGAGGATGAACAGTAAGAGTGACAGGGAACTGCGGCGTTGTAATTTAGGTCCCCGCAACTGATTTGGGAATTAGGATTACATTACCTTCCCCATCAGCTTTAGACGTGACTAATGCTGCCTTCATATTGGAGCGGATGTCTTTCACATTGAGCTACGAAAAAGACTATGATCAAAGTCTATTTTTCAATTCTCAATTCTTTTGATCTACGTTTTTCTGTTTCGGATCTGATTGATAGTGTACATGGATGTATCCCTTCCTAATTGTAAGATGATTATCCCTAGTTTCGCTGATGATACTCATTTTACTGTGGCAGCTAAGACCGCATCCGATTTAATAGCAACAATGAAAAAGGGTATGGCATGTATAAGTGGATGAGAGCAAATATACTTTCGTTAAATCATAGTAAACCAGGTTTCGTTCTGTATGGTAGATCTTCTAACTTTTACCCATTGATTGTAGATGTACAAATGGATAGCTACGCTACGAAGTGTACTAATACTATACGATATATTGGAGTTATTTTGGATGAATGCCTTAGTTTTAAAGACCATATTTCCCGTATGGAAAATCTACACCTCGAATCTAGGTCAAAACGGCCTCGTACATTTGCAACACAAACTAGGCCGTTTTCGCTCTCGTTTTTCACCTCAAATCTGGGTCAAAAAGACCTCGTGCACCTGAAGCACAAACTAGGCCGTTTTCGCTCTCGTTTTTAACCTCAAATTTCGTTCAAAACGACCTCGTACATTTGAAACAGAGACTACCTCGTTTTCTCTCTCGCCTCATTTAGTAACGATTGCCAATTCCACCTCGTATATTTGAGACAAAAACGACCCTGTTTTCTCAGTAAGCATTACGAGGTCGAAACCAAATAATGTTGGTAAAAATCGCCCTTGTACATAAACAAAAGTTCGTATCCATTGATCTATTATAGAACTGAGTTATCCAGACAGAAGACAACCAAGAACCAAGTAGGGCCGAAACCTTCCTGGTGTATTAACTATGGACCCAAAAATTATACTAATTTCCCCAAATTATCGATTAGATAGCTCGAAATGTTGGAATGATGAGAAAGTTAAAAATATATTTCCTAATTCAGTGATCAGATTAATTTATTTCTCTTTAGTTCGCCCTTACTTGGTGTATTGTGTGAGTGTTTGGTCCAGTATTTTCTCTGTTCATTTGCAATAGTTACGTGTAATACAAAATATGGGACTACGCGTGTTGTCTGGGGATAGAAATAGAACGTCGGTAAGATCACGATATATACAGTTAAATATTATTCTTTTGTCAGGGCTTGGAAAATTTTACCGTTCTTATGTTTAAGTATTTTTCGAACCAGGTTCCCAATTGTTTTTTCAATATGTTTATTTCTGGAGGTGCGTACATAATTATCCAACGCGTAACGCTAGTAACATACGAATGCCATAGGTTGTTAGCACGAGGTCACTATTTTCATTACGTCATGCTGGTCCGAATGTATGGAATAAACTGCCAGAATCCTTAAGAAGGTCAGAGAATCTGTGTGAGTTCCGTCGAGATCTTAAAACCCTATGTCTTCACCAGCATGCGTTTTAAACTGTCACTATTTTGATTTGAGTCGTTCTCAGGTTGACCCAGATTGCATTATATTTTGTATCCATATATTTTATTTATTTGATTGGTTTAGTTGTTTTTTGGAGACGGGATTATGGTGTGTATAGTTTTTTTTTCTTTTCTTGGGGGGGGGGGTGTTTGCCCAGGAACCGAGTAAGTGCATAATTTTGTTTCTTTTTTTCTTTTCTCTTCTTCTCTTTTTTCTTCTTTCTGTCTTTATTGTAGTGTTACGCAAGTTAATCTGTCAAAGGGGTTTGTTAAACCTCTTATCAAGTGTAAACTTCTGGAGGGTTTTGTAGTTCCTACTATTTTTCCCAATAAACCCCATATCTAATCTAAAAATCTAATCACAAGACCTGTCGAGATCACAACATTATCTGCGGAACTCATCACACTGCAGGTCAGACGGAATCTTCCGCACCTTCACTTCGGTGCTAAAACACTGTCAGTTCCCCGAGTAGGTCCCATCGTAACTACAGAAAGTTTCCGAAAGAGTTCCTAAATTGCCCCCCCCCCCCCTCTTACAAGCACAAGAGATATCGAAGTAGTTTTGTTTCACTTTTTGGGGGCTTCACAGCATCTAGTAAAATTAGTCATTATTGTCGTTATGTGATTTTGCCTCAACAAACAAGAACTGGAAGCTGATATGGCAGTGGCAAGGGGCATATTGGGTCAGAGGATGAAAGTAGGAATTCGTCAATTCGTGGGTTTGTGGTAGCAAAACCCTTGAGATAAGAATGATCATGGGTCCTTGGAAATCATGAGAATCTATCGTTTGGTAATGCATGTGGCTGTGATGATGCACACTTTAAAGGCGCTAGAAATTCGTCTGTAATCAAAATTCCTGAAGCAAAAATGATGATGATCTCATCGGGAGCATATTTTTCTCAAGAGTACTGTCTGTACTTTAAGGAATTCACTTGTAAGCAAAACCCTTGAGGTAAAAATGATCACAGGCTCATGGGGTCACGAAAATGGATATTTGCTTAAAGGAGTTTTTGTACTTTGCGGTTAGGGAAATGACAATCTCTAAGCCAATCTTGTCATGTCTCTAATCACCGTCCTAGCACATCTGGGAACATTTCAAACGATCACTAGAATGCCAGACCCCCCCCCTCAACTCCCTCCAGAGTCCCCGAATCCGGACCGGTTCTTTCACTGATGTAACTAGAGTTTGTGCTTGTTCTTCCAACCTAATTTCATCCCATTCACTCCACTCTAAGCGTGTCACAAGATATTCGGTTCTCCCCTCCAACCCCCTCCCAACATTCGTCGGATCAGCTCTGGATTTTGAATAGGCCTAGGATATTTGAGACACGAGATCTTTCCGGATATCAAGGGTTAGAGACTGTGCAATGAACAACCTGAAGGCATTGAAGAAAGAGCTTTTGCATCACGAACCAGAAACTAACAGCGCGTTTTGTAGGCCGTCTTCACGTTATCGCCAATAGCTCACAGAAACAAGCCCAAAGACAAGTCCTTAGTGACGTAGCCTATCCGGAGAGATGAGATACACAAGCTAAAGTTCAGTTTCGCCGAACTTCGTATCAAGTCAAAACTTTTTTAGTTGGCCATTATTGACCTAGAGCGCTTGTCAGATAAAGTGTAACTTAACAGCAAACCATGTGCAAAAAGGGAAGGGTGACATTTTCTTGATGCTGTGTCTGACAACGTGGCACGAAAAGGGCAAAACAAAGGACACTGAGAATTCCATGAGTGGGCGAGAAAAACAACACTATAACAAGCGCTGAACCGGAACTTGGAACGCCAAGGACATTAATCACGACAGCGAAGTTCAAAATGTGAAAACTTTTTGCAGCCAACTTCTGTAATCGATTCCGACAAGAGAAATGCGAAAGAACGATTACGGTTTAGATGTGATTACATCTATATACCTACTCTGACCTTTCTTCAGAACCAATAGGGTTAATGTAGGCCTTAAAGGACACCTGAGTGAAGAGTACCAAGTATCATCCCGATCTGTATGACTTCCGTTAACATTGCCTGAAGAAAACCCGATTCCAAGCTATGATTTTCGCTCCATTTTATATCTGTCCTTGTTTCAGTACTGAACAATTTTAGAAATGAACAAATGTCTCCAATCATCCCTTCTTCTGGAATATTTTTTAACCAGTTAAGCCGAGACGTATATCTAAAAGAAATTCCAACACGATCCGGCCAGCGCTGTACAAGACTTGAAGGGAGCGCTTTTTGTCTTAAAGTCTTCATGTGCAAACCTCCAGAAACAAACATCCTTATTTTGAAAACGTCACGCTCTGGAGAAAAATGCTTTCCGTGGCCATGTCTGTAAATGCATTCTCCATGGTGTGTTCAAGTATGGTTTCATTGTTCAGGTGTCCTTGAAACCAAGGTCACTTCTCCCCCTCTTGAAGATTCAAAGAGTTAATCATAAGCATTCTAGCACTTGCAACGTCTAGAACTCCCCCACAACCAACCCAAGATGAAGCCACGACTCGATCCGACCACTGGGTTATCTAGCGGAGCGAGTCGGAAGCGCCCGACATGGGGAAGATGGAATCATAGTTTGACTTTGGACCTAACAAAATGTCTCTGTTGTAGCAGGCATATGAAAAATGTATAGACAAATTAAACAAATTATCTGCATTATCGATTCCTTTAAGTATTCTGTTTTCTGTTTTTCCTTGTTAATTCCCGTAAGTCCAAAAATTTAAGGATGTAAATTAGATCACAATAAAAAAAAAACGCCGTAAATTATACAAAATTCGTTATAGTGATTTCTTGAAGATTCTGAAAATGAGCTAAATAATACTCAGCATCCGAGACAAAAAAATGTGAAACTGGCCGATGATTTCTTCTTCCGACATATCTAAACGTCGATATGGTGATATACTTAGTGGTTTTAATCCTCTAACACGCCACTCGACCTTCTCGAAGGTTTTAGTAATCTTCTGACCAGCGCCAGGAGATCAATGGTTAGTTAGCAATGGCGGATTGGCGCTCAGGAGTGAATTGTGTTCAAGTAATTCGTGGATGACTTTGGCTACCGTGAGGATTTCAGGGAAAACAAAGGTAACAGTGTGTTCGTAAAAATCCGACCATCGAAAAACGATGGTGTCTCCCACCTTCTCGGCCCACGTGAATCAAAGACTTTAAAGCTGCTTGTGAAATGTATAGTGACCGGTTACTGACATCAACCATTTATACAAAATAGTGCACATTAATTGCAAAGGGACAGAGAGGTCGGGACAAGACATAGTCTTCTATACAAGTGATCAGGTAACCAGTCCATTAGTTGGCTTGCTTCCGAATAAAACTTCAGGTGCCGGACACCTTCCGCGTTGCCACACTTCTTTCCCTATTACCAATGCGAGTTTTATGGTTACGGACAGTTACAAGTACTTCTGATTCTGAGGGATGGACAAAATGCTGGTATGGTGTCGGAGTACCCGGAGTTCGTTGTGTCCTTCACCGTTGTGTTCGGCATAGGTCTGACATGGAATGAAGTTTTATTTGGGAGCACGCCAACTAAGGGACTGGTTACTTGATCATCGGTAGCCTATATCTTGTCCCGATCAGAGGCTTTTTTTTTGGGGGGGGGGGGGGGGCAGGGTATTTACCGAATGGCTGGTCATTTTTACCGACTGTTTTTGCAGATAAAAACGACTGTTATTGAGAAAAAACGACTGT
The DNA here is from genome assembly GCA_023053575.1 of Branchinecta lynchi. Classification (NCBI taxonomy): domain Eukaryota; kingdom Metazoa; phylum Arthropoda; class Branchiopoda; order Anostraca; family Branchinectidae; genus Branchinecta; species Branchinecta lynchi. The sequence goes on from JAKZAP010000017.1 coordinate 1,417,878, forward strand.
GATGACGAAATTTTACGCGAAACTGACTGTTTTTTCTACAGAAAATCGACAGTTTCCAAGAACAGAATAGACAGTTTTTACGAAAAATCGTGGCGATTCGCGCCGTCTCGGCTATTTTTTACCGTAAATATTCGTTTAGGCCAAGCTGACTTTGAAATATATATTCGATATTTCGGCCCTTCTTGGCAAGGGTCCTCGTCAGGCTGCTGACATAAAGCTCTTGAAGAATCGTAGCTGACGTATATCCGTTGTAAACATTGTCTGAATATATTTTTTACCGACTGGCCGATAATATTTGGGGGGGGGGGATCCCCTCTCCCTCCCTAGTCGTGACGCCCCTGGTCCCGTTCCCTGCGTTCCTTTGCAATTAATGTACACTATTTTGTATAAACGGTTTGTGTCAGAAGCCGTTCATTCCACATTTCACAAGCAGATTTAATCTTTAAGAGGGGGAGAAGCGAACCGGGTTTTAAGGCCCAAACTATCCCGCCCTGAACAAAGGTCAGAGCAGGTATATAGATAAATAATAAAACTCTAAACCGTAATCGTTATTTGGCATTTCTCTTGTCGAAATCGATTACAGAAGTTGGCTGCAGAAAGTTTTCACACTTTGAACGCAATCTTCGCTATTTTCCTTGGCGTTCGAAGTTCCGGTTCAGCGCATGTTATGTGTTAGTCAAAGTCAAGGTGTTCCAATATACATATTAACTAAGAGAATAATTAAAAAATAGTTTTGAATACAAAAATCAACGGGGGATTTGTTCTATCGCGAGCGAAGGGGGGTATGATATCCGAGATGTGGGAGTGCATCAGAACAGCCTATACATTTACAATTTAATTTAATTTAATTTATTTATCACCCACACAATACATGAAGTAAATATGGTGGAGTGGGAATAAGTAAAGAAACACAAAAAACAAAAACGAAATATACACAAAACCAACGAAACAAACGGATAAGACGGTGGTGAGGGGATAGGCGCGCATAAGCCGTACCGAAGAGTTTTTTTCAATGGTTGGATGAGTCATTTATCTTTGTACACCCGACCCCAGCAACAGGTCCGATCTCAGTGGAACTCAATCCCATGTACCAGTGGTGGGGAGTGAGAAACCAATTGGTATTTCTCCTTTCCATTTCTTCTTTTATCACAGCCCCTGTCATATCTTGCAATCGTGCGCGAGGGAAAAGTACCTACCGTCAGATAAGCCGCCTGGTGGACCACGCACCAGCACCTCAAGTTGTCGATAAACCTCCCCCTATTGCTGAGTTGGTAGGCACACAAACCGAATGATTTTGCTGGCTGAGGGATCCATCCTTAGAATGCTAGGGCTTTGAAACGTCGAGGTCAAAATGTGGCAAGCAAAGGCCAAAAGCTCCTTTGTGATATATGCCGAACTCTCAGGCCTAACCGGATGGTTTAGTATCGGAGTAGTCCACCACTTTTGCCGAGGACAGCAATGGTCCGACTAGGCCTACTAGAAAATGGATATTGTTTATCCATACTTTGAATACTCCTCGTATATTTTTTTTTCGCCCCTTTTTTCTTCTTTTTTTCTATAGAAAAAAGACCCATCCAACCTCTAAGTAGGACTCCATATCTACCTTCTAGTGACCACGATCGCCCACCGACTGATCGGCTAAGCCTTTCGCGTCCGGCATAGTGATACAAATCTCAGGCCTAGCCGGATGGTTTAGTATCGGAGTAGAGTCCACGACCCCCACCCAATCCTCAGTCTCAAACCCCAAACCCAAACCAAAAGTACTGACAGAACTTACCATATTAAAATTAGAGTACACTGCTGTGACTTACTATTACCAAAACGTCATAGAGTACAATCAAAATTGACTGAAACCAACAACAAGTAAAATCCGACGAAATAAAAAGGTCTAAAGCATGAGCACAAAAACAAAGCACACAAAGAAATAAACCAAAATGGGATCCCAAAAATGTAATATTTGTTGGACTTCTTGATCCAGATAATTGAATGTTGTAGATTTCCAAGTCTTCACCAGACCCCTTTAACATTTTGCTATTTATCCATAACCCACTGCTTGAATATGTACTAAAAATAATGTTACTGTTTTGGAGTTTTTTTGCAACTTACGGCCAAACAACTAATCGGATGAGAAAATCAAGTTCAGATATGGATTCAGCAAGGATGTTTACTCTAATATCACATCCTAATTGACTTTAGAAAGGTCTTTTACTTTGACAAAATTCCTCGTATTTTAGACGCATTCCTATTTTCATATTGGGATTCAGCGTGTCTTCTTACCCCTAAATCGAGCTTTTGATGCAAAAGCTTTTTCATTAGCTTTTAAGAATATTTAATTTCGTCCCTTAATCTGAAACCCCTCCCCACCCCTAAATATACAGTTTTGGGGCCCATCTACGAACTTGACCTGTTCCTTGACCCAAAGAATCTCTTAAAGAATCCATCAAAATATCTCTTTCCCTTCGCAAGTTATCGTTTTCACAGACGGACGGACAACTCTTACGAAGTCACAGGCATCCCTCCATTTACGTTTTGGGATCCCAACAAACACCATGATAAAAATATATATTCAGGGGTAATAGATTCTTAATATTAAACGCAGCAAAGCCTTTCAAACTGGGATTTGTGTGTTCCCCACCCACAGGAACAACCCAAGCACGTGTCTGAAATGACATATATTCCCCCTCCGCTCGAAGGACTTTAATCGCTGCAACATTTTTTTCAAGCGGTTCTTTTATTACAGGAGTCAGTCGAAAGCATTCTAGAAATACTCTTGATGACTATCTCTCCTTGCCGATGCAAAATCTCCGGCCTCTCCGGGTAACTAGCGGAAGAAAGGCAGAAGTGGTGTCACAGCTGCGCCCAAAGATCGCGGTGATTGATTGACAAAGGGTTTGAGTCGTGCGGACACGCTTACTCCTTCTTCCTGACGATCACTGGCGTGTGTTGTACTTAGTCATATAGAGTATTGCTTTGTTTAGTTTAACGTCCAAGTCGCGAATACAAACCAGACTAGGACACACCCTTGGACAATTCGGAAGCACCCTCATGGACAATCATGGACTCGAAATAGATCTTAAAAAAAATAAGATACGAATAAAAACATTTAGCGAGCAGGCTACATAGATAAAACGCAAACAACAAAGATAAATATATGGCAACATCTATTTGTTTTAATAATCTGCTTTGAAGTTTTTACAGCTTTCCACTCACCAGTAATGTTTTCACGAAGAATTGACATACCCAGCAACCTAGTGCATGAAATCTAACCCACTAAGCTCAGGTGGGACTGAGTGACTCGTTGTCATAAAGGGTAGATTCAGTTTCTCTTAGTTCTGAATAATGTTTGCGGGTCTTCAAATTAAGCAGAAAGAAAGGCACATTAGTGTTTCATAATAGTTCTTCCTCTTGACTAGTATAGGCTTCTCGCCATTTCCCACCAGGTCAAGAAACTCCTTTACATTCTTATAAGATTAATAATACATTCCAAAAAACACATTATATTACTATTAAGGTGATTATAGTATGGCCTTGGGCAGCTGGATCTGCTTGGTTTGTTATGATGATGTACCTATTCATTCCTGATTGCTCCCGTTATTTCAGACCCACTTTTGATGACTATGCGACTTCAACGAAGACGCTTGCTTAAGGCATGGGCTTTCTATGTTTCAGTTAGTCGCTACTCACTAGTGCTTCACTTGATCATGTCACGAGTGTCCCTGTAATTGCGAGGTGGATGGGAATATAATGCAAGACTTTCATCAAAAAAAAAGAAAAGAAAAATAAGCAAAGGCTAAAGGTTCCATTGTCATCGTCTTTGCGACCCAGCGAAAAATCATGAAACGAAAACACCATCATCCACAGATAAATTAAGAAAGCGTAAGAGATTTTCGACATCTTGCTGATCCCATCGCAACTTCAAAAGACTCAGCAAAGTCTTTGGAACTGGGGGATGATAATCTGTTTGTTGCTCACAGGAACAACCTCAGCAAGTCCCTAAAATGACCTATTACCCCCTGCTGATTTTAACGAATCGCATAGAAGTAAAGAAAAAGCGCTGCGAGATTTTTCTCTCGGACGATTCTTTTTATAAAAATAGCACCTGGGCTCGACAGGCTTCAAATCGCCCTTCAAAGACAAATATTTAGTGTAAGCCATGGTCACGGATAGTAAATCAAGTTAGTTGACCAGAATAGCTGACAACGGGAAGGGACTGTTGCAGTCCCGGGTTAACGCTAGTGGAGGTCCCTTCGGGGCCCCGCCCGCAAATTATTATTACTACCATCAGCAGGGGCGTCGCAAGGGGGGGGGGGTGCGGGGGGTGCAGCACCCCCCCACCTTTTTGAGATTCGATAAAACTTTGGGCCGGAGGCCCAAAATCTTACTAAAATTGTTCGGTATTTTTTCGATAGCAGAACTGTTCGATATATTTACGGGGATTCGGTAATTATACAGAATCCTAAATAGGCTTTATGTACAAATCTCTTTGGTATAATGATCGGGATTCGGTATAATTGCCAGTATTCGGTAGTTATCAAGAATTTGGTGAGAGAATGTACTGAAATCATTTGGTAATTTTTCGATGCCGGAACTATTTGGTATATTTATGGAGATTCCGTAGTTACACAGAATCCCGAAATTCCCGAATAAGCTATTGGTTCAAAATTATTAGGTATCATGTCAGGATTCGGTAATTTATTCAGTATAGTTTCTGGGATTAGGAAGTTAAACCACGAATCCTGACTTCGTTCTAGTACCGACGAAAGTATACCGAATAAGAATATTGTTCGGTAGTCTTTCGATAGCAAAACAATTCGGTTCAATAACCGGGATACGGTAGTTATACAGAATCCCGAACATGCTATCGGTCTAACTTATTCGGTATAATAACTGGGATTCGGTAATTTATTCGTTATAATTGCCAGGATTCGGAAGTTACCACGAACCTCGAAACTCAGAAGAGGTCAAGTGAAGCACTAGTCGCAGACAGAAGGGATGATCTATAATACCACCGATAGTCCTTACTTTTATTTTGGATCACCAAAAGAATATCTAATCATAATATTTCGAAAATTCCACCTGCAGCACTTTTCGTAATATTCTCTATTTTGTGGAAGGGCGCGTCATTTGACGGGGGTTTAAGCCAATTTTATGATTGATATTTTCAAACATTAAAAGGTAGAATTTGGATGGAAATTAAATTTGGCAGGAAACAGCAAAACAAAATTTCGCCTGCGGCGCTCATTTTATGTGATTATAGGTAGTATATTAACTAGACTACAGTTGCTGCTGCTGCCGGAACGTCGCCCCGTCCGGTTTCTGGAACTTCTCAGAGTGTCGGTATTTAATCAACGGTAAATTATAGAATTTGTAAGAGAATTTTAAATTTTAGCCTACAGAAAAAAAACTGGATTTCAAAAATTTTCGCCTGCGGCGCTCGATTTAGTTTTATATTGGCTATAATAGATAGAAGCTGTTACTGCAATCATGCCCGACAATATATTCTACATGTGGGCTTTGCAGAAACGCCAGCTAATAGCTGGCTTATCGTCTTTCCTGCTGCCCGTTATTGTTACTCTTCCTACGTAATCGTTTCTGTTCCATAATTTAAAGCTCGAATTCTTAGTTCTAGGATTCGGTAAAATTTTTGAAAGATTCGGTAAAATTTTGGCTCTGCACCCCCCCACCGAAAATGCACTTGCGACGCCCCTGACCATCAGTACTTATTGTCATTCAAACCGAAGAGTAAATAAAAAATTCTATAATTATATTCTAATTGGACTAATTATTTTACTTGAAATCTGGTGGTTAAGCAGAAATGACAGAAAAAGCTCAAAACACGAAGATAGATACTGTCAAATATTTTTCTATGTATTTTTTTAAATTTATTAGTTCACATTTAAAAAAAAATTTAAATACGAAAAACATCATTGTAAATGGTTTTGATTTTGAAACTCCACGGGAGATGACCTCTGAAGACCCTGGGAACAGTCCAATAACTGGGAATCTTAGTCAAACTTAATTTGTAAACTTATTCAAAGAGAAGCTTTTCTAGGAAGAGGCTATGTTCAGGCACCGGGGGATTACAACATTTCTTTGAGAAATTAGAGCAACTTTTAGCCTTGAAAAACCAACAAATTTTGTGTTTATCTTTGTTCCCCCCCCCTCTCCCCAAAATCGCAGGCTTTTATTGGACGAGCTCAAATTTTTCAACGCATACAAAACCGCGACAAAACGCAGTTCGCCTCTCGATTCGTACAACATGTCCCAGCCCACGATTGTGTGCACCTGTGATACCTCTACGTTAAAAATAGTTTTATGAAAGCCTTTTTTATTGTTATAAAATTTTTGATTTTGTGGTCAGAACCCTAATGGAGTGAGGCCAATAGGATGGTACTTAGTTGGACATTTGATAACGTTTGTGTTATGCCCCACCCCAACCCGGTGAAAAATTTATCTCAAAATGGTAGTATGAAGTTTTACGAAAAAGTAGCATGCAGTACGAACCGATGCTACTAATGCATGTCCAGACTACCGTGTTACTGCATTCTACTGCATGCTACTATTAGCAAGACAGGATGCTACTATAGCAAAACAAGATGCTACTATAGCAAGGCAGGATACTACTAGATACTACGGATACTACTATCCTTCTGCGCTCCTTCTATACTATTTCGTTCTGGCGTCACTCATGTTCTGCGAAAGAAGGAGATTAAAAATAAGAGCTCATGTTATTTTAAATATGCAAAGCACCTGCGTCACTTGTCAAAATTATATCATGGCCATATATTAACGGAAAAGTTCAAAGTTCAAGATGCAAGTGTCACCCTTTTGGATGTTTCCTCATCGCTTTAAAAAATCATGGACAACAGGGCCCAACCAGCGAACGACCTCATCCACTGGTTCCTGGCCGAAGATTGAAAATTAAGTGTCTTTTTCTGTGTTTTGTTTATTTTCTTCATTTACTCGCGCTTTTCCAGAATGGCGGGCATAAATAAATAAATTACTTACTTACTTACTTACTACTGCTGAAGATTAACCCAGTCGGAGGCATGTTAAATCAAAGTATTCCATACTACTACATATCATGGTACTTACGATGCTTCGACCGAGCAGTCCGTGAGGAGTAGGTCTTTCAGTCTAATGAAGTCTCTACGGGACTTCTGATCGCTACCAGAAACAGTGATCTGAACGGAGCTGATGCCTTCGCAGATTTCGGCTACTTCCAGTCGAAACTTGTTTGCTTCCAATACGGGTTCCTGTAAAAAAAAAAAATGTGGTATTAGAAATAAAACCCCACGAAATCGTTTCTCCCTGTCAGCTGCTTTGTACATGCCTATTTGGCAACCTTTAAACTAAAACCACAGTCAATAATGATAATGCACTTCCCAGCAAACCTTATAAAGGTCTTGCAGTCGCTCTGAAGCAGAGCAAAATAACACTAGAGAGTAGCACCAAGACCTATGCGTTCCATGCAGCAGATACGGGCCTTACTCGTACCACCAGCTACTTCGCTCGGGACGTTCAAAGCGAGAAAAACATATGCGTTAGAAAATTTCTGTTTGCACACATGGAGGATACAGGTAGGTTGTATCTTTTTTGTTTGATGTGTTCTGAATATGAAGCTATCGGAGCCAGCGCTGGTGCACGACAAATTTGAGTTTGATTAGGGACATGTTCCATCGCCAAATTGTTCAAGGCCCTCGTGTTTTGTTGCTCTGTTCCCATCTACAGTGGCATATTTTTTTTTATAATTTTGGTTCTCGCCCAAGTTCCTTGTAGTGCTTTCTATGCTGATAGAATAAATGGATAAGACAGTTCTGAACTACTGTTCTTGCATCGTCGGAATTATTTTGCATTTTCTTCCTCCCTACTATTAAGAGCGTGTTCCACCCTTCTACAATAGTAACTATTAGTTACTATTTCCAACCTCACCAAGAGTTACTACGCTGACCGTTCCAACCTTCTCGAAATAGTAACTAACAGTAACTATTTGCTTACCACGCTCGGGAGCGTGGTAACTACGGATTTCTGTATCGTGATTGGTCGGCCCGTGGCATGATATTTTGCTGGAAAATAGAAAATTCGTTCCAGCCTTGGCGGCAAAAGGACAGAACTCGAAACGACATGCGTAGTAACCATGGTAAGTAGGATGGAACACGCTCTAAATGTCCACAACCAAAGGCCACCGAAGTATAGCCGTATTAGATTTTTTTCAAAAATAATAATATTATCATTGTGATGTGGGCACATGAATCAGTTCATTATTTCAAGAGAGAAGGTCGATCGTTCAGCACTCAGGACCAGAACCTGAAGAATCGACATATATAATCAGGGACTCTAAAAACAGTAGCTGGCTTCCGATACTTTTTACGAAAACACAAACGGAAAATCAATTATATATCCTTTAGCTTCTCGTTCACCTCAACGACTTTCAATTCCTTTTCTTAGCAACAACGGACTGCAGTCTATTGGCTGATAAGCAGACCAACATACACAGAAGTGCAGTTATTTCGGAAAGCTTGCCCAGAGCCCAGCACTAATTAGGTCAAAATAATTACTGAGCATCATGATATGTTTACTTTCTTACTGCCGGCAAGGTGGTTACGAAGAGCTAATTTATTTATTTCCATAATAGGTGTGGTTTAGCATAATGTAATATGTACACAAACTATAACTAAAGGATAAATCAACTGATCAATTCAATAACATTACAAATACTGTGTTAAAACAACAAGATGCTAACAACTTAATCAAGATGGTTAACATTTTACAGTACTCCGAATTTGAAAAAATGGGACTAGGTTGCGGGCTGGAAGGGTTTCAAAAGCTTTTTTGCAAACTTGTCAACTTTTGCTTTAGAATTAAAACAGGATCTTTTACCTTAAGTCAGAAACTACAAAACTATGTGACGCTAGTGATGTTATCAACCAGGTAGCCTACACGTTGCGAATTCTGCACAGCTATAGGCTACTTCATCGCAGGAATAGTCAAAATCAATCACAGATGCGAGTTCTACACAATTTTTGCACCAAACACCCAATTGTACAATTATAGCCTCAATTGGTTGCATCCGGTACATGACGACTTCAAGAACGAATATCGGCTGCTGGTCTCACTCGTCGAACATTACTATTATTATTAATCTTATTACCCATCATAATGCACATTTAAAGAAACAAAATGGAGCAAGAAAGACAAGAGAAAATGTAGAGAATTTACACCATTATGTATCTACTACATTATCAGCTGCAAAGTTTACTTTAGTAGATACTGTTGTTCTGTTTTTCTGCTTGATCAGAATACGGCGTCTTCTTTTTCATTTCATGCGGAAGTAATCACAATGAAAAAGGGGCATGCAAGATGGTAGCCATTCCAAAGAATGATTTATTCCGCAGGAGAAGTCATTTGGTGTAATTTCTGGGATAGAAGACGGTTATTGAATCAGATATAAATGGACAAAATACGTGCATGTCATAAGCAAACGCTCACGAGACAGGCTTCTGGATACGACAAAACTCGTACTTGGAATGAGACTGAAATCCTCACTATAACTGCCCAATCACGATTGCCGCCTGCCCAGGCGTGTATAAAGTAAGGTGGTAAGAGTGGCGTCCCAAACGTTTTCATCATACGCCAGCTCTTGGCCAAAATCAAGCCAGCAGCTGTAACAACAAAAGTGGCGGAAGCCACCTACAGGACGAAGCTTCTTTTTTCCATGTCGCTCTCTGAGTAACCTTCGCCAACAGTGAAGGAGTTCTGCTCAGGGTTGCCACATCAAAAAGATTTAGAGAGTGACTTTTGGCCAAAACAGAGAGTGAATACACTATATGACTAAGTCCAAAACGCGCCAGTGATTCTCAGGAAGAAGGAGTAAACGTGTCCGTAACGACTCAAATCCTGAGGTCAGCGCAGCTGTGACACTGTTTCTTCATTTCTTCCGCAGGTACCCGGAGATTCTGCATCGGAAGGGAGAGATAGTCATTAAGAGTAGGCTATAGGGAGTGAAATTTTTGTTTACGAGAAAACCGTGAAATGTTAACTTTTGGTCGGTTTCGCCTCTGCAAAAACGACGAATCTTGAAAGTCCCTTCTTTTCGGAATCCCTGCTGCAAAAGGGACACATTCGGGCGTAATCTAAAATAAAGTGATTTTTATGTCCTACGTAGGACAAGAGTGACAAACAAAAAATAGAGTGACAATTCACACTATCGTGCGACATGTGGCAACCCTGGTTCTCCTACAAGAAGTTGTCACTTGTGCTGCGGGCGGGGTGACCAAGCCAATATAGGTAGGAAATACTCGAGGAAATGTGCCTTTGCTCCGTGTTTTAAGCTGTACAGTATAGCTAAAGAGATGTGGGGATCAGAGTTCTATTTTAGGCCGGGATTGGGGGTTGGGGTTGAAGTAGACGGCAAGTGTTAGGGCAGACGCTCTACCGGTGGAGCTACCGAGATCGGCATATTGGTATAGACAGGTAGGATACTCGTTCGGATACCGGTCCTAGTGTATCAACAAGGCAGTGCCCAATGTGTGATATTCAACTGGTAATTGCAATACATCTGATTTGGTATTTTCAAGAGCTGGTAGCTGAAAAAAGTGTTCCCGATAGCAGTTGTCAAACTGTTATACAGTGCGATTGCGCATCCTTACATCACGTACGGTTGTTCTGTTTGGGCAAGTAATTTCTTGGCCAATTATAAAAGAACCCAAATAATACAAAAAAAAGCGATGCGTCTCATAGGAGAATTTCAAAAGTGTCAGAATACTGTGGAGTGTTTTAGAAAGAATGGGATTTTGAACGTAGGTGAGTTTCGTGATTACGATGTCTCAGGGCAGATTGTTTCCCGCTTGGGAGAAGAAGAACATATATTGGAAGTTCTTCCGAACGTTCTGGTCAGTATTTCTCCTGTCCAATGTGTGGAGATGAGAATGAAAGTGTGGTGCATGTCATGTGTGAATGTGAAGAATTAAGAGAGTTAAGGAATGAAGTGTTTGGAGAATGCGTGAGGGTGTTCGATGAGGAATGGATGGGTAGTATGATTGGTAGCCGGCAGTTTGGTGATGTGAGGAGGCTGGCAAGATTCCTCAGGGTCGCTTTTCAACACCGAAAATTATGCCTAGAGTAAGTAGGTTACGGTATAGATCTTTGTTCTTTTTTTGTTTTGTTTATTTTGTTGCCATGGCCTTTTGGCTTTTTTGTGCAATTAAATCTTATCTTATCTATCTTATCATACACGTCTGATCGCCAGATACAACATTTGTTAGGATCGTATCGATTGTGTATTTATTTCTGTTTACTGTGTGGTCTATTATTAATCTCCCATTTAACTAGAGAGCTGTTCAATTAAAACAAAATTCACCCGAAAGGACTGCTCATTTAAAATCAAATTTCAAGTTCCCACTTCCCTCTCAGTTCTTCGGTGATAAGATTTTCTCAACATTAGGATACCAAACCCATCAAAAAGAGCAGAATGTACCTCCTGGGACCAATGAACAAGGAATTTCCCTCGCAGGAGAATTTCCAACGAATGTGCCACTTGTCCTGGAGCAACTTTGAACACACTATTCAGCAAAACAAATACTCTTCTTGTCTGCAACTTTGCAAAGTCGATAAAGCATCTTTCTTCTTGTCTTTCTGTTCAAATAAACAGAAATCAAAGTAAACAAAGGCACTGTCTGACTTGGTATCGACTAAAAAGGGGCACGGCACGGAACGCCGCAGTATAGGAGGCACAAGTACCAAAAAGAGGCACAGAAACGAAAGGGTACCTTTCAGGCTTCAGCGTGAGGGGTAGGAACAATGTTCTAACGTGCCTTCTTTTAGGCTCCGGAGCTATGAACTCGCGCTTACTTACCTACTTCTTCTACTTCCTAATCTCTTTTAATTACTCACTTCCTCCGCCATGCCGTGTCATGCCTCTTTTTAGTCGATCCTTATCTAAGTCCCTATCATCCACCCATAACTATAATACCCGGCAAACAGATTTGGTTAGGCAGCCTTTGATCAATTGTGAGCGGTCGCGATTTTCATTGAGGAATAGTATGATAATCAATTATAATAGTAAGATCCAGGTTGCTTGTTCTGTAGGATTACTAAGAAGAAATTTAAAGAAATAATGATTATGAATTATTAAATTTATTTATTATAAAGAGTGGTATCCCCTCTTGAATGGTCCGGAAGGTTGCATTCCTGCCGGTTGCATTCCCTTGCAAAGGTCCACAGAATTGAAAAGTTGGAGGTGCAAGTCTGGTCTGGTGAATGTGGTATTTTGTTTTTTATTTTGTATTTATGGTATTGCGGGTATTGTATTTATGCTTGGTATTGTATTTATGCTTATATTTAAGTTAAACTGTCTTTTCCATTGTATGTTGTTCACGAGCATTCGAGATGCCTCTCTGCAGGGAAAGAAGTGTAATTTATTTTATAAATTTTTACGTAAATATATAAACCTGAACCTGAACCTAAGTTGAGATACCCCAAGGGCGGACACTTACAAATTGGAAGGAGAAAATCATTCCTATCGATTATATATGTTTCTACAACAAAATATTGTGGTCTGACTGGTAGTCTGCAACGGGGCTCAAACTGGAACCCTTGCACGAATGCCTTTTTTCTTTGTCTCAACTGGTTTTTTACTTGACAACGTCTTCTACTCGAATTCTGCTAGCTCAAAACTCGAACTGACTAACGACTTTACTTGCAGGTCACTAGCTTATTGCCTGAAAAAGCGCTAATATTGATCCCTTAGCCTCGTCTATTTTCCTAATATTGTCAGAACTGATATTGATTAATTACGCTTTTCCGGCTAGCTTTGGCAGCGAGTCATTCACATTTCTCTTCTCTGAAAACTGATTACAAGAAATCATTTTACGAAGAGGGGGCAAGAAATCAGTTCACAATGAGAGAGCAAGAAATCATTCACGCACGGTATGACGTGACTGATTGCTTTGGCGCGTTAGAAAGGGAATGAATATATTTATTAAAAAAAAACGCAGCGGTAAACACCGGGAATTCATTACCATGGTAGCCAAATGCAGCGAAATGGTAAACAACATTAGGAACAAAGACGCGAAATGTAATAACCCCAATTCATTACCCAGACAGGTTAAGAGCCTGTTCATGCTAGACTTTTCTTCATCGCCAGAAACTAGACGCAAAAAAGACAGTTGTCGGGGTTGCTATATCAAGAACAAGACCAAAGGTTTTGATGGGATCCCAAAAGTTCAAATTTGATCCAGACAATTGGGTCTTCTCTTCGCCAGATCCAGTCTTCGCCAGACTCCTTGAACACTTTTACAAGCAGTTAAGCCAAATAGCTAATCATACGAGAAAAACAAGTTCAGATATGGATTCAGCATGTGCGTTTATCCCTTTAAGTCTTATCTGTTTTGATGAAGCAGATCGAAACCTGCCAATTTTCCGGTTCCGGAGGAATTCCGCAACTACTTCTCCGGCAAAAAAATAAAGCTCAAAAACGAATTCAGCCTGTCGATAAGTGTGAATATCTGCATTTTAACGGTTCTCCTTTTCTCTGGTCCACTAGATTGCCAGGTATTTAAGATTCCCCATGTTGTTTCTCTTAGACGGTTGGGTATTACAGTAACGAGTTCCTTTCCGTCTTTCCGCGGTACTGCACTTATCGACATTGAGCGTAAGCTACAAATAGCGTACGCGAAGATTGTAGCAAACCCTGGCAAGTACAGAAGAACAGCTCTCGCAAAACTTTATGCTTCTTTTTGCGACCCGTCTGTGCTTTTCTCGGTTGGTCTGTTTGATATTTTTGATAAACGGGATCTATCCAGAATAAGGATAGATTATTTCCATTACTGTAAGTTTCTTCTGTATCTGCCCCGGTCCCACAGTAATTCTAAGATTATTAAATCTTACGGAGCGACTGAGATTTTGTCACGGCTGCAAGATTTGCATTCTGATTTCCGTCAGAAGTCTTGTCTACGTTTGTTGCCGCATCACCGACTGATTAGACTTTTTGGCTGATAGTTGATGCGTATTGTCTGTTTGTATGTTATTTTCTTGTTGTCTTTTGTTCTTTTCTTTTTATTTCTATTTATCTCTTCTACTCCACACTCTTATGTTGTAAAACATTTTGTGGGTTAAAAATACACTTACTTACTTACTTACCTGTATCCTGTGTCCATGCGATCTATACGTCCGGTGAGAAAATGATTGCCATATGCGAATCCAGCATGTCTTGATACCCGCAAATCGAGCATCTTATCAAATTTAAATACAAATTTTACTTCAAACGAATTCTCCGGTTTTTGCCGGATCCGGCCGATCTAATTGTCCGGCGACAAAATAATTTTCATATTAGCACGTTTCCTTGCCCCCAAATCGAACCTCCAATGGACTTCATATTAAACTTTTACTTTTCACCAAATTTTCAGTTTTCGCCGGATTCCGGGGAACCATTTCATATTCGGATTCAGCATGTCTCCATACCTCTAATTCAGCTCTTCTATTAGCTTCTAAAAATATTTTGTGTTCCCCTTAATTTCAAACCCCTCCCCCACCCCTAAATATAGAGCTACATAGCCCACCTTCGAACCTGACCTGTACTTAGACCTAAAGAGTCCTCATGCCAAGTTTGATCAAAATATCTCAACCCCTTCGAGAGTTATCATGCTAACAGACGGACGGACGGACAACTTTTGTGATGTCATAGGTATCCCTCTACTTACGTTTTGGGGTCCCAAAAAGAAAACAAAACCGCCCAATTCCGGATGTTGTCGTTTTAAAGACAGGATATCAGATTAGAAAGCAACAGATTTACTGATACCTGGAATTTTTAGTGCGGCTCATCTGAGTAATCCTGGCAAACTTGAAACAATGAGATCAGTCCAACATAGTTAAACTGAATTCTCGCAAAATTGTCCTAGTTCCGATTTAAAACCCCAAATTTCAGTTGGTTGATTTTCCCAGAGTTGATCAAAGGTCACGTTCTCACAGAATTTCAGTTTCCTCACGGACGGTCGCACTTCGCCTTACGAATGGCCTACGCGCAGTTCCTAAAATCTGCTCTATTTTGAGCCTCGTGTGTCCAGGCTCTTACCAACCTTCCCTGAGAACCTGAAAAACTAACATGATCAGACGGTTTAGTGCCTAAATTGTTATGTTTATTGTTGTAGAGTATTATGTTCTAGTTGTACTGTTGTGATATAGTGTTCTAGATCAGTGGTTCCCAACAGGCGGTACGCGTACCCAAAGGGGTACGCGAAGGTACCAAAATCTGTTTAATCTATTTTTTCAAAATATAACTTCACTCATTTTTGATTGCCGAAAGACTAATAATACCAGCAGAGGCATCGCTAGCCAAAAAGTTTTTTGGGGGCAAGATATTCTTACCGAGTGGCTGGTAATTTTTACCTACTGTTTTTCGAAAAAAATAACTGTTTTTACGAAAAATTGCGGCACTACGCGCCAACCAAACCACTTAGGGGGAAGGGTGTCCCCAGCCCATGCGTGACGCCTCTGAATCCAAGCCCTAGTGAAATTCATGAAATTATATTGAAGGCATTGCAAGTAATATTGTAATTCAGGTCTAGAACAAAATTAACGAAAATTTCTGCGATGCAGCTTGGATTTGCGGGATGTGTCACATGAAGCTCAGATGATAGTATTTGTCCGTTATAGAGAATCTGACATAAAAGAAAATATTCTGTTTTGCGAAAACCTCCAGTACCGAGGTCAGCATGAAAAAACTATTCGTGTGCCTGTTATTTATCAGTTTATAGTGACAGGGTAGAACTTATGACGGGATTCAAAGTCCATTTAGTGGAAATGTGATGTCAAGCTCCGGTAAAAATATGATGACTGTAAAAATGTTGCTGTTCATGACATCGAGCCTAGATTTGACCAAAGTTGGTACAACGTGCCACAACCCTGCCTCAAATGTCTCCTTGATCTTTTATATATTTCTACATGTGTATGCCTTTTCATTTATTACATAAATATCGCCCTTTTCCCGTTCTGAAAATGGGGGCACGCAACCTTTTCGAACCTTGTTTAGTGGTACGCGGTACGGAAAAGGTTGGAAACCACTGTTCTAGATGGTCATAAATGGACTTTATCTGATTTAATTTAACAGGCGTTAATCAACGTCAAGAAAACATGAACCGTGGCAGGAAAAGTCACGACAATCGATCTATTAATTAAGTTAATCCGCTAAACGGCCAACAAAGTTCAAACTAACCTATACAACAACCAAACAAACACTAAAAAAGATCACGAACTGCGTATAAGTCTTCACGAGTTTCGGTATAATCTGAGCAAAGGATTCCTAGCCTAGCTCGACTCTACTATCTCGTTGCCACATATCCTACACCTAACACCTTTTTGGGATATTTAAAAAAAAAGAAAAAAAAGGTAAAGGTATCAGCACTAGTCTTGACTGGCCAAGCTGGCGGTCGATCTCCGACTCTCGGCCCTCAGCCAGGAAGTGCAATGGGGGGTCGGGGCCAGCCATCCTGTGCTTTCACACACCCTTCCTGTCACCTTCCCCGGATTTCTCCAGGTACCCATTTGAAGCTGGGTGGACTTTGGCTTGTCTTACTAACCACTCGACCACGGACGATATTTGACTACGATATTTGATTACGGCTGACAAAAATGAACTTAGAAGGCTGTATTTTAAGTTCGCAAAATACCTGCCCCAGATCTCGCGGTCAAAAAGAAAAGGTTTTGTGGCAAACCTATATGGCATTGTAGAGGCAACACTAGCAGCCAAAAAGCAATTCAATGAATTGTTGGAACGCCCTAGCAATCATAGTTGGAAGGGTAAACAACTGTCTGTTGTTTTTCCTTCTTTTTTTTAATTGTTCTTAGTAGCCTACTCCATCTTGTGTCCTCGTGACTGTGTGACGGATAACAAATAAAATAACAAAGTTGTATAACAAAGTTGAAACGATGCTATGCAAGAGCCGCTGATGGTAAGAAAACGCAGCTATCAACATTGCAGAAGTTATTCGGGCGACAGGTGAAACTTAGATGGTAAAAACCCCTCCTGGTCAAAGTTTACCTGATTAAAAAATGCTGATTTTCCGATGCATCAAGACGCACGCCTTAAAAGTAGAGGAAACTAAGAGCGTGTTCCATCCTACTTACCGTAGTTACTACGCATGACGTCACGAATTCTGGCTTTTTACCGTCAAGGCTGAAACGATTTTTGTATTTTCCAGCAGGACCTCACGCCACGGGCGAATCCGACCAATCACCTTACAGAGATGCGTAGTTACTACGCTCTCGAGCATGGTAAGCAAATAGTAACTATTAGTTACTATTCCGACAAGGTTGGAACGGTCAGCGTAGTAACTTTTCGTGAGGATGGAACGGATATAGTAACTAATAGTAACTATTGTTAGAAGGGTGGAACACGCTCAGAAAGATTTTCATTTTATGTTCACATTAATATTTCCTTTACTCTATGTTCAGCTACCGCTTACTTAGCGCAGAAGCATATAGGCGACGATGACCTCGGCGGATATCTCAATACTATCTAATCTTGACTTATGACCAGTAAAAGACGCTGCTTAAGAGACAAGACATAGAATGGTCAAAATCTAACACAACCTGTTATCAATTACTTCAAGAAATCTCGATTACGGTCTCCGACCAACCAGAACCTACACAATACGCACAGCGTAATGTTTCGGGGCCTAGAAGGGACTACGAACCGCAGCATCCAAAAAACCCATCGAATAAACATATTTTTTTGGATTTTCCACAACCAAAGAAACATCGCATACACACATACACAGAGGTAAGTGTATCTTTATTGACATTTCCGATGCCATATTTCTTTACGAAGAATCTTTGGAAAATAAAGTGAACTGAAATTGAAATATACACTGTAAAAAGTGTAATCCTCCTACGGTGAAAAGAAATACAAACCCAAGAGCTCTCCGAGTAAGGATTAAAGTTGGATGCAGTATTTGCCACTCGGATTATTCTTATCTCTACGGTTATAGGAAAATAGATTAAATAGGAAAATAGGAGGAATAGATTAATAAGAAATAGAGGTAAGATAAATCCCAATTTCGCAGTTAACTTTAATCTTTACTCGGAAATACTTTTTACAGTGTACGAACCGAGTGTCACTCACGAAATAGCTGCACGGTCGGTGTCAACGGAGGCTATTTGCAGCAAGTGAGGACCCCCTCGACAAGGACATCTTTCTCGCAGGACATAATATACGACAAAGGAACTGTCTTTCTTTCTTTTGTTATGTCGCTCTCAGCAGGTCCGGGCCATTCTGGGAAACCCATGAAAGACCAAGAATGATATGTCTACTGATTCGACAGAAAAAATATTGTTGCTTTTTCTGTCTTTGTCGGTGCCCGGTTGTAGCCTCGAACAACGATTATTTCTGATGCCAAGCCCTTTACTTACCTTGGCGGTCCGAAACTGATTTGTTTTCCGAACCAGGGCTTATTTACGAGACGATACCAGTGACAGAATACGCCACGGATATTGTAGACGGATTGGGTCTTGAAAGTCCATGAACCTGGCGGTACTAGCACGCCTTTTCAATGCACTATTTCTCCTTTATGTTTTATATTACCCAAATTAAAGTTTAACTGAAAAGCCAACTTATTTGTGTATCACTGGACTGAATACACTGAATTATTTGGATTCTGTTCAGGGATTTTCTAATTTTCCACTATCCGCGCTAGTACTGACGCTCAGAATATCTACGGCCGTTACCACAATGCAATCGACTATGACGCGGAAGATTTGAAAATTAACACAAACGCGGCCTTCCGTGGCCAGTGGTGAATACCGCTTGGTGCCTGAACACAAATTTTTCAGAAATCCTTTTCGTCGAGCAGAAATCACAGGTACAAGCGTATAGAGGTACCATAAATCTGAAAGGAAAACTCCACTATTCGAAAACCGATTACTAGCGAGTAGTGGAGAAACCAATTAACGTATTATTATCGGTCTTCAAGCCTAATTAAGTGTATCAGTGATGGGTAACTAGATTGTACTATCTCAGCCCTTTTCAGTTTCACTTTAATCTCTTCTCAGTATCAGTGGGCGTCGAATAAAATGGATAGCAAGACCAATTTCTTTTACTAAGTGACTGCTAGAAAAAAAGTACAACCCACCTCCCATCCCGAATACCAATCCCTTGTTTGTTTCCCCCCTTTCTTCCCATCCAAACATATTTATGGAGATCTTTCGAGATGAGATAACAGGGCTACAAAGCTAGCAACAAATTGAACAACAGGTCGATAGTCGGAAGAAAAGAAAGAAGTTCAAGATGACTAGGTCCAAGCGAAACACGAATCACTCGACTGCAACGAGTCGATAATCCGATACATCTGGGGCAGGTGAGCCAAAATGACTTCGATAATGAGACAGTGAATCACGTTGACAAGTTGACACCAATGGATTTTATTTTAGATTTTTATCGAATCAAACGAAAAAAGACCAAAGGTTTCGATGGGATACCAAACGGAAACATCATTGGAACTTCTTCGTCAAGTCCTGCAACTGTTTGGTCTTTGCCAGGTCTTATTGTCCCGGATCCACATCCCAGAATTTTGTTCTGTATTTTAATTTCACGTCTAGTTCTCTTATGACTAGAACATCTATGCTAGTCGGAAACGCACTGATTATCCTAGACTAATATGTTGCTTTTTACACTACCTTTTAAGTTCATACCAGTATTGAATTCAAAAATGTCATCATAAAGCAAAAAAGTACGGTCTTTATTAATTTTTTGGAGGCCATGTCTAATTTTATTATTTGGGAAAAAGTGCTCGATGAACTTCTGCGGAGGTTGTTACGATATTGTATCAGCCTCCACCAAATTCAATGCAATAATCTAACTACCTATGGGACATAGGAGGGTATACATTATATACCTGTAATTTCTAACCTGAATAGTTAAAAAGCAATACTTGTCGCCGGCAGGGATACAATGTTTCCTCAACCTCATTCCACGATTGGGGCTGCAGAAAGTGCATTTCTGTATGTAGCTGTAAAACTGCGACAGACAAAGCAAAAGTCACTACCAAGAACACAAGAAAGACTCGGAGCCGTGTTTATCATAAAGACCTACTGTAAGTTGTCTTCAGCATTCTTCTCGTCATGGAAATGAAACCAAATGCTCCTTTAGAAGATCCGTCTGGAAACTTTTCATAAAAACAAATATCTTCCCGTCGGCGCTATGCCTTTGTTCTTCGCGGAGCAAGCTCTTCTAGGATAAAGTGATGTGAGCCTTTGGCCAGCTTCATTGTCTGCTGATGTCCTACACGTGAAAGCACACTTAGAAAGATATATTATCCATTCAAGACTCCGGACAATGGAGTTTTTCTGAATGAGGACCCGGGTGTTTCCGTGAAAATTCTAGCGTCCTAAGATTTCTGGGAACATCGTAGCTACGGGCTATGAGAGCTCTGTTTCCTGTATTTGAGATTTTGTCGCGTCCGATGCGGAAGGGTTGCAAGAAGGGATTTTTCTTTTTTTCTTCAAAAGTGATTCTTCTTTTATCAGTTCACGAACTGGATAAGTACGGTAATCTCGTAATCTCCCAGCATCTTCAGAGGTTGTTTCCCCAAGGTGTTCTTTGTTCTTTTACAGAATAATCTCGAAGAAAAATTTCGGTTTCCATTTGCGTCTGCGTGGTAGTGGGAAGGTCCATGCGATTCTGTCGCACGTCGGAACATCAAAGAAAAAATCGTGTCGCATACGAAGCAGCAGTGTGAACCAAGGGTAAGTAGGATTCATAGGGTAGTGGGTCACTTTCACTTTCTGCTGCTGAGATATATGCAAAACCTCCATTACCTGGGACACAGATGACAGGTTTTCAACTCACTAACCTGTGGATCAATTTTAGGGGGATTAACAGAAACTAGTCCGCTTGGAAGAGCTGAACCGGAATATGGCCAATTGGCCGATTTCAACATATTACTCTCCCCGTCCTGAATGGGTGAAAGTGACCTTATTTCTTCTCAATGTTTCCTCTATAACTCCTTTGCCCTTCTCAAATGGTCCTGCTTCCATTTCCCGCCTGATGAAAAGGCTCTTAACAACACCCTTGAAATACGACTGACGTTATATAAGAGCTAAAGGGATCGCAGGATAAAGCACTGGATGAAAGTGGAACAATACAGGGTTCGAACAATGAAATGAGAAGGTTGGAAAGTAGGTCAGACTTAAAAGCGCACAGGCCATCATTTCGTATCTGTCAGTTGATTTATACTTGGCCTTTTAGTAGGAGTTTCAAGAATCTGTTACCAAACCTGGGATAAAATAAAACAGGTTAACGAGATTTTCGTTTTTGTTTTTGTTTTGTCTATCAGCTAGTTATCCCTCCAAAAATCTCGTTTGCCTATTTTATTCGAAATGAATGGTCAGCTTGGCTTCAAACCTTATATTTATACAAGCCTGGGATTTTGGGCAACATTTATTTGTATGATAAGCAGCTGGACACATTTTCTAAACGTCGAAATCATGGAGAAAGCAGGAAAGCCAAACTACTGCAGTTGCGGTCGTCCCTCTCAGCGACCTGGAGCTAAAACCACAAATCCTAACCTACGAAAAACAAGAGCTACGAGCTCATATGGCACTTCTCACGAGTAGGTGGTACAAGAAAGTAGATGAGAACGTCACAAAATACCCCAGCAACCAAAAATATGGTTCGGACTTAGGGACAGGATGTATAGTTTAAGTCTGGTGACCAGCTACCGGAAGACCCAACCCATCGTCACATACTTCCCCTCCCCACATTCTTTACCGTATAAGGGGACAGAGAATGGCAGCACAACCAGTTCCTAAGATCCTACCCATACGGGCAATTCATGCGCGGTATGAAAGAAGTTTTGTCCCATCCTTTGTGAGTTTTTCAATGCGAAATTTTAAGTAAAATCCTTTTCCTTTCTTTTGTGTTGATGTTTGAAGTTTAGCGGTTTAATTTGTTGCTACTTTGTTGTTGTGTAATTTATGAGAATTTGACTGTGTTAAAGCACAATTGTATATAATTATGTCTGACGAGACGAGAGAACAAATATTCGTTTTTTTGTAATACCGTAAGGAATGTTTTTTGAAGAACAAAGACTGACTGATTGATTGAAAGCTGATACGTAAAATAAACTTGTTATAAATAAACATAAAAAACCTGGAACATAAACAAACTATCTACCTAATCTATCTACTTACAGTGTCCCTCGGCTAAAGACCAACGCCGTCAAATTCCCTTTTTCTCTTCCTCCCTACCAATCGTTTTTTTCTTACGAAGAAAAGGGCAAAACGATCGATTTGAAGTCAATTATGAAACGAGGCACTGAAGGGCTTTCAGTTTCTGTCGCTGGGTCCAGGAAACGTCAGTCTGATGAAAATCTCAAAAGCGATGGGCGTTTCTTGTTCAACGTCAGGATACATGTAGCCTACTCATGGGGCCGACAGAAATGAATGAACATGGAAACAACGGTTGCTAAGCCTTCGTTCGATCGAGGGTACCTCAATGAAACAAGTATGTATTTGGCAAATTTCAACAGCTCATTGAGGTGAACAAACGCTCATGAAAGTAATGGACTGATTCAAATTCGTTGGCACCAAAAATAAGTGCATACAATCTCGAACAAGAACTAAGAAATGCGATAATTAAGGGCTTTGATTAGATCACAGGAAACTAGTCACTCAGTGGAGGTTCTGAGCAACTTTCGGAACATTTAAGACCACCATGTCTATCACAGGCTCTTTTGAAACGTCAGGAGTGAAGTCAATCTGACGATTTGGTCCTTACTAGTGTCAAGAACTCAACTTGGGTACTCAAGAGAGTAGTGGAGGCCTACGACCCATTGCAAGTCAAACTCTACAATGTTCAACCCCTTAGCTACCCTGCACCCCAGATTCACATCTGGTCATATATAAGAGGCTACTATTTCGATGATGAGGGAAGCCTTTGAAATTTCGGGTATTCCCGACACCCTTGGTAAGTTCCCAAAATTTGCAAATAGCTTGCCCCTGAGTGTAGTCCAATACATAGAATGAACAGTATTCGTTTTCCCAACAGCTTCTTCTGCCCCTTCTTTCCAGCAGAAGAGCTCAAGAAAAGTTGCATACTAAAGCGCCGGGCATTTTTCAAGCACACATACATGAACGTTCGTAACTTTTAAACCTCTTGCGCTATGTCGAGTTTCTGCGGAGATAGCTGAGACATTTCGCAGCGCAACCTGCTGGCCCTCAATACTCTTGATGACTATCTCTCCTTGCCGATCCAGAATCTCCGGCCTCTCCGGGTATCTAGCGGAAGAAAGGAAGAAGTGGTGTCACAGCTGCTGCCAAGATCGCGGTGATTGATTGAGACAGGATTTGAGTCGTTGAGTTTGAGTCGTACGGACACGCTTACTCCTTCTTCCTGAGGATCGCTGGGGTGTTTTGGACTTAGTCATATAGAGTAGAATCATATTATTCATATTGAGGATATACCTTTATATATAAACTCCTATACTTTTATTTGTCGACTGTAAGATACTGCAGTGAAGAGAACACCATCAACCAACCCAACTGCTCTTGGTGTGGTCTGCACGTGTGTGGCAAAGGTAATTCTGCTCTGCGACCTCTTTTTTCCTGTCAAAACTTTATTTCTGTATCTTAAGGTAAGATAGGAACGATTCAAGAATTATATATCCTTGATCAACTAAAAGCTAAAAAAAAATTATTTTGACGAATTTCAATTGTCAGGAGTCAAAACAAATGACGGAGATTCAGCATGTCTCTCAATCGTGAAGTAAACCTTATTTTTTGCAAGCCTACCGTAATACGACTACCTAAATATTTGAGTACTTAAGTACTGATGTACTTTTATAAAAGTACTTATTACTTAAAGCACAACTCTTACTAGAAATGATATTTTCCCCATGAAAGGGATCAGTGAAAATGTATTCCGGAAATACCATTACTTTCCATCCGAAATTAGCGATTTTTTTGTTAGAGCTTGTCGACTCTATCCAGCCCTCCTGCTCTCCGACGCGGCGGCTGGGCGCAAAACATTTGAAAACTGAACACGCCGTGGTTAAAAGTTGGAAAACTAAGCAAATAAAAGAAGACACAAACATAAGTCTTATATCCTTATATGTGAAAGAGTCGTCAGCGGACACTGAAGACTCTGGCAAACTTTGCGGTGTGTGCCTGGCAAAACTCGGCACATCCGAAAAAGCGTTAAAAGTTCGTAGGCACAAAACGAAACAATGGAGAAAGGTGAGGATTTTAGAAGCTTATAATTCCATAAGGGAGCTCGGTATATTATAAAAGGCAGAATAAGCAAGAGGGGTCCCTTAAGTAGATTTTTCGGAAAGTACTTAATACTTATACTTAAGTAACAATTTCCTGGAGTACTTGGTACTTGTAATTACGTAAAAATTAGAAGTACATGGCACAACACTGACCCCAAGTACCTGAGCCGAAAGTCCGAATTTGAGAATCCTGATGATCTTGCAATTTGTCTTTAGTCTACGGAATGCACCGTGGAGGCTTTTTGGAAGCTTTGAAAGAGAAGAATAAGTTGATCGTAGACCAGACAGTCTGACACTAGGACAGAGAAGACGATATATTGGCGGGCTAAGGTTGGCAGAGAAGACCGTATATTGGAGAGCAGAGAAGACGGTATATTGGCGGGCTAAGGGTGGTAGAGAAGACCGTATACTGGAGGGCTAAGGGTCGGTCCTGTCTCTACTCATATTCGATTATTGCGACATGGGTAGACTAACACGTGAATCCAAAGGCTCATGTCAGACAAGAGAGGGAACGGAAGATATGTATGAACGAGCAACTAAAGCGTTTTGCGTCTGAATGTAAAATACCGAAAGAAGTTAGATTCAGTATAAGATAAGATTCATTCCTTAAAAGCACAAATGCCAGAGAATAAAAAAGCTGTAACTTCAACATCTACTAAAGCAAAACTTTCCCTGTGACTCATAACCACTTTAAGGAATCTTCCAAAATGTCTTATGTCTCTAAACTTTTACTTCAATGTTTGTTTAAACCATTCCTCCCACACACCATTTCCCGGAAATATTCCCTTCCTCAGGTCCTTTAATTCCTGACATTCATGTTTGTCATGTGCAAGGCAGTTAAGGATCTATCAAACAGTTGGCTAGGTACCTAAGTGCTTTCCTAGCCAGTAGAGACAGGGGGCGTCCCGAGCCTTTCTTCATTGGGGGGGGGGGGGGGCAACCCGGTAAAACTGACCGAATCGGTACCTGATTTTTACCGATTTTTTTGTTGTTTCTAAAAACACAGCGAGCTCCCTTCAAGAAGCTACAATTTAAAAAGTTGCATAGTATGTACAAAATCAAGTTTAAAGAGAAGATTTGGCGCGGGATACGGGGGATACGCCGTCAATACCAAGCCTCGAACGCCAACTAAATGAAGCACCCTTCTTCTAAATAGTGAAGACTGCGAAATGCGCCGCATACGAAACACAGATGATCAAAGGGCTCTTTGCGATTCCAAGACTACCTATTAAACCACAAAGCTGACTTGAAAAAAAAGGGACATGGCAGCCAGCTGAAGCTACCGTTAAATAATAAAAAACGAGAGCTAAAGAAATGCACTTAAATTACCGAACCCAGTAGCTGGGGTGAACCAAATAATGAATTTCTATCCGAAAAACTAACTAAAAGAAATAAGGTACAGATTGGAAGCGGTATAAAGCAACCGAATTTCGTCATGGAGTAAACTCTTGTTAGAACTAACTAAATAAAACTGAATGTGGCACGTCTGCAAAAACGTAGGGGGGGAGGGGCACTGCGCCCCAAAACTGTTCTTATTTCTTCAGTATTTACCTTCCCTTTTTTGTTTTTAGAACAAACAAATCCTTTCTGATTTTGTAGTATAATAATTCCAATATTAAAGACGAAGGACACTCGCAGGTACAACATTCGGTGCCTTCCATAGGTACTTTAGTAACAAAAAACTACTTATTTATTTTTATTTGTTGAAATTTAGTGGTTGCCGTAAATCGTTGTGGACCTGGAAGTGAAATTTGAGGATGAAGCGGTAAGTAACAAGACCAAAGGTTTCGATGGGATCCAAAAATATAATATTTGATCCAGACCTGATCCTGACAATCGGGTCTTATAGAGATCCAGTCTTCGCCAGACTCCTTGAGCACTTTTCTAATAAAACTTAGAAATAGACTAATGCGAATGGTAACCATCTGAGAAGACCAAGTTCAAATATGGATTCAGCATGTGTCCTATAGCCTGCGTTATATCTACTTTGACGAAAGTTCCTGCCTTACTACTGCCAAATTTCCGATTTCAGCCGGATTCCGGGCCTTGTGTTGCAAAAAACTGAAGTTCAAAAACGGTTTCAGCGTATCTCCTTACCCTAATGTCAACAAAATTGAACTTCTAACAAATTTTCCGATTTCAGCCGGATTCGTGGCGAACATGTATCCAGGTAGAAAATGATTGTCATACTTGAATTCAGCATGTCTCTTACCCGTGAATCGAACACTTAATGAAATTAATAAAAACACTTTTACTTTTAATAAATTTTCCGGTTTTGGCCGGATTCTGGGCGATTTATTTGCCCGGCGAGAAAACAGTTTTCATATTCGGATTCAGTATGTTTCCTTGTCTTTACATCGAACCTCTAATCAACTTCCTAATAAACTTTTATTTTTGACAAATTTTCCGGTTCTGGCCGGATTCCGGGCGATCTACTTACCTGACGAGAAAAGAATTTTCATATTCGGATTCAGCATGTCTCTTTACCATTAAATCAGACATCTAATCAACTTCAGATAGAACTTTTACTTAAAAAAAAATTCCGGCTTAAGCCGGATTCCGGATGAACTACTGGTCCGACAAGAAAATGATTTTAATATTCGTGTTCAGCATGTCGTTTTACCCATTATTAGACAATCTCATGAGCTTTAAAAAAATATTTATTTTGCACCTTAATTTGAAACCCCTCCCCCTCCCCTAAATATGCAGCTATCGGGCCCACCTACGAACTCGACCTTTCCCTTGAGTCGAAGAATCCTCACACCAAGTTTCATCAAAATATCTCATTCCCTTCGAGAGGTATCGTGCTGACAGACGGACGGACAACTTTTGCGATGTCATAGGTATCCCTCCAGTTACGTTTCGGGATCCCAAAAATAAAACCAAATTCTTCGATTCGTCTTTTTTTTTATTTCGTTACAGAAGAGAATCGTTCATTTGTTGATTATTTTGGTATTCGCCCCTATGTAACGGGTCATGGAGCTTAGTAGGGGTCGCGTATTCAAGGACATCTGTTTAATCCGACATCCCATCAGAGAGACAGTATAGGCTTGAAACCAAGCGAATCTCTAGACCACGCTTCGAGCCTTCACCCCTCTCAGTAAACAGCAAAAGTAAAAGTTCGGTTAGTAAAACAATCCCAAAGCAATTACTCGGATTCAAACTGCAACACCTTTTCGGCGAAGCAAAAAGCCGAGCGTGGGAGACGGCGAAAAGTCGTTTGACGAATCAAAATGGGCCAAAATTTACAACGCGTTTTCTTTTGCCTCATTGGCTTGTGTCCTGTTCTACTAGAACGGACGGATCATTCTTGCAAGACCTGAAAAAAGCAGGTACGACTTTCTACCATCCAGACATTCGGCTAGAAGCCAAGTGAATCTCCAGACAGTAAATCCCAGCATCAACCCACCAATAAACCACCAAATTACCCCCACGTGCTCATAAAACTTTGAAAATTGGCCGATTGTCCTCCATTCCTGTCAGATTCGGCAAATTAGGGGAGCAAAGAGAGAGATCGACTTTGAGCATACCAAGCCACGTGGGGGGGCTCATTAATTAAAGACGACACTGGGAAGACAAAGGATAGTAACAGAAGTACTAATGATCTAGAGGTCCAACATTGTCGGACAAGGACAGGAAAAAGGGGGATGGGAGAACCAAACATAGTGTCTTTTTTTTTTTAATCCTTTCATAAGGTGGAGTGCAGTAGTAAAGGTTAACCATTTTCTAAACACACAAACAAACAACATAATAAATAACTAATAAAAAAAAAGAACAGACCACAAAAAAAAAACAGACCAAACTCCTTCACGTTATCACCTCCAAATAAACATTACCTCCCAACAACCCTACTCCCTCCCAACCACCCATCCACCAATTCCTCCCTACCACCCCCAACAAACCGTTCCTCCCTACCAACCAGACCACCCTACCTCCCTACCACCCCCTACCCCTAACAAATAAATACATTTCTCAACCATCTTTTATTAAATATTCTTTTAATTTTCTCTTAAACTCTAGATGCTCAGCCGTCTGATGCTCACTGACAGAGAATTCCAGACTGCAGTTCCAAGAAACTGCAATCGAAATCCTGATCTTGTACTACCCTTAAGCTCAATCACCAAATTTTCACTATTCCTCGTATCATATTCATGAATATCACTGTTTGCACGGAAAGTATCACGAAGAATACTTGGGACTAGATTATGCACGCACTGGAAAACGAAAAAGGCAAAAAAGGCAAATAAAAAGAAGTAGGCCATCCGTGTGTTGGGAACAATTCCGTTTCTCACCCTATTTGAATATTCCGCGCCTTTTCCACTTATAACGCCATCTAGCAGTGGTGGGTAAAGTTAACAGTAATGCATCTTGATAGGCAGTTGGTAGACAGCCTTCAAAGCAAACATTTTCAGACTATTAAACCACTTATATAATTAAGATATATACTGAAATTATAAAACTTCGAACTAGTGTATTCATTCATAAGTAAAAGATTCATTATTTATAGGGTTCCTGACTACACTTATTCTGATATTGTACATCCGCAAATAGTCGTTGTCGTTACAATAAACGTTATTCAACGTTGACTAGATGAATTGGCGTGCCAGCTATGGTCTTCCCAACACCGTGATCTATCTTGATTCTGTCGTAGTTTGGTAATACTCTACATGCCTAAGTCCAAAACACGCCTATGATCCTCAGGAAGAAGGAGAAAACGTCCCTCTAACGACTAATACTCAACAATTCAAATCCCGTGTCAAACAATCACGGCGATCTTCGCGAGCAGCTGTGATACCCGAAGTGATACCGCTTCTGGCTCTACCGCTAGGTACCCGGCGATTCTGCATCGGCAAGGAGAGTTAGTCATCAATAGTATACGTAACACACACTGAGGTTGCAAGCTCAATAGCGGCCAGACACGGCTCTAAAATCTCGAAACAAAATGTCCATAAAATACAGATGTACCTTATCTCCATCAGTGTAAAGAAAATTTCAAATTCAGGCGTTTGTAGACCCGTTCTAGTGTTATGTCTCTTATTTTGTAGTTGTTCTCATTTACTTATCTTTTCGTCAATGCGTGACTTTTTGTAATAGCCACAAGCTTTAGCTTACCTTTCTTTTGGAAATAATAAATAAATTAAATAACAATCTCACCTTAGGGGGGTGGGAATACAAAATTGAACAGAGAATGCTGACATTTCTACGCACTTATGTTCCCTCCAGACAAAAGAAACAGTCAACTTTTCGAAATGAAAAAGGCCCTATGGACGACAGCTGACATATGTTTGCGGATAGGTTGGAAGCACAGAGAAGAGTTTTTGTAGGTAGGATTTTTTAGAAGAGTTGTTTTTTCTTGTTCTCCGGTTGGATGACCTTATCCCGAGGTTTCAGTTTCAGTTTATTTTCAAAAATTCGCTCACGGACGAAGCCGAACATTGAATTTCTTCTGTCATGTATAACTTAACAATTAAAAACAACTATAACTAATCTTATTCATTTGGTCAATGTAACATGTATCAATGTAATATTGTGAAAATGCTGCTGTCTAACCCTGTGCACCGTGACATTTTACCCCCCAGAAACCCCGACAGTCAGCCGCGCGAGACTGTTGTTTGAAAAAGGGCACTCTTTCGTGCCCTTTTTTACGTCCTTGTACAATAGTGTATAATAACATGTTTTGTAGTACAACATAAAATTAGCCACTGAGCTACGACTGTTGTAATAATAATAATAATAATTTTATTTAAACCCTCCATAAAAATACAAGGTAAATGGTCGGAACAAAAGAAAAAGAAAAGAAAAAAGAAATCACACAACACTACGAGACAAAATTAGGCTGCGATAACTAAAAATAATCAAAACAAAAACAAACTTAAATCACAAGATTACACCAGGCTAGCAAGTGGAAAATCGTGCAGTTTTCTACTCCGATTAATAAAACGACTAGTTTGCTCATTAATTTTCTTAGCTTATTTCAAAAATACGGTACCTTTGTGATAAGTAGGAGTTTCGGAACCATATGGAAATTCCCAGTAAATATTTGCAATACCGGAAAAAAAATTTAGGACGGACTTGTTTGCACTCAGTTTTATTCAATAATTCCACAGAGGGGTTAGAAAGAAGACATGGGGCGCGAACATGGCGTTGCATAGACGGCCAAACGTAATTTTATCAATTGGCCTTTAGTTCGTGTCTTCCGTAAGTCTTCCGTAATTTTTCTTTGAGAGCCGCGATAGCTAAATTTTTAGTGGCTTTAATGGAATTCCCATAATGGATCCTTTTGGACAAATGTCTTGCCGCACACATCAACCACACGGATTGGCTGTATTTCTACGTTCATAACGGCAAATTCAGTCTTGGAGGGCTCTATGCTTAGACCTATATCGCCAAGAGCAGACGACACCCTATTAATAGCTTCTTGTAGGGATTCTGAATTATCACTCATCATAAGTAGGTCATCTGCGTAAATAAACCTCTCTCTCTCTTTCTATTTGTTTTGTAAGCGAGGACCCTTGGGATTTAAGCAAATATATCATATCATATCATATATCGAAAGTGAATATCTTAGGTTTTTTTCTTTCAGCAAAAGTTGAATGGAACGTTCATTGTGAGCTCGATCGCTTCATCATTCCTTATATATTTTGCTCAAGAGGTTGACAGAAGCTTATCTGGGAGAAGTCTCTAAGAGTGAAAGCCAGACAACGACAATCCTCACATATGCGACAGTTCAATTCGGCCTTCTGAACCAAAGCTTTGAATGAAATACGCCTCAGAGCTCTCTGGCTGAAGTATCCAACAGAGACTGACATCCGGTTTGCACCGTCAAATATTATTCACAGTCAGCTTGGGGCTGAAGGAGTCCAAAAGGATACGTTTGAGTATCTCGGACTCCGTTATGAGAATTCCATTAAAGCCACTAAAATTTAGTTATCGCGGCTCCAAAGAAAAATTACGGAAGACTTACGGAATGTTAGCACGATAAAGGCCAATTTGATAAAATTACGCTTGGCCGTCTATGCAACGCCATGTTCGCGCCCCATGTCTTCTTTCTAACTCCTCTGTGGAATTCATTGAATATAACTGAGTGCAAACAAGTCCGTCCTAATTTTTTCCGGTACTGCAAATATTTACTGGGATTTCCCATATGGTTCCGAAACTCTTACGTATCACAAAGGTACCGTATTTTTTTATCCTTATGTTATCTGTTATAAAACTTCTGACAGTTTGGCAGCCTCTTCGTCTGCGATACAATATATTCTCAGAATGATCTTCTGTGTTCTCTGTTGGTAGATAGTCCTTCAGCCCCAAGCTGACTGCGAACCATATTTGACGGTGCACAACGGATGTCAGTCTCTGTTGGATACTGTCGGGTACAAAACTTAACCTGTGGAACTAAACAGTTTGCCAGATCCTGTCGCCAGGGAGAGCTACATAGCCTGTGTCCTGATCCAAGTACAAGTAGTAAGAAGGACTATCTACCAACAGAGACCATAGAGGATCATCTGAGAATATATTGTATCGCAGACGAAGAGGCTGCCAAACTGTCAGAAGTTTTATAACAGATAACATAAGGATGCAGGGTTTGAATAGATAAGAAAAGATAACACTTAGGATTCTCGCTGTTATGTTTTTCAAACGTTAGGCAATAAAACCCATTTACCCATTTTTCTTGCTTGTCTCTTCTCTTTTGTTTCTGATTTATTTGTTGTTGTTGTTTTTGGGATCCCAAAACGTAAGTCCAGAAATACTTATGACATCGCAAAAAGTTGTCCGTCTGTCCGTCCGTCAGTCTATTAAAATAAAACAGAATAACCGAGATTTTCGTTGTTTTTTGTTTTTGTTTTTCTTGATCAGCTAGTTACCCCTCCAAGATGATGTGCGAGTGATAAATAAATTTTCGGACATTTCGGTTGCACTTCCGGCAAACCGTCCTCAGCGAAAAAAAAACAAACTAAATCATAAAATCCACCACAGTCACAACAGGAAAACGATGCGGAACCAACAGACAATAAGACGACATGTCAACTAAAAAACAGAAGAACCCGATGCGGACTGAACGACATGCGGATAAAAATAAAATAACGACAGATAAAATGTGTGTGTTCAAAGTGTATATGTACAAATCAGTGATTATTTACAATTCTGAATTCTGTGTATATTTAGAAATTTACCATCCGTCTGGGAAAGCGCAGAAGCTTTCACCCAGAAAAGGAAAGTTCTTAAGGTTTTATTCAAAGTGGTCAAACATATTATGGATTTTGGAGTGGGCGGTTTGGAGGATGGTATCATGATGTATCCCGGAACTCGGAAGTTAGAAAAGTCTTGTCCACTTAAGGATCAATTTTATCTCATTTTTTATGGTTAATCAATAAAAATGACCTTTTAGAAATGGATTTTGGTGAAAATTGTAAGATTCAGGCATATGCTGACGATGTTACTGTAATTTTAACAGGTAAAAATACAGCATTTTTAGAAAATTTGGCGAAAAAAATATTTCAGAAGTTTGAAGTATGGGCCAAAGAAAACAAACTTAGTTTCGACCAACGTAAAACAGAAGCTATATTATTCACAAATACACAAAAAGTTCCTGCTGTAAATCTTTTCTTTGGAGGAGAAAGAATTAACGTACAAGTAAAAGTCCGTTATTTAGGAAGTATTTTAGACAGGCAACTGTTATGGAGGTGCTAGAAATTCATCTGTAAGTAAAAACCCTTGAGACAAAAATGATGATAGGCTCATCGGGATCATAAAAACTTATATTTTGTTTTATAGTCTTTTTGTACTTTACAGGATTCACTTGTAAGCAAAACCCTTAAGGCCAAAATGATAATGGGCCCTTGGGATCACGAAGCTGCGTTAAAAGTTACCTATTATAAATTCTCTAAATTCCTTCTTGATTTCCCGATTTCTGCGAGTAACTCTTTCCTAACTTCGAATTTTAAAGTGAAGAATCCTTCGGAAACTTTAAATAGTAAAATCCAGAAGTTTCATAAAAAGTCTGACAACATTCTTCTTCATCAAAACTTTTTACTTTTTTCACAAAAAAGCGCCATGATTAATTTGTTTATTTTGAGCTTTGTTTTTTCCATTGTATTTCGTTGTATATTTAGTAGGCCAATTTGTCTTTAACGGTCAGCTGTTTATTAGGATGTAAGTGTGTGTGAGTTTGATTGGCATGTTGTTGTTCCTTTTATACACTACCTTCAGTTTTGAAGGATTCAAACAAATAGTAATAATAATAATTTATATTTTTTGGTCAAAAGTATTTTTTTTACTTTTCTTTTAACATACGCACTTTTAAGTACCCTAACTCGCGATCGCCGGAATGACCGACCGACGGAAAAGTGATCGGTATATGGCACATAAAAACAGGCCTTGACTAGTCCTTTGCGATTAGATTTTCATGGCAAAAACTGATTAATTTGAACAAACAATGAAGCTGAGAACGACAAATAAGGCTTGAACTGAAGTGCTTTACTTGCTGTGAAGGGTTTTTGTTAGCCATTGTGGGAGAATCGAGGGAGACACTGAGTGCTTCAGCTAAAACACAAAGTCTGAGATAGGAAACGGATAAGACATGGAGACAAATTTTGGATCTATTGTTCAGGTATATGCGTTCGTCTGCATTCCAGTATCCATTACAGATCAGGGCCGTATCCAGGGGGGGGGGGTGCCCCCACCCCCAAACATACAAAACAATCATTTTTATAGACTTTTTCCTCTGATCTATGTCTTTTTTGTACTTTTTTGTCCGACCCGCAGGCAAACTCCCCCACCCGAAATAAATTCCTGGATACGGGCCTGATACAGATTTTTTTTTTCTATTCAGGATTGTCGGACTTTCCCTGTGAACTGGCATCCATTTTCATCAGTTCCAGCTTGTAAATACTACGATTATTTTTGTTTCTTATTCACATGTTCAACGGTACTCAACTGTGATGCGGTATTTGAATGAACTCCCTCCACCTGGATGCGAGGCCTTGTTTTCTACTCTCGAGCCCAGACTGTCCACATGAACTTGGGGGACCTAACTACAATTAATGGGAGAGTTCAGTAGTCAGGGCCTTCGCATAGGTCTCTGCAGAACTGCAATAAAACTTTGAACTGAGAAAACAAGGATTTTAACGATATCTTTATTAGAACAGTAATATATTATTACGCCTCTTAATATATATTAGGCCTCCCCCATTGGACGAGAAACTCGAAAATTTCCAGTCTTGGTTTAGTAGCAAAACCCTCTCGGTTTAGTTTTAGGGTAAGAGTTATATTGCGTATTTCGTAAGTTATTCTCTTTCGTGTTCTCCTTTCTTTTTCTCTGTTTTCCTTATTATTTACTCCGTCTTTGTGCTTTCTGTTTATTCTGACGATAGTCCTAAATCTTTATCATCATCATAATAAATATTCGGCGTCAGGCCTGACGAGGACCCTTGCCAAGAAGGGCCGAAATATCGCTGATGAGAATCATAGCTGACGTATCCGTTGTAAACATTGTTTGAATAAACATCATCATAATTAGGTCAACTGGTTTTATCATTCGAAACTAAGGACATGCAAAAGTATACTATTAAACATATAGACTGTTCTTCCAGTTTGACACAAAAAATAAAAGCAGTGAGTGATTGAGAATAAGGTCATATCCTTGGAATGGGATTCTTCACCCCACTACATATATCATTCAGTTCACTTCACTTAGATAAATAACAAGAGACCTGATAGACAAATGAGTAAGATAGATAGATAGACATAGTTTTAGTGATGCAACCCGTTAGCGCCGAATTGGCACTAAATATGTCGACCATTATATTTAAGAGCTGGCGGTAGAACAGTTACCAAGTCTAGCTTCAGTTTCGTGAAGACAAGACTTGATCGATGCCCATACATTGATTTGTCTCCAAAGAAGCAAAACTAGGATTTGCAAACCTGAAAATTACATCAAAAAACATTTTTTGAACGGTTTTATCCTCATAGATATCGTAAATAGTATTCGAATGCGCTTGATTTCTGCGAGCCTCGGTTTCGAGAGAACAAGACGATGCCTGTACATTGAATTGTCTCTAAAGAAGCGAAACTAAGATTGCAAACGTCAAAATTACACACATTTTATTTTTTGAACGGTTTTATCTTCATAGATATCGTAAATAGTATTCAAACGCCATTGACTTCTGCGGTGGTCGTAGATTAAAACTCTTGCTACCAAGACCCTTCCGTACGAAACAAGACCAAAGGTTTCGATGGGATCCCAAAAATTCAATATCTGATCCAGACAACCTTGAACATTTTTACAATTAAAATTCAGAAACAGATTAAGGCCAAATAGCTAATCACCTGAGAAAACCAAGTTCAGATTTGGATTCAGCATGTGTGTTTACCCCTATAAGTCATATCTGTTTTGACGAAAACTTCCTGCCACTTCTGCCAATTTCCCGGTTCCGGCCGAACTCCAGAACTACTTGTCCGGCGAAAAAAGAAAGCTCAAAGACGAAATCAGGGTATCTTCTTTCCCCAGTAATGAACATCTAATCAACTTCAAATAGAAATTTAGCTTATAACAAATTTTCCGATTCCAGCCGGATTCCGGTCGAACTATATGTCCGGGTAAAATACAATTGTCATACAGGGACTCAGCATCTCTTCTTACCCCTAGATCGCTTATCTAATCAACTAGAAATAAAACTTTGACTTCCAACAGTTTTCCGGTTTTGGCCGGATTCCGGACGAACTACATGTCCGGGTAGAAACTTGTTTTCACATAAGTGTTCAGCATGTCTTCTTGCCCTAAATCGAACATCCAATCAACTCCAAATTAAACTTTTAATTTTGACATACTTTCCGGTTTGGGCCGGATTCCGGTCGAAATACTTGTCCGTCGAGAAAATAGTTTTCACCATCGTCTTCAGCATGTCTCCCTACCTCTAAATCGAACATTTAATCAACTTCAAATAAAACTTTTACTTTCAACAAACTTTCCGGTTTGGGCCGGATCCAGGGCGAAATACTTGTCCATCGAGAAAATAGTTTTCACCATCGTCTTCAGCATGTCTTCCTACCCCTAAATCGAACATCTCAATTTCAAAGAAAAATTTTACTTTCAACAAACTTTCCGGTTTGGGCCGGATTCCGGGCGAAATACTTGTCCGTCGAGAAAATAATTTTCACCATCGTCTTCAGCATGTCTTCTTACCCCTACATCGAACATCTAATCAACTTCAAATAAAACTTTTACTTTCAACAAACTTTCCGGTTTTGGCCGGATTCCGGACGAACTACTTGTCCGATGACAAAATGGTTTTCACCATCGTGTTCAGCATGTCTTCTTACCCCATAATCGACATTAGCTGTTTCAAAATATTTTGTTTGTCCTTTAATTTCAATCCCCTCCCCCACCCCTAAATGTAGAGCTACAAAGCCGATCTACGAACTTGACTGGTCCGACGACCCAACGAACCTTCTCACCAAGTTTCATCAAAATATCTCATTCCCTTCGAGAGTTATCGTGCTTACAGACGGACGGACGGACAACTTTTGCGATGTCATAGGTATCCCTCCACTTAAATTTTGGGATCCCAAAAATGGGAGAAAAAGCCGTCAACACCTCAGGCACGGCCCCATAGGATCTATGAACTAAAAGTACATCGCGGGATAAACGGCAACATTGTAACAGTTTACCTTGTTAATAGGTGCCTCCACCGGTTGTTTCGGTTCTTCCCGCGAGGAGGTAGTTGGTGGAAGGGGTGGTGGTAATGTCGGTCTCACGACGCTAGATGGCGACAGAAGCTTGGTGAAACGATAGTTGGGATTTGTGACTTCGTTTAGTCGCACATAGCCTAGAAGAAAGACACTATAGCAAATATTCGAATCAACTCACAGGTTGATAGCTACCTTCTGTCCGTATTTAAACTGAGAATAGTTTCGAGCTGCGTTTTGGAAGAGTTGTTACTATGGAAGAGTTGTTACTATGCAGAACGAAGGGTCATGTTTGTTGGCACGATAACTCTTGAATCTCCAGGGGAAATGGAATCATCCCTTGCTTAAACACTTTGATAGTTCTTGATTACATAAATGCTATGTAAAATACCAGGTGTCTGTACCTATGTTGTTCCTTAAATTTCTCTCTTTTTCTTTCTCGGGGTCAAGGGGGATCAGTGCTTGGGAGGTTGTCTGATCTGTTCCTTGGTAACCTTCCCGTCAACAAACTGAAGTCTATCTTCCAAAATACTTTAGGAAAACATTCAAGCATTGGGAAAACGATTAACTGAAAGAGTTAACGGAAGCAAAGCTCCCAGCCATTTCGTACAGGTGGAAGAGGGGATACGACTGAACACAACACTGTTACAAGTCTTATAACAGATAACACAAGGATGCGCAGTTTTGACAGGTAAGAGTTTGGATGTTATTGTTATGGTTTAAGAAATGTGATGCATTAGAAGTTATGCATGGGCAATAATTCTATGTACGAATCAAGAGTTATGTAAGTAAGTGTAAAGTATTTATTACCCGTATTTTTTACTTAGAACAAAACGGAGTAAAGAAGAAAACAACGAATAAGAAAAAGAAGACACAGTTACGCAATCAAGAACTGTAGCAGTGTTTAAGCCAGTGGTGGTTCCATTTCCCCTGGAAATTCAAGAGTTGTCGTGCCAACAAACAGACGGAGGGACAGACAGGCGTGCGGACAGATCGAATGCGTCGTAGGCATTCTTCACTTTGGACTAGAGACCAACTAAGAGCTTTCCTTCATCGCGTGAGCTCCCTTTTCGTCCACCCCACGTCGGGTCAGACAAAGGCTTTCTACTGCAGACTCTCTGTATCCACTTTCCAATCTAAGGAAAGGAAAAGGGACGAAAAGGCACGCCTTCTAGAGGCTAATTGGGACTTATTAGTTCTTTCGTAAAGACTTGATGTACTTTAGAAACTAGGAAGAACGGTCTCATGAGTGAAACTAAAAAGGTGTTTGTTTTGAGGTGAAAAAGGCACCAGTAAATCCAACAAACAAGTGCGAGCCGAAGAGGGAAAAGGGAGCGTACGCGCAAGCCTAGGTATGTATATCTGGTAGGCTGACAATCGCAAATGTACTGGGAGGATCCGTGAGATATCCTGGCAGTACATTATATATGACATCCAGTGTCAACTTCCAGAGCACGAGTACCGGCGACATCAACAGGCGTTCAGTTTTCAAATGTTTTGCGCCCAGTCACGGCTTCGGAGAACAGGAAGGCTGGATTAGTCGACAAGCGCTAATAAGAATTTCACGTGGAAAGTAATTCAAAAAACGATATTTCTGATCCGTTTCATAGTGAAGGAATCATTTCAAGTAATAAATATTTCCTTGAGCCGAAGCTGACTTTGAAACATATATTCAAATAATGTATAGAACGGATTCGTCAGCGACGATTCGTCATCAGCGATATTTCGGCCCCTGTTCATTACAGGTTTGTTTCCTTCCCCGACGTTGACCCTGAAGATCGACAGCCTGACGAGGTAACAAGGGCCGAAATATCGCTGACGAAGAATCGTAGCTGACGTATCCGTTGTATACATTATTTGAACATTTCAAGTAAGACTTGCGCTTTAAGATTTGCAGGACACGACGACTGTTGGTGATTCTGACTTTCTATGAACTGAGAAATCAATGTACCACGAGCGGTGATGTTGCACAATACGAGACCGTGATGAAATCTTCACAGAGAATGGAAAGTCAATACACTATCAGATCAAAGCCAACGAAAGTCGACAGTAAATGTTGACATACGGACTGAAATATTCCAGAGAGCCACTCGAAAGTGAAGAACGAGATAGTTAATCTCTTATACCGTCTTGACAGGACAAAAGAGATGAAGCGATCTCTTTGACTGTTGCTGTTTGTTTTGACATACCCTAGAGGAAGTCAGGGCGTCATGTATGGGGGGCGAGAGGGGGGACGCCCCCCTAATGTTCTCGGCCAGTCGTTAAAAAGTAACCGAATGGGCGCGAAGCCCCGCGAATTTCCGTAAAAACAGTCTATTTTTTCTTGGAAACAGTAGATTTTTCTTAAAAGCAATCGGTTTTTCGTAAAAAATAACAGATTTTTCTTAAAAACAGTCGGTTTTTCTTCAAATCAGTCGTTTTTTCGTCAAACATTCGTCATTTCTTGAAAAGAGTCGTTTTTTCCACAAAAACAGTCGGTAAAAATGACCAGGCAGTCGGTAAGGACCTTGCCCCCCCCGCCCGAATATTTTGGCTAGTAATGCCTCTGGAAGAAGTTGATTAGGGTCACAGGAAAATCGAGACGGGAACTTTGGTAGGTGGTATTCTGGACTGACAGGGTCCATGTTCCAGATTCATTTATCCATATTTAAACAAACACGAACAAGCTTATCTACCAAGAAAACAGAATAATGGACGCCCCCCCCCTCTCCAAAGCTATCGGCCAGTCGGTAAAAAATAACCGAGTCGGCGCGAAGCGTCGCGTTTTCGTCATAACAGTTGATTTTTTTCATGAAAATAGTCGTTACTTCTGAAAATTGGTCGATTTTTCGTCTAAATAGTCGTTTTTTTCTGAAAATCAGTCGATTTTTTTCAAAAATGTAATTTTTGCTGTTCAAAATGGTCGTTTTTTCTGCAGAAAAAGTCGATGTCCAGCCAGTCGGTAAACTCCGCGTCCCCCCCGAAACATTTTGGCTACCCGATGAAAAATTTGTAGCCTGCGTAGTAGTATGGTAGTAGTACGAAAACGTTGCATGTAATACTATGTAATAGCAAAGAATATTATCATTTAATGTGCTTCATACTGGTCCAATCTTATGTAGTAGTATCCAGTAGCATCCTGTCTTGCCATAGTAGCGTCCAGTCTTGCTAATAGTAGCATATAGTAGTATGCAGTAACACGGTAGCCTTGAAGTAGAACCATGTAGTAGCATCGTTAGTACTGCATGCAACTTTTTCGTACTACTTCATAGTACTATTTTGAGATAAGTTTCTCATCGAGTAGTAACGCCTCTGACTACATAGACTACATAACAGCGACAAACAAGACCCCCTGAAGCTATCTTGTTGGGGATGTTAAAAGTAAGAAAATAATAGAGGTAATAGAGAGAAGAGAAAACAAAAGGAGACACGAAAGCAGGCGAGTAAATAAGAACATAAAATACGTCTTCCATTTTGTGGGATTTTCTGACACGAACCGGATTCGCACAACAAACTTTCAACAACATTTAGCGAAGTAACCAGAAGTAACTATAGTATAAAGCTATCAATGGTTGCTTAAGGAGAACAAATAGCAGTTTTCCCCGCACCTATCAGCCCGCCCACCGGAACTTCAACAGGGTCACCCATCCCCCAGCAAAAACTAAGGTCTAAATTCTCGAGACAAGTAATTTTCAGAGAGAAAGCTTCAAGATCGATTTTTCCAACAAAGGAACACAGTAAACTTCAAGGCTAAGTTGAAGTTGCCGTGATAGTGGTCTATAATCACTTGCGTGGTAATCTCACAGCACCATTCAAAACCTGGCTAAAACGATACGGATCGCTTATGCTTCACTTGCTTCTAATATCACACACCAAGTCGGTTTTATCTTTCTAAACTTTACAACAGTTTAACTGTGCCCCGTCTTCTGGCCCCATTTGGCAGTTTCTTTCTGCTTCTAATAAAAAAAAAATGTTCACCGGATCTAATTTAAATTTGACAAGTATAGATAGATAGATAGATAGATATTTTTATTGATCAAACTCTTAGCGCCGACATGGTACTAAATAGGTTGACCATTACATTTAAATACTTGAGTAAAATACTTGAATATATACAATTATTACATAGAAGAAAATAAATCACTTAAAATTCACTTGTTTTTTGTTAATCTTCTCAGTGAAATATAGCAAAGGAATTCGAATACCGGTTTGTGCGACATTTAACTGGCACAAGTAAGTTTTGATGGCTCGTCCGCCTGTCACCGGTGCTAGATCGGGCAGAATATCTCTATGTTTTTCGCTGGCAAGGATTGGTCGTCCAAAACGTAAAATTAAGTTTTCCCGGCGGACATGGAGTGGCTCAAGTCTTAATAGGAGGAGGGAAGCTTTGTAACCATCGTATTTCAGCCGTGGCATAATGCGACAAGCTCTTCAATCTCTTTGTTATGTTGTATGCTCCTCTGCACGAGGGGTCCCCAAACTCCAGTAGCGGTCGCACGTAAGTCACATAAGCCAATTTCATAGATTCTACGCCGAATCCAAATCGCTTCAGTATCTGCAGTATCTGCTGCATTTGCCTCCTTGGTCCAGTAATTCTTTCTTGGCGCAGAAATTTCATCTCGTTCCGCCTGCTAAGATTATTGATAAAAGAGTGGAAGATTTCAAATCTTCCGCTAGTAAACTAAACCACCAGTGGTCTTCCCTCT
This sequence comes from Branchinecta lynchi, assembly GCA_023053575.1. Lineage (NCBI taxonomy): Eukaryota > Metazoa > Arthropoda > Branchiopoda > Anostraca > Branchinectidae > Branchinecta > Branchinecta lynchi. Next base: position 1,459,507 of record JAKZAP010000017.1, read on the forward strand.
TCGTGTAATCTGTAGTTATGTTTGTGCTGTGTTTAGTGTAAAGTTCTGCTAAATGCATTGTCTTTTTTCTTGTTGCTGTTGTTGTTGTTTTGTTGTACTCCCGTCACTAGGGCTACACGCCCTCCATTGTTTCTCTTGACGGGTAATAAACAAATTGTTTGATTGATTCAAATCGCGAAGACTTCCTTTTAAAACAGAATGTCATACGATAGACATTGACTGCATGCTTCCCTGGTGACCTTACCTCCAGTTTGTAACTATGGAAACTGAAACAACGGACCAAATGCTGGGAAAGATAAAAGCCGAAAGTGGCCCCTTTTCCGATCCTAATGACTTTACTTCGTTCGATATAACGAAGTTAGCAGATGCCAGGACCGAATTCGGTGTCGATACTTCTAGGATGGGCACTCATCCCTTGAAACAGTATCCAAATAGAAGTAGATTAGGAACTCGACCCGCTCGGGACCATTCATTGCTTAGGCTTTCAGCAAAGATATTAGCAGTAGAAAGAAATGACACTCCCAAAGGCCCCTTTCTAGCCATTGGTTTGTCGTAAACTACCACTTTCGGATCGACGGTTCTGCCAAATCATCGTCAAACCGAGGCAATGCGGGAAATACTCAGACTTGAGTGAAACTACAACGTATCCTATCGATATGCAGTTGTAAAGAATACCATCATTTATTGTGCCTCAGACTGGACCAATCTTAAGCAGTAGTATCCAGTAGCATTCAGTCTTGCCAATAGTAGCATGCAGTAGAATACCGTAACACGGTAGCCTAGGAGTAGAATCATATTGTAGTATCAGTTCGTACTGCATACTACTTGTTCGTAAAACTTCATGCTACTATTTTGAGATAAACTTTTCATTGATTACGTGCGAACCTCAATTTTGGATGGCGGGTGTATTTTGTGACGTTCTCATCTACTTTCTTCTACCGCCTACTCGTAACAAGTGCCATATGAGCTCGTAGTCCTTCTTTAAAATAGCCAGTGACTGAAAATCAAAGACGCTGCCATAAATTTATCTGGCCGCAGAATAAACTAATAAATACTCCTTGAGCCCAAGCTGACTAGGAAACATAATATTAATCAATAGTCGCCTTTTTGTTCGCCTTTTCACTCACAATTTCGATGGCTTTTTACTTGTTTTGCGTTTTCGTAAAACGGTCCTAATCACTATTTGACAATTTCCGTTTTTTTTCTTCAAAAAGGCAAACGCTGAACTCTTGGTAGCTGACCAATTTGCATTCTCCTTTTTGCCTCATGACTTTTGTCAATTTAACCAAAAATCCAATAAAAGATGTATTTGAGTCAAAGTATCCCTTGCCAGTCATAAGTATCTGGAGACTGTTTCGGACTTTGACGATGACAACTTTACAGTGCAAGTAAGATACAAATAAAAATACACTTTACTGGTAACGACGAAACGCGAGAATATTCAAAAAGGAGAAAAAGAGAGTCCAAAAAAGGGAAAAGTAAAAACCGAACAAAACGCAACTAACGGCTCAACATCAGAAATATTTCGACCCTTCTTGGCCAGACAACTGACCAGGACCCTTGCCAAGAGGGGCCGAAATTTCGCGGACGAACACCGTAGCTGACTTTTCCGTTTTTTCAGCCTTTGTCTAATATCAGAACAAGATCAGACGATCCCCAGTGCCCTTGGTCACTGGGTGGTCTGGTTTGGGTATAATTTTTTTTTTTTTTTTTTTTTTTTTCTTAATTATTTTTTTTTCTTCAATTCTTTCTAATCTTTACACTTCCATCCTATCTTTTATTGTAAAATTAAATTAGCAAAACTATATTCAATAACAATATTTACTCTTTCCACTATCTGTCCATTTCAATCATACTATACAATTTTAACGTGATTATCTTTCCACTATTATTATTTATTCTAACAATGTTTACAACGGATACGTCAGCTATGATTTTTCACAAACCTACGGGGAAGGAAACAAACCTGTAATGTAGATTACAGGTTTGTTTCCTTCCCCGTAGTTGAACCAGAGGATTGACAGCCTGACGAGGACCCTTGCCAAGAAGGGCCGAAATATCGCTGATGAAAAATCATAACTGACGTATCCGTTGTAAACATTGTTAGGATAAATGTTTCAAAGTCAGCTTGGGCTCAAAGAATATTTACTATTATTATTCTCATCATTCAAACTATTTCTATTAGAAAATTCAACCTCGAATTTTTTTTTTTATAACAATCACATAAAATACACATTCTTTTTTTTTAATGTTTAATATAATTTATAATGTTTTGTCAGTTTGTTCATAAAAAAAAAAATTTAGCCCGAAATATCTTCACGCACATGGAAAATCGCTTATTCTGGATTACTGGAGCAACGAAGTAACGCATTTTCATAGGGTTTTCAGGTGCGCTAAACTAAATAAGTCCACCTATTATTTCAGCGTTATTAAGTGACACACATTCCTTCAGTCCAAGCTGACTGCGAGACTTATCCGTTTTGGGCCGTCAAATATGTTATTCAGTGAACTTACAGAGGACCCCTGGCACTTATTATTCATTTTATATTGTCCCTAAGGAATTGCAAGATCGAGAATCCCAACGTCACTTTTCCCCCGAGCACATTTGCCAGAAAAGAAGCACCATCTTAACCGAAAGCTCTGAGACCCACCAATAACTGTTTCAACGATGAGAACCTTCAGAAGTTTGTTTTCATTTTAGAAGACTTGGTGGGCGAAAAGGTCTATCTTCTGTTCTGAGTTTTGACTAAAGTTTAGCTGATTATCTACGGGTCGTGGCATCACACGAAAAGTCTACAATTTCTATTTACTAACTGAACTGATTCTCACTATAACGGTTTATAAGTCTTAAGGCGTCCGGTGCCTCGCTGGTAGCTCGGCTCTACATATATAGATACAAATATATTCTGCAACATCAATTTAATTGAATTTTCCTATCCCTTTCATGACGTCATGAAAACGTCACGGGCCATAGATAATCGGCTAAAGTTTAGTCAATACCGTGTTCTGAACTCCGTTTCTTTTGGTTGGCTTTTCTATCTTCTTACTTTTGGGGATCCCAAAACGTAAGTGGAGGGATACCTATGACATAGCAAAGTTGCGAACAAATATTATTTAATTAATTAATTAATTTATTTATCACCCACTTTACAGAACAGAGGTTAAGTGGAGTAAATACAAAAAGAAAAACAACAAGAGAAAACAAGAAACAAAGTTAATCACATACCGAAAAAAGACGGATAAGGCGATGAAAACACCCTAGCCTATAAGGCGCTTCACTGGCTAGCTTGGAACATAATTTTTCGAAAACACCAGTAATATCTGTCCACAATACTTCTTTATCAGTTTTGTATTCCGGTAAGAACGAGGCAGTTATGTTTCCTAGTCAGCTTGGGCTCAAGGAGAATTTACTAGTTTATTCTGCGGCCAGATAAATTTATGGCAGCGTCTTTGATTTTCAGTCACTGGCTATTTTAAAGAAGGAACAAGAGCTACGAGCTCATGTGGCACTTGTTACGAGTAGGCGGTACAAGAAAGTAAATGAGAACGTCACAAAATACACCGGCCATCCAAAATTCAGTCCGTCTGTTAGCACGATAACTCTCGAAGGGGTTGAGATATTTTGATCAAACTTGGCATGAGGACTCTTTAGGTCAAAGTACAGGTGGGGGAGTGTAGCTATAAATTTAGGGGTGGGGGAGGGGTTTGAAATCAAGGGAAACAAAAAATATTTTTTAAAAGCTAATGAAATAGTCGGATTAGGGGTAAGGAGACATGGTGAATAAATATGAAAATTATTTTCTCGCCGGACCATTAGTTCGGCCGGAATCCGGCCACAACCGGAGAATTTGTTAAAAGTAAAAGTTTTATTTTAATTAGATAAGATGTTCGATTTGCGGGTAAGTAGACATGCTGAAGTCGCATATGATAATCATTTTCTCACCGGACGTATAGATCAGTCGAATCCGGCTGAAACCGGAAAATTTGTTAAAAGTAAAACTTTAATTTGAAGTTGATTAGAGGTTGAATGTAGGGGTAAGAAGACATGCTGAATTCGTTTTTGAGCTTTATTTTTTTTGCCGGACAAGCAGTTCCGGAATTCCGCTGAAACCGGAAAATTGGCAGAAGTAAGGCAGGAATTTTCGATCTGCTTCGTCAAAATAGATATTCCTTACAGGGGAAACACATGCTGAATCCATATCTGAACTTGGTTTTCTCATATGATTAGCTATTTGGCCTTAATCTGTTTCTAAACTTTAACAGTAAAAGTGTTCAAGGAGTCCGGCGAAGACTGGATCTGGCGAAGACAAGACCCGGTTGTCTGGATCAAATTTGAACTTTTGGGATCCCATCGAAACCTTTGGTCTTGTTACTTATACTACTTATATACTATACTTACTTCTTACTTATTATTATTATAAATTTTATTACCCATCGTAATGTATAAATACACAAAAAATGGATTAGGACAATTTTGTTTATGTATTTATTTATCACCCAAAACAAAATCAAAACGTAACACTTTTATAGGAAACACACAAAAAATCGATAATTACAAACTGAGACTCTGAATGACAAAAAACTACACTTAAATAAAAAAATAAGGAAAAGCTAAACAATACACAACACTAGCCTACGTAATGAACAACAGATTATCAACTATTTCAGGAGTCTGCATATATCGCTTGTCGAATCAAGATCTTGCCGTTACGGCAGTAAACGTTTCTACACAGCAATTACTGGCTGGGCTACTCCATACTTCCTTTCCTTGATATAATATAATAAGTGAATTTAAAAGCCCAGGGGCCATATACATAACAAAACAACACTTCCTTGATATGCTGCTGTTGATTAACCAAGGCAGAAGTCTCAACAGATATTTTTGCAAACTTACAAAAAACACTTGCACTTCTTACTTAAATTTACTCTCGTTTAAGCAACATCTCGGTGGTACTCAATTTAGTTGCAGCGCCTACATGAATCTTTTTTAGTGTATATTCATTCTATCAGTGTATGGTGCAGTGCTATTAAACAATAGTTGATGTGTCTTGTAGGGAGAAAAGCGTCGGCTCAACCTCCTTTTCCATCAATAAATAAATAAATAATCAAGGCGCGCAATTCAGAGGGCGGAAAGTCAGAAAGAGCAAACAAGACCAACATCAATTCCGCCGATTCCAGGTAGCAGTGACTGGTATTTCCAAAAATAATTTTTTTTTTTTTCTGGACCATTTAACCGTGACAAGATAGTTAAAACACTTAAAGCACAGCAAAGTGTTGCTTTAAGGTAAACAAAAGAGGACATTTCAGAATTAACTAAACAAAATTTTACCTTGACTGGTCGTCTCAAAGTCTTCCCCCTCTGACGTTGCACTCAGGTGTAAAGAGGCACTGCTACTCACTCCACTAGAGCTGAAGGAAATCATCGAATCCGCCAATCCTGTTGAAGATGGCGCTAGTGATGGGTTGGGAGGCGAGGTGTGAAGATGCTGTCCGTAATTCCAGGAAAACCGCTTCTGGATGGACGAGTCCTTCGTATCTTGCCGCTACAAAAGACACATACAATAGAGGTATGCTTATTTGAACGTCGCCTAACTGTGAACCCTCGCCAAAGAAAACACTAAAATCCATGCCAGGTAGGTTCTACTGCTGAATTCTTGCCGAAAACTTTGTTTTATATCCGTTTTTTCACGTGTTAGGTGGAATTTGAAGTGATTGTTCTGTATTTCCATCTGTTTTTCTTTCATACTTTGCATCTTTTCCTGAGCGGCTCGTAATTTCAACCAACAGATGGCGCTCAAATCAAAGAACATGCCAATATGGAAGAAGCCTTTATTAATTTCAAGAATAAGTCCAAAGAAGAAACTCGTACCATATTGTTTGTGACAAAAGATTGCTGAAACAGTTGTCTGTTTGTCATTTTCCCTTTCCATTTCACTGTTTTACAAGCCAGAAAAATGTTTTAATGTTATCACACTTGTAACGCTGATCGATCCTGTTCAAATTCAAATTCAAATTCAAATCATTTAATGTAAACAAGATACAGTCTCTCATAGGCATAGCCCAAATATGGTATCTTTTAGTCAAACAGTTAAAACAAGAAAGATTTGTCAACGAGAAAAACAAAAAGAATAGGATAAAACGCACAAGTTACGAATTGTTAAAAGTACGAACAAAACTCGGCACAAAGCTTCGAGAATAACGCTGTGACCTGGAGTAAACCGGTGTCAGTTTTGGAACTTTCGCAGCCGCCTCTCTGGGGAGTCGGGATCTGAGGGGGACAAAGGGGGGCGGGAGGAAGTTCTTGTAGATGGGGTGGAGGAGGAGGGTTGAGCCAAATTTTAGGCACAGTTTCTCTCGACGGGCAAAAAGGGGGTCAAGTTTATATTCTTTTAGATAAAAAGAGTAAGGCAGTGGGGAACCTCCGTAGATGATTTGTAGCGACCTCTTCTGAACCCGTTCAATTTTATCACTTTCTTCTTTTGTAAGAGCGAAATGCCAAACAGGACATGCATATTCTACTAGTGGGCGGATGAACATGCAGAAAATTAATTTTAGTTTATCCTTAGGAACCCGGAATTTCTTTAGAGTCTTCAGCATTTGGATAGCACCATTTGCCTTTTTTACAATCAATCTTGTGTTTTCATGCCAAGTTAGATCAGAAGAGATCAGTACCCCAAGCAGGGTAGTGCTGTTACAGAGGAGGTTTGGGTCTATAGGTGGTTCGAATTCAGGTAGGCTTTTCTTGAGAAATGAAAATGTCATTACTGAAGATTTATCTTTATTTACCACCATATTTAATTTTGCTGCTTCAGAGGTAACTTGTTCAATATAATTGAAAGTTTGACTTTTACACGCTCCAAATACTACCTCTGCTAGGGAAAGATCATCTACAGACTTCCATCTTTCTTCCAGCCCGACAGCTATTTCATTGATCATGAGGAGGAAGCATAAAGGACCGATCACTGTTCCTTGCGGGACACCGCAAAAAATCGGTAAAGAAGAAGAAAAATTATTTTTATATTTTACGATTTGTTCTCTGTTTGTTAGAAAGCTTTTTACGATATTAATAAGATATTCAGGAATATTTTTCTCTGCCATTTTTTCCAGCAAAATCTTGTGATCTACAAGATCGAAAGCTTTTTTAAAATCTATTGCAATTAGATTTATCCATATGTTGATTGATAGTGCTTAGAGTCCTTATCTGAATTGACATATCCAAAGTTACTTTTCCATACTTAAAGATATTACGGATCAAATCATCCATTCTTTCATCCAAACCAATCCAGTCAGACATTTAGAGAAGTTTTCAAATAAACATTCCTGACCTAAAATCATTATAATGAAGCTGAAAATATACCTGTTTTATAGTCAGCCGCCGCTGTTATTAAAAAAGCAGGTCACAAATAAATAAATAGAAATAGTTTTTTTTTCTCAGCATATAACGCCGTCGACAGTCGGTCTCTACATATCACAAAACATATTTAGCAGTGGATCCAGTTTCTATTCCTATATTCTAATATATGTGACTCCTTCGAATCTCAAGGATTCTAAACCCGTCCCGGCTGTTTTTGCCTCGCTAGCACCCTTGGTATTGGTGAGAAACTCGGCAAAACTTGCATAACCGACATTTTGGACCAATGAGCCCATCGGAAGCAATAAGCGAGAGCCTGATACGCTTCGAAGAGTCAAACATGATTGATTGATTTCTGATATCATCTTATCTTTAACCACTAAGATGAGCGAATGCTTCAAGCCTTACTGTTTGAAACCAAATTATTTCTGTTTCAGCAATCGGTTACATGGGCAAAAGAGGCGTAAAAGGAAAAACGTTCCTGCAAGACCTCACGTACTTCTTTGTACTTAAATTGATACGGGGAAGGAGGCGGTTCGGTCGCTTTGATCTTGGAAACACATCGGTTCTTCTGATTAGAGGAAAGAGATATTCTATCTCGGCCTAATTAATGAAAAAATGGCGGTTTATCCTGATGAACAATCTCGTTGCTTCCCAATCAGAACCTGGATTGCTTTTCGTAATTATGATGTCTTGTTTCCAAGACAAAATCATTGCGTGATCGTTGCTAAGCCATAACTTCGCTTTTGTAATCTTCGCAAATCCAGTACGCCCTAATCCAAAACAATTTCAAAGGTATCAGGGGATCCCAAAATGAAGCTTTATTTTACGTCTTTATGGAAGTTCTGCTCTGAAGCTGACGCTAACTTTCGTCTTACATCATAAAGTAACTTACTTTATTTATAACCCACCGTTTTCAGAAAGCGGAGTAAATGAAGAAAATAAATAAAACACATAAACATACACAAAAAGACACTTAATTTCAATCGTCGGCCAGGAAGCAGTGTAGAAGGTCGTGCGCTGGTTGGGTTCTGTTGTCAATGATTTTTTATAGCGACGAAGAAACATCCAAAAGGGTAACACTTGCATCTTGAATTTTGAACTTCTCCGTCAAAGCATGGTTATGGCATAATTTCGACAAGTGGAGCAGGTGCTTTGCATATTTAAAATAACATGATCTCATCTTTTTTATCTCCTTCTTTCGCAGAACATGAGTGACACCAGAACGAAATAGTATAGAAGGAGCGCAGAAGGTGCTGTACAATTTTCCCAAAGCGATTATAGCGCCCCCGGTTGGGGACGATGCGCCCATAGGCGGTACGGATTGATCTGGAAACTTCCTGAACAACCGAAGAGCAAAATTTTGACAACGAGGATTTGAATGTTATGCCAAGACATCGTAGAGATTCTGTTGGTCTGACGACGAACGATCCAAGAGAGATAGAAGCTTTAGCATTCAAACGATTTGACGAAGGGTTGAAATGCAGGTACTCACATTTTGAGAGGTTAACTTCAAGACCGATTTTGAGAAGTTCCGACGACAGCTTACAGAAATTTTTGGTGAGTGTGGATCGGGTACGGCTTACTAAGAGCAAGTCGTCCGCGTAAGCTATGTAGCTGAAGGCATGGTCTTTATAAAAGTAAGCAGGGTGTAAGATATGGCCGATTTGAAAATGTAGGGAAATAAGACTCCCCCTTGGCGAACACCAGTTCGGACAGGAATAATCTCTGACAAGCTACCTTGCCATTTAAACCTTACTGAGGAATGACCATACTAAAATTTTAACAGACTGACAACAGACAGATTCACGCCAGAAGTAATGAGAGAGAAGAGGGCCTGAGAATGCGTTATATTGTCAAAAGCACCAGCTATATCTATAGAACATATATGAATAGCAGACTTCTCGCGGGTAGCCTGCTTCATCATTTTTGTTAATATGTGATGAGCGTCCGCAGAACTGGCGCTCGAACGGAATCCAAGCTGCATTGAACCAAAACGACATTTTTCAATTAATTCTGGAGAAGGACGTATTCCAGGATTTTGCTTATGGTACAAGAAACTGTAATTGGTCGATAGCTTTTGCAAAGGTCTGTGTCTTTCCCTCGCTTAATCACAGATGTTACAGTACCCGAGAGGAAACTATTCGGAGCCAAACCCTGGCATAAACAAATTTGAAACAGAAGTTGGAGGTGTTGTGTTAAACCTGGACACTCAGTTTTGAAAAAATCGGCACTAAGGGAATCAGAATATGGGGAACCAGTTCTTCTTAATTTTCGGAAAGCAATTTCGATGGAAGAACAAGTCTTAAAAAGGTCTTAACCTACACTGTCAGAAGTTTCATAGCAGACAACAGAAGGATGGGCGGTTTCAACAGACAGTGCGTAACAGATAACACTTGGGATGTTATCTGGTGTGTTGGAAAACGTTGTACATGAAATGTTATGCAGAACAAGCATTGCCAGTAATAGTTAAAACAAGACCAAAGGTTTCGATGGGATCCCAAAAACCTAATATTTGATCCAGACAATTGCGAACGAACTACCATACTTGTCCAGAAAAAGTCAGAAACGAATTCAGCGTATCACCTTATCCGTATAAAGAACATCTAATCAACTTCAAGTAAAAGTTCAACTTATAAAAAAAAAATCCGGTTTCAACCGGATTCCAAACGAACTATATGTCCAGGTAAAAAAAAAAGATTGTCATATACAGATTCAGCGTGTTTTCTTACCCCTAAATCTGTCATCTAATCAACTTCAAATAAAACTTTTGCTTTTAACAAATTTTCCGGTTTGGCCTGATTCTGGCCGAACAAGTTGTCCTGGTAGAAAATATTGTTCCCATAACGGTTCAGCATGTCTTCTTACCCCTTAATCGAACATCTAATCAACTTAAAACAAAACTTTTACTTTGAACAAACTTTCTGGTTTTGGCCGAATTCCGGGCGAACTACTTGCCCGGCGAGAAAATGGTTTTCACCATCGTGTTCAGCATGTCTTTTTATCCCTAAATCGAACATCTAATCAACTTCAAATAAAATTTTCACTTTTAACAAACTTTCAGGTTTTGGCCGGATTCCGGGCGAACTACTTGTCCGATGACAAAATGGTTTTCACCATCGTGTTCAGCATGTCTTTTTACCCCATAATCGACAATCATATTATATGTTTAAAAATATTTCATTTGCCCTTTAAATTAAAACCCCTCCCCCACCCCTGAATGTAGGGCTACAGAGACCATCTACGAACTTGGCCTTACTCTTTACCCAAATAATCCTCACACCAAGTTTCATCAAAATATCTCATTCCCTTCGAGAGTTATAGTGCTTACAGACGGACAACTTTTGTGATGTCATAACTCCACTTACGTTTTGGGAAACCAAAAACAGCCAAAAAGCATCTACTGACTTTTTTGTTTGTCGTCATGATGTCGGAAAATTCAGCAGATGCTTTTTGGCGACTTTTCGGCTCTTCCTGATGGCAACGCTTGTTATGCATAACATTTTCAAACACAACAGACAACATCTGAGGGGTTGTCTGTTGAAACCGCGCATCCTTCTGTTGTCTGTTATGAAACTTCTGACAGTGTAGGGTATGGCCTTTTTATGATGCAAGATGATCGTTAACGTCAGACATAGCGTCAGCGTCAGAGCAGAACCTCCATAAAGACGTAAAATAAAGCTTCCAGTTTGGGATCCCTGATACCGTCGATTTTATTTTGAACTGGGGCGTAACAACAACAAATTGTAATATATTCAAATTGTATATATTAAGTGTTTTAGAATATGCTTCGCCTGTGTGGCATCCAGGGTAGAGTAAGGAATATAAGGTTTGAAGCCAAGCTGACCATTCATTACGAAAGAAATAGAAAACCGTGATTTTCGGGTTTTTGGGATCCCAAAACGTAAGTGGAGGGATACCTATTACATCGCAAAAATGTCCGTCTGTCCGTCTGTAAGCACGATAACTCTCGAAGGCAATGAGATATTTTGATGAAACTTGGTGGGAGGATCCAAAGTACAGGTCGAGTTCGAAGATGGGCTATGTAGCCCTATATTTGATGGTGGGGGAGGGGTTTCAAATTAAGGGACAAACAAAATATTGTTAAACAGCTAATGTGATAGTCGATTATGGGGTAAGAAGACATGCTGAGTACGATGGTGAAAACCATTTTCTTGTCGGACAAGTAGTCGTCCGGAATCCGGCAAAAACGGAAAGTTTCGTGCGAGTAGAAGTGTCATTTGAAGTTGATTAAATGTATGATTTAGGGGTAAGGAGACATGCTGAATACGATGGTGAAGACCATTTTCTTGCCGGACAATTAGTTCGTCCGTAATCCGGCAAAAAACGGAAAGTTGGTTAAAAGTAAAAGTTTCATTTGAAGTTGGTGAAAACCATTTTCTCACCGGACTTGTTGTCCGGGAATTTGGCCAAAACCGGAAAGTTCGTTAAAAGCGAAAGTTTTATTTGAAGTTGATTAGATGACAGATTAAGGGGTAAGAAGAGACGCTAAGTCTGTGTATGACAATAATTTTTTACCCGGACATATAATTAGCCCGGAATCCGGTTTTGACCGGAATTTTTTTTTAAGTCAAAGTTTTATTTAAACTGGATGATATGTTCTTTACAGGGATAAAGAGATCCGCTGGATTCATTTCTGATTTTTTTTTTTTTGCTGGACTAGTAGTTCGCTCGGAATTCGGGCAAAACCGGAAATTTGGCAGAAGTAAAGCGGGAAGTTTCTGTGAGTATCGTCAAAATAGATATGGCTTATAGAGGTATATCTGAACTTGGTTCTCTCTGATGATTAGCCGGGCGAAGACTGGATCTGGCGAAGAAAAGACCCAATTGTCTGGATCAAATAATAGTTTTTTGGGATCCCATCGAAACCTTTGGTCTTGTTTTTCTTGATCAGCTAATTATCCCTCTAGGATGAAGTGCAAGGGATACATATAAATTCGGATATTTCGGTTGCACTTCCGGCAAACCGTCCTCAGCGAAAAAAAACAAATAATTATATCATAAAATCACAGAAAAACGATGAGGAACCAACAAAACATACAACGATATGTAACTAAAAACCAGAAGAACGATGCGGATTGACACGACAAACAAATTCAAATAAAGTAACGAATATTAAAATGTGCGTGTTAAAAGTGTTTATGTACAAATCTGTGATTATTTTATAATTCTGAATTCTGTGTCTATTTACAATTTACCAATTCCCTGGAAAGCGCAGAAGCTTTCACCCAGCAATTATATAATCCTTCGCTTTTCCCATCACTGTACAAATAATTTCACAGAACTGTCATTTCATCCGCATCGTTCTTCTGGTTTTTAGTTACATATCGTTGTATGTTTTGATGGTTCTGCATCGTTTTTCTGTTGATATTGTGTTGGATTTTATGATTTAGTTGTTTCTTTTTTTCGCTGAGGACGGTTTGCCGAAAGTGCAACTGAAATATCCGAATTTATATTTATCCCAAGCACATTATCCTAGAGGGATAATTAGCTTTTCAAGAAAAAAAACCGAAAATCACGGTTTTCTATTTCTTTCGTTGAGTAAGGAACAAAGTAATGATCTTGAGAATGTGCAGAACCGAGCTGTTCGTGTGATATTGGGCCAGGAGTACACGAATTAGGAAGAAGGTATATAGCTCCTTGGTATAGAAAGCCTTGTTGCCCGGCGTCGCCAGCTTACTATGACATGCGGGAATAAAATCTTGGAATCAAGTAAGCATAGTAATTTGCTACCGGAACCGGCACACACCGGATATAACACGAGGCATCAAAATAAATTAGAGGCTTGAAAACCATCAGCTTCTAACCGGTATAGATCTTCTTTTCGTCAATATTTTGTAAAGCATTTTAATGAGTATTGACAGGGTCTTATTTAACTATTATGTTATTTGACCTGATAAATTCGTATCGTATCGTAATACATATGCTAAGATTATAAAAGCGAAGTTATCGACTAAGATCTTACTCAGCGGGCTAAAATTTCATCTACTACACACTTGAAGCTCTCGACTGATATAGTATCAACCGCTTTTTCGGTTAGGCTGCTCTGAACTTCACTTGTACACATTCATGTGGAAACGTGGTTTCACACGCTTAAACACGTGATATAAATACATATATTTATCCTAGGCAAATGGTGACTCAATTCAATGTCATCTTCAAAACGGGACATAGTCGTCTAGTAGTCACCACAAAATATTACTTGAGCCCAAGCTGAATTTGAAACATATACTCAAATAATGTATACAACGGATACGTCAGCTACGATGCTTCATGAGCGATATTTCGGCCCTTCTTGGCAAGGGTCCTCGTCGGGGAAGACTGACAGCCTGACGAGGACCCTTGCCAAAAAGTATCGTGGTGATGATCGAGATGTATCGTAGCTAACGTATCCGTTGTACAAATTGTTTGAATCTAATATTTTTTGGTGGATCGATCCCATGATAGTTCTTGAACGAGTTATGCCAACTTCGGAGTCGGCTGCTTATTGAACATTTTCCCCACCTACGGGGTAAGAAGCCTAGCAGCTCTAAACCTTCGCAAAATGTATTCGGAGCAAAAGTAGGAGATCTGGTAATTCAAGAGGCGAACCGCAATACACTGATGACTAACTCTTCTTGCCAATCGAGCATCGCAATATACCTAGCGAAGAGTCAGAAACGTCACCACAGCAAACGTTGTTGATTGGTTGATCGTTTGGGTAACGTTTTTCGCCCCCCCCCCCCCCCCATCTTACTCCCGTACAGTTCCCGAATTTGGTCTCGTTCTATCAGTGAAGTATCTAGAGTTTCTGCTTGTTCTTCCCAATCACTCCCCTCTAAGCATGTCACAAGGTTTCCGGCACCCTTCTTCCCCTTGATCACTGCCATGTTTCGAACTTCGTCATACAGAGTATCCTCCGTATCTAAAGCGTGCCACGGCTCTATCGAATGGACTACATGGTGTCGAAAATGATCGTTGACTAGGTAACTAAAACTAGGTAAGATCGTGTGACCTAGTGGCGCGATTTAGAAGCATCCCGACTGGGCAAGCCAAATCTTAACAAGAAAATATAATAATAAGAGAAGATTTAGTCTGAATAAAAATTAAAACAAATGCAGCTAAATGTTTAAAAGTGTAAAACGAACTAATGACTTGGTTCGTTTACTTCTAAATTAACTTTTCAGGTCAACCAAATTTCCGAGTTTTGGAAAATTCTGGTCTAATTCCTTCACTGATTTTTGGGAATTGACAGCATTTGCCGCTCCAGTCACATCTCATAACTAATGAACAGTTCCCTCGCCAGTTGAGAAAGAATAATGGATCTTAGGCGTGGTTCATGCTACTGAAAAAAAGGGGGGGGGGGTATGGAAACATTTCACTTTCCAGAATACAAGCAAAAAGCAATGTGGTTATCGACATCGCGGATTGGAAAACGCCTTTTTCACTTTCAGAATGGTAACCCATTAGTATCAATAACACATTTTTCTTGTGTCCGAGGTGTTGGCACACCGTCCAGAAATTGAATTCCATAGGCTTACAAAGACAAGCCGAACTATAGAGTTCTGCACAGGTCAGCGGCACAGTCACTGCAATGCAGGCTCGCAATGACAAAAGAAATAGAAAACCGTGATTTTCGGGGTTTTTTCTTGATCAGCTAATTATCCCTCTAGGATGATGTGCGAGGGATAAATATAAATTCGCATATTTCGGTTGCACTTCCGGCAAACCGTCGTTTTCAAGTGGGCCGTTTTCTGGGTGAAAGCTTCTGCGCTTTCCCAGACGGATGGTAAATTGTAAATATACACAGAGCTCAGAATTGTAAATAATCACAGTTTTATACATATACACTTTTAACACGCACATTTTATCTTTCGTTATTTTATTTTTATCTGCATCCGTTTTCTTCTGGATTTTAGTTACATCTCGTCTTATTGTTTTTTGGTTCCGCATCGTTCTCCTGTTGTGATTGTGGTGGATTTTATGATTTAGTTTTTGTGTTGTTTTTCGCTGAGGACGGTTTGCCGGAAGTGCAACCGAAATATCCGAATTTATATTTATCCCTCGCACATCATCTGATCAAGAAAAAACCCCGAAAATCACGGTTTTCTATTTCTTTCGTAATGAATGGTCAGCTTGGCTTCAAACCTTATGCTCGCAATGACAAACTGCATTTAAAATGCAGATGTCTTTTTTAACATTTTTCAGATGATTTTCTCAAAGCACAGCTGTTTCTAGAAATGGTCTTTTCGAGGTAGAACGGTGTAAGTACCGTTTATTGAATATGCCACCAATTTCCCCTAAATAAGCGAATTTTTGTTGGACCCTTTTGACTCTGTCTGGACTTCCCGCTGTCCCAAGTGGAGGTTCTGTGCTAATGTTTGAAAAGTTTCCGCGCTGTGGTGAAAAAGTCCTTTGATAAATTTTGTTGTCGCCTGCTATTCTGCATTGTTTTCTTTCTCAACATATTTCGGTTTTGTCCACTGACCGAGAGCTGGAACTTGAAAGGAATAGGGGGAGGGGGAGAGATCGAAGGTCGGAACACTAGAACTGCAACCGATCCGAAGACACATAAAGACAACCTTCACAAACCTTTGTTTGTTTCACCACCATCCTTTTCCCCTGCACAAAACCGAGTTTAAGTAACCCCGTGTGATCTCTCCTTGATTTTCTCCAGCTTAGAAATCCATGGGGAAGAAATTTCCTTGGAACGAGGAACTTGGAAAAAGCAGCATGCGACAGGGGCCGCCCACATCCCCCATAGAAAACATTCCTTCAGCTGTTCAATATCTTAGAGAAAGCACGCGAAATGGAGGAAAGCGGGGTCGATGCGGAAACTCGTGGAGAGAAAAGAGCAGGCTAGATCACAGATGAAATGCAATATACATGGCTTGATAATTTTATTCCTACAATTCTGGTACATTTGCTAGAGAAAAACGAGTATAAACATATACGGTGACTTGATGTTGACTTTCTTGTGCATTTGACAACGGAATGTCGAGGATGGTAAATTTATAAATGATAAGAAATAAAATTAATCACTATGTCTCTACTATTCCATATTAAATAAAAATAAATCTTGTAAATAATACCTACAATCACTAATGAGTCAATGATGTTAAAGAAATAGTAAGTTATTTAAAGTGTTAAAACGGAGCTTAATTCGCCTACCCGTCTTAACACGACATGTCAATAAGGAAGTAACGAGAGGATAAAGTAATAGCATTTAAATCCATCTTTTCAGAATTTGTTTTCGCAGAATCAGGATTTCCACGAGTGTTCTACCCCGAATGCCTAGGCAGTGCCACCAGACACCTATGCTCCTGGGGTCTGGAATTCAACACCGCATGAGGTCAGAGACGTTACTAGCCAAAATGTTTGGGCGGGGGGGGGGGGGGGGGACGAGGCATTTACCGACTGGCTGGTAATTTTACCAACTTTTTCTGCAGAAAAAACGACTGTTTTCAACATCAAAAATGACATTTTTGAAAAAAAATTCAGAAAAATTCACTGATTGAAATCGAACAATTTTCAGAAAAACCGACTGTTTTCATGAAAAAAATCAACTATTTTGAGGACTTCGCGCCGACTCGGTTATTTTTTACCGACTGGCCAACAGCATTGGGGGGGGGGGGCGTCTTGGGTGTGAGGATTCTTTGGGTGCAAGTTCGTAGATGGGCTTCGTAGCCCTACATTTAGGGGTGGAGGAGGGGGTTCAAATTAAGGGGCAAACAAAATATTTTGAAACAGCTAATGTGATAGTCGATTATGGGGTAAGAAGACATGCTGAACGTGATGATGAAAACCATTTTCTCGCCGGACAAATAGTTCGTCCGGAATCCAGCAAAAACCTGAAAATTTCCTAAGAGTAAAATTATTATTTGATTTTGATTAGGTATTCGATTTAGGGGTAAGAAGACTTGCTGAACACTTGTGTGAAAATCATTTTCTACCCGGACAACTAGTTCGTCTGGAATCAAGCCAAAACCTCAAAATGTGTTAAAAGTAAAAGTCTTAATTGTAGTTGATTAGAAATCCGATTTAGGGGTAAGAAGTGATGCTGAATCAGTATATGACAATCATTTCTTACCCAGAATCCGGATGGAGCCGGAAAATTTGTTATAAGTTAAATTTGTATTTGAAGTTGATTAAATATTCGATATTGGGGAGAGATGATACTCTGAATTCGTTTCTTAGCTTTCTTTTTTTACCGGACAAGTAGTTCCAGAATTCGGTCGAAACCGGAAAATTGGCAGAAGTAATTGGCAGGAAGTTTTCGTCAAAAAAGAAATGACTTACAGGGGTAAACACACATGCTGAATCCATATCTGAACTTGGTTTTCACAGATGAATAGCTATTTGGCCTTAATCTGTTTCTGAATTTCGATATTAAATATTATCAAGGAGTCTGGCGAAGACAAGACCAAATTGTCTAGATCAAATATTGGATTTTTGGGATCCCATCGAAACCTTTGGTCTTATTCTTATCGAAAACATAATTTGCTTTCTTCTTTTCTTTTTTTTTAGGGGGGGGGGCAAGGCCGCTTTGTTGACGGAAGATCGTTCATTAGTGGATTTTTCTTGTCAGTTTGATATGTCTTCATTCTTTTTTTCTCTCCTTCTTTTTTTGATTTGTTTCCCTTAAAGGACCACTCTTGCTGATTCTGTCTTTTATAATGTACTTAGCTCCCATATGGAACTATAAGCTTCTAAAATCCCCACTTTTTTCCACTGTTTCGTTTCGAATTACGAATCTTTGGCGCTTTTTCGTCCTAGCCGTGTTGGCCTGTCACCCAACAAAAAGTTTGCAGGAATCTTCATTGTTCGCTGACAACTCTTTCATAAATAAGGATGTGATAATCTGCTGGTTATAACTTCTTTTATTTGCTTGGTTTTCTCACTTTTTAACCAGGACACGTTCAGTTTTCAAATACTTTCGGCCCAGCCGCCGCGTCGGAGAGCAGGAAGTCTTCATATAATCGGCAAGCGCTAGCAAGAGTTAGTTTCAGGAGGAAAGTAATGGTATTTTCGAAAACCTTTTTTTTTTTATCCATTTTATAGGGAAAAGATCATTTCTAGTATGAGTTGTACTTTAAGATTATGTGAATAAAGAGTAAGCCCCGACTATGTCCAGCCTTATGGTGGGGCCATAAACAGTTAATGTTGTCTATTTTTTGTATGAATAAAACTACAAAGTGTTATGCATTCCTCATTTTGTATGACAACAAAGGTCAAATTCGGCGGTAACGCTCTGACAGCTGCTTTTGAAAAATAAAATTCTATTCTCATTCTCATTCTTGAAAAAAAGGAACAGCATGTAAGATACAATTATAACTCAACCATAAAAAAGGAAAGAAGCACTATTTGTATAACTGTTACTTAAGTGCTGGATAGAGGCTGAATACTTCCAGTAAACTAGCACGGCACTCTGTAAGAGCCTCATCGGATCTTTAATTAACCCAGACATTTCGTGTAACTCGTTGATTCATGAAATAAGAGAAATTTAGTAATGGGAAAGGAATACTCATTAAATGACCTGTCTTACCTATAATACTAATGCAACCTACTTCCATAATCACTCTGTTTATTTCTAAGCATCTTGCAATAAGTCAATGGATCTCGGAAAAGCCTCAAAACACAAAACCGTGAGTTATTTGTTGAAAGGACAGCCTAGTTTTAAAGTGTTCAAATATTTAAAATATTGTAAGTTGGAGAGTAAATAGTGCCAGGGGTCCTTTAAGCATTTGAAGTCTTTTCTTTCTCAGATAAAACTTTGGGCGTAACTGATGGCACTACTGAGGGGGTATCAATATCATAAAAAGCCTGATCCTACTTTTAGTACGAAATCCATACTATACGTTTCGAAAATGACTTTTCTGACAGCGGATAATCCTTCAAAGTCTTCGCCCCCTGGCTTAACCTCGCCTTGTTGGAAACTTTACTATTAATCTTGGACCGTAACTCAGGAGATGAGAGACACTTGCAACGTAAACATGTTTTTCCCTCAAGGTCAAAATCCATAAAAGTTTACAAAGCCAAAGCATATTTTTTACGAACGGCTTTGTTTTTGGGATCCCAAAACGTAAGTGGAGGGATACCTATGACTTCGTAACAGTTGTCCGTCTGTCAGCACCGCTACTCTCGAAGGGGCTGAACTATTTTGTTTAAACTTGGTGTAAGGATCCATTGGGTCGAAGTACAGGTCAAGTTTGTGGATGGGGATGGGGATTACGGATGGGGGTTTAAATTAGGCTAAGGGATGAAACAAATATTTTTAAAGGTGATGTGAGGATCAATTTAGGGATACAGGGACATGGTGAATCCAGGAATGAACTTGATTTTCTGACCTGACAAATAGTTCACCCGGAGCGAGAAAACAGGAACTTCGTACAAGTAAAAGTGATATGTGAAGTTAAATAAAAGTTAGGAATACAGGGATACAGAGAGGTGGTGAATCTGTTTTTGAATTTTTCTTTTCGTCCAACAGTAGTTCGCCCGGAATCCGGCGAAAACTGAAAAATGGTAAGAGTGAAATTCTTATTTGAAGTTGATTAAAGGTTAAACGTTGGTCGATTAGAGCGTCGATTCAGAGGTAAGAATACATCCTGAATCTCTACTTGAAGATTATGGTCCCGCCGGACAATTAGATTGACAAGAATCTGGCGAAAAATGCAAATTTGGTAGAAGTAAAGTTTATGGGCAATGCTAGAGGATGGAACGTACTTATAAACCTACTTATTAGTTCACTGCTGGAAATTTTCGATATTTTCAATGTAGCGTTAAGGAATTGAGTTATAAAGGCTTGATGAAGACAGCAGCATAAAACTCCCAAAATATGCTTCTAAACGAACAAGTGTATATTACCTTGCCCTTTCGAATTTCCTTTTTTTAACCGACACATTAGCCTCCTCACGGATCTGCCTGTCGCGGTTTTTGAATATCGATGATTTCGCTTTCGCCTTTTGGCCGTCGCTGTTTTGACTTGTAACATATGTTCCATGGTATCGATGTACTGCGTCCAGCAGTTCAGTTACATGGATCAGTATTGTTATCATGTTCCTAACACCCGAGCACATTATTAATAGTTCCTGATTAACCAGCACCCATTTGACGAAATAAAAAGAGTCAAAGCTCCACCTCCAAGATTATGCTTCCGCTATTACAAAAATAGACACGACCGGATTTCGGTAACGTCCACCCACACATCCTGCACGTCCTACAAGAGAAGATATCCCCCCCCCCCCCCGAGAAAGAAACAGTTTGTAATTCCCCGCGGATTAAGTGAGTCATGAAGTGTCGGCTGTTCTAAAAATAAACACAATCGGAAAACGGGAAATCCTTAGGACTCTCTTAGATAAATACCCCAGGAAATTGTTTCGGAAGATAGGTACGAGATGAGGGAATTGAATGGAACGCGATACATGTTATCCAGAAGAGGGGATAAGAGCTCGGCATATGTACTGAGACAGGTACATGGTTGCTGTGTACAAAAATTTGAGCAACAACATACCACCCAACATTTCGGTGCCAAACAACAGGAAAACCACCAGAGGCCACCCAAAAAAGCTGACAAAGAGGCCTGTACTGAAGCGGTATGCACAGACCTTCTTCACAAGTAGATCGATCAACTTGTGGAACGCACTAGCAGATTCCACTGTTACCTGCCAGACAACAAATAGTTTCAAAGAACATTTGGATAAGGAGTGGTCCGGCAAACAGTGGAGATTCAACTGGAAACCTGAACAAGACGCACTCGTCAAGGCGTATATTAGGAGAAATCCTATTCGCCTGGAATTGGCAAATTTGCAGGTAATCTGCGGGTAAGACCCAAAGTCATCATCTACGGTGTCTTACAATGCGACTGCCGAAACATAATTCTACATATTCCAGTTTAAAGCGGTTTAGTTCCTATTGGTCCCCCAATGATCATCAACGTCTAATTAAGGTAGCGTTCCACTGGGTTCTTATTATATAGTTACTATCGTTACTGTTCTTTTTAGTATTTTCGTTCCGGAGGCCACCGTAATAAGTAAATCAGCTCCTCCCTCTTATTACTTCGTTCCATGACTGTTAAGATCGTTACAATTTACGTACGATGATCAGGATGATAACAATAAAGGTTAACTTGCAAGAACAAATAATCAGATAGAACCACTGTCTTTGGTACCATGCAGCGACTACGAATACCCCGACAAAACTGAGCGAGCCTAGAGGTACTTACTGTGGCTTTTTATTGGTCTACTCTGTATTTCCGTATTCACCGTTGCTCATCGCAGAGAAATAAAATTCAGGAGGCGTGTTCCGCGCGCTGACCCGCTCTTGAGCGCGTCCAAAAAAACAATCAGCTTTGTCTTCTATTTTCCCAAGGTGGTTTCACAGCGATATAGCTAATTGTAGAGGTTAACAAAACGTGATGTGGCGCGAAGCTACTAACCTCCGCTCGTTCACAGCGGAGTTTTTTCTATATAGTTTTTTTGAAAAGGATTTTTGTCTTCTTTGGTAGTACTTATTTGCTACTTTTATAGGAAATTTTGTTTAACAAAATGCAACCCTAGCCTACTGTATAAATCTGAACATGACTACTAAGTGACCCGGGCATTTCTGTTTATAACAATAAAATCCTTTTCGAACACCATCTTTTTGGG
The DNA here is from genome assembly GCA_023053575.1 of Branchinecta lynchi. Lineage (NCBI taxonomy): Eukaryota > Metazoa > Arthropoda > Branchiopoda > Anostraca > Branchinectidae > Branchinecta > Branchinecta lynchi. The sequence goes on from JAKZAP010000017.1 coordinate 1,481,503, forward strand.
ATCCCAAAATGTAAGTGTCCGTCTGTAAGCACAATAACTCTCGAAGGGAATGAGATATTTTGATGAAACTTGGTGTAAGGACTCTCTGGATCAAGGGAGAGGTCGAGTTCGTAGACGGACCTTGTAGCTCAACCTTTAGGGGTGGGGAGGGGTTTCAAATTAAAGGGCGAACAAATTTTGTTTGAATAGCTAATGAGATAGTCGATTTAGGGGTGAGAAGACATGCTAAACATGAATATGGAAACCATTTTCTCCCGTACAAGTAGTCCGTCCAAAACTGGGAAATTTGTTAAAAGTAAAAGTTTTATATAAAGTTGATTAGATGTTCGATTCAAGGGTAAGAAGACAAGCTGAAAATTGTATGATAACATTTTCTTGTCGGACAAGTAGTTTGCCCGGAATCCGTCCGAAACCGGAAAACTTGTCAAAGGTAAAAGTTTTATCTGAAGCTCGATTTAGGGAATAAGAGGACAAGCTGAATCCGCTTTTGACAATCATTTTCTATCCAGACATACAGTTCGACCGGATTCAGGCTGGAACCGGATTTTGTTTTAAAAGTTAAAGTTTCTGAAGTTGATTAGATGTTCGATATAGGGGTAAGGAGATACGCTAAATTCATTTTTGAGCTTTAGTTTTTGACGAGTGAGTAGTTCGCCTGGAATCCGGTCAAAACCGGAGATTTGGCAGAAGTAAGGCAGGAAGATTTGATCAGTTTCGTCAAAGTAGATATGACGTATAGCTTAGGGGTAAATACACACATGGTGAATCCAGATCTGAACCTGGTTTTCTCAGATGATGAGCCATTGACCATCTTCTGTTTCTAAATCTTATTAGTAAAAATGTTAAAGGAGTCTGGCGAAGACCGGATATCTACAAGACCAAATTGTACGGTTCAAATATTACATTTTTGGAACCCATCGAGACCTTTGGTCTTTTTCATTTGCGGCGAACCAGATGACATCTAGCGGCGTGGCTATTAGAGAGATAGGATTAATCAAGCCTAAAACGGTGTTGCCGCTGGTCGCAGAATTCTGCAATCATTTTTAGTGGGAATGTGATTTTAACTATATAGGAACCAGGTTGGTTGGCTAGAAAAGCAACATTTCCCTTCAGTTTTTGAAGATTTTTTCCCATTATGTTTGCCAACATTTTTTCTGTTTTATTGTGTAGTGTTTTCTGGTTTTTCTTCCTGAAAGTTACGTTTGTATTTAAAAGTGCTCGATGAACTTCTGTGAGGTTGATACGGCTTCGTATCATCCTTTCTGGAGGCTGATACGATATCTTATCAATATCGCACCAGCCTCCACAAAATTTACTGTCTTAACAGAAGACCTGTGGGACATAGGCAGATATATGTTACGTTACTATCTATCTGTTCGAGAAAAGTTATTAAAGGTTAATATCTGAAAATAACGACGAGACGGCAATTGAAAATAACCTGTCCGAGCCGAAGGCGATGCAGGTTATGAAAAATATCATCCGTTTACTTTTTCGCTAATGGGGTCTCTTACGCGAGTTCCTGCTGAACAAAAAGTTATGATCATATAACTTTTCTCGAACAGGTATGCAATGCATATCTTCCTATATCCCACAGGAAGTTATTTTATGACAATTAATTTCGTGGAGGTTGTTACGACTTCGTATCATCCTCCATAGAGGCTGATACGAAGCCGTAAGAGCCTCTGAGATGTTCATCGAGTACTTTTCCTTAAATACTGAAAAGTAGAAGCTGACATCCAATACTAAATTTTAAAAAAATACTTTCAGTAAAAAAAAACAAAAAAAAATTATATATAAAAAATAAGAAATAAAATAAATGTTGAAATGCAGAACATTTTACTCTCTTAGACAATCAGTCTGTGTCCTAGGTTATACCTTGTCACCGTCAGATTACCACTCAAAATAAAGCTTGTCAACTGAAACAACATACTACTATCCCTTGCTTTCTAAAAGCTAGTTATTCAGCATTGAAATTATGACAGAACATCTTACTCTCATAGACAACCAGCCATGTCCTAGGGCATAATCATTATTATGATCACAATCCTATCTTTTCTGCAAAAAATCCTAACACCAGCCAGCATCATTTCCAAAAGCAACATTAAAAATATAATATTTGACAATATCGAAAATTACCTTGAGGTCTTCCACAGCTCCGGCAGTGTGGTACCTCCTTCCCTCGCCGTTTCTGGCCAATCGCTTTGCGAAAGCAGCGGCACCGGGCATGCTCTTTGCCAATGAGAGGTCTTCTTCGCTAAGCCCCACCTCCTCTATGAGGTTGTCGGGTAAGACCTCCATGCCCGATGGCGGGAGACGGAGAACGGTGGCTAAAAGATAATCAATTTTGACACTCTTGATGAATAACCCTTCGTGTCGACGAAGAATTACCATGCGATCAGCGAAGAGCCAGAAACGTCACAACAAACGTCGTTGATTGGTTTACAGAGGCTTGAATAAATATAGACGGTTCGTTTGGGTGACCTTTCTTGTTCTTCCCGAAGTTCACTTGTGTGTTTCCGACTTAGTCATATAGAGTACTCAATACAATTTAGTTCCAAGACGGGAAAGAAAAAATAAAAGAAAAAATGACGCTGTGCTTTCGATAACAACCTGAATGCAGAAAATGTAAAAAAAAAATAGATAGGAGAAAGCACTAATCTGACCTAACAAATCCCTAAATGACAAGTGGAAAAACGATAAAGAGAAGAATCGCGAATCTACAATAACGTTATCTGGGTAGGGCAATGCTTAACTCCTGCGTGCTGAGGCACAGATCTAAACATTCACAGCTCTTCATTATTTTATTTCCCCCTCAACCGTCATAGCCTCCCTAGCCCCCCACTGTACCACCCATGGCCAGGGGCGTTACTAGCCAAAATGTTTGGGGGGGGGGAGGCAAGATACTTACCGATTCGCTGGTCATTTTTACCGACTGTTTTTGCTTATAAAAAGGACTCTTATTGAGTTAAAACGACTGAGTTGACAAAAAATCGGCTGATTTTAAGAAAAAACACTATTTTCAAGAAAAAATCGACAATTTTTTCTAGAAAAGCCACTGTTTTTTAAAAAAGCGACAGTTTTGAAAAAAATCAACTGTTTCCAAGAAAAAAATCGACTGTTTTTACGAAAAAATGCAGCGCTTTGCGCCGACTCGGCTATTTTTTGCCAACTGGCAGACAACGTTCACCGGAGGGGGGGGGGTGCCCCCCCCCTAGTGGTGACGCCCCTGCCCACGGCAACTGGAAGCTTGACTGGTTCTGAAAACTTTCCATCAAGAACGAGGTTGTTCATTAGACGAAAATTATGAACAAAGGCCAAAGCCGAATATTAGGCTAATTGCAGCGACACTACTCGAGATCAGAGCTGAAGGAGAAGAGGCTTGAGATATTGGGATTGTAAAGCCAAAGTGACCCTTGTGTCTGACTGATTAGGATCAGCCCGTGCACATAATAAAGGGGCTTTTAAGGGCTAAGAGAAAGGTCTAAAGCGGGAGAACTAGTCGAATTGGGACACGGTCTACTAGTTGCATTTTAGATCGCCGTTGGCGGTCGGCTTTCGTTAAATTTCGTTTTTATCCAAACGTCTGACTTATTTCCATTTCCCCGATAACTTGCTGAATTTTCTTTTTCTTTGTTCAAGTGGGAACTTGTCTATAATATCTTTGTCTGTCAAGTTGTTGTCAATCGACCTTGAGCTTTACCCATATATATTATCATTTTATACAGACGAGTAATTAAACGTTGAACCTCAATCCTTGAAATGTCTCCCACTACCCTCCCACCTGATGCGCCCATTAACAATCTTTCGCGTTCGCAGCTGAAGCCAGTTAAAAGCAAAACAAAGAGGCACATGTTCCCTATTTCCTATTTTATTTAAGGCACTAGCTCTCCTACTAATTGTATATGGCCACTAAACAACAGGGCCATTCTATGTCAAGGCTGTTACCGCCATTGAGGAAGTCCACAGAAGAGCAACAAAAACAGTGCCAGCCATTCGCCATCTCCCTTATGAAAACCGGCTTCAAAAATTACGATTGCCCAGTTTATCTTACAGATTTCTACGAGGGGATTTGATCGCAACTTTTAAAATTTGCCGTAGTTATTATGCCATAGACATTCGTCTTTTTTTTTTTTTTTTTTGTAAATGCACTGGCAAACCTGTTTACCTCGTTTTGTTCCCGATTAAGCGTGTTTTTAATGTGAAAATTACTTTTTTTGCTATTAATCCGGCTTACCAACTTAACGCCCCCATGACAAAACGTCCCCTGGCGAAACGTCCCCGTGACGAAAAGTCCCCATACAAAACGTCCCCATGACAAAACGTCCCCTTGTCAAAACATCCCCGTGACAAAACGTCCCCGTGGCGTAACGTCCCCAAGCATAGATTTTAAGTTCGCCTCGATCTTCTGGTGCAGGATCGAGGTAAAACAACTTCAGAGTGTGCATTACAGATGTTACATTCCTTATAAGCAGGAAGATCCGACATAGAACCGGTTGCTTCATAAATGTATTGTATTGTTTTCAGTTGAAATATTTCGTGCAACTGCTCCTCAGAGAAAGGGGAAGCCCGCAGTGGCTCAAACGACAGTCAAACAAGGAAAATGCAAAAATAAGCGTAATGCCGTTACTGGTTAAAAATGACAAGGGAAGCGAGGAAACGAAAGCGGATGGAACGATGGTTAGGTAGAGGGACATAGTTAAGCTAGCTAGACGGTTTTAGTCCTTTAATAAAAAATTCTAATACAAAATATCACCAAATTCAATATAAAAAACTTTAAAGTTTTAAAACAAAAGCGACATGATACCTTCGATGTAATGTAATGTAATATTTATGTTTCACCCATCGTAAAGGAAAGAGAAACTGATGGAGTATAAAAAAGAATGAAAGTAGAAAAAAGACAGAAAAAAGATCACACAACAAAGAAAACAAAAAGCAAATCACAGAGGGAAAAATCACACTTATAAATCACAAAATGTCAAAAAACAATCCCTTGCCACTCATGGCGGCTCTTACTGCATTTTACTCGTTGACATAGCTCATCGAGCTTTCAAATCGGGTCAACGATACCGTATTTATTGGTCATGTAGATGTTGCGCGTCCAAGGAGGAAGACGAAGAAGGTATTTTGCGAATTTAAAGTAAATCCGTGTAATTTTTAGTCGGTCCGTATCATTTAAAGCTTCAGAAAATGTGTATCACGCTGTCGAAGTTTTTCCATCAGAAAAACCGGTTATGTAAATTGTTTACCTGTTTTCGCTACAAGTCAGCGGGTCTGGGAAAGGCTTAAAACAGCCAAAAACGTGGGTTATTTGTTGCAAGCACAGCCTAGTTTTAAAGTATTCAAATATTTTAAAATACTGTAAGCTGAAGAGTAAATAGTGCGAGGGGTCCTTTAAGAAATGGCTATAGCCGGGAGCAACACTTTGGTTGGTTTCTTGAGTATCGGTTAAATGCTGAAGTAGTCAGCCCATCGTGATTTTCAAAAGTTTATATTCAATAACTATGTTTTGTCTGAACTGATTTCGCAACAAGTAGTCTCATAGGCCTAGCTATCCCTCAGCGATGAAAACAAAATTCTATAGCCGGGGACGTTTCGCCACGGGGACGTTTTGTCATGGGGATGTTTCGTCATGGGGACGTTTTGTCATGGGGACGTTTTGTCGACAACCCGTTTGGGTTTTAGTTTTTTTCTTGGGCGATCGTTCACTTTTAGCAGACGTTCACGTTCCCGTAGATCCGCATTCCGTGGGTATATGGATTTATATATATTATATTTATGTATCAATTAATAACTATATTTATTTATGTGTCACGTAATAAATTATTAATCACTTTTTTGTATTATGCACACTAGAATAGTCCTACTTCAACTGGTATTTCGCCTTACCTTCCTGCTTCCCTATCACTTCTGGGTTCAATGCCTCAACAAGCTGCCCCTCCTCCACCATGCTACCCCCAACCCTCCTTGTCTTCACAAGTGGGGGGTTTCTTGACTGTGGTACAGGTAACGCTCGCATTAGCCCTTTCGGGGACGGAGGCGGGTAGGATACCCCTCTGAGGGGCGGAACCCGTACGCTGAGGGATTGCTGAGGTATAGGGACGGTAAAGGAGAGGAGGTTGGGAAGTGATTGTCCTGACGGTACGACTGTGACGTGAGGTACTTGTACTGTAAGGGTGTTGGGAGAAGGCCGGGTGGTAAGCAGGTGTTTCCTGAAAAAATACGAGAGGGGTTAGAACCGTCTAAAAGCACAACACTCTGTTTCCAAAAGCATGACGGATGGATTCTTGACATGAAGTCGTTGTTAGAATATTCCCAAGGGCCGACGCTTAACTGTACACAACCCGCGATGCCTATGCCGACATCTGTTATCCCGTTCAACAGGACTGATCGATCTCATACTCCAGTTTCCGAAAATTACTGGAATATAACTGATAGAAGGTTTCGAAGTTTTCTGCCTTTCTTTACTGATATTGTAACTTTTCGACTTTATTTTTTCCCATTCCTTTCTTTTTTAGTATTCTCGATTCAAGTCCCACCCGTGCCAAGCAGTACCTTTATGGTACATGTTGTCCGTCTTTTATTTTCCAATACTCCTCGGCTGTTAGCCACACTCTGAACACACTGACTTCAATCAGAAACAGGTAAAATGTTAATTGGGTTTTACCCCCAACTGAGTGTTTTCGGAGATAATAGCTGCATTCTTTGTCACGGTAGTTCTCACCGGTAATCTCCGGTTATTCCTATAATGCCCAGGCCCCAATATAGTCACACCTGAAAATAACGCCGGTAATAAGAACGTCTTAAGGCCCATTCACAACGGGTTTTAGCTAATACTCGATTCCAGCCAGTTCCGGAAATCGCTCTGAGACCGAGAATTAGCTGGGTTTCTGTCTTTCGCAGATAGATAGAAATACGTGGATTCCTGGAAGTTTGCCGAAAGAACATAAAGAGCAGTGCAAAAGTAATCATTGACGACATCTGTGAGGAGGCTGTTCTGGATGACACGGTAGTCAACATGGACAAATCTGTCGTCCTAACTATAAATTTTTTAAAAACTGAACCACAGTTTTTCCCATCCCTTCCTAAGTCCCAACAGATTGATGATATCAAGCTGTTTGGAAAACACATCACCCATGATGTAAAATGGAATAAGCAAGTTCATAACATGCTTAAAAAAGGTAATATGGCAATCTGGTCACTTAAACTCCTGGCCCGTTATTGAGTACCCACTGACCATCTGTTGGTAAGCTTTTTGACTTTTGTTCGTCCAACCCTGGACTACTGTTGCCAGGTTTGGCATTTCGGGTTGACCCGGGATCAGTCGGATCTACTCGAACGGTTGCAGTATATAGCCCTCCTTGTGGCCTCAAAGTCCCCTAAAGTCCCATATCTCGAATCGTTGAAAAGATTTAATTTAGAATTGTTAGCAAAGCGCCGACAAAAGTTATGTTTCAGTTTTGGTCTAAAAACGATATCCATGTTATTGCATTCTGATGCAATAGCCAGTACCTTATTCCCATGACCGATACAAAAAAAAGTTTTGTTCCTTCGTTCACTGACGTCTTTAACGGGCGTTCCAAAACACCTCCATAATTTAATCGTATTTCTGTGTGTGTTGTTATTGAATTGTAGATATAATAATTGGTGATATTATCTAGTTTTTATTTATAGATGTTTCCATTAGTTGATATGTTACGTATGATTAAAGGTTTTACTTAGAGTTTTACTATGAGATACATGTACATTTACCAAATGAAGTAACATTAGTTATGGTTGTTTTTAATTGTTAGGTCATACATGACGGAAGAAATTCAATGTTCGGCTTCGTCCGTGAGCGAATTCTTGAAAATAAATTGAATTGAATTGAAAGGAACCTCCATGGTAAATAAATTAAAATAATACAATAACAAAAATAATATGATTAAATAAGTCAGTTCAAACAATTTAATCCAATAAGTAATTTTTTTCCGAACTCACCTGACAGAAACCATCTAGAACAACAAAATTCTAAAAAAAAATTGAATTGTTTATAATTAATTATCCTTGCAAAATAACGTTTCAAGTTATTCGACCTTATTATTATTATCATCATAAAACCATTTTCATATCATTTCCTTTGCCGAGCTCATATGATGAAGTCTGTTCGGTCGGGAGTTTCAGCGAGCTTCGGTAGTATTATTTATGTTCTATATTATTTAACTAGGAGATCGTCTGCGCGCGTCTTCAATACGGTTGCTCTACCTCAAGTCCTTTTATTCAAGCAATGTTTACAACGGATACGTCAGCTACGATCGTCATCAGCGATATTTCGGTCCTTCTTAGCAAGGGTCCTCGTCAGGCTGTCAATCCTCTGGTTCAACTTCAGGAAAGGAAAGAAACCTGTAATCAAGTCCTTTTATTTTCTAGTTGGCATATTAGTTCAGTTCAGTTTATTTTACGACCCAAATACATTTAACTATGTTGCCAGTACCCGCCCCAAGAAAGGTACAAAAAAGCACTTGCAGTTGGGCGGGTACATAAAACTCATTTCCTAACTAATAATTAACTAGAAACAAAACATACCAGAAAAGAGCACTAAAACAAGAAATAATAACCAATCTCTCATCAACTCATTTAATAATATTAAGGGGAAAAAAGAAAAATAATAAGAAAAACAAGAAGAAAAAACTATGAACCTTGGCCTAACAAATACTTTTTCAATTTGTTTTTAAATAGTCACAAGTGCTCAGCCGCCCAAATGCTCTCCGTAACAGAGTTCCACACATTAGGCCGAAGCTTTGGACTTCATACAATATATCCGATCCTTTCCGATGATATGACATGTGTCTGCTTGTACACTGGAAGAGCCCTTTCGTAGTCCCTTAAAGCTCAACTGAAAAGGGCAAAGATGGGACAGTCTTGTTACCCCTCACCTATTATCTTAAAGAGGCTTGAAGACCCAGTGAAAATGCTCCGCTATTCGCGAATAGTCAATTTTCAAATAGTGGAATTTCCCTGTCAGATTGTGGTACTACCTATGTCGTATGCTTGACGAAAATGGATTTATAATTTTTTTTTGTTCAGGCACTAAGCAGTCTTTACCACTGAAAATCCGCGTTTGTGTTCAGGTTGAAATATTCCTCGTCATAGTAGAATTTGAGCTGTGTGGACAGCCGTAGATATTCTGAACCTCGCTACTAGAGCTAACCTCACTTGAAGTGTAATCTGTTCGAAGTATAAATTTGTATCCTAATTTAAGTGATGTTTCTTTCTTTTCTTTATGTACTCCACTATTTCTATTTTATAGAAGTGGGTAAATAAAAAGATTCATTCATTCATACAGAGCAGTTGGTGAAAATCAAAAAATCTCTTTGCAGAACCTAAGTAACTCAATGTGTCCAACTAAATGTTACAAAAATAAGTTTGCTTTTCAGTTAAACTTTCACTTCACACCCGTACGGTAGGAAACCGGAGTTGTCCAACGTTTCGCCCTGACGCAAACATTGAATGCCGAAAATAAGCTCAATTTTTTTCCTAAATTAGAGAATCACCATAAAAGAGGAAAACATATCTGAGTATCAGGAAACAAGAGCTGCAAGCTCATATGGCACTTGCAAGGCTGGGTCAGAGGATGAAAGTAGGAATTCTTCAGTTCGTGGGTTTGTTGTGATTATTTGTAAGCAAAACCCTTGAGATAATGGGTCCTTGGAAATCACGAGAACGTATCGTTTGGTAATACATTTGGCTGTGATGATGCGCACTTTAAGGGCGCTAGAAATTCATCTGTAATCAAAACTCTTGAAGCAAAAATTATGATGAGCTCATCGGGAGAATGAAATGTATATTTTAATCAAAAGTATCATTTGTACTTTAAGAAATTCAGTTGTAAGCAAAACCCATGAGGCAAAAATATTCTAATCATGTCAAGTCCCTAATGTTCAAGTTTCATGGTCCTAGCACATCTGGAAGTACTTTAACTGGTGATCACCGGAATTCCGGACCCCCCTTCCTCTCCCCACAGTGCTCGAATCCGATCAAGTTCTGTCACTGATGAATCTAGGGCTTGTGCTTGTTCTTCCCACCAAGTTTCATCCCAATCGCTCCATTCTTAGCGTGTCACAAGATTTATGGCCCCCCCCCTGACTCCCCCCCACAATAATCGGATCCGGTTCGGACTTCACATGGGACATCCGAGACACGAGGTCTTCCCAAATATCAAGTTTCATTAAGATCTGATCACCCGTTCCAAAGTTATACGTACCTCTAGATTCCGGATTCCCCTTCCCTCCACTCCCCCCACGGTGGTCGGATCGGGGAAGTGACTATTTCCAAGTTAGTTTGGTCGGGTCCCTGGTAAGCTTGCCAAGTTTCACTGTCCCAGCCCACCTAAAAGTAACTTAACTCCGTATCACCGGAATTCCGCCCCCCCCCCCCTCCAACTCCCACCACAGTGCACGAATCCCGTCCGCGTCTGCCAATGATGTACCTAGGGCTTGTGCTTGTTCCTCTCACCAAGTTTCATCCCGATCCCTCCACTTCAAGCTTGTCATATGATTTCCGGTCCCCCCCTGCGCCCCTCCCCCCACATTCATCGGATTCGGTCAGGACTTGAAATGGAACATCTGAGACATGACGTCTCTCCAAATATCAACTTTCATTAAGATCCGATAACCCGTTCTAAAGTTATGCATGCCACTAAATTCCGGATTCCGGCTCCCCTCCCTCCCCCCACGATGGTCGGATCGGGCAAGTGACTATTTTCAACTTAGTTTGGTCGGGTCCCTAATACGCCTGCCAAGTTTCATCGTCCTAGCATATCTGGAAGTACCCTAACTCGCAAACACCGGACTAACCGACCGACCGATCGACGGAAAAGTGATCGGTATATGGCACTTGGCCGGAAGGCAAGTGCCATGAAAAGCTTTGCTTATTTATTTTTTCATTTATTTCCCTCAAAACTGAGGAGTACCAAATAGAATATATAAAACAAAACTAAACCTAAATCAACTATCCATTTAGTGACATATAAATACGATACAAAACATGTAAATGGTCTCGACAACTGATTACAACTGTTTACGTACTACATTATTCATTTGTTAAAATATGGGTACAGGTTGTGGGTTTGGAGGGACTTCCCTATACTTTTTTATTAAAGTTTGTCAGCTTTTTGTTCAAAACTAATACTGGGTCTTTTACTGCAAATCAGAAACTAACTGCGAATTACTGAAAGAAATGGGGAACCCAAGGAGAAATTTGGAAAATTTGAAAAGTGACATTTTAATAGCATACATGTCGCAAATTCGAAAATTTTCTACGATTGTTGCAGCAGAAAAAAACATGAGGAAAGCAACGGCGGTGAACAATGACCCGAGGATGCTTTTTCTGTATCGCCCACGAAAATGAAATTAAGAGGCCAGGCCAAATGCATTGCGGATTCTATCTTGACTATGATTGACAATTTTAGACTGAGAAACCTTAGCAGGCGATGCATACTTTCAGATTCAGATTTTTTTTCAGATTTTCAGATTCAGATATTTTTAATTCACAAAAAAAAACTTCATTATATAAAAACTTAACAACCACATATAAGACAAAAATCCTCTGGGTGTCTGTATCTTCTAACCACCTTTTAACTTAAAATTATTCAATAAATAATAACAGAAAAACTAATCTATATGGGATCCGTAAGTACGTCACTATATCACATGCTGAAAAACTAATCCCACTACCACAATCAAGACATTCATTCCCATCCACGGTACTATTTACAACAAAAAACTGTCATTTACTAGCACTAACGAAAGACTTAAAATTGTTATTCTTTCCTTTAAATACAAAACTTCTCGTTTATTATGCTACCGATTCACCGTAAAATAACTAACCGAAGTAGTAACTAAGCTCGAGCCTAGCTTTGTTTTGCCCGTAAACTCTTGTCAATCAATACTTTTCATCAATGAATCTTTTGTATCTTTCTGATTCCTCTCAGATTGAAACGCGATCGAAACATAAATTGCAAATGCCTGGGGTTACTACTGAAAGGTCCAGGTCCGGTCTTCTGTATCTCATTCCTCTTCACTGGATAGTATGAATTTAATTATGGATTTAACGGCAGGAATAGCTGCTATAAAATCACGACTTACAAGAATGTTGATCAAGGATTACAGAGGTTAGTTAAGTGATTCTCACTTTCCGGTTTCCTCTTATTTTGTTGTTTATATTAAGTCTATCGATATTCCCACCTTTGTCTACTTTTACTTCTTATTTATCTATTTATTTCTATTAGTTTGTGACTGTGCCGTTGCTTGCTTTCGGTTAGCTGTATGATTGTTTAGCGGATGGATATTATTGGGTATGATTCGTTATGTTGAAGTTATTTACTCTTTTTTTTCGTGTGCGCTCGAGCTATGCTCTCAACAGCGGAAAGTGTTAGATTAGATTAGATTATATATGGAGTTTATTGGGAAAAAAAAAATCACAGGAACTACAAAACCCTCTAGAGGCTTACCCCAGCAAACCTCCTTTGACAGATTAACCTACATAACACTGTAATAAAGGAAGAAAGAAGAAAAAAGAGAGTAAGAAAAAAAAAAATTATGCACTTAGCCTACTCGGTTCCTGGTCAAACACCCAAAAAAAGAAAAACTTACAAACTGAAACAGTTGTTTGTAAATAAAGATAACCTTGGACCTGAAAGCGTGACTTCACGAAAGACCTCAGCTCCCACGCTCAGAATAATTAAACAAATTACTCCCTCTCGTGTTGTCGTCTACACCGTTCGGTTAGTCTTTTCCTTGATAAATACTGGAATGGGAACGTCACGCACATGCATTCTAGTAAGTAAGTAAGTAATTTATTTGTAATCCGCCGTTTTGAAATTAACGGAGTAAATAAAAGAAAATAAATAAAACACTTAAGTAAGTAAGTAAGTAATTTATTTATAACCCGCCATTTTAAAAAATTGGAGTAAATGGAAATAAAAAAAACCCACATAAACACACAGAAAAAGACACTTAATTTTCAATCTTCGGACAGGAAGCAGTGGATAACGTCGTGCGCTCGTTGTGCCCTGTTGTCCATGATTTTTGAAAGCGATGAGGAAACATCCAAAAGGGTAACACTTGAACTTTTGAACTTCTCCGTCAATGTATGGTTATGACATAATTTCGAGAAGTGGAGCAGGTGCTTTGCATATTTAAAATAACATGATCTCATCTCCCTGAGTGAAGAAAAATGAAAGTATGAAACAATTTTTAGACCAAAACAGCAAACAAAATTATACCTGGAGTGGAGCTCCAGCGACTTAGGTAAAGACTAAGGTCCAGGTGGAATCAAGATAAGATTTAGGCTTAAATTTAACTGCTGAGATTGCACTTTCCTTGATAACAAGACACGACCGTCAAGGCAGTTTTTGTTTTTAATCAAATCTTTTAATTGATGATTATGATTACTAATGTTACAGTGTATTATGTCAAGGTTTATAGTAGCCTATGTACCGTAAGGGCAGTTGTACTGATATTAGTTTTTTGGTCCCGTCTTCTGCGGACATATTTAAAGGAGCCGTCGTACCTAAAATGCGAACGCAATCTACTTCCAAATAGCATTCATTAATTCTTAAACCCGAAGGCCAAATATAACATGTTACATTTTGAGCCAACTAACGACACCTCACTAATCTTTACTCTTGCCATGATTCACTAGTTTAAATGCGCATTATGCTCCTGTCGAGTGTTCGAGTATCATGCTATTGATGTGTAAACCGTTTTTTCTGTTTTTGGCTAGAAGTCAATGGGTCTGGAAAAAGCTTAAAACAACCGTGGATTATTTTTTTTAAAGCAGAGGTTATTCTTACATTATTCAAATTGTTTTGGATATTGGAACATAAGCAGTAAATAGTGCGAGGTGTGCTTAAAGGACACCTGATTGAAGAGTACCAAGTACCATTCCTATCTGTATGACTTCCGTTAACATTAGTTGCGTTTTTGCTGATACCATGGTATCTATTACTACGGTATAAAGTCGTTTTTGCAGTTATCGTGGTATCTGATACTATGATGAGAAGACGTTTGTATATTTTTGTGTATCAGATACCACGATAACTGCAAAGACGACTAATTGCAGATCCAGTTACAGTGGTAACAGATACCATGGTATCAGCAACAAGAGCTACGAGCTCATATGGCACTTGTTACGAGTAGGCACGGCTCGGTTATGTCAATGATGTATCTAGTGTTTGCTAGGTGTCCCACCAAGTTCCATCTCGATCCCTCCACTCATAGCGTTTTCCAACATTTCCGGTTGCCCCCTCCAGCTCCCTCCAAAAGTCACCGGATCCGGTCCGGATTTTAAGTGGGTCGTCTGAGGCATGAGGTCTTTCCAAATATTAAGTTCCATCGAGATCCTATCACCCGTTCAAAAGTTATAAATACCTTAAGATTCCGGATTCCCCCTCCCTCCACTCCCCCCACAGTGCCCGAATCGGCTCGGTTATGTCAATGATGTATCTAGTATTTACTAGGTGTCTTCCCACCAAATTTCATCTCGATCCCTCCACTCATAGAGTTTCCCAAGATTTCCGGTTGCCCCCTCCACCTCCCCCCAAAATTCACCGGATCCGGTCCCGATTTTAAGTGGGTCGTCTAAGGCATGAGGTATTTCCAAATATCAAGTTTCATCGAGATCCGGTCACCTGTTCAAAAGTTATAAATACCTCAAGATTCCCCCTCCCTCCACTCCCCCACAGTGCCCGAATCGGCTTGGTTATGTCAATGATGTATCTAGCGTTTGCTAGGTTTCTTCCCACCAAGTTTCATCTCGATCCCTCCACTCATAGCGTTTCCAAAGATTTCCGGTTGCCCCCTCCACCTCCCCCCAAAAGTCACCGGATCCGGTCCCGATTTTAAGTGGGTCGTCTAAGGCATGAGGTCTTTGCAAATATCAAGTTCCATCGAGATCCGATCACCCGTTCAAAAGTTATAAACAACTCAAGATTTCGGATTCCCCCTCCCTCCACTCCCCCCACAGTGCCCGAATCCGCTCGGTTATGTCAATGATCTATCTAGTGTTTGCTAGGTGTCTTCCCACCAAGTTTCATCTCGATCCCTCCACTCATAGCGTTTCCCAAGATTTCCGGTTGCCCCCTCCAGCCCCCCCTCAAAAAGTCACTGGATCCGGTCCGGATTTTAAGTGGGTTGTCTGAAGCATGAGGTCTATCCAAATATCAAGTTTCATCGAGATCCGATCACCCGTTCAAAAGTTGAAAATACCTCAAGATTCCGGATTCCCCCTTCCTCCACTCCCCCCACGGTGCTCGGATGGGGGAAGTGACTATTTCCAACTTATTCATTTGGAGTCCCTGATACGCCTGCCAAGTTTTATCGTCCTAGCTTATGATGAAGTGCCCGAACTAGCAAAGCCTGGACAGACCGACGGACGGACAGAAATTGCGATCGCTATATGGCACTTGGCCGAAGGGCAAGTGCCATAAAAACGTATTTGCCCTCTGAAAACCCAACCCAAATACGAAGTAGTGTTTCCAAGCTATGATTTTAGCTCCGTTTTGCATCTGTCCTTATTTCAGTATCAAAAATTTTTAGAAATGAACAAATGTCTCTAATCAACCCTTCTTCTGGAATATTTTTTAACCAGTTAAGCCCAAACGTATATCTAGAAGAAATTTCAATACGATCCGGCCAGCGCTGTACAAGATTTGAAGGAATTGCGCTTTTTGTCTTGGAGTCTGCATGTGCAAACCTCCAGAAACGAACATCCCTATTTTGAAAACGTCACGCTCAGGAGACGAATGCTCTCCGTGGCCATGTCTTTAAATGCATCCTCCACGGTGTGTTCAAGTATGGTTCCATTGTTCACGTGTCCTTTAAAGTTTAACTGAAAAGCCAACTTATTTTTTTACGTTTGATTTCAATACACTGCATTATTTTGAGTCATATAAGGGATTTTTGTTTTTTACGTCGCGCAGTCTAGCAGTGACGTTTAGAATCTCCGCTGGTTGCACGACAAATAACTTTACGGCGAGTCGCCGAAAATTTGAATGTCTGCAAAAGCTTGTGTTTCAATGGCTAACAAAGCGAAGATTTTGAAATGTCCGATTCCAGATTGCAGAATCACATCCGAAGATCCATCACATCCATACCCCGAATAGGTTTCCTTTGTGGAAGGACATAGTCAACAAAGGATTTGGCCAGCATTACACCAAGTTGATTAGCAAGTCCGGGCTTCCAACTGGTCATGTTTTTCATGTCTTCCTGAGCCTCGTTTTTGTTGCAATAGCGCTGCCGCATCGTGGCTGCAGCACTTCTTTGCTTTGTACATTATGCGTTTTTGGATTCACTTTCTTCTTGGTTGAAGCGGCAGCGCTACACCACCTTGCAGGGAAGCAAGTCCGTGATTCTCAAGAAGCGCTGCCGTCTTCCTCGGAAGCACTGCAGTGCAAAAACGGATGTAGAAAGAATCATTCCGGAATCGGCCGAGAACTGGACCTGCAGCATGCAACAAAAACGAGGCTCTGGTCACTTTCACTTCCCATGTTGCTTTCATCTTCCTGGCTTGAAGAACGCAATCCGCCATGACTTGTTATTATGGCAATTGGCTGCCGCTGGAGTTGCTAAACATTTCAAACATAGAGCTACGTCCGTATACAGGTACAACAGTTACGGAAGAGAAATTACGTCAGCTAACATCCAAGAAACGTTGATAACAAAGTAACGAAGTAACGTGTTTTTGTCGGTTCTTCTAGCCTAATTAAGTAAAAATATGATGGGTAATCAGACTGTCGTATCTTAGCCCTATTCTCTTAACCTTTAACAAATACAAATAAGGAAATAGAAAACTAATTTACGCTTACCTTGAGTTACGTGGTGAGAGGGTCGCCCTTCTTCCACCAGGCTCCTGTTGCACAGACGACACTTCTTCTGAAGAGGAACTCGAACACTTCGGGCCTTCTACTGCTTCGAAGCTCGGCAACCGTGGAATGTATACCTCATTCTCCATTGAACCACTGAAACATACCAATTCTTAAAGTTTAACTGAAAAGGGTCGAGATAGGGCAACCTCGTGACCCATCACTGAGTCACTTAAAGAGGGTCGAAGACCTGATGAAAATGCGTTACTTCGTTGTTCCGCTGTTCACAGATAATCAGTATTCATATAGTGGAATTTCCCTGTCGGGGTTGTAGTACCTCTGTGCACTTGCTCCTGTTTCGTATGCTTGACTAAAAGGGGTTTACGAAAAATAAGGCTTCAACCTGTGATTTCCTTTCCGCGACCTAATCAATGACTACTGAAAAGCCACGTTTGTTTTGGGATTCAAATTTTCTGCGTCATAGAAGAATTTGCGTTGTCGAGTCGGCCGTAGACATTCTGAACGTCAATACTAGAGCAGATAGTGGAAAATTAAAATATCCCTTAGCACAATCCACATGATTCAGTGTATTCAATTTGATGATACAAAAATAAGTTGGCTTTTCAGTTAAACTTTAAAGGACTCCTCTTGCTTATTCTGTCTTTTATAATTTACCTAGCTCGCTTATGCGATTATAAGCTTTTGAATTCCCCATCTTCCTCCGTCGTTTCACTTTGTGCCTACGTATGTTTAGTGCCTTTTCGACCGTGCCGAGTTTTGCCCGTTATATACACAATGCAAAGTTTGCCAGAATCTTCGACGTCCACTGACAACTTTTTCACAGGCAAGGATATGAGAATCTTCTGTTTTTGACTAATTTTATTTGCTTAGTTTTCGTACTTTTTATCCACGGGGCGTTCAGTTTTCAAAGTTTTGCGCCCAGCCGCCGCGTCGGAGAGCATGAAGGCTGTTTCAGAGTCGTCAAACGCTAATAAGGAAATCAATAAATCCAGATGGAAAATAATGGTTTTCCGTGAAATTCTTTTCTGATCCATTTCATAGTGAAAAGATCATTTCTAGTAGGAGTGGCCGACCAGTTTGCAAATATACTTACTAGAAGTTAACTGCGTGTCCTCCGCCAAACATTAGTTCGCCCAGACATTTTTGAAAATGTGTTTTTTTTTTAGATTTCCTTATATTTTTACTTCTTTACTTCACTCATGCCCTCGAGCATTGCGTAATAAATCATTCATTCATTCAAGGAACGGTAAAAAGACGTGATGACATTACAACTGGCGGTACTAACTTACAACGCTTCCATGATTTTTCTAATTACGATGCGTCATTTGTGCTAAAGGACCTGTCTTACCTATATGTATGTATTCCCAAAAAAAAGCCCCATGGGCCATGGTGGTATAACACTAACGCAACCTACTTCCGTAATCACTCCATACATTTCTAAGCCCGGAGACCCCAATAACCCCTCTAACAAAACCACGCTGATTTTCTCACTTGCCGTCTTTTGCTACCTTCGATGTGTATTACGCTGTCGACGGTTGTCGACCCTATTTTACCCAATATTTTAATTCTAATTAATTCAAATTATATTTTCAAGCTGTACGTGTAGATGAAGTTAAGTCAAATTATATTTTCAAGTTGTACGTGTAGATGAAATGTATACTTTATGTAATTGTCATATGTTATCTGTATGAATGACGATCCAGTACTAGCGTGTATAATACAAGCTATTAAGGAAATAAAATACATTATTATTGTCTGTAGGAAGTTTTTCCATCAGAAAAACCGGTTATGTAAACTGTTCCCCTGTTTTCGCTGTAAGTCAACGGGTCGCGCAAAAGGCTTAAAGCAGCCCAAACCGTGGATTATTTGTTGAAAGCACAACCTAAGTTTAAGGTATTCAGGTTTTAAAATACTGTAAGTTGAAGAGTAGTGCGAGGGGTCCTTTAAATGAAACTCAGTCGGAGCAAATACTGGAACAAATTTTTTAAAATTTCTTTAAAGGCTACGATGTTATATAATTTTCTTGTTTCATGTGCGTACCTATCCAACCTGCGATGTGTCGATGCGTGCTTTAAGGCAGGTATGTTTCTTCAGACATAGGCTACGATAAGGCTTTGCTAGAATTCAGTATCAAAATAGTTGCGTTTTTTGTCTCAGGTTCCTGTTCCGTGTTCTGTGTTCACAGTTGTCTGGTTTGGGTAAAACACAGTGTTTTGCTTACGCTGTTCCGTGTTTCGTGTTTTGTCGCTGTTCTGACGAAAACGCAAATTTAGGATCCTGGACATGTCTTAAGCGGAAAATCTGTTAAATTGCAAATAATATTCCAAAATGACCATACTTTAGGATCCAGCTTTATCCTCCAAGCTTCTGCAATTCTTTCTTTTATATCTGTGAATCTCTCTGCAATTTTCTATCTGGACAGTGATAAAACATACTAGGAGAGCAAGTTCCGTCTTTTGCAAAACAGACAGCGGAACAAAGAACACGGGACACAGAACAGCGTGCAAAAACGGGAAAATGAGAAACATGTGTTCCGTGTTTTGACAAAAACGGGAAAAATATAAAACAGACAGAAAACAGCGAACACAAAAGAGACAAAAAACGCAACTAAGCTTGCGACCTGACCCGGAAATTAGCAGTAGCATTCGGAAATTCGGTAGGGTGTGTTAACGTTATGTACACGTAGCTACCTTTTTGCACCAGAATCCCAGAATCCGAAATTCGGACCGAAAATCCTTTTAAAATGTTCTCCGTACCGAATATGAATAAATAAATGAAATTTTGTATTGCCCATCAACAACACAAAGGAGAAGGAGATGGAGTATGAAAAAAAAGGAAAACAGCAACTACAAAGAAACAAAACAATTAACCTAGATACACAATAAAACACATCTTATCAGAAATGAATACCCATCCTTATTATTAAGAGCGTGTTCCATCCTACTTACCGTAGTTACTACGCATGACGTCACGAATTCTGGCTTTTTGCCGTCAAGGCTGGAACGATTATTCTATTTTCCAGCAGGATCTCACGCCACGGGCGAATCCGACCAATCACGTTACAGAGATGTGTAGTTACTACGCTTACTACGCTCCCGAGTATGGTAAGCAAATAGTAACTATTAGTTACTATTCCGACAAGGTTGGAACGGTCAGCGTAGTAACTTTTCGTGAGGATGGAACGGAAATAGTAACTATTAGTAACTATTCTTAGAAGGGTGGAACACGCTCTAAGGTTCGCGACCAGATTATCGACACTTAGTATACGGTCAGCGACAGAGAACTTCTGGATCAAGAACCGGTTGCGGGATCAACTGGGAATCACAATGTTCGTGTCCCTTAACTTAACTGAACTCGTTCGGACCTTTGCAAAGGATCGGACTCTTGTGTTAATGCAGCTTAAAAACGGCCTCAAAATAGACTACGCTGTTATTGCTTGAAACTAAAACTGCTCTCAGTTTTGTCCGGATCCTATATTTCGTTGTATTCCGGCAAGAATCGAACCAGAGACATAAGTTGCGTTTTTTCAGATACCATGGTATATGTTGCCACGGTAACTGGATATGCAATTAGTTGTTTTTGCAGTTACCGCGGTATCTGATATACGGTTGTTATGCAAAAATTACAGTTGCCAAAATTGCACTTTCCGAAGTCACCCCAAACTTCTTTCCCACCAATTTGACAAAAATTCATGAAAGTGAGATGTCTTTTTAGATACCACAATCAGGTACCTGGACGGACTGTGGTATCTGAATATCAGATAGCACGATAACTGCGAAAATGACTTTGAACCGTGGTATCAGATACCATGAGTTGCGTTTTTGCTGATACCATGGTATCTGTTACCACGGTAACTGGATCTGCAATTAGTCGTTTTTGCAGTTATCGTGGAATCTGATACACGGCGCTCTGCAAAAACGACCATTGCCGAAATTGCACTTTTCGAAGTCATCCCAAAAGAAAAAAAAACAACAGATATCCAGTAACCTACCATCGACAGTTGATAAGGCAGACATTTGAAAGATGCGTCGCCGGCGCTAGACCATGCGATCGGCACAAAGTTATTCAGAGTCACCAAGATACGGACCGAAGTCCGATTGGTCTTGATCTAATAAAAGCACCCCTTCCGTAAGGTCGGGGCTATTGTGCATGTATTAGCTCTAGAATTACCACAGTTATCCAAGTAGGATAGTACGATCTAAGGAACAACTGATTTATTGAGCCATTCGCGGTTTCGCTGCTTAACAGCTTGTACTTAGACATGCATGGCTTAATTTTTGAGACAACCATATGCTACTGGCAGGATCAACCAGGTAACAGCTTAAGTGCCAAACATCTTTCTCACCAATCTGACAAAGTTTGATGAAAATAAAGACTTTCAGATACCACGACCAGTTACCACGGTCGGACCTTAGTATCTGAATATCTGATACCACGATAACTGGCCAGATACCACGATAACTGATAAACGTCTTTTGACCGTGGTATCAGATATCACGGTATCTGCAAAAACACAACTATGGTATCCGCGAAAATACGACTATAGATTCAGCACGTCCTCTTACTCCTTTGCATATACTCCGCTGCTTACGGACGGACGGACGGTTCAAACAGCGATTTCATTGATATCCTATTACTGACATATTGAGGTTCCAATAATCAGAGAAAATGGTTTACCTGTGAGAGTGGACCAGGGAGGACCCTCTGCTACCACGAGAGGACCCCCTTGGACTTCTTGATATGACCAAATGTCCTGAGTTATATTCATATTCATCGTCATCATAGTCAACGATGAATGGTTCGAAAGACGTCTTAGCTTCGGAATAGTGTTCTTGAGCCTTCTTTATGTTTTCAATCCAGGCCTGCAAAACTCCATCTTATATAACTTCTCTTCTTTGCCAACGTTCACTCAATTCTATTTTGCTCGGCCCTCCGTCACCCCAGCAAATACGCCACTGATCTTCTTGCACTGGCGTGAATATAACTCAGGCCTCTTTACGTTTTCAATCCAGGCCTGCCAAAACTCTATCTTATATAAGTTGCGTTTTTAGCTAAATTCCCAGTTCTCCGTTCTCGCTTCTGAATTCTCGTACAAATTACCGTTTTTGTTCCTCTCGCTTCTCCATTCTCACTGTTGACCAAAACACTAAGTTGGCAACTTGTCGGCAACCCGGTATACCTGTTTATGCATACTGAACACCCGCACTCTTTTGACCAATCCGGGAGGAGAACGGAGAATCGAGAATTCACTATCGGAGTAACTACTCGATTCTGCAAGATCGCGAAGCTTTTTCCGTTCTCAGTTTTGACAATTCGGACTGTCAGGAGAATTCGGATCAAAAACGCAACTATAATTCTCTTCTTTGCAAACGTTCAGTCAACTCTTTTTTGCTCGGCCCTCCGTATCTCCACCAAATACGTTACCCCCCTTCTCCGTCCGCCCCCCCCCCTTTACGCCAGTGCAACATAACCTTAGCCTCTCCCCTCCCCAAAAAATGACAAAAGCAATACGCCACTGCGAGACAACGTTACCCCCCCCCCCCCTTTACGCCAGTGGAAGATAACCTTAAAACCCTCACCCCCCCCCCCCCCAAAAAAAAAATACGTCATTGCGAGATAACCTTACCCAAACCTCCTTCGAATGGTGCAGGCCTGGAGAACCCTGGGAAAGCTCCTAGCTTTGTTTACTCTCCTAAATCTAAATAATATTTTTGAAATTTCCTTTTCAGAATTCAAGTGTGTATACACACTGTGCGCAGATTCTTTCAGAGCTCATACAGACATTGCGGCTGCAGGCCTACTCTGGGAGCACGATGCCATCTAACGTCATATCCCTTAAGTAATGACCTTCCAGGTCGACTGAGCCATTTCATCTTTGAAATGCAAGATGGCGTGTCTTAACTGGGAAAACGAGTCCAAGTTCGCGTGTCTGCGTGGAAGGAACTGTAAGGTTATCGGACCTGTCACGGCAATGAGGCCATTTACCAAAACGTCTCTTGAGTAATGATTTTACGAATCTCTTATGCCAGTAAATACTCCGAAAGGCTAGATGGCGGGTCACAACTAGCAGAGCAAAACAACACTAAGGAGTAGCGCAAAGACTTGACAAAATGACACATACTAGATTAGCAGCGACACTAGCACCACTACCTATAGAAACCGTCCCTACTAAAACTCATTCAGTTGTTCACCAGCGCTGGCTCCGATAAATTCAAATTCTGAACATTAACAAAAAAATACTACAGCCTCCATTGTTTTCTTGTTGTGTGCATACCGCACCTTTGCTTTACTAGAATTTCTAAACCCGCTCTCTAGCTTAAAATGCCGCAAGTGCAGCCGACAATGCTATGAGTTTGGCCCCGTTTGCGAAGCTTGGAAAGCATAGATCTTGGCGCTACTCCCTATCGTTATTTTGCTCAGCGATATAGAGAGATTCCACCGTACCCGACGAAAACGGACGGGATCGTAACGAACAAATTTAACATTAAGAAGTATAGGAGTTTCAACTTTGAAATTAAATTTTCGGCGTTTTATCATCATTTGAGCCAGGGACTTGCTGGAAATGTTAACTGGGCTATTCCTTAACCGTGTAATTCTATTTTCGAAAAAGAGTTTCCATGGAAGTAAGAGTTTGAAAGCATCAAAGTTTGTAAACAAAGACGAAGTCTCGTCCTATTGGTCGATTATGACACATTTTTTCAAATCCGCGTCATCACCGACCAATAGGATTCGAGACTTCATTTTTGTGTTGAAACTGTGAAGCCTTCAAGCTCTTGCTTCCATGGAAACTCTTTTGCAAAAATATAATTATACTATTAAGTAATAGCCAAATTAACATTTCCAGCAAGTCCCTAGCTCAGAATGACGATAAAACGCCGAATCGACGATAATTTAATATCAAAGTTCTATTCCTCCCAATGTTAAACTTTTTTGAAATATCCCTGTGATGATGATGTAGCAATATCCGTTTTCATCGGGTAGGGTGCAATCTCTCTATGGTGGGAAGTGAGTCGTTACCATGCGGACTCCCATACCTGCTGCCATCTAACATAATGTCTGTTAAGCAATGAGTTTTCACTTCAGTTCAAGACAGGACAACCTCGGAAATGCTAGATGGCGCGTCATATGGGCCTCCAAAATACGAGTGCAGTGGGAGTGGATTGTATGGAAGAAAATCTGACATTACAAAATGTTTGAAACAAGTCCTGGTCGTTTTCTGCAGGAATTTTTTTTATATTTATGTATTGTCGCAGAGAACACCTATTTCCGGAACTTTGTTAAACTGTTTTTTTTTTACTTCCAGCTGCAGATATAGTCAAAGAAGACCATATATAGTAAAAAGTTTCTCCTAGTGAGGATTAAAGTTAACTGCAGTTTTTGCTACTGGGATTAATCTTATCTCTACTGGGATAAGATTAATCCGAATTAGAGTTAAGATTATCTTTTTAGAGGTAAGATTAATCCCAGTTATTCCCAGTAGCAAATACTACTGCAAGATTTTTTTTTTGACAGTGTAGGACTCGGCAATCTAATTTCATTGGATGGTATTTCTCGATAAGTCACGAATAAAACAAATCTTTTTTTTAATTTCTCTTTTTACTTTTACGATTTTCCTGCCGCTAGATAGTACACTTGTTTTATTTCCAATGGAAAGTCTCGAGTTAACACTTAAAAGGTTTCATCGAATTTGTTCACATGGAGTGGAGACTACGTCTGCGGGCAGAGAAAAAGAGCATGGGGTTACCCACTCCCACTCCCTGGCACTTCGTCTTCAAAATAATACACTTTACACAAGGGACTTGCATCGTGTGTGAAGTGTTATCTATGCATTATGATTAATTTTCGTGAGATGTGATGTGGCTGGGATTCTACCAGGCTATTGTAGTGGTTTGCGAACTTTGTTCACAAGTACCTTGGTAGCTCAGATGGTAAGAGCTCCTGCCTTGTAAGCAGAGAGTCCTGGGTTCAAATCCCGTCTGGGGAGAATTTTTGTCTTTCAGTGGACTACTTATAAAATGCTTCGAGATCAACTTTTCCAGCACCGAGCACTTGATCAAGAGTGGGCAAGACCTCGAAAAAAAAGAACACTCTATTACGTCCTATTATCTAAGAAGGACTGGGAGACAAACGGAAATAATAGTAGCAGGTTGGCGATCAAACAGTGAAAATGATTGTCCTACGTATCCCAGAAAGAGAAAAAAAACATTTAGAAAGAAACAGGTAAATTAATAGAACCCTAGTTCATTGATGCTGTCAAATGAAGCCCGAGACTTGGCCTCTTAGCAGATATCAAGTTTGTCAGATGCACTTTAAAGCTGAACTTGCCTTCGTTGTTTTAGCATCTTGGCAGTGCAATGTGAAGGCTCCAACCGCCACGGAGAGCTCGTTCAAATAAACCAATCCTAGCGCGGTCGGGTCACGTGACAGCTCAGTGACCAATAGGCGATCAACAAAGAAGGGAGGGCGGATGATCTTCATTCGCTCAGCTTTCTTGCTGACGGACTTACAGATGAGGAGCATGTCGGTAAACAGAACGATGTGAACATCAAACTGCAATATAAATCACAATAAGTAGTGCTTTCTTTATTTCATAAAAGGACTGCATATATTGACTTAAATGACTTAATAGTGCAATTCCCAACGTTTAAAGGAGGTGAATCGGAAGCATTTGTAGATATATATAAGCACTTTATTACGAAAAAACTTTCACAACAAAATCATTTTTTCAGGTATGTTTTGAATATCATTAGTTGCGTTTCTGCAGATACCATGGTAGTTACCGTGGTAACAGATAGCATACCATGGTATCTGTTACCACTGTAGCTGAATCGCAATTAGTTGTTTCTGCAGTTAGAGTGGTATCGGATACTATGATTGCTGTGCAAAAACGACAATTGCCGGAATTGCGCTTTTAGAAATCATCCAAAAAGAAATTCTGATACCCTCTGCCATCTAGGGTAACGTAATTTGTTTCCCACCAATTTGAAAAAAAACTAGACTCTTGTGTCAGTGACGATGAAAGTGCTGAATTTTTCAGATACCACGGTCGGACTCCCGTAAGAGTGATGACGTATGTTCGCGTTGTTATTCGTTCCAGTGAGCGTGATAACTACCACAATACGGCGCTCGCCCCTCCTCTTCCCATCGTAACTTGTAATAACTTCACTGGAACGCTACCTCAGTGTGGCTCATCTTAAGCGTATTCGCGCCGTTTCCCGAGGACTCCACGTGAGGAGTCCCCGCGTTTTTCTTTGTCCCGGGGACTCACTCCCCGTATTCTCGCGAGACCCACGGACGAGAAATGCTCCAGTTATCATCAACATCATAAAAAGGACTCCCTTTCAGATTCGGAGGGGAATCAGTTTTTTGCTGGTGTTGGTGCAATGTAAAATTAATAAAAAACAATCAGAATAAACAAAACCAAAAATAAAGTGGATCCACACTAATTTCGTCAACTGCATATTTTTCTTTCGAACAAATCCATTTTGGAAGCACTCCCATGTTTTCGCAGTTACTTTCCGAGGAGACCGCGTAAGGTAACCCCCTCCATTCTCGCCGTTCCCTTCGATTCCCTGAGGAGTCCTCGGGGAACGAAACACCTCTTGAAGCGAGAAAGCACCCACATGGGCAACATAAGAACAGATTTAGAACTTGAAAATAGTTGAGAAAAGAGAGAAAAATAGTTGCTGTACGGATAAATTTAACGGTTCAAGTGAAAAGCTTCGCAGTATCTATTTCTTTTAATCATTGTTTTGAAGTTTCATTTCTACTCAACAATCAACCAGTAGTTGAGAACAAAAGGTGTATCATTAAAGGACAAGTTGTAGTAAGCAGTCTGACCAACTGAATAGCTCATGAGAGGGTGGAATGGGTGCAAACATGTCTATAAAGTGGACATTATTCTATATGGCACTTGACCTTCGGGCAAGGGCCATATAGCGATCGCAATTTCTGTCCGTCCGTCCGTCTATCGGTCCAGGTTTTGCTAGTTCAGACACTTCCAAATAAGCTATGACGATGAAACTTGGCACATGTATCAAGGGCCCGATCAGGTTAATCTGGAAAAAGTTACTTCCCCGATCCGACCATCTGGGGGGGGGGAGGGAAGGGGAATCAAAGGGGGGGGGGGGGGGGGTAACTTGAGGTATGTACAACTTTCGAACGGGTGATCAGATCTAAATGAGACTTGATTTTTGGAAAGACCTCGTGTCTCAGAAAACCCAGTTAAACTCCGGACCGACGACTTTGGGGGGAGCTGGAGGGAAAAACTGGAAATCTTGGGAAACGCTTAGAGCGGAGGGATTGGAATGAAACTTGGTGGGAAGAACAAGAACAAGTCCTGGACATAGCCGGACCGGACTCGGGCACTGTGGGGGACCTGGAGGGGGTCCGGTATTCCGGCGATCCCGCGAGTTCGGTAATAATTGAAGTAGGGTACTAGGACGATGAAACTTGTCAGTTTATGCGGCCTTGTAGATTTATTGCTTGGCGTCCAGACGCGATCCGGCCACGGTAGGAGGAGGATGAAGCGGGAACCGGAAATTTGCAGATGTGCTCCAATTTGAGTCAAACTTGATGTCAGAGATGCGACGTACATGTGTTCGAGTCGTATTCGGCCACAGTAGGAGGGAGTTGGAGGTGGAGTCCCAGAAATATTGTTGCTCAAATAGTGGTCAAACGAGTGGAGCGATTTGAATGAAACTTGGAAAGAAGAGAAATTACATGCCGTAATGACACATTTTGGAGTCCGGATCGAATTCGGGCAAGGTGGGGGGGGGGGGGGGGGTTAGACACATCTAGGGATCAAACGAGTGGAACTAAACTGGGAAAGTAGCATATTCATTTGTCCTAGTTGATCCAAGGCGACGCCAGAAAAGCTCAGACTCGAGTGAAACTACGTATCCTAGTTTTGGGTTTGAACCTAGGGGGGTCGAATGGGGTAATTTGTGACGTTCTGATCTACTTTCTGGCATCACTTACTCGTAACAAGTGCCATATGAGCTCGTAGCTATTTTTTTCTTTTTTTCTTCTTTTTCTTCTTCTGTTCGGTTCATTTTTATGTTAATTCGTCAGATGTCGGATTCTTGTTCTTTCTGGTGGTATATCTTTCCGTATAATCTTTGTTTCCGTAGTTATACACCGTCTTTCTCTCCGTGAGTGTGTGATGAGTCAAAATAAATTATTGCTATTGCACTAACCATCCCTGCCAACTGGTCATGGACCCCCCCCCCCCCCCCCGCCTTTTTCACCAGATATAACGGATGATCGTAACAGTGCATATATCTCTTCATATATCTTGCCGGCTAGCATCAGATAGTCTGCCACTTTATACGGGTTAAACAGAAACTAAAAACTGTTGGTGTTGAAGGGTGTGTGGTCTCTTTCTACTTTTGTTTTCCTTATTTTTTTTTACAGTTATTCGGGTAGGGTTGAAACTGGTAAGGAGTAAATATTAAGGATTCTAGTTGTGTATAGTGTTCAAGTTTAATTGTCTGTTATTTAAGTCATAGGCTAGGTGGATAATTGTAAGTTGTTGTGTTTAGTTATTTATTTATTAGATACAAGTAGTATTAAGAAATTGCAGCACAAATCCTTAGGACTTTCTTTTTGCTGCAACAGGATTTTTGTAATGTTATTTTATTTTATTTTCAATGTTTTGGTTAAAAATAAAAACCTACCTATCTACTACTGAAGGTAAATAATCCCACAATATCGCCTCCTGCGCTACCTTTATACACCAAAAGCCCTCAACTGCTATACCCATAAATACCCTCCTTTCAAAACCCCATGCGTAAAACCCGCAGGCCAAGGCTCTAAGGGCTCGAAGCTACCAGACATTTCTCGGAACGATTGGAACTGATGTCGATTTTATTAAGAGCCGACAGGGACACATTTTTCGCAACATTAAATCTATTTCTTTCTTTCAAACATGTTTTCATTTTCTTCATCGAACCAGAAATCTTTCTGAAATGAACGAAGAGTAAACGATTTTCCGAAGAGACTTCTATCGACAAATCATTCCGAAGACGAAAAGAGGCTAAAGCATTTCTCTACCAAATGGTGAGAAGGTGGTTTCTGGAAATTGCATCGCCCGTGGTGATCCAAAATTTATGCTTCTTTGAACATTTCTTTACTTTAAGCAATGCAGTTCTGTGCTAAACGGTAAACAACCCAAAACACCTTTTTGGGAGCCACCATTAAAGGGGTTCCCATTTTTTTTTTTTTGGGGGGGGGGAGCAGGGGGGGTATGTCCGCCTAGATTCTGAGGGGCACAACATTTTCCACTTGGTAGTCTACTACATTTTTGCCCCCTATATACCTTTCAAAATGCAAACCAATGACGTTACTTCAGGTATATTCAAAAGCTACCTGAAAGGTATCCCATAATTACCCCCCCCCCCCCCCCCAAGGATCAATGAAATGGTGCCGCTGCTTAAATAGCTACTTTGGCCGACTTTTGCCACAGCAACAGAGAAAAATAACGATATAGGGAGTAGCGCCAAGACTTGAAAAAAGTGACAAACACTCGAACAGCAGCGACACTAGCACCATTAGATAGATAGGTAGATAGATAGCTATTTTTATTGATCAAACTTGTAGCACCAACATGGCACTAAATACGTCGTCCATTACATTTAATGTGTTACAATACTAGAATATAATATACAATTATTACATACAAAAAAAAGTCACTGGAATTCGCTCATTTTTTTTTAATTTTCTCAATAAAATATGGCACAAATGAATTCGAATACCGGCTAGTGCGATATCTAACTGTCACCAGGTGATTTTGGTGCCGCGTCCGTCCTGTCGCCGGTGCTAGATCGGGCAGAATATCTCTTATGTTTTTCACTGGCAAGGAGTGACTGGGCAAAACGTAAAAATTAAGTTTTCCCGGAGCGAGAGAGAACGTCCCTACTGAAACTCAGTCAGTCGTGCACTAGCGCTAACTTTACTATAAACTTCTAGCCCGCAAGTTTGTCTCGTTTTAAATGCCGCAAGCGTAGTGGGCGGCGCTACGAGTATGACCCGTTTGCAAAGCATGGAAAGCATAGGTCTTGGCGCTACTCCATAGTGTTATTTAGCTCTGCACAGCAAGTGGGTGAAAATGGCACTGTTCTTAGTTAACTGATGTTCAGAGATGCAAAACGCAAAAAAAAAAAACTCCCCTTTGTCGGAGCTCCTTTTACCTACCACGTTTTAAAACTAAAAAAGCAGTTAAATACCTCCTCTAAAACCTAATTCATACTATGTATGATGGATTTCTAAGGATCTCTTCCCATCAGTTGCCAAAGGCCACCACCTTCAGTCCCATTTGCATATACTTTCATACCCGATGAAAAAGTTTCGAGAATTGGTTATATGAAGAACGTGTCCGAAAGCTTTTTGGTGCTGTAAATGCTGCAATAATACTGCATTTTTTTTCCTTTGTCCGAAAGCTGTTACCTTTTTTTCTTCTCTGACACTTCCTGACTTTAAGTCACGTTCGAAGAAACCCGACTATCCTGACGAAAAAATAACTGTTTGAACAAAAATGACCAATTTTACGAAAAATCATCTGTTTTTAAGAAAAATCGACTGTTTCCAAGAAAAAAATGGACTACTTTTACGAAAAATCGCGGCTCTTCGCGCCGACTCGGTTATTTTTACCAACTGGCGGACAACATTGGGGGGGGGGGCGTCTCCCCTCCGTACATGACGCCCCTGGTGACCCTTACTTTCGTTTCATAGTCCAGCATGACAAGAAAATTAGCTCCTCCCTCTTATCAGTTCGTATCTTGTCTCATCAGTTACAAGTTGGGGCATGACCAAAGGCCTAATCACTGTGACATAAAACTGAGGATTTGTGACACGACTCGGAGCGTGTTCCACCCTACTTACAGTAGTTAATACGTATGACGTCACGATTTTTCGCTTCTTGGCGTCAAGGCTGGAACACATTTTTCTTTTTTAGGTCAAATATCATGCCACGGGGTAATCCGCCCACTCACGTTACAGAGATGCGTCGTTACCACGCTTACTACGCTCCCGAGCATGGTAAGCGAATCGCTAGTTACTATTAGTTACTATTTCGAGACGGTTGGAATGGTCAGCGTGG
The DNA here is from genome assembly GCA_023053575.1 of Branchinecta lynchi. Lineage (NCBI taxonomy): Eukaryota > Metazoa > Arthropoda > Branchiopoda > Anostraca > Branchinectidae > Branchinecta > Branchinecta lynchi. The sequence goes on from JAKZAP010000017.1 coordinate 1,512,462, forward strand.
TAACTATTTACGAGGTTGGAACATAAATATTAACTAGTAGCTACTATTGTTAGAAGGGTGGAACAAGCTCCTGATCATTCCGTTTAATCTCGTTCTGTCAGGGTGTTGAAATAAGCAGTTCTCAAAAATACCAATGCTGATATTTCCACAACTATAGCTGAAAAACAGCCGTTGCCGTTCGCACAACCATGTATCCTACCATTTTACAACTTTCACTGCCTCTAGGAAAAAATGGAGTGATGAACCGTTTATTTATCTTTTTACATATCTGGTTATGTGTATATAATTATTTTTGTTCCTATGTCTATGGCTGTGGCTGAAGTAAATAAATAAATAAACATCTCTGGTCGGCTGCAAGCTGCTAAGAAGGAATCAGCCATATGAATTTACTACATCACCTTAGAAGAGCTGCTATCTTTCATCTTGAGATCCGCTTCGGCGAGCAAGTTCCTCCTCATATGCTCTGGACAACTAGGCATGGGCCGCGTGAGATCTAGTACACTGTGCTGCCTTAGCACTTTATCTATCTCTTCATCTTTGGACTCGACGGCGTCGTAGGAGTCGATCCGTGCGATAATTCCACTCAGCCGCTCATGTTCCTGTTTTGTCCGCATGGCGGCGTTGACTTGCGAAACAAACCCTTCGACATGAAAAATCTGAAAATAGACAAATACATTCAACCTGTTTACAGCTGTATTAGTATCAGAAATGTAAATATTAAACTGAGACGGATTTTCGACACTGCCTTGGTTTGTTTGTCATAAATTTAGTTGTCTGCTAAACGCAGCAATAAGTAACGGTGAACCAATTCTTAAAGGACCCCTCGCACTATTTACTCTTCAACTTACAGTATTTTAAAATCTTTGAATACTTTAAAAGTGCTATCAACAAATAGCCAACGATTTCGGCTGTTTTAAGCCTTTACCGAGACCAGTCGAGACAGGGAAAACAGGGAAACAACAAAAGCTAAAACAGGGAAATAATTTACATAACCAGTTTTTCTGATGGAAAAACTTCTCGTAGGCAACCGTCGATCACATCCAAAAGACGGCAAGTGAGCAAATGAGCGTGGTTTTGTTAGTGGGGTTAGAATGTACCGTACGAAATTGGGGTCTCCGGCCTTATATGGAGTGATAATCGAAGTAGGTTGCTTCAGCATTATAGGTAAGACAGGTCCTTTAAAGAGCTGAACAGATTACTCTAGTAACAGTTTATAAAAACGTCCGCGACCTTCCGAGATCCAGTCGGATCTTTTTGTGTCACCTCGAGACTGTGTCAAAAAATGGAATAACCAGTGGCGAGGATGACAAACACTGCGTTTTAGGAGACAAAAGCATTTGTCGATTCTAAAAAAGGAAATGAGAACCCAGAACAAAAAGATGAATCTTTCCCAACCCAAATCATCTTTAAAGCACAACGGGCACTAACAATGTTTTAATTTTTATAAAATGCTTCACAAACATACATTTCTGACTTCCACTAGATACCGCTTCAAAAATAAGCCGTTTTCTTGTTATCGCTTGTCATTGCCTCTTCAGCGTATCGGCGAGGACGATTTTAGAGCATGGTATTGCACGGCGCGGAAATTCAAAAACTCTAGGCCACGAACGAAAATCAATCGTTTTGTGACGAGGCCATGGCTGCTAAAATAAACCGTCTCTGTCGCTGACATATTGCTCTAGTGTTTTCTAATGAAACTTTCTATTTCCAGTAGTACCGAAGAAAAGTTTAGTTTTCTGGATGTAAAGTTACAACACTGCCAAAAATGTACAAATATAACCGATCTACTTGCAGCTCATTCCAGAGCTTACTCCTCAAGTACCACTGTTAATATGAATATTTTTCAACAATACAAATAACCCGGAGTATATAATAATAACGAATAGATAAGAAACAAGACCAAAGGATTCGATAGGATCCCAAAAAGTCAAATTTGATCCAGACAATTGTGTCTTGTCTTCGCCAGACTCCTTGAACACTTTTACCATTAAAATTTAGAAACAGATTAAGGCCAAATAGCTAATCATATGAGAAAATCAAGTTCAGATATGGATTAAGCATGGGTGTTTACCCCTTTACGTCATGTCTATTTTGACGAAGCAGAACGAAACTTCCTGCCTTACTTCTGCCAATTTTCCGGTTTCGGCGGAATTCCGGAACTACTTGTCGACGAAAAAGTAAAGCTAAAAAAAAAATTCAGCATGTCTCCTTACCCCTATCATCCAACCTCTAATCAACTTCAGATTAAACTTTTACTTTTAACAAATTTTCCGGTTTTGGCCGGATTCCAGCCGAACTAATTGTCCGACGAGAAAATAATTTTCCTACTCGGACTCAACACGTTTTCTTGTCTCTAAATCTAACCTACAATCAACTTCATATTAAACTTTTTACTTTTACTTTACACTGGACGGGACTGCAGTTTAAATTGTCAATATCGGTTTGTCACAGGAATACGCGAGCATCCTTACATAGGTAAGAACCCAGCGTTTGAAACATGCGGGTATTGATGAGACAATCGGAAAATGTGGAACCTGGTCGATATACAGCGTGTTCCACCCTTCAAACAATAGTAGCTATTAGTTACTATTTCCGATCTAACCTCACGAAAAGTTACTACACTGACCGTTCCAACCTTATCGAAATAGTAACTAATAGTAAGTATTCCCTTACTATGCTCGGGAGCGTAGTAAGCGTGGTAACTACGGATCTCGGTAACGTGATTGGCTGGATTACCCCGTGGAGTGATATTTTGGCGAAAATAGAAAAATGCGTTCCAGCCTTGACGCCGAGAAGCCAAAATCTTGCGAGGTAACTAAGGTAAATAGGGTGGAAAAATCACAGTAACACGAAGGGTTAAAACTGCTGAGACTTACCATATTCGACACTATTAACTTTTGATCTTCTGGGTCTGTCTTCTTCATTATTGCTTTCAATAAAAGCGGGTACTTGGTTAACCGTTGCATAGGTTTGACTAGAAGGTCGGTGAGGCGTAATCGGGCGCAGTCCCTTTGCGTCTCACACCACTGAAATCAAGTATATACCAATTAATAAAACTGCACATACAATGCTGCAGCCTACTTCTTGTTGTGTCCACCACATCACCATCAAATCTGTATAAAAAAGGATTAAAAACGGGTACGTCAGCTTCAGCGATATTTGCCGGTTCGTTTCTGCCAGATTTAGCCAGAAAAGGACCTTTGCGAAGAAGGGCGAAATATCTTCTGGCCAAACAAATGTACCCTAAGACATTGGGAAGGGGGGGGGGGGGGGGGGGGGGGGGGGTAGGGCTTGAAAACTTGGGAGCCGAGATTTTTTGCATTCATATTGCAGCTAGATAGACGGCTAGAGGGAAAAGAACTGTTAGAATGCCCGCCTACACACTCGACGACAAGATTTTTAAACTTTTAAGCTATACTACGTGAAGCACTACAACGACAATATTCTCAAATCGAAGTGATAACTCATCATTTGTGTTCCCCATGTTGCGTCTTTTTTCTTCTTCGTTTTTGACGACACCCATGCTATTGCATCGTGATAAAGGGAAAGAATAAAGATTATTATTATTATTATAGTTAGATAAATCTTTTTACTCACAAAAAACTTTGTGGCTTACGTCAAATTTGTTTGGTATTGTCATAGATACAACCTATGAGCACATACATAAATCATCATAGGCCTACGTATATAGGGCTATAACAGTCATAAATAATGTTGTAAATTTAACTAGCAGCTGAGCTTGCGCTTCGTTATACAGCTTTAGAAATGAAGGAACAAAACTCTTTGCGAACCTCTCGTGGGCACATTTGATTGGCTGCAACTTTGCAACCGCAGTAGCTACCTTGCGAGGGAGCCTTTTCGTCAGCTTTTCGCAAGAGAATATTTTCCTGGATTGGGTGATTCAGAGATTTGACACCAAACTCTATGCAGGTATTTGGGATTCCAGAGCTATTCATTTAATTATTAGAAGAATTACCACACAAATTAATAATCAGTAAACAATCTGTACTATTGGGTAAAATGCTATACCTCGAAACTAGATTCAGCCTTCGTTCATGTAAGGAGCTCCGTTACGCATGCCGATAGACATATTGCCCCACATCATTTCCTGCTGCCGTTTCCCGGTAGAAAATCGGAAAATGCAGTCCATTTACAGAAAATCGACAGCCCACTTACAAAACAATCAGGCCAAAAGACCGACACAGTGTTTCAGCGTCCGTTTGTGCGGACCACAAAACCGTTTTCGTTAAAAAAAAAGAGTTGTGTGGCTCGTACTGTGGCTCAAACTCAACAAACAGCTCTCAAGGTGATTTCCAATTTTGCGGTTTGACATTCGGCCGGAAATCCAAATTTTCAGGCAAATAAAATAACAAAAAGAAGCTATTTTGTTAAAGCACCTGTGTTACCTATAATACTGACTATAATACTATAATACAACGTAAAAATCACTCCATATATTTCTAAGCCCAGACACCCCAATTTCGTTGGGTACATTCTAACCCCTCTAACAAAACGACGCTGATTTTCTCCGTGTTTTGCTACCTTCGATGTGGATCACGCTGTCAACGGTTTTCTGCGAGAAGTTTTTCCATTAGAAAAGCCGGTAATGTAAATTGTTTCCCTGTTTCCGCTACAAGTCAACGGGTCTCGGAAAAGGCTTAAAACAGAGAAAACTGTGGGTTATTTGTTGAGAGCACAGCCTAGTTTTAAAGTAAAGTACTTTAAAAAACTGTGAGTTGAAGAGTAAATAGTGCGAAGAGTCCTTTAAGGAGACTGTTAAGGGCAACTGAGGATACTTTAGTACATAATGGTAATGGCATACGCCTGATGACCTATTTACTGAAAACAGCGTCAAAAAATTGACAAAAGCGCGAGCTTTAACTTCTGGGCGGAGCGTTCCGAACATGTTTCTGTTTTTACGACAAAAATTCTCGCATTCGCAATTCAAGCAATGAGCTCTGAAAATAGACTGTTCTTCTGATAAGTGTGGCTTTTGTTTCGAGTTGGTGTCTGGATCCATTTCGCTGTTAGCGGTTTTGTGCGGTAATCTTTCTACTCAGCGTCGGGACGATTTTGTTTTACTGTTTTGTTTTTTTTCGGAAGGGTTTGAACTGTTCGATGTTTCCCTCCGGTTCAAGCCCTGGATTCAAACCCCTGAAATAAAGATGAGTGCAGAATACTCTGTTAATAATCTTGCTCTCACAACACTTTAGCCGGCAAAGCCGAACAAAGGTTGATGCAACACTTCACGTTGCCCAGGCAACGTAGGTCTAGTTATCTTTTGTGTATTAGTTTAGCGTTAAGAATATAAAAAAAAAACTTGAAACTTTATTCGACGTTTACTCTCGGCTAATTAGTTCACGTTCTTGTTTTTGTAGTTCGGTATTCTCACGTTTCTACTATTATTTTATTTATCGTTTCTCCATACATTGCGCTTCTGCACTTCTGCGTGTGATGAAGGTCAATCAAGCAAATTCGGAAATGTGTGGGACTCAAACATGCCACGGTAAACAAGACCAAAGGTTTCGATTGGATCCCAAAATATTTGATCCAGACAGCTAAATATTTTTATTTTAAAATTTAGAAAGAGATCAAGGCTTATAGTGGAGGTTGAAAAGCCTTCGAAACTTTTTTGACCTGCCTTGCTTCTGCCCATTTTTCGGTTTCGGCATGAATTCCGGAACTACTTGTCCGACGAAAAAAAAGATCAAAAACCAATTAAACGTATCCCCTTACCCCTATCTCTAACATCTAATCAACTTCATATAAAATTTAACTTACAACGAATTTTTCGGTTTCAGCCGAATTCACGGCGAACTATGTGTCCGGATAAAAAAAAAAGATTATCATACACGGATTCAGCGTCTTTTCTTACCCCGAAATCGAACGTCTAATCAACTAAATATTCTTTGAGCCCAAGCTGACTTTGAAACGTTTATTCAAACAATGTTTACAACGGATACGTCAGCTATGATTTTTCATCAGCGATATTTCGGCCCTTCTTGGCAAGGACCCTTTCCAAGAAGGGCCGAAATATCGCTGATGAAAAACCATAGCTGACGTATCCGTTGTAAAGATTATTTGAATAAAAGTCTAATCAACTATAAATACAACTTTTGCTTTTAACAAATTTTCCGGTTTTGGCCGGATTCCGGGCGAACTACTTGTCCGGCAAGAAAATGGTTTTCATATTCGTGTTCAATATGTCTTCTTACCCCTAAATAATCAGCTCATATAATCAGCTTCAAATAAAACCTGGCGAACTACTTGTCCGGCGAGAAAATTGTTTACATATTCGTGTTCAACTACCCCTTAATCGACAGTCGACTTGCCCCTTATTTTGAACCCCCATGCCTAAAGGTAGGGCTACATAGCCCATCTAAGAACTCGACCTTTCCCTTGACCCAAAGAATACTGACACCAAGTTTCATCAAAATATCCCATTCCCCTCGAGTGACATCGTGCTCACAGACAGACAGACAGACGGACAACTTTTGCGATTTTTAGGTATCCGTCCACTTACGTTTTGGGATCCCAGAAACACCTTAGTCGCAATGATATCTGTGGCCGTGGATATTTTCTGACGATAGAGCTGTCTACTCGGTCTCATTCTCTCCCGTCACACTACGTAGACCCCAGGGTTGCTCACCAAGAACCAGGGTGTCCGAGTTACTTCAGGATACTTTGGGTTAAATTGCATTGGGTTACATTGGCTTACTTTGGGTTACATTGGGTTACTTTGAGATACTTTCGGGTTACTTTCCAGGGTGTACGAAGTTACTTTTGGTGACCAACCCTGGCGTAGACCCATAACTCCCAACATTTTACACTCTACGGAAATTTCGCTTTTGCTATTGTGTGAATTTTCCACTGAAACACAAGCCGCAGTAGGCAAAGTTTCTGCTCCAAAATTCAAACGTGTTCAAGCCCTTTGAAACCACGCTTTGCTTTTAGAAAATTAAAATACGCTTGGGCTGTTTTTAGCTGCGCTCATCCGCTTTGGCTTTCATTCGGCTAGCGAATGGATCGAATCGAATGACATAATAGTGAATTACTAGTAGAGGCACGAAAGGTCCTTTGAGTCCCCAGGGGATCCTGTAAACCTTCCTGCTGAAAAATATGTAGCCTGCGTAGTAGTATGGTAGTAGTACGAAAACGTTGCATGTAATACTATGTAATAGCAAAGAATACTATCATTTAATGTGCCCCAGACTGGTCCAATCTTATGTAGTAGTATCCAGCAGCATCGTGTCTTGCCAGAGTACCATCCAGTCCTGCTAATAGTCGCATATAGTAGTATGCAGTAACACGGTAGCCTTGAAGTAGAAGCATGTAGTAGCATCGTTAGTACTGCATGCAACTTTTTCGTACTACTTCATAGTACTATTTTGAGATAAATTTTTCATCGGGTTAAAGGACCCCTCGCACTATTTACTTTTCAACTTACAGTATTTTAAAAATTTGAATACTTTAAAACTATGCTGTGCTTTCAACAAATAATCCACAGTTTTGGCTGTTTTAAGCATTCCTGAGACAATTTACATAACCGGCTTTTCTGATGGAAAAACTTCTCGCAGACAACCGTCGACAGCGTGATACACATCGAGTCTAGCAAAACACGGAAAGTGAGAAAATCAGCGTGAATTTGCTAGAGGGGTTAGAACGTACCATACGACATTGGGGTCTCCGGGTTTAGAAATTTATGGAACGGTTATGGAAGTAGGTTGCATTTTTATTAGAGGTAAGACATATCCTTCAAATGGGAAGGTTCATCCTGTTCAAGATTATTTCATGATTATTTCATTTCTTACACATGGGATGATATCAGATGGGCCTCTTAAAATTTAAAAGTTCTCTCATTGCTAAAGAAATTAGATCTTACCCTTAGCTCCTTTCTCTGGTGATATTAGAAAGTTGGCCTACGGCACGGCTCTGACAAAACTTTCCGGCTCCGCCCATAAAAGGATTCCGCTTAGGTCGACACCCCGAAAGCTTATTTTTATATTTTGGCACTGAACTATTTTGACTCTGCTAAAGGATTTCTGTTTACACCTCGTAAAGTTGAGAATATGAGCTGCCCACGCGGAGAATTTGATTTCAACAAAACGAAAACGATTTAATTTTTGGAAAACCGCGTACACACGCGGAGAACTTGATTTAAAAAAAGCGTAAATGTTCAGTTCCAGATTGTAAGATCACTTTTGAAGAAAGCTAGCCATTGCGTTTTTCGGAAACCACTTGCACACGCGGAGAATCTGACTTCAACAAGAGAAAACGATATATTTTTCGGAAACCGCGTACTCACGCGGAGAATTTGATTTCAACAAAAGCGAAAATGTTCAGTGGCAGATTGTCAGATCACTTAATTTGCTCGTCATTGTGTCTGACCCGTAAAAGATTTATTTTTCGGCAACCTTTTACCGTTGCATTTGATAAACATTTCAAGCATTAGGGCGGACGCTCTTCCAGTGGGGATGCGGAGAAAGTATATTGGTCGAGAGAGGAAAGGTACTGGTCCTTATTTTTGTCCGATGTGTGGTGTTGAGGGGGAGGATGCGGTACATTTGATGTGTTATTGCGAGGAGTTGAAAGGATTAAGAAAGGAAGTGTTTGGCCGGGAGGTTTGGGATGAAAGGGAATTGACTTCGATTATGGGAAGTAAGTGTTTTGGTGATCTCCGAAGGCTGGGTAGATTCCTGAAGATAGCTATGACCCACCGCGAACTATTTTTATAGAAGTTGATTTTTGGTTTGTTTCGGAGTGTACGATATTTTGTTTGTTGTTATTTTTTTATGTTTTCCGCCATGGCCCTTGGGCTTTTTTGGAATTAAATTCATTCATTCATTCATAGATGGGCGAATCCCACCAAGGAAGGATCGGAATCCGAATCCAGGGCTAGGCACAAATCCGATTCCGAATCCACATTTCATGCTTGAGGATTCGATCCGGAATCGAATCCGACCTTAACAAAATTAAATCGTGTACATAGGTTACAGTTCTTAAAATCAGAGGTGACAAAAAAATACTGAAGGTAAATGAGACGGTAATTCTAGGTACTCATGTGTGGTTATCATAGTATGAGTTTCCTCTCGGCAATCAGGAATGACTTTGGGGCTGGTTTTGGGAAATGGGAAAGTCAGGCAAATGGCAGCTGGAAGGATGAAGATTTGAAATTGAGTGGGTCCGGGGTTTGGAACCCGAGTCCGAATCCAGCCTGAAAAGCAGAAGGTTCGAAGTCAGATCCGAATCCGGCCAAAAGAACGAATCCAGGATTCGGATTCATCCATCTCTGTTCGACATGCAAGGAAACGAAAATCGATGTTATGGATAGCAGAGGAAAGCAGTAATTAATTTCATTTTTATCTGCAAGTCTATTTACAGTTTAATCGAAAGTGCTGAGATAAGACAGTCTAGGCCTAGTTGCCCTTCATCTAATTCGCTTAAAGTCGCATGAACGCCCGTACTTCGGTGACAAATATTCCTTCCGCCCAAGCTGACTGTGAATCATATTTGACGGTGCAAAATGATAAGTCAGCTACATTTTATTAGAGCGAGATGTCGGCCCTTCTTGACAAGGGCCCTCTTCAGGCTCAAGCCGCTCAAGCTGGACAATGAAGCTGACTTATCCGTTTTGCACCGTCAAATACGATTCGCAGTAAGCTTGGGCAGAAGGAATATCTATCACCAAAGTATGGAACTTCAAATCGCCCATACATGCCGCAGACAAGAATCAATCTTAGCTGGAAAGAAGAAGAAGAGACAGGTGACTACAAAACCAAAATGCAGAAGAACCTCCACCCTTTCGACGACCTAATCGAACAGCAAAAACAGCAGCCGTGTCCAGAATGAAATCACAGCACCAGCTTTAACTCCAACGAATTTTCAGAAAAGAAGTTCACAAAACCAGATATTATAAAGGAAGAACCTTTAAATATTTGTCCATAAGTCCATTTTCCAGCTTGAGCCTGAAGAGGACCCTTGCCAAGAAGGGCCGATATCTAGCTCTAATAAAATAGCTGACTTTTCCGTTTTGCACCGTCAAACTTGAAGGCCCGACGAAAATGTGTTACTTTGTTACGCAGCTGTTTCTGAATAATCGATTTTCGAGTGAACTTATTCTTACGGACGTGCTTGTATCTCTACGCTTAAAATATTTTGCAATTTCTGGTCCTCGACATCGAAGGCATTCCTCAGACGTGATCTTGTGCTATGTGATCATCTCTCAGACGTGGTAATAAGCTTCGCTTTATTAGCCGTTTAAATTCACGATTTTGCTGACAATTCACCACTGCTGGATGAATGTTTAACTTGTCGCGCAAGCAGCGCATATTCTGAACATCACTACTAGAGCCTGTGATAAACAAACTCACTTAGAAGAGTCAAAATAATTAAGTGTACTCAAACCAACATGTAAAAATAAGTTGGCTTTTCAGTTAAACTTTAAGCGAGCTAGTGATGGGTACAGGGGTGGCCCGAAGCACTCAGGCCAGCGGGGGTGAGACCCCTCATTTCAACGACTCATGGATCATAATATACGACTCGCAGGTACCAACAAAAATTAACTGTTGCGACAATGCGGTAATGGCGCGCATTCCCCACCAACAAATAATAGAGCCCCGGTGTAAAACTAGCTGCAATGCATCAGCTGAAATTATTCTTGTAATCAAAATTTTTGTATACATACCTTCATAGCTTCAGCTTTACACTTCAACTTTCGCATAAGAGAAAAGCTGTACCCTGGACAAAATTAAAGCAAGCGCCGCAGGCGAATTTTTTTAAATCTGCCTTTGTCTAGAAAGATTCTAGCCAGCCTTTAATGTGTTTCAAATCTAAAAAGTTCCAAGCCTAATCGCCAAGTAAATGACACACCGTTCCTCTAAATAGGGAATACCATGAAATGTGCCACAGGCGAAATTTTGTGATAGGGGGGACAAGTTCAATACTTACTGCCAGGTACGCTTTGAATAATTCACTATCATGATCCGTGTTTCGGCAGTAGCTTTGGCATTGAGATTGCTCGAGGCAGTAGCGAGTGTACGGGTGAAATATCTCATCAAACTGGAAATAAAATATGTTGTAAAGAAACGAAAAAAAAAAATTATAACTAACATATCACGTTTGACAGTGTAAAACGGATACATCAGATGAATTTCTTAGAGCTATATATCGGCCCTTCTTGGCAGGGGTCCTCTTCAGTAGGCTCAAACCACTCAAGGTGAAAAACGAACTTGTGGAACAACTTGTCTTTGTTAACTTGTGTGTTTTCCTATTCCTTTTCGAGCTTGAGCCTCCAGAGGACCCTTGCCAAGAAGAGCCAAAATATAGCTCTAAGAAAATCCAGCTGTCGTATTAGTTTTGCACTGTCAACTATGATTCGCAGTTTGCTTGGGCTGAAGGACTATTTATAACATTATCACGATCAAAAACAGTTTGTAAGAAGAAGAATGCTTTTCGAGCAATTTCTTAATGTGTTTAAGCTTCTCCGTCCAAGGGGTTGCCCACTCTCGATTTTGGTGTACACCAAGTGTCTCGCTTCTGACATCTGTCTCGCTTTTGCCGTTTTTGACGGGCAAAAAAAAAAGTATCATAATCATCAGACAAAAGTAGGCAATGACTGCGCCACTTCGGTCCACGAAGCTATCTCACGGTACAAATATAATTTGTTATACTTTGGCCTTTCCAACTTTAAGGTACACTGTAAAAAGTTTATCCGTATAAAGATTAACGTTAACTGCAGTATTTGCTACTATGATTCATCTTATCTCTATTTGGTATTAATCTTATCTGCATAGAGATAAGAATAATCCGATTAGCAGATACTGCAATTAACTTTAATCTTAAACGGAAAAACTTTTTACAAAGTTTATGCTACCTATCTTCTTTTCCCGTCCATGGTGTTGATAAATGTTGTTCATTGAGAGACTGTTCCACTCTACTTCCCGTATTTACTACGCATGACGTCACGAATTCTGGCTTTTTGCGGTTAAGGCTGGAACGAAGCTTCTATTTTCCCGCAGAAATTCATTCCGCGGGGGAATCCGTTACAGAGATGCGTAGTTACCACGCTTACTATGCTCCCGAGCATGGTAAGCAAATACTTACTAGTAGTTACTATTTCGAGAAGGTTGGAACGGTCAGCGTGGTAACTATTTACGAAGGGTGGAACACGCTCTGAATTTACTGGTTAGTGAGGGCATGACACCTTTTCTAATCTTCTTCTTCTTTAAGAGTTGAGAGACAAGAACCTTTTTCTGGTGTAATTTGCTAGAAAAGCTAGAAAAATTCTATACTTGAACAGACGCATCATTTTTTCTAGTCAGGACTATTGAGTTGAGATCTAAGAAAAGGACAATGAAGTGGTCTGAAACTCTAAGGAGAAAAATTACCTGCAATTCAAACAAATGCCGACGTATAATGTTGGTATGTCATTAAGGTACCAGATCAATGATACGGTTAGTTGCCTGCAACCTATATCAATGAGTAAATTCACGTCGAAATAAAGATAGGCTATAACAAAAAATAAAAGTAAGTCTAAGTTAAACAAAATGAAATAAAAGCAAAAGGAAGAAAGAATCTGGATAATTTCAGTGAAACATAATTTTTTACACAGTATGGGAAATACGCAACAAAATCAAAGATACAATTGATAGAGCCAACCGATATCAATGAATCAACATCAATTCTCAAACTTTATCACAATAATAAGCATAGGGGATTAATGGAATTAGACATAGTAGGAGACTAAGGCAATTGGGGTTATTAGAAAGAGACAAGCCAGATCTTGAAACACCCTGACCTAATATCGCTTCCAAAACACCATCTTGTAAAAGGTCACAGAGCAACAGCTGCACCATTAAAGCAGGATTTCAAGGAATTCCAAAATCAAATCATTTCTCATTATGTCCATCGAATTCATTCCCGGCAATTCCTCGTGCGAGAGCTCTGTTGCCTACTAAATTCCGATATCGAATTCCGATCTCGTCCTCGCAACATTGGCCTACTTCAAGATAAGAAGTCCAGATCTTCTCCGAAATGTAGATTGCTTGCACCTTATCTGCTAAGGATCTGAACTTGTTTAAATAACAGAAGAAACACTTAAATGCCGTGTCAAACCTGGACTTCTTGGTCCTATTAACCCCTGCGCCATGCAAGCCCACCCTCTATTCTGGTCCATAATCAAGATCCAGACGAGCCTAAATAGCAAGTAGTTTCAAGCAAAGAGGAAGTGAATAATGAAAGCGTGGATTATGTGAATTCCTGCGTTCCAGAACAACTATACAGTGTGATGGGAGGTAACTCAGGTAAGTAAAGGGGTTAGAGGGGCAGTGTTAACAAAACGAAGGAAGTGAATGTGCAGTCCTGTCACTCTTTTGAATTGTCATTGTTTGTTCTCGGTTGAACAAAAAGCTTACTTGTCTCACAAAACAGACTGTGTTTTTTCTACTTTCTTTCTTTTTTATACTCCACCATTTTCTCTTTCCTGTACGATGGGTGAAAAATAAACATTACATTACATTACATTACAGCAGATTTAAACAGAAACAGCGTTTTTTTATGGCAGATCTGTAGATAAATATTATGTTCATAGCAAACTCCACTGTTTTTTATAGCATTTGTTCACAGCTGTTCTTAAAAATCTTTTTTCACAACAGAACTGTTCGGGAATTTTATTTTTCAGGTTCTTGTTAGCGCTTGTCGACCCTGGCTTCGCAAAAAAATACTTATTTTTTTTCGCAAAAATAAAACAAATAGCATTAACACAAAGAGATCACAAGAATTTTGTAATGAGGGGGATTTCAGAGGATGGCATATCACGTACGTCGTCACTGGGGGTGTGAACAGAGGCGTTACTAGCCAAAATGTTTGGGGGGGGGGACATGGCATTTACCGACTGGCCGGTAATTTTTACCGGCTTTTTCTGCTGAAAAAAACGACTGTTTTCCATAAAAAAATGACATTTTTGAAAAAAATCAACTGATTTTCAGAAAAACCGACTATTTTGACGTAAAATTTACCAATTTTCAGAAAAACCGACTGTTTTCATGAAAAAAATCAACTGTTTTGACGAAAAGTCGTGGCGCTTCGCGCCGACTCGGTTATATTTTACCGACTGGCCGACAGCTCTGGGGGGGGGGGGGGGCGTCCCCCCCCCCCTCCCCCCCCCTTGGGTGTGAAAACAATGAAAGCAAGAGGGGTCCCTTAAAGCAGTAACGACATATCAAATCGTATCTATCTTGATATTCCAAGGTGTACAGGCTGCTTAAAAAAATCCTTCACTTTAAAACCTACAAACCTCCACAATCCATGCAGAATCTAACATTTAGCCTGTCATAGATTCCACGTTCAAACACAGCTGCATATCCTTTTAAAGGGAATTCAGTCGAGAGGGCAGACTACTAATTCTATATGCAGACTTTCGTAACGAAATTAGCAATTCGATCGAAAAGGGGCACATCGGAAGGAGCAACAAGAGAGGCCGCAATGCAGTTGTCTGCGTGGAAGTCAGGGAAAAATACTCCTGGAACCAAAAGGAACCAAAAAGGCGATTAAGGAACCAAAAAGGCGATTAAACCATGCTAATGATCACGTCTTGAAACTGAGCACACAGAGTCCACATTAGCGTTTCCACTCGGACATGACGAGTTCCGTTGACTGTAAAAATGAACAGCCCGTAGTTATTGTTGATCTCTGGATTACAGTGCTCCTATATATGCGACACAATTTTTCTTTCGTTATCCGACGTACGACAAAATTGCATGGATGCTCACGACGCAACGCAGACGCTACAGGTGCCACTATGGGTAGTTTCCAAAATCACCACGATCTTTTTGCCCACTCTTATAATGCCTACGCTCAGAATGACCCCGGTTCAGAAGCCCACGATTCAGAAAGCACACTATCAGCCCACGAGTCGAAATGCGCAAAACTTAGGTCAAAAACTTCAAAATCGAAATCGTTCAAAATGTTAACGGCCCAAAGTGCCGACAGTTCAAAATGCTCACAGGGCAGGCTCAAATCGTCCCGGTTCAAAATGACGACGGCTCCAACCATATTCCGTGTCATCTGTCCTTTAAAAATTTACACTGTCACACTATTTCCCGTCACACTAATTATATCATCTGTTTCAATTCGGGTTAAATGAAAAGCTGCTGCGATGGTAAATCCTAGCAATTTTTCTTCTTCCCTCAAGGGCCTCAAGTATCAAATCATAAGGTTACCAAAAAATATATCGCTTTTACGGTCAATACCAATCGTATGTTGTCTTTTGACCCGGATAGTGACGGCGGTCTTAGGGAACGTTTTGGCGTGGATGGCTCGGGTCCCGCCGATCTCCCGTCGATCTTTTTGTTATTTTCGCATGTGCGGATGAACAGGTGAACTGGCGATCCAGCTAGATGGACGCCTTCCATGTCCGAAACGCGCAACGAAAATTATAACGGGTCCTGACTATCAGTCTTACGAGCAAGCACTGTCTGTGTTAAGAATCCCGACCCTCTACAACCGAAGAACAGAATTGATATTAAACTTTAGAAAAAAAAACTGTTGGCAAATGAGAACAACCGATCGTGACTCCCCCTTGATGCTCCGAAAAATAGCAGGCCAAGACAGCAAAACAAACTAGAGCCTGTCAGAGGACGAACTTCAAGGTTCATGAACTCGTTTGTGCCCTTTTTTACAGAAATGTTTAACAAAGTGAATAATTAGTGTAATATATTTATTTTATTACCGTATGACCAGCGTAATTTAGCATCTTCTAACGAAGAAAGCTACGAAGTTGGTTTGTCAATGAACGATTTGATTTGATTCCGTTCCACACCGCTGCGAGGGCAGCGTTGAGCTCAACAGGAATACTGTGTGGACCTTCCCAGTCATATGCTCCCACCCAGCTGAATGGGCATTTTCGCGTGAACGGAACCCTCAGCCTTTCAACACCCGATCGATTTTCTCACTTTAGCGTGGACAGGATCACCCGTTCAGTCCACAGCCATGAAAACGTCCCCCTGAATCCGGCTACCAATGGCAGCTATGGTTCAATACAGAGAAAATGAGAGACAAAGATTGCAGAATGTCCGATACTTTTCCTTGCCATAATCCTATTTCCCGACATTCGTGTAAGCGAATAACCAAGAGCTCATGTTTTAGATTATGTCAATAACTGTGCCGAAAAAAAAATCTGGGGGTACGTTGCGTGTGGGCGAAAAATGGGAAACCTGCGAGGAATCTAGAAATCGATGCTGGCCAACGCAGTCGATGGCCTTTTTGGAAATCGTCTTGTCTCGCATTGGACTTTGTGAAAAGGGATTTTTTTTTTGGCTCCGGACAGATTCCGTACTTTGCCAGTAATTAAATTTCGAAAGAACTGTACAAACCTGACTATTATTTTTGCGTCTTTAAACTAAAACTGAAACCTGATACTATGCCATTATCTTCTGAATAACAACCGCCAAGTGGGTTTATTTTGGATTTTCGTTTCGTAACTGCTTCATGCTTTTGTTCTCTATTCCTATGGAGATTATTTTCACCATTAAACTCGCCTCTCGCGTCGTTGGATTGTACAAACCAATCAGAGACAACATTTGTTGGCGACATGACATAGGTCAAGATTGCACGTAATGCAAAGTGTGCTTTCACACAGATGAGTCATTGCAAGAGGTAAAGAGCAGAAGCTGGTCTTTGTTTCTGTTTAGGGAAGCTGAACTGGAATTCAGGAACTGTAGGACCGTGGTGCGAAACTGGAACGATCGGCTCTTCAGTAAACCTTTAATCACTTACAAAACGTTTTTAGTGAGTTAGTCAGTTCTACGCAACATCACTCTATTACGAAACAGTTTTAAATAAACAAGCTTCTCTCCGTTTATTTAGTTGATTGGTTGATTTTGGTACGACGGCATGGTTTCCCACTTACTGTTACTGTTTTTTTTTCTTCTTTGCTTTATTCCTTCATTTCTTTTTGTTAAAAAAAAATGTATCCTTCCCGAACTTGATTATTTTATTTAGAAATCTTAGAATTTTATCAGATTCATAATATTGGCCTATCGTGCTGACTGATCGTGCTTGAAGTGTCTTTATTTGAATTAACATATCCAAAGCTATTTTTATGTATTTAAGATATTACGGACACATTTATTCTCTCACCTTCAACATTCCTTCTTGCATAGTGATGGGGTTCAAAGGGCCTCGTCCAAATCGTGCTTCTTCTACCATTGGCCGCACGTAATTAGCCCAGAAATCCAAATGAGAATCCACAATCTCACCAATGTTTGCAAACAGCCGCTCGCTGTCAATTTCATTCAGGATGTGACAGGACTGGAGACTTTGTAGACAAGCGGCAAAAAGCTGAAAAGGGCAGTAAGCTATTACATTCAGGACCTCTAGGACAAAACAAGCGAATCTCGACCAAAGAAAGTCAAGACAATATTGGATACATGCGGAATGCCTGCGATTTCGTAACGAGGGGAAAAGTCCATCATTAAATGTATGGTCAATGCAGGCCCGTATCCATGGTTTGTTTCCTTCCCTGAAGTTGAACAAGAGGACTGACAGCCTGACGAGGACCCTTGCCAAGAAGGGCCGAAATATCGCTGATGAAGAATCGTAGCTGACGTATCCGTTGAAAACATTGTTGGAATAAATGTTTCAAAGTCAGCTTGGGCTCAAAGAATATTTACCGTATCCAGGAATTTATTTCGGGGGTGGGGGGGGTGCCTGCTGGTCCGCCAAAAAAGTGCAAAAAACACAAAGATCAGAGGGAAAAGCCTATAAAAATCATAAATTTTGTATGTTTCAGGCCCCCCCCCCCCTGGATACGGCCTTGGGTCAATATCTAAAGAACTAAAAGAGTGTTTTATGAACAAGGAGTAATAATAATAATAATAATTTATTTGTAACCCACTGCACAAAAACAATGTGAAGATACTGCAGTAAAGAAGAAAATAAACAACTGAAGAAACACTAGTACAACCACATAAAATCAACAGAAAAAGCGGATGAACCGGTGATAAGGAGTAAGCCGTTCATATACTTATCCAGATAAATTGCTATGAAGCAACTGGAGTTTTGCCGTTATATCGTGAGCTTTGTATCTTTGGATTATTCTCCGGTTTCGATACGATACAGGCAAATAAAGCAGGTATGATGAAATTTTATTTACCGTATAGAGAAAGAAAAGGAAAAAATACACTGAGCTTTCAATAATGTAGCAAATGCACTAGATCATAAAATAAACATTTAAAAAAAGAAAGAAAAGGGACTAATCTGGTCTAAAAAATCTTCTTCCTAGATGGAGTGCGGAGAAATGGCCGTATTTACAGTATTTGTAGTAACATGTACATACTTTACGTATGTCGCTCATTTTAAATACAATAAAAGTATGGATAGAGATTTTCTTTGGTATCCGCCCGTAGAATATATACGGCCTTCCCAAAATGCACATTCTAATATGAGACGGAAAATTGGAATCTCAATACAAACGCGGCTTATCTTTAGCGTGAAGACTTATTACCGTAAATCGTTTTCGTCAAGCATACAAATCAGGTACAAGTGCATAGAGGTACCAAAAACCCAACAGGGAAATTCCCATATCTGAAAACTGGTTATTCATGAAGAGCGGAGCAACGATTTTCATCAGGTCTTACACTCTCTGTAAGTGAATAAGTAATTGGTAACTAGATTGTCCTGTCTCAGCCTTTTCGGTTAAGCTTTATAGTTCTGAAAATCTTTCATATGACCGAGGATTCCTTGAGATGACTGGCGCTGGTTTAGGATACAAGCTAGCCTAATTCCGAAGTTGAAATCCATCCAACTTTCGAGGGTGCTAGCCAGGTGCGTATCCAGAGGGAGGAAGGGGGGAGGGGTCCGAACCCCCTCCGAAATATTCAACAATATTTATTCAAACAATGTTGACAACGGATACGTCAGCTCTGATTTTTCATCAGCGATATTTCGGCCCTTCTTGGCAAGGGTCCTCGTCAGGCTGTCAATCTTCTTGTTCAACTTCGGGGAAGGAAACAAACCTGTAATTATTGTAATAATAATTGTAAACAAACCTGATTACAGGTTTGTTTCCTTCCCCGAAGTTGAACAAGAAGATTGACAGCCTGACGAGGACCCTTGCCAAGAAGGGCCGAAATATCGCTGATGAAAAATCAGAGCTGACGTATCCGTTGTCAACATTGTTTGAATAAATGTTTCAAAGTCAGCTTGGGCTCAAAGAATATTTATTCAACAATAATCGTTTTTTTATAGACTTGAAACTTTGATCTGTCTTTTTAGTACTTTTTGCCATGAACTAGGCCCGACCCGCAGGAAAAACCCCCTCCGAAATGAATTCCTGGATACGGACCTGGTGCTAGCCGATCAGATTATTTGTGGAACGTTCTGATTGGCCAATTTCGAACCAAGACAGACAGACAAAACGCATCCGTATCCTGCTGTTTCTAAATCCGAATTTAAATTAGGTTGAATGTGAATCAGGACGATTCCCCGCAGTTATGTCTAAAGCAAGCAACGCTTCACAATATCGGAACAACGAAGAAAAGTCGCATCCGATTGCGAGTATTGGACTCTTTGAACACATAACTTGAAAATTTACTGTAGAAACCAATTTCTAATTTTCAATATTCGGCGAATTCAGTGTCCATCTATTCTCGCTCTGAAGAAAACATTAGCATGAGGGGACACTCCATCCCAGACCAATCACTGTCAGACAGCTCGCTCGCTAACTAAGAGCCAAACACCCTCAGTCTTACAGACGAGCCTCAGGGGCTTTCGCCACCAGAGTATATTATCCCTAACTTGCCTACTTTCCCCCGAAGTTCTTACGAAAGGCGCTCGAGGAAACAAAACTTCTGACGCGCTGCGCCGCGGAGATACAAATAGAAGAATGGGTTCTGGAGCCTCGGGGAATTTTCGTAACAGGGCAGAAAAAGGAACAGGCCATCGGCTAGTTCCTTGATATTAACAGTTTTATTTGTTACCCATTAAAAGGCACAAGGCATAACAAAGTAAAAGAAAAAGAAGAGGAGAAGAAAACTCGACAGCATAACCAAACTTTTGAAAAATAATGCTCTGAAATAGACAATGGAAGTTCCGTTTTTTGAGGTTATGGGTCACCTAACGTACCATCCTCCCTCCTACCCGAGTCTGTAAGATTAATACATCACTAACCAAAGAAGTGGCTCTAGTGGAAAAACACTGGACAAAAACAAAGCAGAAATGCCATTTAAGTTCACAATCGCAAAATGAAAGTTTCTTAAAATTCAACCTATTTTGTTCTCGCGAAATTCAAATTTCGCGCTCAGGGAAGCAACGAATTCAATCACTTTCCGAAATAGAATCCCGAAATAAGGGGCTTTTAAAGTCAGAAAGCGAAGGATTTGCCATTTTTCAAGCAAAGACGTGGAGGAACCAGTTGTGCAAGCCTCGGGGGAAGGTGCAACGATCATTTCTGAGCCCCAATCCGAGGTTTATTAGGTATATAATTACTCTTTTTCGAGTATTTAAAGTAGCTTTAGAATATACCTTAGAGTAAAGCCACTGATTTGAATAGCTTTGCAAATTTTAATCTAGCTTTTTTATGAGGGAAAAATATGTTTTAAGAAAACCCCTCAATATTTCGAACAAGAACAAAGGTTTCGACGGGATCCCAAAAGTCAGTATTTTAAACTTCTTGATAGAGACAAGTGGGTCTGACAGATTTCCAGAATCCGTAAATTTCCAATGTACACAATGTATATCTACTAGGTAATACTTTTCACCAAAAATTATATCTGATGATTAGGTTGATTCGCAAATTTCAACCGACTATTCTAATCGACTGTCTATCCACAGCCAGAATAAAGTATTTAGCGACTCATCATGTCTGGTTCTGGTTTAACAACTTTCCCCAATGTGTTATTAATTACTTTATACGCTTACCTATTTTAAGCTCTCCCTTTCCCCAAAGATGAAAAAAGACTGATCCGTTGAGAAAACGAAGCACAGATGTGCATTCAGCATGCGTTCTTACCTCCAAACCAAAGTTCTAATAAAATCGAGAATTAAACTTCAGCTCAAGCAGCGCCGCCTGTTAGCGTGACCGCTAACGGGCGGTCACGAAGGACCAGCTCTGCCCAATGCACTCTACGGTAGTGAAATGCCCTGTGCGACAGTTAAATGCCAGCTAGAGACAGGTGGCGATACCAAGTACCAGCACAACAATAGCGCAAACTTCAAAATCGGCGGTACTGAATACCAGCTCGACCAGCAGATAACAGGCGATCACGAAGGACCAGCTCTGCGGCACGTAATTCCCAGCTAGAGACAGGTGGCGATACAAAGTACCAGCACACCTTAGCACAACGATGGTGCTAAACTACCCGGCGATTCTTAGAGAACCAGCTCAGGCCTGGGACAAGTTGGTATCCCACTTCTGACACCAAATATCACGGACAGCGCCCACTAACGACTGTACGGACGGGTTTTAGAGCTAGTAACTCTTTGCCAACTCAAGGACTGTCCTAAGGCAACCCGAACCTCCAAAATTAGGCACTGTCTAGGGAACCGGGAGCCGTACTTTATGTCCCATGGGCTACGGAACCGGTAGTTCGCACGGAAACCAAACCATATGAGCTGCGATTCCGGGATCTGACGTCATTGACTAACGGAAACTTGTATGTGCTGGCTCCCGTTCCGGTAGTAAGTGGAAATAGCTCACGGAAACTTCATCGCACCAGCTTCTCGTCCGGTAGCCTCACGGAATTGTGTACTCAGAAGCTAGGGAGCCGGTAGTTGATACCGGAAACTGTATGATTGGAGCTTCTGTTCCGGTAGTGTCTACGTGGAATATAAAACTCACGGAATAGTTTGGATGAGAGCTAGGATTCCGGGATTTTCACCGACTTAGAGAAAATAGCATGGGAAAAATTCACTACCGGAACCCATATATTGTGCCGGTAGCAACAACCATCTGAATGAAAATGACCAATTCACGGACACAGATGGCTATGGGCTAGGGTTCCGGTAGTGCCAAAAAAATTAAATTAAAAACTCACAGACACGTGTCAATATGGACTTGAGTCCGGTACAACTCATGGAATCCAACTTTCATGAGTTTGCAATTTTGGCACTACCGGTACCCGAGCCCGCAGGAGTTGGTTTCCGTGAGTTAAAAATATTCACTTTCGGTTTCCTAGTTGTGAAAACACTGATGATCAAAGTGTCTTTTTGCTATCGGAAATGAAGACACGATCAGACGATTAAAACGAAAGAAATAAGCCACATCCCTTCGTTTTTATAGCTAAAATAGTTTTTTGGTTGCGTTTTCTCAAAAATCCCTAACTCTTACTGTAGTCTGTTAAAAATATCAAATTCCTGATAAATCCTGGATAAGTCCGGAAACCCTGTAAAATCCTGGAATCTCAAAAATCCTGAAAAAAATCCTGCAGGGACCCAAAAACCTGAATTTCAGGATAAATCCTGCAAAGTGGAAGCACTGAGAGAGTGGTTGAATCACTTACTGTATTCAAAATAGAGCTTCGAATTCTTATTTGCAACTGTCCACACTTCTAGACTTTATACTAATTGTCGCAGAACTCGAAAAGTAGACCCACATTAACTTCAAACCAATGTAACAATTTATCTATTACACTTAAAAACGAAAAGATCTCAATTCCTAATAGTAATATGAAAGAAGATAATTTCGCACCGAATACTTTTCTATAAACTTATTATGTTCAACACATAAGAACTTTTGTTCCGTTGATTAATGGAACTTTGCTAATTCGAGTTCTTTGACAATACGGCCGTTGGGTCTTCCAATATCCCGATGAAAAATTTGTAGCCTGCGTAGTTGTATGATAGTTGCACGAAAAAGCTGCATCTAGTGATATGCAGAAGCGTTACTAGCCAAAATGTTTGGGGGGGGGGGCAAGGAATTTACCTACTGGCTGGTAATCTTTACCGACTTTTTTTGCAGAAAAAATGAGAGTTTTGAAAAAAAAATTACCGATTTTTCAGAAAAACCGTTTGTTTGGACGAAAAATCGACTGATTTTCAGAAAAATGAAAGTTATCATGAAAATCAACGCGCTTCGCGCCGACTCGGTTATTTTTTGCAGTAGAATGGAGTAACACGGTAGCCTTGAAGAAGAGGAATGTAGTAGTGTCAGTCAGTATAGTAGTCCATGCTACTTTTTCGTACAACTTCACACTACTATTCTGATATAAAATTTTCATCGGGATAGATATATATACAATTTATTTTTCAATACACTTATATATACAATACAGATGTATATACATGTATTAAATATATATATATATTTGAAAATAGTGTAGTAATGTTTATTTACATTATTTTGTTTAGTATTTTAATGTGTATTTTACTAATACTCCACTGTTACCCAAAAATCGGGTCACAAATAAATAAATAAAATAAAAATATATACTGATTATATATAGGCTACATATTATATATACATACATTATGCCTAATATGTCCCTCATAAAATTCCTCTCAGATTAGTTCTTTTTTGGCCGCTAGGTGCACTATCGTCAAGAAAACAATGACACGTTACTTCTTGTTGTTCTTTTATCCAGGTTTGTTTGGCTATTTTCGATTTTTCTTAGGCCTAGCCATGTTTAAAACTGTTTAAAATGCATCTTTCTCTATTTTTGTTCCGTCAAGCGTCACAAACCTTGTCATTTCTGGCTTCCGACTTCAGTGCTGAGTGTTGGCTGACTTTTCCATGCGGCTAATACGCGGCTCGATATGAAGCGAAAGCCTAATCGCTTATTCACCCTTCAGATAACTTATACCAAGATCTCACGTGTGATTGTTATTGTTCCTCAAGCGCGTCTGGCGGCAATTCGTCATCGGATTTTATGAGGGACGTATTCTAAATCTACAGTACAAAAGTTTGGCCGTGGGTGCAAGTGTTCATAACTACAACCGCGTATTGACTTACGTCCGTTATGACCCTCAGGGTTTTGATGTAAGCTGCCTCCGTGGTCACCAGCTCCCAAACAGCATTTTGTTGCTGTTGCAGTCGCTCGTTCAGGAAGGACCAATCACTGACGATGTCTCGCCAGTCTTCTTCCAAGAAGAATTCTAGAAAAATAAAACAAAAGATGAGTGTTATACTTTTACAAACCTTAGTTCCACGAACACAAAAGGTATTACTGCAAGTACAGGCCCGGGATCATCAGTCTGTGCCCTGCAAAGTATCAGCATCTTCCCGATACAAGCTTTCATTCACACAATACTTTTGTACACTGCATGAACGTGTAAATAGAGAGTGACTAACTGAAGTGAAACTGCCAATGAATACGCCTGTGTACTCATATTTCTACGTTTATTTATTAATCTGTTAAGCTGTCGGTTTATCTATAAAGATATTATACGGCAATTAAACGTTATCTTAAGTCTGAATTGTACTAAAGATTTTCTAGTACCAATCCTTCCATCTAGAAATACCTTTCCCTTTACCTAAGTCGTCTTCTTTCAACGCTCGATAGATGTAAGACAAGTTTTTACCAAGATAGACTAAAGTAGCCAACTGTAAGTTGCTAGGTTTGGATCAAATTGGTTCGGTAACCGCCCAAATAGAACTCATTTGATTGGTTCATAAGTGTACTTCCTCTATACTACCGAAGACAGAGAAGCAAATACAGTACTGAAGAAGGTCGCAGGTATCTCAGGGGCTTACTATAATGAGGCTCATAGACAAAAGTTGTGAAGTCGTACAAATTTTAAAATAAATTGTATACACAACTATATTTGGTTTAAGTTGACAGTCCTATGTTATTATGTTGCAAAACAGACATTCAGGAAAAAATAGGACGATTGACAGATCAACTGAAATTTTAACTATTCAAGCGATTCTCTAGTACCCATCCTTTCATCTAGAAATCAATTTCCCCTTATCTAGGACTCACTTTTTTTCAACGCTCGATATGGCAGAAAAGAGCTTTTAGTAAGATAGAATAAAGTACTTTAGACGCGGAAGTGCATTTGTTTTGATTGGTTTCAATCAAATCAATTTACATCTCCCCAAAATAGAGCTCATACACTTTTTTTTGTAAGCACTCCTCATCCACCGTGAATCAAGGAAACTTAGGAGTTGCGGAGTGGAGGGGGGGGGGGGTAAGCAAACATCATCTGTCTGCATCCGATCCTTGATTTTGTCTAGGGTTTCCAGCGTTGGGCATGTATCCCAACATCAAGGATTTGCGGCTGACGTCACTACAATATGTCTTCCCACGGTTAGTCATGAATAACCAGGGTATACAAGCTACATAGTCAACAAAGATACTTTAAAGATACTCCGAGATACTTTGCGATACAACACACCCTGCTCTACTTCGAGATACTTTGGGATATTAAGTGATACTTCCACACACTGAGATACTTATATAGCTGTACTGGGACGTAGATATAATTTCGGATGCTTTAAGACACTTAAAGGACCCCTCGCACTGTTTACTACTCAACTTACAGTATTTTAAAATATATGAATACTTCAGTTCAATTCAGTTCAGTTCAGTTAAATTTTGTTAAATTCAAAATAAATGAACAAATAAGTTTCGACCCCTACAAAGCTCCGTTGCAAATGAACGAGTCTCTTCACTATTACAATAAAATAAAGAAAGAACTTTAAAACTAGGCTTTGCTTTCAACAAATAACCGACAGTTTGGTTTAAGCCTTTTCCTAGAACCGTTGACTTACAGCGAAAATAGGGAAAAATTGTGTATAACCGGTTTTTATGGCACTTGCCTTTCGGCCAAGTGCCATATAGCGATTGTAATTTCTCTCCGTGTAGTCGGTCTGTCGGTCCCGGTTTTGCTAGTTCGGGAACTTCCAGATAAGCTAGGACGATGAAACTTGGTAGGCATATCAGGGACCGAACCAGAGTAAATTAGAAATAGTCGCTTCCCCGATCCGACCATCTGGAGGGGAGTGGAGGGATGTGGAATCCGGAAAACTTAGGGAAAAATGAGATATTTTTGGCTTACGAACGGGTGATCGGATCTTAATGAAACTTGATATACGGAAGGACCACGTGTCTTGGACGTTCCATTTTAAATCCAGAACGGATCCGGTGACATTGGGGGGAGTTGGAGGGGGAAACCGGAAATCTTGGAAAACGCTTAGAGTGGAGAGATCCGGATGAAACTTTGGTGGAAACATCAAGCACAAGTCCTAGATAGGTGACTGACATAACCGGAACTGTTCCACTCACTTTCGGGGAGTTGGGGGGGGGAGGGTCCGATACTCCGAATTTCTAATGATCCAGCGAGTTCGGTGCTTCCTGATGTGCTAGGACTATGAAAATTGGCAGGCATGTCAGGGACCCGACCAGACTAAATAGGAAATAGTCACTTCCCCGATCCGACCATCTGGGGGGGGGGGGGGGGTAGAAGGAGGGGGAACTTGCGAACGGGTGATCGTATCTTGATGAAAGTTGATATTTAGGGTGACCTCCTGCGTCAGACTTCCCAATTTAAATCTGGACCGGATCCGATGACACTGGTGGGAGTTGGAGCAGGGAACCGGAAATCTAAACGCTTAGAGTGGAGAGATCGGGATGAAACTTGGTGCGAGGAACAAGCACAAGTCCTAGATACATCACTGACATAACCTGAGCGGATTCGGGCACAGCGGGGGAGTTGGGGGGGGGTCCGGATTTCTAGCGATCCCGCGAGTTAGGCATACTTGTCCAGAATCTAGTACATGCATAACTTTGGAACGGTTGATCGGATTTATTGAAACTTGCCAGATGGAAAGAGCTATCGCATCAGATGTTCAGCGTTAAGTCCGATACCTTTGGGGGATGGGGGGGGGGGGCTCAAGAAACGCTTAAAGCAGAGCAATTGAGATGGAACTTAATGGAGAGAACAAGCATTATGCTTAGATACGAAATTCACAGAGCCAGATGGTTTTGGGGCTCTGTGGGAGGAGTTGGAGAAGGATTTCTGGAATTCCGGTAGTCGCGAGTTAGAATAGTTCCAAATGTACTAAAATTACGAAAGCTTGCAGGCATATTATTGACCCGACTTGATTGACTTAAGAACTTGACACAACATACCCCCGGAAACTTCCGTTCCTAGATCCGAGCATTTTTGTGGGAGCGAAGGGAGGGAAATATGGAAATTGACTTCTGCAAATTACGAACGAGTGGTCTGGTTCAAATTAAACTTAATGGGGGATAATAATCGATGACCTAGACATGTAAAAACATGCGTTAGAACTACATGCAACCACGGTTGAGGGAACTGAAGGGGGGGCGGAAAATTCAGACATACACAAAGACCGAATGCATGGACGGAATGAGATGAAAGTTCGACGATGCCGAGTTTATGCGGCCTTGATTTGTTATTTGGCGTTCGGGCCGGATTCGGTCAAGGTAGGGGGGGGGGAGATACCGGAAACTTGCAGATAGACTAGGCTCCGATTTAAGTAAAACTTTCTGGAGGGAAGAGGGGATTAAAAGATACGACATTTATGTTTCTAAGTCCTCTTCGGCCACAGTGGGGGGAGCTGGAGGGAGATCGCCGAGAACTTTGAGGCTTACATAGGGGGTCAAACGGGTGCATCAATTTAAATGAAACTTGGGATGTAGATAGAGCATATGCCTTAGATGACATATTTTAGGGTCCGACCCGGATCCGAAAACGTTGGGGGGGGTACCAGAATTGTCCAAAGATGCTCAGATTCGATTGAAACTTAATAGATATATAAAAGAAGATGCTTTAGATGATCCATTTTTTAGTCCGAACCAGATTCGGCCACGGTATGGGGAGATGGAGGGAGTACCGGAAATCGTGTAGCATGTCTAGAGATCAAATGAGTGGATTAATTGGGCTGAAACTGGGAAGTTTGAACAGTCTTGCGCATCTGCTACACATAATCCGAGACGAGGCGGGAACTGCTCAGAATCGAGTGAAACTAAATATCACTATTTCTATTTCCGAACCACATTTTTGGATGGCGGGTGTATTTTGTGACGTTCTCATCTACTTTCTTGTACCACCGACTCGTAGCAAGTGCCATATGAGCTCGTAGCTCTTGTTCTGATTGAAAAACTTCTCGCAGACAACCATCTACAGCGTGATACACATCGAAGGTAGCAAAACACGGCAAGTGAGAAAAATCAGCGTGGTTTTGTTACAGGGGTTAAAATATACCGTACGAAATTGGGGTCTCCGGGTTTAGATAAATATGGAGTGATTATGGAACTAGGTTGCGTTAGTACTAAAGGTAAGACAGGTCCTTTAAGGATGCTTTCCAGGGTGTAAGAAGATACTTTAGGGGGCCAGCCATGGAAATAGTACTTCAAATTTAGGGCCAGTGCCTAAGAATATGCTACAGCAGTTTTACAGCGAAACGGAAATAAATCGCGAGTAAAACCTGAGAAAAAATAAAACGTCCGGAAATACCAAGCTTACCAGCAAGGAAGCAATAATTTCTGAACCCTTCCCCTTTATTTGAAAGCATGACGCAAATCGGTACTTGAATTTTCAAGCATAGCAACACGTATTGTCTTGTTACTATGCAATGGGGGATATAGCTTTAGTAAATAATTGATATTCCTGGTCGCATGATATCTAATTACGACAAAGGTGGCGGTCTTCGGAAGGAAATTGCAAAGCTTCGAATGCTAGCAGATTCAATGGTAAGGACAGACGTACAGGGTCCGACTGTCACGGCCTGGAATTCCTAATAATAGTTTCTGCACCATCATCAGTACAGAAATTGCACATTGCTTCAACCCTGCGATTAGAGTGCACAAAACTGGCCGGGAAAATATCATCACCTACACTCATCGTTAGACTCAAAGGGCTAACTTGCAGATCGTTCCAGAGATACTCCCGTCACTAGATGTCGTTCTTCCAGCCACGTCTTCTAAGGCTAGTCCTACAGAGTCGTGGCACTCGTTCCCTAGACCAGAGCAAATTAACACCAGGGAGTAGCGCCAAGACCTATGCTTTCCATGCCTCACAATCGGGCCAAACTTGTAGCACCGCCGACTACACTTGTCATATTTAAAGCGAGGCAAACTTGCGGGCTTAGAAGTTAAGAATTGGTCTGCACACATCGAAGAAACAGGGGAAGTTCTTTTTTTGGTTGCGTTCAGAATTTTTAAGTTATTGGAGCCAGCGCTGGTGCACGACTGATTGAGTTTCAGTAGAGGCGTTCTACATCACTAGTGGTGCTAGTGTCGCTGCTATTCGAGTGTGGTCTGCCCTAAACAAACCAAACACCTCGGCAAGAAATAGAACTGTGGCACAAAACGTTCTAAAATCTTGGAAAATGATGATGATGATGACTTTATTTATAACCCGTCAAAACAAGCACAAACCACGAAGATCCAGTAAATAAGAAAGGAAAAAGATGGAGAATATAAGGAAACAGAAGAGAGAATTAACTTACAGACTACACAATAAAACTTTACCCGGGCGTCTTACCCTAAAGCTAAACCTAGAGGGCTGAATAGTCAATAAACTGAATCAATAGTCTATGCATTTTGTTTGGACACTATGAATAAACTGTCTGACCAGAGCCTCGTTTTTGTTGCATTCTGCAGGTCCACTTCTCGGCCGATTCCGGACAGATTCTTTCTACATCCGTTTTTGTACTGCAGCGCTTCCGAGGAAGACGGCAGCGCTTCCGAGGAAGACGGCAGCGCTTCTCGAGAATCACGGACTTGCTCCCCGACCAAGTCCGTGCTTCCCTGCAAGATGCTGCAGCGCTGCCGCTTCAACCAAGAAGAAAGTGAATCGAAAAACGCATATTATGCAAAAGCAAGTGCTGCAGCAGCGATGCGGCAGCGCTATTGCAACAAAAACGAGGCTCAGAAAAGATACCTTCATCGCCCAACCAGGAATGGATCAAAAATGAACCTAAATGACGGACTAAGAAGAGTCCTGTAACTAAAGGGATCAAGTGCGCTAATTGTCGCAGTACGAAAATATCCGGCGTACAGACTCCTTTGTCACAAAGTTTTTTTTTTTTTTTTTTTTTTTTTTTTTTTTTTTTTTTTTTTTAAAGTTTATGAGAATACTGTTAGATCAGCGGCGCCAGTCCATTCAAGTGAAAAAGAACTGTACACTCTTAAACTGGAATGATTTCTCCATAGTGGAAGTTATTTTAGTTAAAGTTTTTTTTTGTCTTGGATAGTTAGTAGTGTTTTTTGTTGTTTTTATTTTGGTTCGGCGTCCTAGATCGGGGAAGTCAAGCTTCTTTCCTTTCTTTTCTTTTTTTCTTTATTTTTGTCAAAGTTTCCGTTTTTGTTGATGTTTTGTTTTGAGGGTACTTAGTCCCTTACAGCTTCGCCTCTGGGCATTGAAGATTCTATTTTTTTTTTTTTTTTAATAAAACCTTCTTTCATTCATTCAAAACTTTGTCATCTTTGAATGAATGAGGAATGAATGAACTTTATTATCCTTAATGTGTAAAACGCAAAATACGGAGTATTATGAAAGAAACAGAACGATAAATAACGAAAAAAACAACAACAAATAAACAAATAAAACAACATGAACTAGCTAACCAGCATCAATAGGAAGAATGTCCGCACAGGGTCGTAAGCGTGAATCAAATTAATGGTCTTTTTACACAGGTCATCACTCGAAGTCTGAATCCGAGAGGGCACGTCTATTACTCCAAATCGAGCAATACCTTTTCTGTTTTGGTGCCATCTAGGGAGCCGGAGGAGGAATTTACAATATTTGAAATAAGCCACTCGCAAAGTCTGGCGATCTTTTTTACTTGTTCTGTTTCTTTATTCATTTCTTTTTTACTCCGTCTTTTTGGATCCGGTCAATAAAGTGTCATAAACAGCTAAGTCAATATGTATAAGCATCAAAGGCCCTCGTAAATCATTAATTCATTTTTAAAGCGTGTACTGTGTGGCCTTGCATGTGAATTTTTTTTCTAAAATTGCAATTCGAGAAACATCTTTATCAAATCCATGATATGAGTTGATGATCGTCAAGCCTGCTCAATCTACACTTACTATGCTCATTCTGGTACCTTTTTCAGATGGGCATTGCGCTAGAAAAGATCTACTAGTGTTTCAATTTCCTCGGAGTGATACGGTGGGTCCCATGTGCCTACACTGTAAAAGAAAGTATTTGCTACTGGGATTAATATTGTCTCTGCTGAGATAAGATTATTTCTAATTCGGAAACATCGTATCTCAGTAGAGATAATATTAATCCCAGTAGCAAATACTGCAGTTAACTTTAATCCTTACTCGGATATACTTTTTACGGTGAAGCGTGGGTTCCTACTTACTCTCATCATCCATTTCACTTGAAGCTAGCCGAGGAATCCCATTCCTTCCATATTCATTCAACTGATCAGCCAAAACATCCATCTTTGTTTCCTGAAGAAAAAAACATTTAATAATAATCATACTAATAATATAATATTAAAAAAAATACAACTGAAGCAGAAAGGCTTTCGCCACTACAAATACAACCGCCGATTCCCTTGGATCCCAGACAATAAAAGAACACAAAGGACCACATGACTTCAAGAAATAACAATAGGGAGTAGCGCCAAGACCTATGCTTTCCACGCTTTGTAAACGGAACAAATGTGCTTGTAGCACTTAAAGCAAGACAAACTTTCGGGTTTAGAAATGTATGGTAAAGCTAAAATGCGGTTTGCATACGTCGAGGAAACAGTGGATTATCTTTTTTTTGCTGAGTTCAAAATATGAAGTTATTGGAGCCAGCCCTAGTTACTGCACGACTGATGAGTTTCAGTAGGGGGACGTTCAGTGTCGCTAATGGTGCTAGTGTCGCTGCTATTTGAGCGTGTGTCACTTTTTCAAGTCTTGGCGCTACTCCCCAGTTTTATTTTGCTCTGCTTCAAAGAGCTTGGCCAACCTTAAAAAGGCATCCAACTACAATATTTGTTTCTGTAGATTTCACGTACAAATTTTTTGGAATCGCAGAAGTCACTGTATGTGAAAATACTTGTACACTACAATACACTGTATGTGAAAATAATTGTTTTCACATACTTGTGAAGAAAAGTATGTGAAAATTACTGTAACGTGGATCTTTTTTTTTACTGCCCCCACAGGCCCATTCGGGCTTTCATGCAGTCAGAAGTATCAGCTACATGTATAAATGGTGTATTTATGTAGTTTAGCATGTAAAAGTTGGTTTGTATAATAAAGAGTATTAAACTAAAAAAACTAAACTAAACTGAAAATTCCCGCCGAAAACTGTCCATCCGTCTGTAAAAGCCCCGTTCACAAATTTTACGCTTCGGTTGTTCAAGAAGTTTGTAGATCAGTCCATACCGCCTATTGGCGCATCGTCCCCAACCGGGGCGCTATAATCGTAAAGCTTTGAGAAAATTGTACAGCGCCTTCTGCGCTCCTTCTATACTACTTCGTTCTGGTGTCACTCATGTTATGCGAAAGAAGGAGATTAAAAAGATGAGCTCATGTTATTTTAAATATGCAAAGCACCTGCTCCACTTGTCGAAATTATGACATAACCATACAATGAGGGGGAGGTTCAAAATTCAAGATGCAAGTATTACCCTTGTGGATGTTTCTTCGTTGCTATCCAAAATCATTGGCAACAGAGCCCGACCAGCGCACGACCTTCACTGCTTCCTAGCCGAAGTTTGAAAATTAAGTGTCTTTTTCTGTGTGTTAACTAGTGTTAAGTATTTTATTTATTTTCTTCATTTACTCCGCTTTTACTCATCAAAAGTTTTTTGATGAGTAAAGATGGGTGAGGAGAGAGGGTTACCTTGGGTATGAATCGGTTCTGGATTGCCACAAGGTTTAATTGTCTTCTGTTTATATATATTATTGAAAACAAAAATGTATTTATGTAGTTGTTTATGTATAGTACTGCATTTATTTTTTCCCTTTTCTTTTTTGTTTAAAATATAACTAGGCTAAGTGATTAAATTATTTAGTCCTGCCACAAACAAATCTGTATAGATTTTCACGTGGTAGGTCTGTGATGATATCAAAATTTTCGTTTGTAAAATTCCATTATATATATTCCATTATTTGTCTCTCTCTCTGTCTCTCTCTTTCCAAAATGGAGGATTACAAATAAATTAATTAATTACTTACAAGCATGACTAGCCAAGCACGGATGCCTAGGCACCGTTCACACCCATGTTTAGGCACAGATTTTGGGCCAGGAAGGGAGTTCTAGGTTCTAGGACTCCGTGCCTGGCTAAGCCTTGGCATGTGCCTAGGTATCTGTGCTTGGCTAGACATGCGTGTGAACGCTGCTTAAGCACAAAATCTCTCGAATGGGTTTCGATGACTTGACGCGAGGATCTTTCGGGGAAAAGTACACGTCAAATTCCCGTAGCCTTGTAATTATGCCTAAAAATAAGTCAAGTAAAACCGAAAAAAAAAATCGCATAGCGTACAATAGTTATTAGTTTCAGTTTCATTGGACTATATTTAAAGACAAAAAAAATACACAATTTACATTCCTGCCAGGAAAGCACAAATGTAGTGCTTAGCTAGGGCAGGGAAATATCCGATGTTAATTTAAACATCAAACAGAATCAACTAACTGAACATTCTATTTAAAGAAAAAAAAAAGGAGAGGAAAAAATTAACCCATGGTTTCAACTTTAAATAAAAGGAGAGAGAAAATAAGGGAAAGAAGGAACGAGAAAGAAAGAAAACAAAAGAAAAGAAAAACAGGGGTGGGTACTAAACAATTTTCCTGTAATGACCTTTCGCCGCTCGCTTGAAGGAAATGAGGTTTTTCGAATTCCGGATATCTAACGCTACATGCTACTATTACCAAGACTGGACGCTAGTATAGAAAGACAGGATTCTAATGGATAATGCTGCTTGAGATTGGCCAAGTCTGGGGCACATTAAATTATAGTATTATGTACTATTAGACCAGCCATCCGGATGTGCGTGCCCTCTATGTGGTAATAGAGTTGATGATTTGGTCCATGTTCTGTGCCGGTGTCCATAACTGTCTGGGTTAAGAAGGGAATTATTGGGAGGAGAGGTTATGTTACTTCCTGACATTTTAAAGAGCACGAGGACAAGTTATTTTATCAACACGAAAAAAATAACCTATGGTTTCAACTTTAAATAAAGAATAAGGGAAAGAAAATAAGGGAAAGAAAGAACGAGAAAGAAAGAAAACAAAAGAAAAGAAAAACAGGGGTGGGTACTAAACAATTTTCCTGTAATGACCTTTCGCCGCTCGCTTGCCTTGTTATTTTTATTTTCTTTTAATTATGTGTTGACAACTTATTTTATCTCTGTTTATGACTACAAAAACATCGTATTTGGGCTCTGCCCACGAGAGATATGTTTTGCTTTATTATTAAATAAATTGAAATTGAAATTGAAGCGTTATATGTAAAATTTGCAGATTTGCTGATGGTGTGGTGAAATTTCGAGAGAGCGATGGCAAAGTTTAGTTCATGTAAATTTTTTTTGTTTTTCATGTATTATGTATTTTCCTGTATATGGCCTTTGGCTTTTAATATAATTATTATATCAACACGTGCAGCTCTTTCGCACAACTACACAGGCTATGCCTTTTTGATCGGAAAGGTATCCAGTTGACGGTGCTGATCTCCGATTCTCTACCCTCAGCTAAGTGCAATGGGCGGTTGGGGGAAAGCCACCCTCGTGCTTTCGCACTCTCTTTGTGTCACTATTTCGAGATTTATCGGATCGAGATACCCATTTGAAGCTGGGTGGACTTTGGCTTGTCCTTCAGGGTCACGAAACTAATCCCGACCTAGGCCAAACGGTCGGCCCCATCGAGACTCGAAACAACACCCCATCGCTTACCAGTCTAGATGCTAGCCATTCAGCCAGGATGGACATTTTTATGGGCCTTAGGGGTAGGGAGGGGGTTGAGAATGAAGGCGTGAAAGGTGGTATTAAGATTCACCAGGGTGTTTGTACTGAGGAAAGTATTGAGGAAACATATCCAGTCGATAGAAACTTTATTTTTCATCCGGATCTAACTCAGATCAGAATCTGGCGGAATCCGGAATCTGGTGTAAAAATTCAGAGGAGTGTCATTTAACGAATAAGAAGACAATGTAAATGCTGATACTTTGTTTCCCAGTTTCTTAACTATAGTCCAAAGTTTCCTAACTATTCCAAGGTTTTGACCGCAATTTGAACAAAAACGGAATGTTCCGAGATCTACAAGTTGTTGTCATCAAAGATATTCTTTAGTTCCTTTGCGGAACAGAATCAAGCATACTTCTTATCTGCATCAAGAATTCCTGTGTTAGGAAATTTTCTAGTCCTAGCCTACATTAACAGTGATCGATGCAATTACTCCAGGAAATATAAGCCGGTTCGATAATAGTTGATTAATATGGTACATTCTCGACATTACGCGACTTCGTCAGACAATCGACATAAAAGATAACAGGAATAGCACAAGAGATATGCACAATGAGGGTATGGGTGCCCGAGGAAAAATGTGTCGCCTGCGTAGTTGTAGGATAGTTGTACGAAAAAGTTGCATGTATTGATATGTAATAGTAAAGAATACTATCATTTAATGTGCCTCACACTGGGCCAATCTTAAGTAGTAGTATCCAGTAGCATCCTGCCTTGCTAATAGTAGCATGCAGTAGAATGCAGTAACACGGTAGCCTTGACATAGAAGCATGTAGTGCATCAGTTGGTACTGCAAGCTCATACAACTTCATACTACTATTGAGATAAGTTTTTCATTGGGTGACGTGGGTTAAAAATCCAAAACGGATCAAACATTGCTGTTTTAATCACTGCGACTTCAAACTACACCAAGGAGGCATTAAATGTTTATTCACGACACTAAATTTCAGTTGCAAATGTTTATTGCACATCAGTTCAGTTTCAGTTTCACTGGACTACATTGAAAGAAGAAAAATACACCACTAACATGAAATTCCTGCCAGGAAAGCACTAAAGGAGCGCTTGAATAGGGCAGGTAAATAACCGATATTAATTAAAAAACAAACAGAATCAACTAACTGAATATCATATATAAAGATGATGAGGTATAAAGATGATTGTCCCTCGTCTAGCATGTGGTTATAGGATCTGTTTTCTTCGACTTTGGTTATCCGCAACCGGTGGTACGCGCACCCACAGGGGTATGAGACACCTTCGCAAGGGGTACTTGAAAGGTCCAACAAATCAAGTTAGTCTGTAGCTTTACTATCTCGCATCAATCGTCTCTGAGTTTTCTGACTTAGTTTCAGTATGTAGCTTGTTGTCCTGGACCCATTGTATGCAATTTCAGATAGCCTACACATTTATGCCTTATAATTGATAGAATTATTGACAATAAGTATCGCTTTTTGACTTTTTACAGCTTTTTCGAACTTTTACAGCAAAATAAACCTAAAAGTAATTGTCGCATCCTATTAGTAGGCTTTTGCATATTTCGGGTGAAAGCATGGCTCCTAGTTCTACCGATGTTGACCGTTTCGATGGGATCCCAAAACTGAATATTTGGTCCTGACAATTGGTTCTTGTCTTCGCCAGACTCCTTGAACATTCTTACTATTAAAATTTAGAAACAGATTACGGCCAAATTGCTAATCATCTGAGAAAACCAAGTTCAGATATGGATTCAGCATGTGTGTTTTACCTCATAAGTCATTTCTATTTTGAACAAGAGCTACGAGCTCATATGGCACTTGTACGAGTAGGCTGTACAAGAAAGTAGATGAAAACGTCACAAAATACACCCGCCATCCAAAAAGGCGGTTCGGAAATAGAAATAGGATATTTAGTTTCACTCATTTCTGAGCAGTTCCGCCATCGTCTCGATTGTCTGTAGCAAATGCACATGACTGTTCAAACTTTCATCCCAATAAATCCATTTGTTTGATCCCTAGACGTGCTGCACGATTTCCGGTACCCACTCTATCTCGACCTACCGTGGCCGAATCTGGTTCGGGATATAAAAAATCGACCACCTAAAGCATCTTCTTTTATACCATCTACCAAGTTTCACTCGAATCTGAGCATTTTTGGAAAGTTCCGGTACCCCCCCCCCTTCCCACCAACGTTGTCGGAGCCGGTTCGGGCCCAATCTCTTAATTCCCTCATCAAGTTTGACTGAAATTGGAGCATAGCCTATCTGCAAGTTTCCAGTACCCCCCCCCTACCTTGGCCGAATCCGGCCTAGACGCCAAATAACAAATCTAGGCCGCATAAACTCGGCACTGTCGAATTGCATCTCATTCGGTCCATCCGTTTGGTTTTTGTGCATGTCAAAAGTCCCCCCACCCCCAATTCCCCTAATCGTGGTCGCATATGGTTCGAACGCATGTTTTACATGTCGAGGCCATCGATTCGTATCACCCATGAAGTTTCACTCGAATCAGACCACTCGTTCGCAATTTATAGAAGTCCATATTTCTCTTCTCTTGCTCCCCCAAAAATGCTCGGATCTAGGAACGGAAGTTTCCGGGGGTATGTTGTGTCAGGTTTTTAAGTCAAGATAATTCGGGTCGTTAATATGCCTGCAAAGTTTCGTTGTCGTTTTACATCTGGAACTATTCTAACTCACGACTACCGGAATTCCAGGAAACCCCCTCCAACTCCCCCCACAGAGCCTCGAAACCATCTGGCTCCGTCTATTCCCAATCCCTCTACTTTTAGAGTTTCTTGAGTTTTCCACCCCCCCCCCCCCCCCCATCCCCACAGGTATCGGACCCGACTCGGACGTGACACTGAACGTCCGAGGCGATAGCTCACCAGACAAGTTTCATTCAAATCCGATCACCCGTTCAAAAGTTATGCACGCCACTAGATTCCGGACTCCCCATCCACCCACTCCCCCCACGATGGTCGGGTCGGGGAAACGGCTGTTCTCAAGTCAATCTGTTCGGATCCCTGACATACCTGCCAAGTTTCATCGCCCTAGGACATCAGGAAGTATGCCGAACTCGCGGGATCGCTAGAAATCCGGACCCCCACCCCAACTCCCCCACAGTGCCCTGATCCGGTCCGGTTATGTCAATGACGTGTCGAGGACCTGTGCTTGTTTTTCCCACCAAGTTTCATCCCGATCCCTCCACTTTAAGCGTTTCTCAAAATTTCCGGTTCCCTCCTCAAACTCCTCCCAGTGTCATCGGATCCGGTCCGGTTATGTCAATGACGTGTCTAGGACCTGTGCTTGTTTTTCCCACCAAGTTTCATCCCGATCCCTCCACTTTAAGCGTTTCTCAAAATTTCCGGTTACCTCCTCCAACTCCCCCCAGTGTCATCGGATCCGGCCCGGATTTAAAGTGAGGTGTCTGAGACACAAGGTCATGCTAAATATCAATTTTCATCAAGATCCGATCACCCGTTCAAAAGTTATGCACGCCACTAGATTCCGGACTCCCCATCCACCCACTCCCCCCACGATGGTCGGGTCGGGGAAACGGCTGTTCTCAAGTCAATCTGTTCGGATCCTTGACATACCTGCCAAGTTTCATCGCCCTAGGACACCAGGAAGTATGCCGAACTCGCGGGATCGCTAGAAATCCGGACCCCCGTCCCAACTCCCCCACAGTGCCCTGATCCGGTCCGGTTATGTCAATGACGTGTCTAGGACCTGTGCTTGTTTTTCCCACCAAGTTTCATCCCGATCCCTCCACTTTAAGGGTTTCTCAAAATTTCCGGTTCCCCACCCCAACTCCCCCACAGTGCCCTGATCCGGTCCGTTTATGTCAATGACGTTTCTAGGACCTGTGCTTGTTTTTCCCACCAAGTTTCATCCCGATCCCTCCACTTTAAGCGTTTCTCAAAATTTCCGGTTCCCTCCTCCAACTCCCCCAGTGTCATCGGATCCGGCCCGGATTTAAAGTGAGGTGTCTGAGACACGAGGTTATCCTAAATATCAATTTTCATCAAGATCCGATCACCCGTTCGCAAGCTAAAAATACCTCAAATTTTGGCTTCACCCTCCCTCCACTCCCCCCCCCCCCAGATGGTCGAATCGGGGAATTGATGATTTCCTATTTAAGCTGGTCGGGTCCCAGACATGCCTGTCAATTTCCATCGTCCCAGCACATCAGGAAGCACGGAACTCGCGGGATCACTACAAATTCGGACTTCTCCCCCCCCCAACTCCCCCAAAGTGAGCGGATCCGTTCCGGTTATATCACTCACGTATCTAGGACTTTTGCTTGTACTTTCCACCAAGTTTCATTCGGATCCCTCCACTCTAAGTGTTTTCCAAGATTTCCGGTTTCCCCCTCTAACTCCCCCCAGTGTCACCGGATCCGGTCTGGATTTAAAATGGAGGGTCTGAGACACGAAGTCCTTCCATGTATTAAGTTTCATTAAGATCCGATCACCCGTTCGTAAGCTAAAAATATCTCATTTTTCCTATTGTTTACGGATTCCCCCTCCCTCCACTCCCCTCCAGATGGTCGGATCGAGGAAGCGACAATTTCTAATTTAATCTGGTCCAGTTCCTGATATGCTTGCCAAGTTTCATCGTCCTAGCTTATCTGGAAGTGCCCGAACTAGCAAAACCGGGACCGACAGACCGACAGACCGACAGACCGACTGACGGACAGAAATAACAATCGCTATATGGCACTTGAGTAAGCTCAAGTGCCATAAAAAACTGATCGAAACTTCCTACCTTACTTCTGCCAAATTTTTGGTTTCGGCCGAATTCCGGGCGAACTACTTGTCTGGCAAAAAAATGAAGTTCAGAAACGAATTCACAGTATCTCCTTACCCCGATATCGAACATCTAATCAACTTCAAATAAAAATTTAACTTACAACAAAGTTTCGGTTTCAGCCGGATTCCGAGCGAACCGTATGTTGTTCTACTTGTTCGGCAAGAAAACGGTCTTCATAAGTGTTCAGAATGTTTTCTTATCCCTCAATCGACTGTTTAAAAATATTTTGTTTGCCCCTTAATTTGTACCCCCTCCCCCACCCCTAAATAGGGTTACAGAGCCCATCTACGAACGCGACCTTTCACTTGACCCAATGTCATAGGTATCCCTCCCCTTAGGTTTTAGGGTCCCAAAAAGCGTTGAAATGTTTGGTAAAAATACGCCACTTAAAGCACAATGGACACTTCTAATGCTTTACTTTGTATTAAATGCTTCACAAATAAACATTCCGACTTCCATTAGAAGGCGCTACGAAAATCGGCCTTTTTCTTGTTATCCCTTCTCTTTACCTCTCTGGCATTTCGGCGATCCACATCTTAGGAGCTGGGATATCGTGGCAGGAAATTCAAAAACTCCCAGCAATGCTTGACAGAAAAGGCTATATTAGAGATGTCGCCAAAGTCAAGCCGCGGATGCAGTTTACCTGATTGTTCTAGTGATTCATCAGAAGTTCCATGGCTTAAATTGCCTATTAAAAATTTTACTTTGTGGAATAGTGTTGTAAAGTTTGCTTAGCTTGCTTTGTAAAATGTACCAGAATATGCAATAAGCTTATAAAAAATAACATAGCTACAAAAATCATTCAAAAACAAATAACCTATTCAAATCTGAATTATACAAGCTGATTTATGCATAAAATAAAGATCTACTAAGTAGTATAAGAAACATCACTTTTATCTTTGTCCAAGCTAGTAAACTGAGAATGTACTGGCCCAAAAAATTACGCTTTGAAATATCACAGAGAGGAAACTGTTGAAAAAGCTGCTGATCTAGGGGGTAAGCATTGTTCCTAGGTTGTTACAGAGTGGGATTGGGGTAGTTTGATGTGTCCATTGAACTTTAAGTGTTGAGGTATCATTCCAATGAAGGCGCTGTTGAAAGCTATTATTTTCCACTAATATGGATCCAGACATTATCATCCATATTTACCTGGTCGATAATGAAACAAAGGAGTTCTTTTAGAAATTATGCTTTGAGGGCGGAAGCGGAATAAGGCGAGTTTCTCTGCAAGAACGGAAAGACGAATGTTCTACCGAAAACGCCAGAAGTTCCGTGCACCGTCTGCTGCAAGGGTACGTAGGCTAAAGTATTTGTAAGCTAAAATTCAGCTTGGAAAGAAAACGGTTTAACGTATCACAATAGGGGAAATCCATAGTGTCCCCTTCGCATGATAAGAGCCGCTGGTCATTGGACTCCCAGGAAAGACGATTACGGCTGACAGCTGCAAAGCCACTGATTAGCCAGGCGACACGTTGACGCCATTGCGACGAGATATGATCTGTCTGAAGCGAGTAGTCACGAATCGACTGGAGGCAAGAAAGCCGTTAAAGTTTAACTGAAAAGCAAACTTATTTTTGTGTCATTTAACTGAATACACAGAATTATTTGGACTCTGCGTTTTTTTCATTATTTTCCACTATCTGCTGTAGTTGTGACGTTCTGAATATCTGCGGCCGTCCCACAGCGTAAATTCTACTGTGATGCGGCGAATTTTAATCTCAACACAAACGCGTCTTTTTAGTGGGCAGTGGTGAATTGGTGAAGATTGCTTAGTGCCTAAACAAAAAAAACACCATAAATATTTCTCATGAGGCAATATAAGCGCATAGAGTTACCACAAATCACACGGAAATTCCACTATTTGAAAATCGATTATTCGTGAATAGTGGGACAAAGAAGTAACGCACTTTCAATCAGGTCTTCAAGCCAATTTAAGTCACTAAGTGATGGGTAACTAGACTGTCCTATCCCAGCCCTTTTCAGTTAAACTTTGTACCTTGAACATGGCCTTATGATACGTTGTCTGTACTCGAGCTGTACTTGTACTTTTGGATATATGCAAACAAAAATTGCATGAGTGTCGTAAATAATGACACGCATACACGCATTCCACACTCGTTTGCTTCCTCTAGGCAGAGGCATTACTAGCCAAAATGTTTGGGGGGGGGGGGGAGAGGCATTTACCGACTGGCTGGTAATTTATACCGACTTTTTCTGCAGAAAAAACGACCATTTTCAACCAAAAAATGACATTCTTGAAAAATTTACTGATTTTCAGAAAAATTCACGGATTTTCAGAAAAACCGACTGTTTTCATTACAAAAAAGATCAACTGTTTTGAAATAAAATCACGGCACTTTTTTAACGACTGGCAGGCAGCATTGGGGGGGGGGGGGCGTCCCCCCCCCTCCAGTCGCGACGCCCCTGCCTCCAGGTACTCTTTAACGCCACAGTTGTCTGGGAAGTGAAATGGCCAGAAAATCAAGATAGCTCCCATGCTGTTGTATCTTTAGCATTCCATAAAATACGTAAATACTTGAAGATGAAGTTAGGATGGAGAAGTACATGTTTTGATCCGTACTTTTGAAGTACCATTGTTGTGTCGGTCTCTACGTCAAGGCGTGGAACTATCTCTATGCACAAAGCAAATGGAAGATGATCCCTCCAGTATTTCTAGTTCTAATTGCACAAGTGAAGATTCAGAGTTAAATTCAAGAGATATCAGTTGCAGCTTGAATCAGGCCTCAGACGACGTCCATCGTAGCTCGCATCAGACGTTGATTCAGAGTTAAATTCAAGAGACGTCAGTTGCAGCTTGAATCAAGCTTCAAACGATGTCAGTCGTAGCTTGAATCAGACCTTAATTCAAGCTAGCTTCACTCGTGCAAAATAAAGTATATAAGCTGACCTTCTTCTTAGCGAGTTCTCATTCGTTAATTCCCAGTCATTCATTATTTAGACTGTCTTTATTATCAACTGTATTAGTATATACCCGGATTGGGATTTATATTATACAGAGCAAGTCTGAAATAAAACTATTTGTATGTTAACACTACGCACTTACTTACCCGCCGCCTATACACACTACACTAAGCCTACGGCGCACGGTCCATCTTCAATTACAACTTTATGCTCGTACACCCGAGCGATGGTAAATGTCCCGAATTACGCTAGGATAAACCTTTTCACAGCATCTTTCAACGTTCTAGTTTTGACGTGTCAAAATAACAGGTGAGGATAGCCTACTGAACGAAAAGTTGCCTAACCCGTCTTATACTTAAAAAATGAATTCTAGAATAAATACGTCAGACCATGATTAGGTTTAATAGCAAATTATATTTACTAGTCGTTTGTATTTTTTATTTCACATCGTTTCAAAATCGAAAAAAAAGAGATCATAGGCTCGTGGTAGACAAGGACTGAAAAAAAAGCAAGACACGAACAACCCCATTAAAACTATTGTGACTGTCCAGACCTGCCCTTTTCCTAAATGGCTTCCCCTGCAGTGGCAGCTCGGAAAGCGAGCTTTATATACCCCCCCATCACGCTGGAACTGACCAAGCCTTTAGACTTTCACAACGTCTTTCCACTCACTTCTAATCCCAGATATCCCCATCCTAATTTAAGGTACATTGGACAAGCAGCGGGACTAATCTGCGAATCCACTGATCTCGACTAACAATGTTTTGTGATGCAACAATCTAGCAAGCTGGGGTGGGGGTAAGCCTGTTAATAATATAGACAAGTCTCATTTTGTCAATGAGGTTAGAGCGAGGGGAGTGCAAGATTACGGTGATTATTCTCGCCCAGATAGCAACTTTGAGAAATAACTAAATGGGGAAGGAGCGCAGCGACTGGATGTACTTTAGCTAGACCAGTCGCAAGTTGAACGAAACGTTCTGCAGTAAAAAAAACTTGAGATTGTACACCAATTCCCTGATACCAACCATGAACACAACGCCACCATGTTTAGCTGACCAAATACAGAGAAGCCGCAAATTAAAAGCTTTTCTG
Source organism: Branchinecta lynchi (assembly GCA_023053575.1). NCBI lineage: Eukaryota > Metazoa > Arthropoda > Branchiopoda > Anostraca > Branchinectidae > Branchinecta > Branchinecta lynchi. The sequence continues at coordinate 1,556,133 of JAKZAP010000017.1, forward strand.
ACTTTTCTGGAAAACTTCTTAAAGATCCATTTTTGGCCCCCGTCCTAGATTTTTTTTTTTGCTCAAACAGAAAATTTAACTGCTTTTTTAGGGTAAAATTAAAGCAGTTTTAAAATATACCATAACGCGCATCTACAAGAATCACGCATCGTTCAGAGACCCTTCACAAACAAAACGTTCACTGGAGCATGCTGTGACCTGGAGTTTGAGGTCTACCCAATACTACCCATATCACAGAATGTGACTTTAGACTCTCTGAGGCTTTCGATCGAAATCCTATCGAGATTTGTCGCGATCTCGAGAAGTAGATCTGGATTCAGGAAATCTTTTGAGTTTGGATATGGGCTTAACATCTTAAAACATCTAATAAACACCAAATTATATTAAAACTGAGCGCCGGAGGCAAATAAATAAATAAATAAAATCAGCCTGTTTTCTGCTATAATACATAGATTTTGGTGCAACACCAGATTACTAACAGTGCGGTGCAGCGTGAAATTTACGATTTGGTAAATGCCTTTACTTCAGCATGTCAAACAACAAGGAACATCGACAAAAAACCTCGGATTTTGGGACCCTTTCAAATTCGGGGGGGGGGGGGGGGGGGCATGGCCCCCACCCCCCTGCACCCCCCAAATGGCGCCAGAGACTTGGACTCGTCTCAGTCTTGTCGCTTATGGAGAAGCACTCGTCTCGAGATCCTGCCGAGTCTAGTGTTACGGCAACCTTGGTCCGCAAAATCAAACGAGGATATGTTTAGTGTATATTGTGTGTATAAAAACTCTAGTTATTTAGCGACATTCCGGCCCTTCTTGGCAAGAGTCCTCTTCAGGCTCCTGCTATAACAAATCTCAGTTTACTTCAGCATCATCAAATGTGATAGGGAAAGATTCTGTCCAACAGATGTAGCCACGAGATCACCCATTTTAAGAAACAAAAGACTCTCTGTCAAATTTCCAAGTGGAGAGCCTGTTGATCTGTTGCCAAGAGACAAGTTTGGAAATCAAGAGTCAGCCACCGGGAAACCAAAACAAGGAGAGTCATTTCTGACTGAAATGAATGTGGAGAAACTGTGGTTCCGTGATATTCTTAGTTGCATCACATTCATCATAGCAAAATAAATCTAGAGAATAATGCGCGAACTTTGAAAAAGTGACAGACAGTATCATCCCTACTAAAACTCGACCAGTCAAAAACAAGCGATGGCTCTGATCCAGATCAAAATAACTCTTAGTCCGCCACTGCAAACACGAACAGTTTGCTGAAGCTTCTCTCGCGAAGCGAGCTGGGCGGCGCTGCGACGGAGGCCCATTTTTGATGCATGGGAAAGATAGGTCTTCGCATTAGGAAGGAAGGAAGGAGGAAGGAATTTATTTCTTCAACATTTCTACAACATACTGAACATATTCTTAAACCAATAGCCCGTCTCAATATGTGACAACAGGTCAGATGTGCAAGACGGACATCAAATTATCAAAATATTACTCTCTAGAGATATTTTGCTCTGACATTCTTGAAGAAGTCGCTGGATAAAGAAGTCATTTTCGAGAAGTCACTGGATAGAGAGTGGTCATGCAAGGACCCAGGGTTGGTCACCAAGAACCAGGGTGTACGAGTTACTTCTTTACTTCAGGATACTTTGGGTTACTCAGGGTTACTTTGGGTTACATTGGGTTGCATTGTATTGGGTTACATTGGGTTACTTCGAAATACTTTCGGGTTACTTTCCAGGGTGTACGAAGTTACTTTTGGTGACAAACCCTGGGCAAGGACCGGAAATACTGCTCTCACCATCGTAACTCAAGGACCACATAGATCCATTGGACCTTAATCGCTCTGAAATGCTAATTAAGGTAATTGGCCATGATTCGGTATCCAAGTTAAGTTTTTTTTAAAGTTAATAAAAATACAAATAAGGAGGCCAATTCGGCTTTTTGAGACGCCAAATGAAGTAAGGGGATGTCCCTGGCATCATAAATATTTCCCCCTTCCCATTCGTCTATCTGTGGGAATCCAGGAAATGTTGATAATCCGATCAATAACAGCTTTGCTGCTCACAAATTACAACAACATTTTTAGACACCGGCTAAAACCCAGACATTAGAGTTTGACAACCAAACATTGCGGTCTAATGGAACAAACTTGGAGAATGTTAGGACACGGCTTTTCTGGTTTAATTTACGTGCACACGTAGTCCGGTTTTCCAAGCCGGAAGCAAATTTCCTCACCATAATGCCTAGAAACATAGCCGATTTTTTCCAGTTTCTGCTTGACGGGAGGGATCTGGACCGCCGCTAAAACTAGCCTCGGCCTTCATCTCTTTTTGGAACACAGAAAGCGTCTTAAAGGACCCCTTGCACTATTTACTTTTCAACTTATAGTATTTTATAATATTTGAATACTTCAAAACTAGGCTGTGCTCTCAACAAATAACCCACGATTTTCGCCGTTGACTTAAGGCGAAAACAGAAAAAAAAATACATAACCGGTTTTTCTGATGGAAAAACTTCTCGCAGACAACCGTCGACATCGTGATACACATCGAAGGCAGCAAAACACGGCAAGTGAGAAAATCAGCGTGGTTTTGTTAGAGGGGTTAGAATGTAAAGTACGAAATTTGGGTCTCCGGGTTTATAAATACATGGAGTGATTATGGTATTATAGGTAAGACAGGTCCTTTAAAGAAATCGATTGTGTCTGAGAATTCGACAAGCAACTTACCTTTGAGGCCGAGCTGAAGAGCCCGCTCCACCGGTTCGAATGCTTCAGACTTCGTGTCGACTTCAGACTGCCATCATTTGAACCTGCCGGACTACTTGAATAAAGGGGGTTGACTGCATTGAGTATGCCGGGATCAGGGGGGTCATCAATACTTGTGGCCCCGGATAGTAGACGACTGCTTTTCGCACTACCTCGATGGCTCTGAAAAAATAATGATGAATACCATCTATGTGGAGTAGTAATAATCTACGAAAAACGTATGACTATCGAGATTTCGCGCATAATTCTGCATCATGCTACATACGACACAGATCGTGCGACAAGCAACGCACAACTTTGCGATTTTTTGCAGTGCCGGATGCGTTGAAAAATTTCAAAGGATCAGACATAACGCATGCGACTTTTTGAGAGAAAGAAAAGAAAAAACAAAGATTAGTTAATTTTCAAGACTAAAAATTTCTCGACCTTGTTCTGACTGTAATCCTAGGATGGCTGAATGCAAAATATCTTCTGCATATTTGTGTTAACCTGTTTTGAACAAAATGAATTATAGGTTTTGACTGAAAACTAATAGTGATTGATATTCAGAAGGGTAATCTCCCCGCATCAGGTCGTTTCCCCAAGGGCTCCTTTTTCCTGTTGCATAATAATCTCGACGAAAAATTTCGTTTTCCTTTTGTGTCTGCGTGGTGGTGGGAAGGTTCACGCGATTTTGTCGCATGTTGCAACATCAAAGAAAAGTCTTGTCACATAAGACGCAGCAGCGTTAACCAAGGGTAAGCAGCGAAGGGAAGTTGAAGCATAGATGACACAACAAACGTCTTTTGTAAATTGTAAACTCCGTCAGAAACTTTACAGCCATCGAAATATTTCTGATGCCTTATTCAAGACATCTCATGCATGTCTCACGCTATGTCTCAATTTCTCATGTCCTAAGCAGAAAACCATCTCTTGATACTCGTCAATTCGCGCCAATGCTCTATATGACTAAGTTCAAAACACGCCACTGACTCTCAGGAAGAACGAGAAAGTGTCGCCCTAACGACTGAAACTCAACAACTTAAATCCTGTGTCAACCAGTCACGACGATCGTTGGGGACAGCTGTGGTGTCGCTTCCGGCTCTTCCGCTAGGTATACGGCGATTTTGCATCGGCAGGGAGAGTTAGTCATCAAGAGTATTTGGAGGTTCAAGAGAAACGTATTTGCGACCACTATACACAAATGACGCTAGAATAAGTCACAGGGTGACGCCAAACGAATAAGTCAACTGATATTTACGCTAGCGATTTTCGGCCGGTCTTGGCAAGGCTGGCTCAATCGAGAAAAAACAAACCTGCGATCCCTATTTAAAAATAGCCTGTCGTTAATAAATTTTAGCTGACTTTAGTTTCATTGCCATCAAAAACAGCAGGAACTCTACTTCCAGATCAGATCACTCCTGCCAGCTCACCATCTACGCTTATCGTCACATCAGTTGACCAATAAACAAAGTGGGCAGAAAGAGGCGGAAAGCGATGGTTAATTTTGTAACGCGCCTTGATCGGACTCGAAACCCACTCCTGCAGGCTGTTCACCAGAACGAGGATTGTCGTTCCGGGCAGTTTTGTCGTCTGTACCGCAGACTATGCTACTACCCTGAACTGCCAGATGGTTAATGTGTATATAGGCTATATTGTCCAGTTCTTTTATTTGCGCGACGTATAATGTCACGAATTAAAATATATTGATTGATTGATTGAAAGTCCGAAGGGTTGAGGCCCAAGTCTTAAGCTAGATCAATCAATCAATCAAGTTTAATCCAAATAGCGCACAAGTTCACCCAGCCACCTCTTATTCCCGCTTTTTTTCTAGTTCGAATTCCTGGCCTATGACAAGCAACACGAAGAATTCCGCTGTGACACAATCTCCTACGGAATAAAACTGTTCTATCGGACGAAAGAGCTCTCGACATTTGGAGCAACGCAGACACAAACAAAGACGAGCAACAGAGGCCTATCTATTGTTTCCAGTATAAACCATCGTTCTGTTCGGTTTCAAAAAGGTGGATGTTTTTCTATGCATACGACTGGTTCTACTTCTACCACCACCATCGCTCTACCCCCTTGAAAAGGGTGGCAGAGCTAGCAACTCCCGTACGGAAAATCTACACCTCGAATCTAGGTCAAAACGGCCTCGTACGTTTGAAACACAAACTAGGTCGTTTTCGCTGCCTATTCGCTCTCGTTTCCACCTCAAATCTGGGTCAAAACGGCCTCGTACATTTGAAACACAAACTAGGCCGTTTTCGCTCTCGTTTTTCACCTCAAATTTGGGTCAAAACGACCTCGTACATTTGAAACAGAAACTACCTCGTTTTCCCTCTCGCCTAATTTGGTAGCGAATCCACCTCGATCTCGTACACTTCATACAAAAAGACCTTGTTTTCTGAGTAAGAATTACGAGGTCGAAATCAAATAACGTTGGTAACAATCGACCAGCGCAATGCCCTTATAAAGAAACAAAAATTCATAACCATTGATCAGTGATCTATTGTAAAACTGTGTCAGAGATCTAGTATTTACAATGGGTCCAAAATTATACTCAATATAGAAGACAAAACTAGTTTCCCCAAACGATCAATTTAGGACTAGTAACTTTCGAAATTTGTTGGATGATGCTTTTGCACCATCGAACAAGGTTCAAACTCGGAAGCTGCTTCTGAAATTTTTTGAACTTCATAGTACAGCAACATTTTCAAAACTATAGACGGCAAGGCTTAAATTAAAGCATATCCGTGGCTCTTACAGTTAATAGTTTTTTTTTTCCTGTCTCGAAACAAGGTTCAAGGTTTTATTATTTACAACAAAACAAAATAACTAAATATCAGGAAGTTACCCGGCAGAGAGGGACTCAACAAACGCTCAAGCAATTAGGGAAGAAGGTACCATATACTGCGTGGATTTAATTTGATTAATATTAGTCTGGGGTCCACTGAACCGAAAGTCTTCTCCTTCTAAAAGTGGAGGGTATTACTGGGGCAACACCTCTAGAGATCACAGGACCTCGCGTACGTTCTGTTACTCACGAAAGTTACCGGGATACAGCTTTTTGGTATATCGGACATGCTTTTCTAACCTCTTACACTCTAACTATTCTGCGGTTGCGGTTTGTACAGTTGCATCCGCGGTCCAACTTTCGACCAATCAAAAGCAAGCAGATGTAAACAAACATTCGAACATTTCAGAAGCAGCGTTGCCGCCTGTCGCAGAAATCTGCGGTTAATGACGGTTTTCACTTCTTCGACAGAACAAGCCAAAATTCTACGACCGGTTCCTTAAAAGTAAATATAAAAAGTAAGCAAAAAATCTTTTGCGGCCAAAAGTCACATGTTCCAGACAAGAAAAAGTGGCAATAGTGTTTACAAACCAAGAATTCCAAGATATTTCACCTGAGAATTGGAGGATATTAAGAAGAATAAACAGGTAAAAATCATTCAAGCAGAGCTGCAATGTGGTTGTTCTTGAGTGTGGGTTAAGGCCTTTTAGGTAGTAGAAATCTCCACTTGCTTATAGGCCCAGATTAAACAGCAAATAAGTTGGACTGTCGAGAGTTTAAGATTATTCGTGGTATGTATTGTTTTTTTTGTGAATGTTACAGAACTGTTAGTCAGTCCATTATAAAAGCCTCAATTTTGGAGGCCGGAGGCTATGCTAAGTTACTGTCACTCTCAGAGGCGTTACTAGCTGAAATGTTTGTCGGGCGGGGGGGGGGGGGCAAGGTATTTACTGACTGTTGTTGCAGAAAGAAGAACTGTTTTCAAGAACAAAAATGACAGCTTTGAAAAATAATTGACTGATTTAAAAAAATGACTGTTTTGACAAAAAATCAACTGATTTTCAGGAAAAATAACTGTTTTCATGAAAAAAAAACTGTTTTGACCAAAAACTGCAGTGCTTCACGCCAACTCAGTTATTTTTTAAAGACTGGCCGGACACATTTGGAGGATATTTGATTGTGCCAAATGTGGGTCCTGTTCAGGCTCAAAACCGCTCAAGTTGGAAACTGAACTTGCGGGAAGGGTTCCTTTTTCCAACTTGAGCGGTTTTGAGCCTGAAGAGGCCCTTGCCAAGAACGGCCGAAGTATAGCTCCAAGAAAATTCAGCTGACGTATCCATTTTGCACCACCAAATATGATTCGCAGTCAGCTTGGGCTGAAGGAATATTTACATTTGGAAGGGTCGCCCCCCCCCCCCCCAGTTGTGACGCCCCTGTTTACTGTACATACTGTACGGATGTCTGACGCTTGTCGGCCATGCCACACGGCTATTTCCATTTTTTGTTATGATAACTTAACTAATTTGAACAGCTAAAAAGGCTGAGAAGCTCAGTAGCAAAGTCGGGTTACAGTAAATCAGTAGCTTAGTGAATAACCTAGATGCTGTGAGTCTCCGACTAGTCAGCAGAAATATTTTCATATCCTGTGGTTTGATCATTAGTAGGGTACAGGAAAAATACAGAACCCTGAAGCTGCTACGCACAACTATGGTAGTCAGAATAAAGTTTACTTGCAAAAATTTCCATTATTATAAAAGGCTAACCATGTTGAGTCCCTAATATGTGTTTGTATTGTTTATTTTCTTTTTCTTATGAGATATTTTATGGTCTTTGTTTGCCACTAGTTAGCCAAGCTAAAAATCAACAAATTTTATTGTATTATATTTGTTTTAACAACTTTAAATTCCTCTGTAATTGCAAGGTTTGTTAATACTATAATATCTAAGTACCTATGGTGTTGTAACATATTTTATTCTTTACAGGAAATTGAATGGATCAACTGATCAAGAAGCAGGTCCGGAAAGCGAATAGCCTAAAGAAAGAGGAGAAATCTGACTTCTTATTTTGTGCCAAACACGGATATTCTTCCTTTATCAGAGGCTTGAGTCCTGGACAAGCTCAGTGATACATTGAAGACAGTAAGAGGCAGGCACTATAGGCCTCTGATGACTACAATGGCAGGTGCTGCTATTGCCAGCACCTAAATCTTTGGTGGCATGCAGTGAGAAGGCCAAATATCATGAAAAGTTTATCAAGGGGTTTCTCAATCTTTAATCAGTGGAAGAAGAGATTGTAGATGGTTATGGTTTGCCAAAAATGGATGCTGTTTGCCAACAGCCCATAAAAGAGAAAACTGATCGACTTTTCTATGTGTATTTGTGCCAAACAACTGACATCGCTCCTTGGTCACAGGCTAAAGTGTTAGACAAGCTAAGTGATTTGCTGCAAAAAAGCTCATGACTGCAATGTCAAAACCTGATTTTTGTGATTGTGTGTTGCATGAAACTGGCAGGAAAAAGGTTTTCCACTTCTGAGTCTTCAGTCTTGTTAGCTGATGGGACTTCTGACACTGTGCAACTCATCAACACCGACTCCTAGTCCCATGGTCCTACAGTTAAGGTCTCAAAGTGTTGACTTTCCATATACTGACACTTTCCTCTTTTACCTGAAAAAAGAATGTAAAGAGAGGCCAGAGTCTCAACTTCGCAGAGTTTCTGAAGCGTCAAGGAGCGTAAACATAGTAACTGAACATGCTTATGCACTAACTGAGCGTGATATTCTTCTTGCTTCTGGATGTAGGGGTCGTGATCTTGTTGCAGAGAAGGCCAGGTATCTCGATAAATGCTTGAGGAACTTGTGATGGAAATTGAACCAAAGTGTAAATGATGGTAGTGTGTACAAGACATCACAAATCAGAGAAAACTTGTCTGTCCTTTTAAAGCAGAGTGACAGCCATACTATGAAACGGCTGAAGAATTGCCTAAAAATGATCTCCGTATACATCTTTTGCCACGCAAAAGGAGCCCATGTGGCTGTCACCCACCGACAGATCATTTTTTTTTTGCACTGGCTGCGTGCATTTTTGCAATTTTCCGTGTAGACGCAAGCTGACGACCCAATACCTGTCTCTTTGAACCCACTGGACTATGGATGGGCCGATGAGATACGTGGGGGAGCAAAAGCAGTGGCAACTGATGGGCCATATTCTTCCAGACAGTGTGGTCGGTGTTTTTTGTGCCTGCAAGAAATCTTGCAGCAAAAATGCTCATGTGCTGTAACCAAGAGATCTCGTGATTTACTATGCGCATCCGGGGGGAAATGTGTCAATGTCATTGTAATAGACGAGGAAGAAGAGGATTTCGAAGCCTAACTCATTTGTGATTAAATATGAAAGTTGACAGGACCAACTTTTGCAAATATGGTTTTAATAAATGTGCTCTTTCACCTTAAATAAACATACCTAAATAAACTTTTCCATTGTTTCTGAAGGATAGTTATTAGTCAGAGTTGGAATCACCGTAGCTGGTTAGCTGATAATAGTTTTCGTTCCGCTTTAGAAAAATGAAATGGAACGCCAAGACATCCGAATTTGAGTGTTGGTGCGTAACATCTTTAGCACATGTCTGATCCCAGTATCCCGCCCAGATTCGAAATCAGCGTGGTCGATTTACCTAGAATCCATCGTCGGATCAGCTGCCCCCGACGAGAAAGCTACTTTTCACATTTTGATACTTGGGCCCCAGACTATATAGTGATACATAAAATCGGACTGGATTGCTCTTTGCTCCTAGGTTTCTGGCAAACGTAAAGCTCGAAAGTAGTTTCTCTCTCATTATAGATATTCCTTCAGCCCAAGCTGACCGCGAACCATATTTGACGGTAACGGATAACTCTGCTACATATTATTAGAGCTATATTTCGACCCTTCTTGGCAAGGGTTCTCTTCAGGCTCAAGCTGGAAAATGAACTTCCTGGGAAATGGAAAATTAAAAAAAAATGAGCTGGAAAGTGACTGTTCAGTTTCCAGCTTGTGCGGCTTGAGCCTGAAGGGGACGCTTGCCAAGAAGGAAATATAGCTCTAATAAAATGTAACTGACTAGTCCGTTTTGCACCGTCAAATATTCTTTCTTATTGCTCACCAAATGCAACTGCCTCTACATCTCGTCAATTACCTTGCCAGTGGAACAAAAGTCAAAGTATTATAGGAAAAGTCTTTCACCTTCCCCTGATGGCAACTTCGCAGTGAAACTATAAGGTCGCCCTCGCACTTCACCAAAAACGAGGTGGAGATGAAATCTCCCTGATATTTCGCTACCATCTTCGCAGCGAAAACAAGGTCGAAGTTGAATACACCCTCGCCCTTCGCCAAATATTAGGCGGAGGAAAAATCGCCCTGTCGCCCGTTACTAAACACGATAGCGAACGCGACATCTCCCTCTCCTTCACCTTCATATTCGCAGCGAAAATGTGGGTCGAAGTATAATTCGCCATCAACATTCGTCCTCACTATACTTTCGCCCGCATATCGCTACCGAAAATACCGTTTCGTCCTCGATTCGAGGTGTAAAATGGCATTCGACGTGGAGATTTTCCGTACGGGCTTCCAGTTCTCAGCGTGAACTCACGATCGGGATAGGGAGCTCCCGGACTGGAATTCCCGCCCGGATTTTCCACAACATCATCACTTCTATATGAAAAGTTGATTTTTTCAACTTGATAGTGAAAGTGCAGGAAATAGGGCCGGGAAATCCGGATCATGTGTTGGCACTTTCAGCGATCCATAGCGGATAAAGTACGATTGGAAACGATAGTCTACTCCGAACCTATTCAAATTCAGCACTAAAACAAGACGGGAAACCAATGAATTTGGAAAGTGCAAGCTAGATGGATGGCAAAAAAAATTTAGACAAAATAGAACTATGAATTGCTAATGTGATTAAGAATCTGAATCAGAAACTCTATAGACACAAGCACATGGAGTTACCACAACTCCGTCGAAGTGTCTTTGAAACAAGTCTGGGTGTTGACCAAGGCCGTATCCAGGGGGGGGAGGGAGTCGTCAGCGAAATTCTACTATTCTACCTTCAAGTCTATTAAGGGTGTTAAGTGATTGCTACCTAGATTGTCCTATCTCAGCCTTATTCAATTAAACTCTTAAAGACCCATTCACAACAGGTTTTAGCTAATACTAGGTACCAGCCAGTTCCGGAATTCGCTCTGAGACCGAGAATTAGCTGGGTTTCTGCCGTTCGCAATCGATACTGGTGCCAGTTTCGGGTACCAGCAAGGTACCAGCTAGTCTCGCACCCAAGTTGAAATAAGTTCAAATTTTCAGGGTACTAGTCAATCATGTTATTTTGGGGAATATGGACGAATATTCTGATTGGCTAGTTTCGAACCAAGCCCAGTAGATTAAATCACATCCAGTCCTTGCTGTCTTGAAACCAAAAGTGAATGTAGGTCATTGTTCTTCGGTCTGACGTGGCTCAGCGTTAGCCAATCAGAACATGCCTAAGAATCTCCCTAACAATGTGATTGGCTAGTACCCTGAAAAGTTGAACTGATTTCAACTTGGGTGCGAGACTAGCTGGTACCCGAAACTAGCAACAGAATCGATTGCGAACGGCAGAAACCCAGCTAATTCTCGGTCTCAGAGCGATTTCCGGAACTGGCTGGTACCGAGTACTAGTTAAAACCCGTTGAATGGGCCTTAAGGCTCCATTTAACACTGGATTATTTCAGAAATCCACTTTCTCTAAGGCCCGAGGAAACTCCAAACAGCCTTTCAGCGATTATATATCTCTCTCCTGAGTCCTGAATTCATTTCACGGCTTTTCATAAGCCCCCTCACTCTTGGAGAACTTGTTTCCACTTCTTAAGTCACAAAAAGCAGGTGATGGTTCAGACACTACTTTGTTTACAAAAGAAGCTGGAAACCGATTGTCAAGTAGTTTTATCGCGTTCATGGACATGACGCAGCGTTGGGTTACAGAAACAGATATAGAATGTATTCCAGAACCGAACAGGGTCGTAATAGAGGTATTACAGCTTGCCCGACAACAACGGAAAAAGGAGAGTCGATCAATTTAAACGGCAAATTTAACGACAATTTAACACGGAATTATCCCGTAAAGTCCGATTTCCAACAAGGCAACCCATGGGCATGGTCTATGGCAGTCATGGTCCTAACCTTTTCCGTACCGCATACCACTAAGCTCAGCACCACTAAGTTCAGGACGTGAAAAAGACTCGGAAAAAGACAGTAATTAGTATCATAAATGATAAGGCGTAGGCCTAGATGTGTAGAAATGTCTACCAAATCAATGAGACATTTGAGGCTGCTTTGTAGCTAAAATTTTGTCAGATCTCTGCTCGGCGTCATTAATGGCAATATATTTTAGAGTCAGCCTATTTATATGTTTGGTTTTGATATTCGTGCTTTCATGAAGCTGCATCGCAAACATTTTCGTTAGCTAAATGCGCAACCTGAATGGCAATATCACTTGCAATGTCTTCGATTCTTCCTGAAACAAAATTGTTTGACACAGGAAGGTAGGCTAGCTGTTTGGGAGATTATTTCATTGACTTTCACTAGGGCTGGTAATCAGAGGCATCGGCAATCAAAAACGAGTGTGGCGAGATTCTGAAGCTATAACTTACTAAACGGAATCCATATGGAACCGGAAATTTGTTATGAGTTAAATTTTGATTTGAAGTTGATTAGTTGTTCGATATTGGCGAAAGAAGATACGCTGACTTCGTTTCTTAGCTTTCTTTTTTTACCGGACAAGTAGTTCCTGAATTCAGTCGAAACCGGAAAATTGGCAGAAGTAAGGAAGGAAGTTTTCGCCAAAATAGATATGAATTATAGGGGTAAACACACATACTGAATCCATATCTGAACTAGGTTTTCACAGATGATTAGCTATAATATGTTTCTGAATTTTGAAAAAAAAAAAAGATGTTCAAGGAGTCTGGTGAAGACTGGGCCTGGCGAAGACAAGACCCAATTGTCTGAATCAAATATTAGATTTTTGGCATCCCATCGACGCCTTTGTTTTTGTTCATTTGGGATGACTTCGAAAACCGCAATTTCGGCAATTGTCGTTTCTGCAGAGCAACCGTATATCAGATACCACGGTAACTGCAAAAAGGAATTGCCGATCCAGTTACCGTAGTAACAGATTCCATGGTATCTGCATAACGCAACCATTGTTTGAAGAGTCCACTTACACAACGACGATGATGAGTAGTTTCAAGAATCATTATTCCACGCTATTTCTTGGTATTCTCTAGCTTTCCTAGCTGTCTCCTCTCAACCAAAGCATTCGAACATTCAAGTTCATTTTCTAATAGACTTACTAATCTAAATATTAACACAACATCAATTTGGCCGAGAGATGGCCACCAAAAGAGAACTTAACTAACAAGGAACTCCAAACTTAGCTGGCAATTATCCTTTCTCAACAACCCCTAGTGACTTCCTTTTTGGTCGGTCTAAGGATCGTTCTTCAAGGACTTTCTAAAATCTCGCGTTTCCTAATTACATTTAAAAAAGTTTAAACGAAATTATCAGTGAAGAAAGGTTTGAAGAAAAAATAATTCTTGGTGGAGAGAGAAGTCAGGAAAGAGAGTCCAGTCCCTCTGCAGACTCGAGAGCCTTAAAGTTTAACTGAAAACCAAGCTTATCTTGGGTTGGAATCCAATGAAATGTTTTGACTGAAAAGTGATTTTTGAAGGAAAAAAAAAATCACCTCGGGCTTGAGCAGTGACGTTCAGAATAAGCACTGCTGGCCGGACAACACAAAGTTAATCCCGACGAGGGGACGTTGAATTTCAACAAAACCATGCATTTTAGTGTCTGATACGAATCTCAGGAATTGGTCAATTCTATAGTTTGCTAAATTATGAAGAAAGTCCACTTTGGCCTGTGACACACAATTTTTCGTCAATCGATCACTATTTTAGTTCCTAAATATTTCAAGCATAGAGGTGAAACCAAAGATACCACAAACCAAAAGAAAACGTTCACACGATGAAAGAATAGAGGAGTAACGACGTAACGTATTTTTATCAGGTTTTAACCCTATTTAAGTGAATAAATGATGGGTAACAAGACTGTCTTAGGCCTTCTCAACATTATTCAGTTAAACTTTAAGGAGATATATAATCACAAGTTCACAACTAGAAACTTCGGAACAAACCCTGCGGCCTGTTAGAGTAGAAAGAGAGTAGCGAGATGCAGATATTTTACGAGTATCTAATAGTGAAACGTTTATGAGGTCAGGGAAACCAGATTTTTAGATTATGGTCATTTCTCGACTGCTTTGTCTACTTTATGTTAGTTTTCACTATGCTCTTCGAGCTACTTTGCTAGAATCTTATCCCAGGGTTGGTCACCAAAGTAACTTCGTACACCCTGGAAAGTAACCCAAAAGTATCTCAAAGTAACCCAATGTAGAGTAATGTAACCCAAAGTAACCCAATGTATCCCAATGCAATGTAACCGAAAGTAACCCAATGTAACCAAAAGTAACCCAAAGTAACCCTGAGTAACCCAAAGTATCCTGAAGTAACTCGTACACCCTGGTTCTTGGTGACCAATCCTGGATCTTATCTTGAATAAAGCAAGAGCTATAGTCAGAGGCGTTACTAGCCAAAGTGTTTGGTAAGGGGGGTGGGGGGGGAAAGGTATTTACCAACTGGCTGGTCATTTTTCCCGACTGTTTTTGCAGATAAAAACGATGATTACTGAGAAAAAACGACTGTGTTGACGAAAAATCGGCTGATTTTAAGAAAAACTACTATTTTTGAGAAAAAATCAACTATTTATACGAGAAACCGACCTTTTTTTTTTTTTAAATCGACTGTTTCCAAGAAAAAATCGACCCTTTTTACGAAAAATCGTGGTGGTTCGTCCCAACACGGCTATTTTTTACCGACTGACCCACAACATTCTGGGGGGGGGGTCACGACCCCCTAGTCGTGACGCCCCTGCCTATAGTATGCATCGTAAATTCTTTATGTAAAAAAAAATGCTCCTGACAAAGCCTCGGCAGAACTGTTCTATCAATAAGATCCATGGCGCCATCTGTATCTTGCTCTTGCAGAATCCCGACAGATCAATCAGGCAACTGTTCAGTCCCATTGTCTCCTACTACATCACGAGCTCCATCTGTCGCCGTCGCACGCGAAAATTGCCTATTCTGACGGCACGACGCCTTTTCCATCGCCTGACAACATCAATAAAGAAAGGACGAAATCATTGCAACGATCTCTCAAGAGGTAAGTCGAGAGTTGCTGACTTTGATGAAAAAAGCCACAGGATAAGCATGAAGACTTTTACGTTTATCGCCGACACTTGCCTTTCTGTTTATTGGTATCGTACTTATCTTACCAGCTCGAGTGTCTATTCGTCAGAATTTTGTGTGTGGCCAAAGTGATTAGTAAAAGCAATAAATGTTTCCTACTTAATTTACCTTCTGAAGTATGATAGAAATAGGGACAAATCATTATAATATTGCTGTAAAGCTTGTTATAATATAAGTAAAAGTGACTTATATTTTCCGCTTCGTGGCGTTGTTTAATAACTTCAAATTCTCCCCTCAACTCCTTCTTCTTTGATCTTGTCATACCCCCTTTTTTCATAAACAGCTTCTGTAACAGCCCCCACCCCCTCCCTTCGTGTCGAACGCAGACCATCATTTCTACCTTTTCAGAAAGGCCAATTGGACTCTGAAAGCACTTTAAGGAGATTGCTCAGTCTTTCTTTGAAAAAACACAGGCCGATCAACAGGGCTGGAATTAGCATGATTGAGCTTTCGAAAGACGGAAAACAGATCGGCCTCTAATCACAAATCGATACACTGAAAGACTAAAATAGCCGATAGAGAAAGACGGGGAAGCAAGAACCCTCTGTGAAATGTTAGTTGCTTTTTGGCAGATACCATGGTGGCTGTTACCACGGTAACTGAATCTGCAATTAGTCGTTTTTGCAGTTACCATGGTATCTGATACACGGTTGCTCTGCAAAAACGACATTTGCTGAAATTGCAATTTTCGAAGTCATCCCAAAAGAAAAACTGATATCCAGTTACAGCACCAATTTGACAAAATTTGATGAAGGTGAGATGACTGTTCAGATATCACGATCAGTTACCACGGTCGGACAGTGGTATCGGAATAACAGATACCACGATAACTGCAAAAACGACTTTAGACCGTGGTATCAGATACCATGGTATCTGCAAAAACGCAACTGTTGCTTGTCAACTTGACGGATGCTTTCACAAGCAAGAGATAGTTTTTGATTTTGCAAACTTTTTGGGAACTTACTTGTGGACAGGATGAAGGTATCCCCAACCAGTATCCCCTTTAGGATCCCGCTTAAACCTTAGGTCTTATTTCAGCTGGATGCTCCCAAGAAGACGTTTGTTGGGAGCTCTCAGACTTGGGTGCTTAGCAGTAGTTCAATCAAATAACCAGTATCTGCACCAGAAGATTAATCAGGATAGTGTCGAATTCTCACTCAAACTGCCAAATTTGTTATATGACTGAATTAATACTTAGGTAGTACTTGAAATACTACTTAAGTACAAGTTCTATACTTAAGACTCAAGCAATACTTGAGTACATTTGTTGTCTGATCTTTAACACTTGATATTTAAGTAGAAAATTTGGAAGTATATTGATCCTTAATACTTGGTGCTTCTTCCAACATTCAACTTAGCGCACTTTTTACGCAATGTTGTGTACTTTCATACTGATAAGGCCGTGTATATACCGCTCTTTTTAACAAGGAGGGATAATTTTAGAAGTAGACAAGTTTATATTTTATTTAGAAATTTTTTTGTTTTGTTTAATTCTATCAAATAATTATTTAGAATTTGGTAATAAAAAAAAGAAAATAAACGATAAGAGAGGTAAGCCAAATTTAATGAGATATAAATCACTCGACATGAATCCTTCTCAAGTTTCGAGCAAAACGTACGGCAATTATTCGTCCTTGCCGGGCAACTTTTAAAGAGGCCATTGCAGTTCGTAGTGCGGATATTTGATTTTTTTGCAAGGCAGAATACCTCTCTGACAGACGATTTCTTGTGTGAGAGGAAAAAAGAAGAGAAAGGAGGAAGACCACTGACCAACAAGTCATCCCGATTTCTCAATCGATACACTGGCCGGGAGAGGGAAAAACAGGTCTGATAGTGAACAAAATTTGGACACATTTCACAAGAGACCGTCCCATCAGCTAACGAAGAAAAGAGGAAGCAGGTAGGAAACAGCAGTAGCAAAAAGACGTCTGATGTCCGACTAGACCAAGAAAGTGACTGAAAGAAGCATTCTATCTCAGAAAACACGAACAAAGCTTTCGGTAGGATCGCAAACAATGGTCTTGTATATTTCAGTCTTTTCCGCATTCGGTAAACATGTTAGCGTATCCCCATTTCGACATCTTGACGAGACTAGTCAGATAACCATTTTCTTTCCCATATTTGATGGAGAAGTTCAAAATTCAAGATGCAAGTATTACCCTTTCGGATGTTTCTTCGTCGTTATCCAAAATCACTGGCAACAGAGCGCACGACCTTCTCCACTGCTTCCTGGCCGAAGATTGAAAATTAACTGTCTTTTTCTGTGTGTTTTATTGTGTTTTATTTATTTTCTTCTTTTACTCCGCTTTTCCGAAATGGCGGGTTACAAATAAATTACTTACTTACTATTTCTGTCCTATCCTGGATTCCGACCGGATTTTCACTACGTGTCGAAAACAAGAAGATTATCACAACAGTTCGAGCGAAGGGCCTCAGCCCCTTCGAGAGTTAAAAATCAGGTCCATCAACTCACCATTTCTGTCACAAATGCCAACACTACCCTGGACTACGACCGAATTTATGAGTACAGTTCAAAATCCAGCAGAATTTTCCACAGTTCGAAGAAAATGTCTCAACCCCAAAGACGATTCTCGTGTTGATGACGGAATCTACGATCGAAGTGACATTTTTGGGGTATTCAAAACTAAATAGTCGAATCACAAGGATAATAGATGCTGTTTCTTTCTGGCTCCACCAATACACACGGAGAACCCAGGTTCAGAAGCAGTAAGAGGTTGTGGAGTAGACGTTCTTCAAACTGACACGTAAAACCTTGCCTTGCGCTTTCTTAATCCTCTACTTTACATCGACTCTTTCACAAATTCAAGGAGCCAGTCAGACTAGCGGCGGCGTCAGACTTTCTTTTTTCACCTTACTTTTGTATGTCGATGACAGAGTATTACTTTACAGTAGGTTAGTTATGCAGATAGGTAATGCTGATGTGGTGTTTTTGTTTCTTTCTTCTTACTTAAGCATTTTCTTCTCCTTTTCTTTCTTTCTCTTTTACCCCGTCTATGCCTTGTGCCATTTTTGGGGAACAAATAAGACTATTATTATTATCATTCTCTTTTCAAATCCTGGACAGACAAGGCAAAACTAAGTCAATATTCGTGTCGATTTTAAGTATTTCTTCTTCCTCATCTTAAGTTGGCCTACGTTACGTTTTCTAAGTTTAACAAATTTCTACTTGGCTCATATGTTAACGTTAATGAGAACTAAATTGATATTTGTTTCGTTTCCTTGGTTCAGTTCAGTTTCCGTTCAGTTTGTTTATTAACAAAAAGTATTCTAGATACTATATGGTGTATCCTAGATACTGGCATAGTCATTTTCATTATCGTTAGGTTAACTAATATGAATACTCAATTACAACTTTAACTCTTTACCATAAGTACAATTAAAATGTTGGGTAAAACAGGGGACACAAAATTTCAGGTAACGATCGGTTAAGTTTATAATGACATTGATAATATAACTGTAGCAAAAAGGCTTTCACCTCTATAAATTTCTCACAACATTAGGGGGGTCTGGTCCCTGAGAGGCAGCGTCCCATTCTCCTTATCTCGTATTGGGCCTGCTATTTATTCAAGTTTCTAACATCGTAAGCTTTTGACGTCGACATAACGGCGGAATTAATCCTATCGGTGCGAGGAGAGATACAGCTTGCCGGATCCTCTTGATGTTCCGGACAAAAAATTTTTAAGATGTCAGAAAATCCTTCCAACCACCCTTGGAAGGGTTTTATCTTCTAGTTTTTTTCTGTTGTCGATGTTGTTGTTCTTTCTTTTAATTTTTTAGTTTCGTGTTGCTTTTTGTATGGTCTTATGCCTTTTCGTATACATATATATTTCATTTATAACCCGCCAAATACAGATTGTGGTAGCAGAGTAAAGGGAATAACGCGAAATAACACAAGATAGTATAAACACACCAAAATTTAGACATAATTACTAACTGGGCCTGAAAAATTCATGAAAAAATCATGTACTCGAAGACCAGGATGACGAGAAGTAAATAGTAGCGACGCTGACGTTCTCTCGAGTGAACGAATCACATCTTGGACGCCGAACTTTTGAACTAATTTGTGGTTGCGGCAGGAACGAGGAAGGTACATCAACAATTTACAATGATTATAGTAACACCTCTTCAAAGCTTTAGTGTCTTTTTTCGCAGAATGTGATAAAGACCTTATATTACTATATTACATTTTCCTCTTTTCTTTTTACTATATTACTTTTTCCTCTTTGTGTATTTATACTCCGTCTTTCTCTTTGTGAGTGTGTGATGGGTCATAAATAAATTATTGTTATTATTAGTTCTTTTTTTTGGACTAAGGAACCATAACGAATGCGCTATAACTTAGATACTGCCTTTAACTTAACAAGCGATGTTTGCAAAAAAAAACTCCACGTGAGTCCAAGAAAAGCAAACTTTACGGCGATCGTGCAGAAGCAAGGGACGATGGCACTTTAGTCGTGATGTAAGCGGGGAGGGGGGGGGGGACACGGGCGATGTATATTTGAAATTAAGAGAAGGATTGGACAAGCATCAGGCGCCTTCAACAGACTGAGGCCAATCTTGGTTATGGAGAAGTAATAAATACTCCCTTCGCCTTAAAGGACCCCAAGACCAAACATTCGAATACTTTAAAACTGGGATGTGCTTTCAGCAAATAACCCACGGTTTTGGCTGTTTTAAGCGTTTTACGAGACCCGTTGACTTGTAGCGAACAGGGAAACAATTTACATAACCGGTTTTTGATGGAAAAACTTCTCGCAGAACAACCGTCGACAGCGTGATACACATCGAAGGTAGCAAAACATGGTTAAGTGAGAAAATCAGCGTGTTCTTGTTAGAGGGGTTAGAATGTACAGTACGAAATTGGGGTCTTCAGGTTTGGAAATATATGAAGTGATTATAGAAGTAGTTTGCATTAGTATTATAGGTAAGACAGGTCCTTTAAGTCGCGCCTGTTCAATAGCAATTTGCTATCCATATTGTTGTACGCCAGTGAATGTTGGAAACTCACCAACAACTGAGAAACGTATCCTTGGATTCGAAAATATATGTCTTCGAAGGATCCTTAAAATTAACTGGCATCGGAAAGTCCCCAACAGGAAAATCCGGCACAAAACAAACCAGCCCATAGTGACCGAAATCCGGCACAAAACGACCCAGGTGACCGAAGTTTAGTTTAGTTTTTAGTTTAACTTCCAAACACACTTCTACGTGCTAAGCTACAAGAACACACCTTTTGATGATGATGATGATGATTTTATTAACGCACTTAAGGAGAGGAAATAGTGCAGTATAAACAAAAAAAAGAGGAAAAAGTACACTCAGCTTTCAATAATGTAGTAAATGCACAAGATAAAAAAACAAACATTTAAAAGAAGAAAAAAAAGGGACTAATCGGGTCTAAAAAATCTTCTTCCTAGATGGAGTGCGGAGAAATGGTCAAGGGCAGAAACGTGAAGGTCCTGGGCAATTGAAGATAATTTTGCACAAGGGTCAGAGGGCAAAAAAGTTGCAGTTATACGGAATTCCTATAACGTCGAGGAAGGTACAAGAGAAATTTACAATACTTGAAATAATAAGTTCTGATGCGTTTTAAATCTTTTAGCCTCAGAATACCAAAAATTCCGGAAAGGTTGCAGACAGAGGGAGAACAGAAACTATTATATAAACTACCAAGCGCTTTTCTGTTATACCTTCCTCTCTTTGGAACTATTTTTCCATATCCGACACGAATGGAATCGTGAACAGCCGAAACAGCGTTATCTTTTGTAACCCTCTTTAACATCCTTTGTACATGTAGCTGATACTTCTGACTGCAGGAAAGCCCGAATGGGCCAGTGGGGGCAGTCAATGAAGAAGTCGGTCAGTCAGTTATGAAGAAGAGAAGATGGACATATTTGGGACATGTACTAAGCATGCCCGAACAGAGTGCTCTCAAGAGTGTGTCACTCGCAGCCTGAAGGAAGACGCAGAAGAGGCCGACCAAGACACACAGAACGTGTCCGAAACGAACGAAAATGCTGAATTAATTCAGGATTTTATGCAGCATTTTGCTTTCGGACTTGAATTTTCGCTCAGTTAATGCAGCATTAATTCAGCATAAAATTCATCGAAAAATTCAACAAAGATGCTAAATTTTATGCTGAATTGTCTAGAAGAAACTGGGGAGCACGGCGATCCTCCTTGTTTCTTCCTAAAATCTTTTTCTTTCTAGAACAAATTATCACAAAAAAAATTCGTAATGTTAACTAGGTCGAATTCCCGTCTGAGTGGCGACAAACTTTACGGAGCATACTTTGCAAAAAACTTTACGAAGTCTGAGTCGTACTTTATATAGCTATTTCTTTTTTCCTTCTTCTTCTTCCCAACTTATATTTCGGTATTCTAGTGTCAAAGAAGAAATAAATGTAACAGCTTTCGGACAAAAATAAATAAATATGCAGCATTAAATGCAGCATTTAAAGCACTAAATAGCTTTCGGACTTGCTCATACTGCGGATTCAGTATGATCCGGACCCGAGGAGTCCAGCATTTTCCTCACTCCTCAACGGGAAGATATCACTGCAGCCGGATAGTTTCGTGGTCGATGGAGAGGTTTTGTTGACGCCCTATGCGCCACTGATGGCTCAGAAGGATCTAATGTTTACTGAAATACTTAAAGCTTAACCTAAAAGCCAACTTATTTTTGTGTCATTTAACTGAATACACTGCATTATTTGGATTCTGGTAAGGGATTTTTTTATTTTCCACTATCTGCTCTAGTTATGACGTTCAGAATTTCTGCGGCTGTCCCCACAACGTATATTCTACTATGACGCGGGAAATTTTAATCTAAACACAAACGCGTCTTTTCAGCGGGCAGTATACGTATATGAATATCTTTTCAGTATCCCGGAAAGTACCATACATATCCCTCCCCAATCAGTTTCAACTTCAAACCCTTCACTCCCGTCGTTTAAAACTCTCCCTATCTTTCGGAAATAAAATCCTGTCGAGCCCAATTCATCGAAATATCCTCCGGCCCCAACATGAACCGACTCGCGTAAGGCCAAGCAGGTCCATTGCAGAGCCTGTACCGAAACTACAACCTGCGACTGCCTCACATGCTCGATATGAACTTCAATCAATCAATCAATTTTATTTTGAACCCTAATAGCACTAGGCTAACATGGGCCGGAAAAATAAACAAACTAAGGCAAACTAACAAACAATAAATAAGAAACGAAGCTTAGTTCTGTGCCTTCGTTTGTTAAGTTGTTTAATGCCGGGTTGAATTTTTAGTCTGCGAAATAGTTGTTAATTGTATATATTGTACTTTTGTATATGTTGATTTTTAGCTCGTTGACTGACATACATGTTTATTTTTCGACAACAAAAACTAATAATCGGCTCTGTCCGTCGCATGTTTTTTTGAATAAAGTGAGTTGAATTGAAATTGAATTTTGTGTGAGCTTGGTGAAGACTGCCTAGTGCAAAACAAAATTCAAAAATCTTTCTCGTGCATACAACACAGATACATGCGCATAGAGGTACCACACATCACACGGAAATTCCACTATGTTAAAATCGATTATTCATTAATAGCGGAACGACGAAGTAACGCATTTTCAGCAGGTCTTCAAGCCAATTTAGGTGAATAAGTGATGGGTAACTAGATTGTCCTATCCCAGTACTTTTCGGTTAAACTTTAAATTCGCACAGATGACTGCATATGCGCGGTAAAGAGAAAGAGAGTGTTACTTACGTATGATGATTTTCTTGAATGGTGTTGCTGGTACACTTGAGGCCTCACGTAATTGCAGCCATTTTTTTCTTTCACTAAAAATTAATATTATTAAAAATTAATTCATTCATTTTAAAAATTAATTCATGATTTCACTAAAAATTAATAGGCCTGAGAGAAAAACTACACTTGAACTGAATCATACGCGAACGCCCATAAAACTCCTTCGTGTTGGATCCCGGCTCTGATCTTATTTTAAATGAGCCGTTCTTTTCTCACTAGATATTCTGTGTAAATATTCTGAGTTTTTCCGGTCATGAAACCTGCCACTACTCCGTACGGAGATAATTCTTGCTGTTCCGTTTATTCCTCCGAAGAAAGGAAACCGAGACTTGAAGTCAGTCCACATTTATTCTGTTTGGTTACAAAGTATTCATTCAGATGGCTCTGCTAGCGGTCAGAGATCAACAGATTTTGATTGGTTGTTGACTGGTCCAAAACTTTTCTGACACAGGCCATGCTTTCAGTTGTACAACAGTTACGATTGTGCCTTTCAATAATCCTTTTTGTTTGAACAAAGTATATGAAATGGTCAATACATATTTTCCGAAGAAAACGTTTTTTTCTTTTTACCAGAAATCTAATCACTCTTAAAGTACCCGTCGTAAGTATACTATCAATATTATTTATTTGAATCTTTCGAAACGGGAATAATGTATACAAATTTAAAGAACAGGATATCAGTCAAATACTCACAAACACTTTCAGAAAAATAAATAATTGACCCTTAAAAACGTATTAGCCTAATAAGTCTACATGTATGATGCCATTGAAACCATGTATGATGCCATTGAACCCAAGAACAAATAAGCACAAGAAGCTCCCGATCTCTGTAATAAACCATGCTGAGTCGGACAGATTCCTGATTCTACGAGCGGAGGAGGAGCTACGCGGAACACCACAATTCATTACCTCAACAAACAGCTACATCACAGTAGAGCTCTCGTGTAAAAAAGCCGAGATTAACAGACTATTGGTTGTCTACAATTGTGACGCCACATGTGACGCTACGGTATTTTCCTCAGATATGCGCAGCGGCGACGGGGGATGTAGACGGGCGTCAGTTCAGCAAGTAGCTCTAGCTCTGCTCTGTTTTGTCGGGGTACCCATAGTCGGTGCATGAGACCAGAGACGGAGGTTCCATTGGCTTATTTGTTCTTTCTGAAACCTCCTTCGGTAAGCGCTCCACCTGTTCTTAAACCCGGAGATCAGAATTTAGTACGGCATATTTTAACCCCCCTAACGACAACTCGATGAATTTCAAACCTGTCTTGTTTAGCCATTTTCTACGTGTAACATGCCCCAGTGATCGTTTAGGAGAAAACACGCTCGCCAGAAAAACTGGTTCTGTAAATTTGTTCCTGCCTTAGAAGTCATTGGACCTGGAGAAAGGATAAAAGCAGCACAAGTCGTGGATAAAGTTATTGAAAAGCCCAGCCTGGTTTTAAAGTATTCCACTATTTTCGGATATGGGAGATCAACAGTAAATACAGATGTGCTTTAACTGTAACAGACTTTAAAGGACCCCTTTTACGTATTCTGCCTTTTCGATTAGCAATAGTTCACATATGAAATTATAATCTTTGGAAATTTTTCGGCTTAGCCGAGTTTGTCAGTCAGGGAGCACAGACTTCGCCCAAAGTTTCAAGGACCACCAATACACCTTTTGATAATAAATGAATAAGATGATTCAAAGTGTTTTTTTTGAAGACTCGGTAGGCAACGGATCTGTCTTGTGTTTCGGACTCCCTTTGCTTGGTGTTCGCCACGGCTGGCATATTTTTCAAATGTTTTGCATCCAACCGCTGCGTTGGAGACCAGTCAGTCTAGCACACCAACAAGAAAATTACTAGTTTCACGGGACAGGTATTGGTATTTTCGGAAACAATATTTCTCATCGAGTTTAACGTGAAAAGACTATTTTTAATAACATTTGTGCTTTAAGGATTATCACCGAGCAACTGGAAACAAAAGTGGAAGGACTAAGCCTTTAATTAACCTAATTCGCCCTTACGACCCTCTGCGGACATTCTTTGTCCGCTGGTTAGATAGTTCATGTTGTTTTGTTCAGTTTGTTTGTTGTTGTTTTTTCGTTATTTATCGTTTTGTTTCCTTCATAATACTCCGTATTTTGTGTTTTATACATTACGGGTAATAAAGTTCATTCATTCATTAACTCTCTTCCCTCTGCAATCTCTTGCGAGATTAAATTTCAATTTATTAAGACAAAATTTCTGTAAAAGGGCGTGGTTTTGACAAGTGGCTGCTGAAATGGATTTCGAAACTTACTCGAGCATATTCATTCAATTGCTCTTGAAAGCAAGATTGAGCGAAAATTGGAGTGATGCAAAAGCGACTTATTCGGTTCAATTCACAGGGTATAGCCGATAGCCTACAGTTGAGCTCTCCTTAGGGGATCTTACGGAATTTTTAAATTAAGGGGATAGAGAACAAGCAGACGTCGGTTAGAGTTATTTTCGTGTACAGTACATTTCAGTACTGTACCAGACTTCAAACAACAAAGATTGTTTATTTTTCTCTGCACCGTATTTTCTTGCCGTTTGACAAAAAGGTGTCACAGTTATCTTGTCTCAGTAATAATTTAGTTTTCCTTTCTCATGTCTCCCTTTTCTTTTGTTTTCTTTGGCTCTTTCCTATATTTCATTCTTCTGTCTCACTGTAAAAAGTTTCTCCGAATAAGGATGCAGTATTTACTACTGGGATTAATTTTATGTCTATTGGGATAAAATTAATCCGAATTAGGGATAATCTTACCTCAATAAAGACAAGATTAATCCCAGTAGCAAATACTGCAAGATTTTTTTTTACAGTGTACTATGATTCAAAGTCAGCCTGGGCTGAAGGAATTTATATTTTTCCTGGTCTGAAGGAATATTGATATCTTTTCTTTTTTTACTACGCTCATGTTTTTTCATTTCTTAATTTAATCTTGTGATGTAGTTTCTAGGGTCTACACAACTATCTTTCCCTTCTCTTCCCTTCTTTTCTTTCTCATTTTTCATACTTTTCCTTTAGTATAGTGTTATGTAGGTTAATTTCTCAAGTTGGGGTTGTTAACCTCGTAAAAAGTGTAAACTTGTGGAGGTGTGGTAATTACTCGTTGCTGTTTTTTTTATAATAATCCCCGTGTACAATCTAGTCTAAAAATAATCTAGGCCGGCAAATTGATGTACGTCCAATGTTGTTGTACACGAATTCTATCTTTTGGTTGGCTGTCTTTTGCCACGATTCGGAGAATCCGCAATGAACATTGCCATAAACAGAGTAGACGTTAAAAAAAAATGATTTCTGAATACAACAACCTGATGACTTTTAATGAGTTTGTGGACTACCGATCGGAGAGCAACTCATTATTTTTTTTTAATAAAGGAAAAACCAACAAGTTTGTTTCCTAAATAGTAAAAATAATATGGTAGAGTGCGGAGAGAGAGAGATTTTACTTTTCTTTATCCGTTTGTTTTCAATTGACTCAAGATATAAGGTAACTGCTTATGTTATTCATACTTTCAGAGAAAAGGTACGATCCCCCACCCAGACAAAAAAAGACATCGAATTTGAACTGCGCTGCTCGACTTATTTTATTTATTTTATGTATTTAAGGTCATCAACGGCCAACACGGGCCAAATAAACTAACAACAGCAGTACCAAACACAACGGGTGCTCCACCCGATGAAAAATTACGTAACAGTAAAATCCCCAACGTTTCCCAGATTGGGAATGTCAGCCTCATGTCCTAATGAGGCTGTATCTAATATATATATATCGATTTGGGCTGGTTTACAAATGCCCCACATATCCGGCCGGATTTCCGCCGATTCCAATGCGAAACACGAAAGCTATCCAATTAGCAAGTACACACAAGGGAACTTTGCCCCCCCCCCTCCCCTTATTAAGCAGGCAAGGGGCAAAGTCAACGATTTGGGGCTGATAGCATTAGCACCATCCAACACCTTTTTTGAACAAGGATCATTCAAGGGGATGGGCTAAAATTTGTAAAAGACAGATCATTAGGCGAACATAGGCACGAAGAAACGATTTCTAAGAAGATGCTGGAAAATCCTTTCAAGGGACGGATCCTTTGGGATCTTTTCTCACACGGTCTATTCACAGATGAAGAGATAAATGCCAGACGGGAGGAGCGAGATGCCGTTTATGTGAAAGACGATGGGGCACTAGAAGATTCGAAAGGAGAATCGTTGAATAATGACGGCGACAAACAATAAGAAGTATATTTTGGCCCTATATGCTGTTCAAGCCTTAGGACAACCGCTCGTTCAGCTGTATCCCTAAATTGGGTCTTGCAGTTAATTTCCGGTCTTCACCGGATTCCTACTTCACCTATACAACCAGGAAAACCAAGTATATGGTCCATGCTTCAACTTAGCATCCGTCTGATGTGATCACGTAATGAATTGCACGAGTTGAGGCATGAGAGAGTGTAAGATGAAGAATTAATCGTAAGAATGACGAGAAGTGTATTCTTTGCGATGATTAAAGGTTTGGGAAGATTCCTGAAAATGGCAAGGAGGCACCGGAAAACTTCAGCAAGACTTAAGTTAATTTGTTCGATGTAATCGAGGTTTTCCATTTGGTCTACTTTAAAATTGTTGCATGGCCCTTGGGCTTTTTTGCAAAAAATATTATATTATGTTTTCCAAATACAAAATTTTATTTCAGGTAATTCAAATATAGATGTTCCTTCAGCCCAAGCTGACTGCAAATCATATTTTACGGTGCAATACGGATAGGTCAGCTTCATTTTATTAGAGCTATATTTCGGCCCTTCTTGGCAAGGTCCTCTTCAGGCTCAAGCCACTCAAGCTGGAAAATGAACTTGGGAAAAACAGTTGGATATTCTTCCTTAAATATTTGATTCTGTGAACTTCTTCTTTGAAAATCGGTCCTGTGATTTCATTCTTGCCATGCCTGCTGTCTTTGCTAATTGATTGGGTCGTCGACAGGGTAGAGATTCTTCTGCATTTTGGTTGGGGAGTCACCCGTCTCTTCTTCTGCTTTCCAGCTAAGATGGGTACTTGTCGGCGGCATGTATGGGCGATTTGTAGTTCCGTACTTCGGTGATAGATGTTCCTTCAGCCCAAGCTGACTGCGAATCATATGATGATGATGATGAAATTTTATTTACGCACTTAAGAAGAGGAAAATAGCGCAGTATAGACAAAGAAAAGGAAAAAAATACACTGAGCTTTCAATAATGTAGTACATGCACGAGATCATGAATCGGCAATCGAAGATAACTTTCCTGTAGCTGACTTATCCGTTTAACACCGTCAAATATAGTTCAAATATATTCAATTTCCATCGGATACCAATTAGGATTTACAATAAAGCTGCGCTGGACGCCTAGGTTGATTTATCGCCCTGCTGAAACTGCGTGTCTCTTTTTTTTTATTGGAATGATATATTGGAATGATTTACTGACATTTCGCAGAATTACGAAGATACTGGGCTTTCAGTGAATTTGAACTGGAATGCAGGAACTGTATCTTGATATAGTGGGAAACCGGAACGAATATCTTTTCATTCTACCTATGGTTTACGTTTTATAAACACGTAAATACGTTTTATACACAGATAATAATAATGAAGTTGCCGAGCGGAGCGAGGCCCTTTAACGCTCCCTAACGCATCAGGGCACAATTATATGCATATGCATTACCATGATCCGGTTTATGGCGTGTGGATACGCTCAAGTTCCAGTTCCAGTTCACGTTCTGTTTATTTTAAATTAGATTCAAGATAAAGGGCCAATTTGGCAGAGAGAAGGCTCGAGGCCAAATTGCAGACATTTTCTTCTACTACAAACTATAAGAACATCAACTCACAAGTTATAAATAAACTATAATCCATCCAGTTTCCAGATTCAAACGACCAAGATCAGCTCAATGCAATCCTCAGTTATGACTTCGAAGATCCACCATATGACCTTGCGTAGAACTTCAACGCAACTGGCCCATATTACAGTTCAGCACTCTAAGTTGACTAGTTTCTGTTAGTCCCCCATTGCATCATAATCAACACTTGCGTAGACATAGTACAGAGTCGGATCCATAGGGTAGTGGGTCACTTTCAATTTCTGTGGCTGAGACGTATGCAAAACCTCCATTACCTGGGACACCGATGACAGGTTTTCCACTCACTAGCCTGTGGATCTATTTTACCATGTCTGATCCAAGTGCTGACGGTGAGGTATAGGCGGATTAACAGAAACTAACCGCTTGGTTGCGCTGAACGGGAATACGGCCAATTGCACTACCACACGTTTTGCACGTGGTGGATTTTTGGAGACGTTTTCAATCCTCATCATAAGTAGAAACAAGGGGGGCATATTTAAAGTGCCTTTAAGCTCTTCATTCGTATTTCCCCTGGATAAGGGATGAGAAGTTTTGTGACAAACGTAGCTTACCATGTCATTGATAAGCTTTATTTGTCAAGAAAGTCATTTTGTTGTTGGATAATTATTAGATTTATGTGATGATGTTTATTGAGAACAACGGGTATGCGAACTGTTTAGATGAACTAGCCTCGAGCGAGATCACTGTTCCCGTGGCCATCGTAGGGGTTTGCGAAATTTGTTCCCAGGCCCCTCGTTAGCTCAGTTGGTTTGAGCGTCGGTACGTTAAGCCGAAGGATACGAGTTCAAGCCCCACTCGAGGGGTCTTCTATTTTTCAGTTCACTACTACAGATAATTCTTATTATGGTAAAAACTATTAGAGAATTACCTTATACCTTACCGGATCAATGGCTGGTAGACAGAACTGCAGAGTTCTAAACTACCCATTCCTTCCAACCCATAAAAATTGACCTGAGATTTTTCATCTATACTAAACGTTTTCCAGAGCGTGTTCCACTCTTCTAACAATCTCCTTACTATTTTCCTTTCAACCTCGTGGAAAGTTACTACACTGACCATTCCAACCTTGTCGAAATACTAGCTAACAGTAACTATTTGCTTACCACGCTGAGGAGCGTAGTAAGTGTGGTAATTAAGAATCTCTGTGATGTGATTGGCCGGATTAGCACGTGGCGCGACATCTGGCTGAAAATAAAAAAATACATTCCAGCCTTGGTGCCAAAAAGCCAGAATTCGTGACGTCATGGGTAGTAACTAGGGTAAGTAGGGTGGAACATGCTCCCAGAAAGTCACTCACATTTGATCCTCAGGTGCTTTCCTCCCAGCCAGAACGTCTCGGTGGTGTTTAAGGCCAATGGTGTCTTGGATGAGTCGAGGTATACTGAGACGTTCGAGATGTCGAGACCCCTGCGCTCGCAAAGGGAGCTTAACGCATCACTGGAAAAGAATATAATATTTTGGTGAAATGTCAATCAACAACAATGCAAAAGATCAGTTTCGAACCTTTAAAGCACAACCCATACTCGGAGTAAACTATTTATGATTGAATGATTCAGTAATATCGTTTTCCAATGATTAAGTAAGTAATTTATTTATAACCCGCCATTTCGAAACTGTGGAGTAAATGAAAGAAAACTAGACGTAGGTTGCCTGGGCAACGTGAGGTCTTGCAGCAACCTTTGTTCGGCTTCGCCGACTGAAGTGTTGCGAGGGCAACACTTTGGTTGTGTTTCTTCGCTAACGGTTAAATGCTGCTGTGTCAACCCATCGAGGTTTTCAAAATGGTATGTTCCAATCCATGAAGAATATTTTTCAAACTGTTGACAAAATCGATAATCACATGGTAATCCCTCAGCCTTGAACAAACAAGAGTTATAAGCTCATATGGCACTTGCAGCTTGTTAGCGTGCTCGTACCGGGATGTGAATGAAGAGTCGCATGTCATGCACTGATGTACATAGGACTGTGCGACCAATAACGATGACGCCTATTTTCAGCAAGGTTTATGAAAGTTTTGTAGCTACTTGGTTAAAAGGCTATGTACTGGAGCTGATTGACCCTAAACAATTTGGGAACATGCCGAGGACGTCAACCACACATTACCTGGTCAGTTTACTCGACACTATGCTCAAGCATCTGGACGACCCTGAACGTTGGCTCAACTTGATTGCGATTGACCTGAGGAAAGCATTCGACCTTGTCTGCCATAGTGTGCTTTTAAAGAAGTTAATTTTAGATTTTAATGTTCACCCTTTCCTTGTGAAAATAATTGCGAATTTTCTGTCGCATAGAACCCAACGGACAAAATATAAATCAACGTTTTCTGACTCCCTCCCAGTTTTTTGCGGTGTGCCTCAGGGTACTATTTTAGGTCCACTGTTGTTTCTTGTTATGGTCAACGAGCTGGCCCGAAGTTCACCAGACCGGCTGAAATACGTCGATGACTTGTCTGTTCTGGAAAAGTGCTATAAGAATATCCAAAGTAGCTCTGCAACCATAATGAAAAATATCTGCGAGGAAGCAGAGTCTGACAAAATGGTTGTTAATATGAATAAGTCTGTGATTTTAACAGTTTCTTTCCTTCAAGGTACCCTATCTTTCAACCCACCACTCCCAGATGAATGTCAGGTTAATGAACTGAAGCTGCTGGGAGTATACATAACCTCGGATCTGAGGTGGCAAAGACAGGTTGAGAGTATTGTTACGGTGATGCCATCTGCATTCCGTACGTTTTCCTTATGCCGCCGCTAGGCAGCGTTACTCCCTTCCATTGCCTGTGTCTTTTATCTTTTATACCGTCGCGGCCACTCTTTCGTATTACTTATTAACTCTCTGGCCACGCCGGGTGTGAGTCACCTTCTTCTAGAGACTTCTTTCCCGGTTCCCGGCCGGGTAACAACTCTTTTCACTTAAAGATTGTTCTTTTGTAAGTACATCTATTAATAAAACCTTTTGTTTACTTACGGACCATAGGTCACTTCTATGAGTCTTTGTTAAGCTCCTTAGAGTGGGCTGGCCTGTAAGGCCTAGTGTATGATGGGTGGTTGATAACCTGTTTTGTGTTCGGTATGCAAACCATAGTGTGAATCGACCAGGGGAATCCATAATGAACCCGTGAAGTTCTGCACGTGTAGTAGGCCACCAACGCCCTAGGCCATCCTGACTCCGATGATTGTTTACCTGGACATTTACCATCTTATGTCCGGCTTACTACACCCCTCGCCATAACATCAGGTTTGAGAGTGCAAACTCCATATACAAATACAGTCATCGTAACAATGGTTTCAGAAGTGGGATTTGGATTTTTTTTCCCCGCACCATTGTCGTATCAATGATATAAGAAGTGGATTTTGGATTTTTTTTTTTCCCCACACCATTGTCGTAACTATGGTACATGAAGTGGGTTTTTGGATTTTTTTCCCCATTGCTTTATTATAATAATAGGTTAAAAGTAAGTTTGCAATTTTTTTTGTCGAAGAATGTAAAGTAAAATTTTCTGATTTTTTTTTTCTTCGAAGAACGTAAAGTAAAAACTTTGGATTTTTTTTTTCTTCGAAGAACGTAAACTAAAATTTTTGGGAATTTGTTTATTGTTTGGAATAAATTATAGGTTTAATAGCAAGAATGGGGAATTATTATAAGATTTAAGGGGGAAAATAACTTAAAAATTAAATTTTGGTCGATTTACGCTTTGGTTTGTAGTACTGGACTTTTTTATCGTTTAGTTTAAAGTAAGCGTTACCTTATGACAACTTAGGCCTAATATCCCCATTTTTCTTGAGGTATGCCCCAGATAAGTGAGGCAAGTCCTCTATTTATGAGTAAAAATATGGGTAATAATATTTTTATTTTGGGTAATTAAGGATATTTATTAGGTGAGGTTCCACTAATAGCATGATTGATGGGTCCATTAAGATTGCATTTGCCAGAAGTTTTGTAACTTCTTGGGCTGGTTAATAGTTAGTATGACTGTTACATATTATTTTTTGATGAATATTTATGATATATTATTCCCTGATCAGGAATTTATCTTTCATGAATTATGTGGAGCATTTTCATAGGTATTTTTCACCAGTGGTTTTGTTGTCATCGTTGTTTGTGTTAGTCAGGAATCGCGACCTGAGCTAACAAATAGCCTCACAGATTAGAATTTTGTATGGAAATGGATGTTACGTCCATATTTTCCTGTTATGACAGGAATTATGACCTGTTCTGACATTACAGATGATGTTTATGAATGTGAATATAGTTTAGTGGTACGATTGTGTCCCCTATTTTTTTTTTAGTCATCCTTCTTTGCTGCCAGTTTATCCGTTATGTTTACTTTATAACTGGGTTGGTTAGCTAAGTTGGAGACCCTCCCCCCCTTGTATGCTTGTTGATATGGTATCAGTAGGCCTCACTTTTTTTTTAGTCAACCTACTTTCCTGGCAATGTATCCCTTATGTTTCCTTAATAAGTGGGTCGTTAGGTTAAGTTGGGAGACCCTTCCCCCCCTATAGGCATATTTATTGAGATGAATTGTGGTGCTATTAGTCCCTGTGTTATTATGTTCCCCTCTCCCTGAGATATAGCACCACTGTTCTAAGACCTTTGTCAGAAGGCAAGAAGGTATTAGCCTTTATTATAAGGCTTTATTGAGAGATGATGAGTCACATTGTGACCATGCCCCTTCACGTAGTTTTATTATTCCCCCCTCCCCCTTACCTGATGGGCTATTCTCTTAATGATAGAGATTTGTATATGACATTGAAGTCATAGTGAGTGAACTAAAAAGTAATGTCATAGGTTACGGACCATAGGTCACTTCTATGAGTCTTTGTTAAGCTCCTTAGAGTGGGCTGGCCTGTAAGGCCTAGTGTATGATGGGTGGTTGATAACCTGTTTTGTGTTCGGTATGCAAACCATAGTGTGAATCGACCAGGGGAATCCATAATGAACCCGTGAAGTTCTGCACGTGTAGTAGGCCACCAACGCCCTAGGCCATCCTGACTCCGATGATTGTTTACCTGGACATTTACCATCTTATGTCCGGCTTACTACACCCCTCGCCATAACATCAGGTTTGAGAGTGCAAACTCCATATACAAATACAGTCATCGTAACAGTATACTTAAAAAAGCTAACACGGCTATAAGCTACCTTAAACTTTTGTCCCGTTACGGTGTTCCATCTCCCCATTTACTACGCGTTTACATTTCTTTTATCCGTTCTAACCTAGAATATGGCTGTCCGGTTTGGCATATTGGTCTGACCCAGGAACAGTCGGATTTGCTTGAGAGGATACAGTATAGAGCGTTGCTGGTTACATCTAAAGCTCCAAAGGTCCCATACATTCAGCTCCTAAAGCAATATAAATTAGATACCCTTTCATGCCGCCGACTTCAACTTTGTATGAAGTTCGGTACATCTATAGTACAAAACCCACTTCACCGGGATATACTCCCTCCTGATTTTCTCCCCTTCCGAAGTCGTCTTCCTCGTCAAGCTGCCGATCCTGTGCCTCGTTTAGAGCCGGTGGTAGCTTTGCGAACTAGGTATGCTCAGAGTTTCGTCCCCTCGTTTGTTCGTGTATATAACTCAGAGCGCTTCTGAACGTTAATTTGTATGTTATTTGTATTTTATATCTGATTGATTTAATGTATTTGTATATTGACCATATTTATCATAAGATGCCGGTATAAATGTCGCAAAATTGTATATATTTCTAGATTGTTCTGTTATGACGTTATGTATTGACGTAAAAACGACCCATCGGCTTGTCCGTTATCTGTTTTTTAGATTATATTGAATGGAATTGAACTTGTGCTTGTTCCTCCACCAAGTTTCATTCCGATCGCTCCACTACAAGTGTTTCACAGGGTTTCCAGTTCCCCCTCAACCCCCCCCCCCCCCTCCACCTCCACCTTCATCGGATCTGATCCGGACTTGAAACGGAAAATCTGAGGCGTCTGACCTATCTAGATATCAAGTTTTATTATGATCCAATCACCCGTTCGAAAGTTATACGTACCTCAAGATTCCATATTCCCCTACCCTCCACTTCCCCCACGATGGTCGGATCAGGAAGTTGACTATTTCTAGGTTAATTCCCGATGAAAAATTTATCTCGAAATAGTACTATGAAGTAGTACGAAAAAGTTGCATGCAGTACTAACGATGCTACTTCATGCTTCTGCCTCAAGGCTACCGTGTTACTGCATACTACTATATGCTACTATTATCAAGACTGGATGCTACTATGGCAATACAGGATGCTACTGGATACTACTAGGCTACATAAGATCGGACCAGTCTGAGGCACATTAAATGATAGTATTTTTTGCTATTACAAAGTATTACATGCAACGTTTTCGTACAACTCCCATACTACTACACAGGCTACAAATTTTTCATCGGGTTGGTCGGGTCCCTAATTTGCCTGCTCCTAACCCACCTGGAAGTAACTTAACTACCCTCCTCCTCCAACTCCCAGTGATAGACATGGTACCAAATTGTTCTCACGATCAAATACACAGGAAATAAATAATAGGATTAATAGGTACACCAACTATCAACGTTGCTAACCCTTCTTTGCCGAAGATGAGTAAGGTCTAACAGCCGAGTGTTGCTTACGAGTACCCTACATGTCTCAAAATTGGGATGGGCCTATTTTTGGTTTCAGTGTGTACCTCACTACTGAAGTGGTCAACCCTCCAAACTTTGAAACTGTTGTATCTCATGAAGGAATTTTTGTACCAAAAACAGATGACACATACTTTGATCAGCTCAACGAGGTTTACAGAATACCGTTGAAAAAAAAAATTATATCTGTATTAGTTCAAAAGTTGACGTTTTTGCCGTACGCTAACTTTCTAATTTCACCATTTAGAAAGGAGCAAAGGATAAGCTCTAATTTCTAACCAGAGAACATTTAAAGTTTAAGAGGCCCATCTGATATCATTTATCTTCCTCACTTCAAATTGTAAGAAATGGAATGAGGAACCACGAACAGAAATCACGAACAGAAACGGGTAGAACCAGTAGATGGCAGCACTTTCGGACCCGTGTGGGAAATTAAAATTTTTTGATTCTGTAAATTTGTCTATTTATCACTCAAAGAAGATGTACTGGCTGTGCGGCCAGAGAACTGCCGCACATATTTCCCACTTATAGATTTTTAGTCCATCTTCAGTTTTAAACTGGTGCTTGTCTGCTTGCCTGCTAGAACGGAGCTTTCCACTCGAAAGCAGAAACATGGTTTGATGAAACGAAAGCTTGGCTGCATAACTTCAGATAGTCCTCTCTGACATAGGCTATATAACTCCACCTCACTTCATACACTGTAGGCTCCGGCTCAATTACAAGCAAAACCATCCTTTTTGGCACCAGGCAAAGGTTCTACGAAGGTCTCCAAAATGTATTATCAAATTCATCAATCCGGCCTAAGGTCCACACTTTTCGTAAAAACTGCACAGGTTAGACCCTTAACACTTTCAAGAATAAGAGCAAATCGGGGTACTAGGAAAAAAAACAAGACCAAAGGTTTCGATGGGATCCCAAAAATTCAATATCTGATCCAGACAACTGGGTCTTGTCTTAGCCAGACTCCTTGAACATTTTTACAATTAAAATTCAGAAACAGATTAAGGCCAAATCAGGGTATCTTCTTTCCCCAGTAATGAACATCTAATCAACTTCAAATAGAAATTTAGCTTATAACAAATTTTCCGATTCCAGCCGGATTTCGGTCGAACTGTATGTCCGGGTAAAATACGATTGTCACACAGGGACTCAGCATCTCTTCTTACCCCTAAATCGCTTATCTAATCAACTAGAAATAAAACTTTGACTTCCAACAGTTTTCCGGTTTTGGCCGGATTCCGGACGAACTACATGTCCGGGTAGAAACTTGTTTTCACATAAGTGTTCAGCATGTCTTCTTGCCCTAAATCGAACATCCAATCAACTCCAAATTAAACTTTTAATTTTGACAAACTTTCCGGTCTGGGCCGGATTCCGGTCGAAATACTTGTCCGTCGAGAAAATAGTTTTCACCATCGTCTTCAGCATGTCTCCCTACCTCTAAATCGAACATTTAATCAACTTCAAATAAAACTTTTACTTTCAACAAACTTTCCGGTTTGGGCCGGATTCCGGGCGAAATACTTGTTCATCGAGAAAATAGTTTTCACCATCGTCTTCAGCATGTCTTCCTACCCCTAAATCGAACATCTAATCAATTTCAAATAAAACTTTTACTTTCAACAAACTTTCCGGTTTGGGCCGGATTCCGGGCGAAATACTTGTCCGTCGAGAAAATAATTTTCACCATCGTCTTCAGCATGTCTTCCTACCCCTAAATCGAAGATCTAATCAACTTCAAATAAAACTTTTACTTTCAACAAACTTTCCGGTTTTGGCCGGATTCCGGGCGAACTACTTGTCCGATGACAAAATGGTTTTCACCATCGTGTTCAGCATGTCTTCTTACCCCATAATCGACTATCACATTAGCTGTTTCAAAATATTTTGTTTGTCCCTTAATTTCAATCCCCTCCCCCACCCCTAAATGTAGAGCTACAAAGCCCATCTACGAACTTGACTGGTCCGACGACCCAACGAACCTTCTCACCAAGTTTCATCAAAATATCTCATTCCCTTCGAGAGTTATCGTGCTTACAGACGGACGGACGGACGGACGGACGGACAGACGGACAACTTTTGCGATGTCATAGGTATCCCTCCACTTACGTTTTGGGATCCCAAAAACGACAAAACCAAAGTGTTGTCGCAACACTATAAACAGACGGACAGACGATTCGATTCCTCTATTATAATCCTTAATCTGCGAAATTAGCGATTTTCTTATAGGCTGACCTCCCTCCGATGCGGAGGCTCCGCGCAAAATATTTGAAAATTGTGCGCGCCGTGGTTATATAGTGGGAAAGGTCAAACAAAGCAAAGGACTCCGAACACAGGATAGACCTGTTGGCCCAAAAACTTTTCAAAAGTGAAAAACAAAAATTTGGATCTTCTCATGACCTAATTTTGGAGTTGCCAGCAGACCTGGAAGCTTTCGGCGAAGCCTGCGCTATTACCCATTTTGATGGGCCCCGACCTCTCCCCCCTTCTTCCCGTTCAAGGGCAGCTGGGCCCAGATTTCCCATGAGTTAAGTTCGTCTATGACAAGTCTCGAGTCCTCTTGTACATTTGGGGAGATGCATCTATGGATGAGGATTAAACAGCAACAAACAAGACGACGTGACTCACATCTTTAATGAACAGTTGGAAACTGGACAATTATGTCGATGATCTGCCGTTCTTGATGAATTGTGACAAAGGAGGTATTAGAGCGCTACGATTTGGTTTATCGCACTTGTACCTTGCTAATAGAAAAGAGGTTTAAAGACCTTGCTAATGGAAAAGAGGCTTAAAGGCTCGGACTGGCTGGCAGACCGTAGTTGGAACTCAAGCTATTCGTGCAAGATCTTCAACATTTCCATTTCAACAGCAACAAATAAGACGACGCGACTCACTTCTTTAATGAATAGTTGGAAACTGAAATGTTTTGTCATATGATCGATGGTATGCCGTTCTTAATGAATGTGACAAAGGGGGTATTAAAGTGCTACGATTTGGTTTATTGCACTTGTACCTTGCTAATGGAAAAGAGGTTTAAAGGCTCGGACTGGCTGGTAGACCATAGTTGGAACTGAAGCTATTCGTGCAAGATCTTTGGATTTTTACTTGCGATTTGTTTACATTTAAAGCTTTTAAAGCGGGATGATTACAAATTAAGTTATTTCAATACTTGTTTGGTTATTGGAGCGTCAAATGTCTTGGTTCTAAAGTTGTTTATATATAATATGTGATAAACGTTTTACTTTCACACTCCACGTCTGAGCGCTTGCGCACTTGTTCTGTGAAACAGTTTATGGCCGAAGTTACATTTTTTCTTTTTTATACTCGTGTCGGCCAAACGGATATGGATCTAACATATATGTTTACCCCTCTCTATACCTCTAATAGCAAGAAAATAAACTTCAGAAATGGATTCGCCGTGTGTTGTTACCCTGCTACGAACTTCTAATCGACTTAAGAATGAACTTTTGCTTTTGCCAAATTTCCAGTTTGGGCGGCTTCCAGGCGAACTACTCGTTAAGCGAGAAAACAAGTTCCAGACATGGGTTCAGAATGTCCGTTTAAATGGGTTTGAAAAGGCCAACAGATGTACTGAAATAAAAGACGAATTTTTCGGGAGGACAACTGCCAACAAAGCAGAAGACCAACAATGTCACTCGCTAGTACCGAGCGAGAACAATACTAATTGATATTCGCCGGTATTGGTGAGTAGCTCGCTGTCTTGATTTTAGGCTTTCAGTTCTCTCAATTTTAGTTTTCATTTTCGGTTTATTGTTGGGTTTCTGCTTTGTTTTGTTTTTCTTGGTTGTTGATTTTCAACCTATGTTTGGCATTTTTTCTCGAAATTCTGTCTGCGCTGAAGAAGAGAGGCGGTTGTCCTCACGGATTTATTCGCCTTTTATTTCAGTATATGAATGAATGATTTATTTGCACATTAAAGCCATCCGGCCATCATGCAACAAAACAAAACAAAAAGTGAACAATCTTACATGCGCATATACGCACTAACACACTCTTAATATTTTTAATTTACACTGAATACTTTATTAGCACTAAAAATACAATTTCCCCATCAGAAGAAATCTTCCGGTGTTTAAAAGCTAACCTGAGGAACTTGCCAATAATTCTTATTTCTTTAAAATCTTTACTTCCCATCATTTTAATAATCCATTTCTTATCGGTTCCCCCCACCCCGAAAATCTCCTACCTTAACTCTCTACAATCACACAAAAGGTGACATGTATCCTCGTTCATTTCTACACACATAGGACAGAAGTAGTAAGGACCTATTCGTTGGTCTTTACAAACCCCATTTTCGTTGGTTTCTTCGTTGATTTTTTTTGTGAAAATGGAAGACAGATAATGTACAGAGAATATAATAGCTAAACTCTCATTTATGATTAACACCTTGAAGTACAACTGAAACCTGATAGTGTTCCCTTATTTTCTTTTCACAGTTGTTTTCATAGTTTTGCTCTCTAGCCAGACCTAGTTTTTTTTTTTAGAATCTTTTCTCTGTTAAGCCTTTTTTTTTCAGTTTAATTTTACTTCGGATGTCGGTTTCTCTTGCCGCACTCACCGAATCCGGAACCGCGAAGAACAACTGTTTCTGCTCTGGCCAAATTGGTTTCCGAAATTATCTTCCTTTCATTTTCAGTTCTGGGGACTTCAAGGGAATGTGACGTCTTTGGTTATGACCATACATTTTATAGGGTTTTCCTTCTCTAAGTTCCCGGATGAAAGATGGACGGAATTTTCGGAATCGGGAAAGAAAATTAGTTATGATATACAGCCTTCTTACCTAGGAGTACAATTCATGCTCTTACAAATGGCGGAAGAGAAGATCGATAGTTAAAGATCCAAAGGAAAAGCAAAAAAGGGCTGCAAGTACTGAAAAATTTTGGGAGATTGGGATTTCCTTTATCGAAATGGGATGGAAGCGAAGGGGCAGGGGGTGGGGCTGGTTGATAAAACAGAGATATATAGGCCTATTCGTTCAACTTAAAAATATGTTAGTAATCTTATACACAATAGTTGCGTTTTTACAGGCATCTGTTACCACGGTAACTGGATCTGCAATTAGTAGTTTTTGTAGTTATCTTGGTATCTGATATACGCTTGCTCTGCAAAAATGATAATTGCCGAAATTGCGCTTTTCGAAGTCATCCCAAAAGAAAAACTGATGTTCGGTCACATTATTATTATTATTGTTATTTATTTAAATCCTTCAAAACTGAAGAGTAATGTATAAAAAGAAACAACAACATGTCAACCAAACTCGCGCACACTTACATATAAATAAACAACTGATCGTTAAAAATATATAAGCCTAGTAAATCTACAATAAAAACAAGGGAAAAAAAAGGGTCAAAATGAACAAACTAATCAGGGCGCTTTTTTGTGAAAAAAGGAAAAAGGGTGTGATGAAGAAGAATGTTGTCAGCCTATTTATGAAAGTTTTGAATTTTACTATTCAAGGTTTCCAAGGGATTCTTCACTTTAAAATTAGAAGGTCGGAAAGAGTTACTCGCAGAAATAGGGAAACCAAGAAGGAATTTAGAGAATTTATAATAAGTAACTTTTAACGCAGAAAGTTCATAAGGGCGGAAAGAAGAAAAGAAAGCAGACGGAAAAAGAACGTGAGGAAGTGCAACAGCCGTATAAATAGAACCAAGATCATCTCTGCGATACACATCCCCCGTAAACGAATATCAGCACCAAATGGTCTTCTTATTTTATCTTGGACATGTTGACTAAGGATAAGTTTCCAATCCCTGGTGTTAGAAGAATAAGGGATTCCAAGATACGTAACTTTCTCAACTTGGCTGAAAACACCCCCCACCACCACCACCACCACCACAATCCAGAGGGGAATTCAGTGTCGGCAAACAACTAATCCCAAAATAATTACACTTTTCAGAACTAATTAACTAATTAAGTGCTAAACTTCTTTCCCACCAATTTGACAAAGATTGATGAAAGTGATATATCTTTTTCAGATACCAGGACCAGTTACCACGGTCGGACCGTAGTACCTGAATATCATATACCACGATAACTGGCCAGATACCAGATCACTGCAAAAACGCCTTTTGACCGTGGTATCAGATACCACGATAACTGCAAAAACGACATAAGACCGTGGTATCGATACCATGGTATCTGCAAAACGCAACTAATGGTTTTGCCCGTTTCAAACGGGATGCTGAGATGTTGTTCAAAGCCTCAAGACTACATGCACACATAGACTGATAAGATTTCGCATGTGAAATCGGATCACGAAGCGATGCATGCGACTCTGAAGCGAAGCAGGAAGTTCGCGTTCGACTGCACAAATAGAACTATGTGTGCGCGTACCTTAAAAGGTTCAGAGAAAGGAGCTGAGATAGGACAATCTAATTACCCATCATTTATTCACTTAAAGAGGCTTGAAGACCCGAGAGACAAGACCAAAGGTTTCGATGGGATCCCAAAAATCTAATAAAATTGGGTCCTGTCATCACCGGATCCAGTCTTCGCCAGGCTAATGATCAGAGAAAACCTAGTTCAGATATACCTCTCTAAGCCCCATCTATTTTGACGATACTGACCGAAACTTCCTGCTTTACTTCTGCCAAATTTCAGGTTTCGGCCGAATTCCGAGCGAACTAACTGTCCAGCAAAAAAAGAATTCAGAAACGAATTCAGCATATATCCTTTTCTCTATAAAGAACATCTAATCAACTTCAAATAAAACTTTAATTTATAAAAAAAAATTCCGCTCACAACCGAATTCCGGACGAATTATACGTCCGGGTAAAAAATGATTGTCATATACAGATTTGACGTCTCTTCTTACCCCTAAATTTTTCATCTAATAAGTGTTCAGCATGTCTTCTGACCCTTAAATCGAACATTTAATCAACTTCAAATGAAACTTTTACTTTTAACCGACTTTCTGGTTTTTGCCGGATTCCGGACGAGCTACTTGTCCGGCGAGAAAATGGTTTTCACCATCGTGTTCAGCATGACTTCTTACCGTTTATTCTAACAATGTTTACAACGGATACGTCAGCTATGATTTTTCATCAGCGATATTTCGGCCCTTCTTGGCAAGGGTCCTCGTCAGGCTGTCAATC
Source organism: Branchinecta lynchi (assembly GCA_023053575.1). Lineage (NCBI taxonomy): Eukaryota > Metazoa > Arthropoda > Branchiopoda > Anostraca > Branchinectidae > Branchinecta > Branchinecta lynchi. The sequence goes on from JAKZAP010000017.1 coordinate 1,598,478, forward strand.
CTCTGGTTCAACTACGGGGAATGAAACAAACCTGTAATCAGACTTCTTACCGCATAATCAACTATCACATCAGCTGTGTAAAAAAATTTGTTTACCCCTCAATTTGAACCCCCACCCCTAAACGTAGTGCTACAGAGCCCATCTACGAACTTGACCTTACCCTTGACCCAAAGAATCCTCACACCAAGTTTCATCAAACTATCTCATTCCCTTCGAGAGTTATCGTGCTAACAGACGGACAGACGGATAGACAGACAAACGGACAACGTTTGCGATGTCATAGGTATCCCTCCAATTACGTTTTGGGATCCCAAAAAGCGATACTTCATTGCTCCGTTATTTATGAATAATCGATTTTCATATTGAGGAATTTCCCTTTCGGATTTGCGGTACCTGTATGCGCTTGTACCTGTGTTGTATGCTTAATGAAAACGATATCCGAAAAATAAGTGTTCACGCCGAGCTACCTTCACGAGCTGATCACTGGCGACTGAAAAGACACGTTTGTGTTAAGATTCAAATTTTCCGCGTCATAGTAGGATTTTGCGTTGTGAGGACGGCCGTATATATTCTGAATGTCGTACTAGAGCAAATAGTGAAAAAAAAATAGTTTAACTAAAAAGGGCTGGGATAGGACAATCGACTTACCGATCACTTTTTCACTTAAATTGGCTTGAAGACCCGCTGAAAATACGTTATTTCATTGTTCCGCTATTCACGAATAATCGATTTTCAAATAGTGGAATTTCCGTGTGATTTGTGGTACCTCTATGCGCTTGTATCTGTGTTTATTTTTTATTTTTTTTCAGGCACTAAGCAATCTTCGCCAAGCTCACAACTGCCCACTGAAAAGCCGTGTTTGTGTCCCGCGTCATAGTACAATTTACGTTGTGGGGATGGCCGCAGATATTCTGAATAGTATTCTGATTGTGGAAAATTAAAAAAAATCAATTAGCAGAATCCAAATTATTCAGTGTCTTTAATTAAAATACGCAAAAATAAGTTGGCTTTTCAGTTAAACATAATGCAATGTATTTAGTTAAATAATACAGAAATAAATTGGCTTTTCAGTTACACTTTAAGAGGGTGCTGTTGTATAAGGCAGAAAACTATGTTCCTGTGCCAAGAGGGGGGGGGGGGGGGTCAAGAAGAAACTTGCTGCAACGATATAATAACTTTCTCCGAGAGAAATTGAGGTACTTTTGGGATCCCCATTCAATGGTAAGTTACGGGATACAAGAGGAAACTTGCAGTAACGATAATAACTCTCTTTTGGAGCAATTAAGGTCTTATGGGACTCCCAGGGGGTAAGTGGAGGGATATATCAATGACTTGGAGGGATATATCAATGACTTGGTAAAGTTATATGATAACTCTCGGAGGAACTGAGACATTTTGCTTCAAATTCAAAGCTCGGGATGGGCTTTATAAGCAATGGGGAGAAATTAAAATTATTATTTTTTTGTATCTTCAGCGAATGACGATTGAAGGGCTAGGCAGGGGCGTAGCTATGGGGGGGGGGAGGGCGAACCTCCCCCCAAAGGTCTTGGCGGAGTGGAGCGCCAGCAAACACAGAAGAAATAGAATTGTCTATGCTTTGTCGAGTTTCGGTATTCTCTACGGCAAATCGGGTTCTTTTTATAAACAAGGAATACAGAAGAAATAAAAATTTGTACGCTTTTGTTGGGCGTCGGTCGAATCGTCTGCACATCGGGTTTTATTTATAGGTAAGAAATCAAATTCTGTAAACTTTGTCGGGCGCACCTAGGAAGTTCAAGTCTCGTCGGCACCAACGGATTATTTTTACACGTCAGAAATCAAAACTCTGTACAGTCCATCGGGCAAATCACAGAAGAAATCAAATGTTGTATGGTTTTTCCGGACATCGGTATTCTCATCGGCTTATCTTTTTATAGAAATTACATTAACAACTGATACATTACAATTAGTTTTACACAAAATTTCGCTTGCAGCGCATTTTGTAGTATTCTCTGTAGTACCAGGGACCCATAAATTTCCTGCAATGACTCGCCATTCAGGAGGCTAGTCAATAAGATATTTCTGTTGCACTCTTGACCGAGTGTCAAATAGTTCGAGAAATACCCACGGGGATAAAATACTCGACTATCCAGATAGACAACATTTTTCGCTGCTGTTGTGCTGAATTAGGAATATTTCTCTGTAATGGAAGAGTATCCTGGATCTTTTGTCCTAGCTTAGGTACCTGGCGGCATGCTGGCAATTTAGTCTATCTGAGCAAGAACGCCGATTCGACCCAAGCGGAATTTTGGAAACTAGGTGAGGTTCGGGCAACATAGAAGTATAGGAAATGACAAGCCCCCTGAATGGCGAGTCATTACAAGAAACGTATGGGTCCCTGGTATTATGTAGTATTAGTAGTTTTGTAGTATTCTCTGTAGTATCGGTGTTTCATTTAGTTGGCGTTTTAGGACTGACATTCTTGGGGGTTTCAACAACACTAAAAGGTAGAACTTGCATGGTAGGTATACGGCGGTGCTTACTTTAACTTGTTGGTACAGTCGTTGGAAGCTTCGCTTTTTAGCGAAAGCTCAAATAAAAAGCCGAACATGTGAACATTAATACAGGATTTAAAATTACGATGTATTTTGTCGGCACATTTTTTAGTCCATCGGCACAAACCGGATACCCCCCCCCCCCCTCCCCGAGTTAAAAGTCTAGTGACACACCTGGGTCAAACAGTTCAACCGGAGTTTTATTTAGAAATTTTAATGTTATCAGTTATTGATAAATTGTTGGGATCTCATCGAACCTTTGGTCTTGTTTTTTGTTTCGGAGTTGACTATGACAAAAAAAAATTCGCTTCGCCAATCGTCGGCTCCTTCAACTCTATTTTACAATCCCAAAAACATCAATGACTGGATACTACGACTTCAGCAATCAGAAGCAGAGCGGTAACCTTAACAGAAAGAATCGGGCTCTCCGGTGGAAAAAATCCATCAGCAACATTTCTAAGTTTAAAACCACCAAATTACGGTAGGTTGGTTTGGATTTTCGATTTCGCAATGTATGAAACACAACCATTTCCGAAAAGAAAGTAGAAGTTCGGAAAGGAGAGCCTGTTTCCGTCAGTGTGTAAGCTAAACAGCTCCCGAAAAAGCTAGAAGTCCCTTCTGGTAGTAAAGATTGACTTATATAAACTACGTATATGTTACTATAAATACTGTAAATACCTGCTTCACTTGCCTATATCGCATCGAAACCGGAGAATAAACCGAGAATACAAAGCTCCCGATATAACAGCAAAACTCTAGGAGCTTCATGAAAATGAACCTATACGAACCTGCTGTACGAACCAGCTATACGAACCTGAAGCTGGTTAACTGTTTGTTTGTTTTTTGTTTTATTTGTTTAAGTTTGTATTGTAAATTGTACCGGAATAAAGCTATAACGGATAACTTATCTTGAGAAGCATATAAACGGCTTACCTCATATTACGGGCTCATCTGTTTGTTCTGTTGATTTTTGTGTCTATTTTGTGTTACCAGTATTTCTTCTGTTGCTTATTTTTTTTTTCTATTTTTTACTCCACTATGTTCACAATATTTTTGCGCAGTGGGTAACAAATCAATCATTATTATTATTATTATTCGAGGAATGATGGGAATAACTTACCAAAGGGATGTTCCTCTTATTGCCGCAACAAATTCTTCGGTACCAGTTTCCTCCCCGCAATCGAAAACAACACTGAAGAACTCTGAGCTCTGGACCTGCAAAAAGATTATTTTTATTTATCCGTAGACAATCAAATGTAAATCCCGAAACATAAAATCGACCCTATAAAAACAAGACCTAAGGTTTCGATGGGATCCGAAAGTCTAATATTCGATCCAGACAACTGGGTCTTGTCTTCGCCAGATCCAGTCTTCGTCAGGCTAATCATTAGAGAAAACCAAGTTCAGATATATTTCTATAAGCCATATATATTTTGACGATACTGACCGAAACTTCCTGCTTTACTTCTGACACATTTCCGATTTCGGCCGAATTCCAAGCGAACTACTTGTCGAGCAAAAAATGAAAATTCAGAATCGAATTCAGCGTGCGGTATCTCCTTATCCCAACAAAGAACATCTTATCAATTTCAAACAAAACTTTAGCTTCTAAAAAAAAACGGTTAAAAAAAACCGGCTACAAAACCGGCTACAAAACTTATTACTTCTAACAAATTTTCCGGTTTTGGCCGGATTCCGGGCGAACTACTTGTCTGGGTAGAAAATACTTTTCACGCAAGTGTTCAGAGTCTACTTACCACTAAATCGAACATTTAATCAACTTCAAGTCAACCAAATAATGTACCTGTAATAATTACAAGTGCATTATTAAAGGTTTGTTTCATTCCCGGAAGTTGAACCAGAGGATTCACAGCCTGACGAGGACCCTTGCCAAGAAGGGCCGAATTACCGCTGACAGAATCGTAGCTGAAGTATCCGTTGTAAACATTGTTTGAATAAATTGTGGGTTCTCTGCAGTGTGCTGAATTTTTTTTTATTTTATTTATAGTTTCTATTTATACTAGTGTTTGTTACCTAGTTTAAATAAATAAATAAATACCAGCCGAAGCCTTGTTCGTAAATCATTAAAAAAATTGCCAAAACGATGCTGAGGCACTTTCACTGTCAACCAAGGCCGTATCCAGGGGGGGGGGGGGGGGTAGGGGATTGACCCCCCCCCCCCCCCCCCGAAACATACAAAAATACTTATTTGTATAGGCTTTTCCCTCTGATATATGTCTTTTTTGTACTTTTCTGTGCGACCCGCAGGCAACCCCCCCCCCCCCCAAAATAAATTCCTGGATACGGGCCTGCTGTCAACCAAACCGGGGCTACTGCCTTAATCAAAACAGACCTCCTGCCTTCAATCAGAACACGGCTCTTGTCTTAAGAAAGAAGACAAAGAAAACCAGCAGAACTAGGGTCCTGACCAAGGCCGTATCCATGGCGGGAGGGAGGGTAGGGGGTTGAAGCCCCCCCCCCCACCGAAACATACAAAAATAATCATTTCTATAGGCTTTTCCCTCTGATCCATGTGTTTTTTGTACTTTTTTGTCCGACCAGCAGGCACCCCCCCCCCTCCAAATAAATTCCGGGATACGGGCCTGGTTCTGTCCTTCCTCCAATGTCATGGCGGCGGCATAGATTAGGAGAGCCCTATACTGTTAGCCCTATACGAGAGCCCTATATTGTTTACATAAATTCGCGGATGTTTTTCGAAGTTCTCTTTTTTGTTGTTTTTGTCTTTTTTCCTTGAGTGGTTCCGCGACTTGTTTGCTGCTCATGGTGGACAATAAAACACATTCACGTCGGTCCAGGCGTTCTCTCCACATCACGGTCTTGTCCGTTTGTTAGAAGTGTAATCTTTTAGAAGTGTAAATTTGTATTCTAATTTAAGTTGTGTTATTTCTTTTCTTTATGTACTCCACTATTTTTATTTTATAGAAGTGGATTAATAAGAGATTCATTCAGTCATAATAAAGAGTGGCTCGACACTTTCAAAAACAAAGTTTGATTGTTCAGCTATAATTCATGGTAACTTCTAACAGATTTATTATGCATACGCCCATGAATCATTTAGGCAATCTAGCTATCCTTTAGTCAATAAAGTCTGGAAGGAGGAAATGTATTTTAAAATAGGATTGTCTGGGGAGGAGTTAAAATGATTAGTTGATTTGAAGAGGGGGGAGGTCTACCAGTAGCAGAAAACTGAAAATTTATAGGTCGGCTACACATTGGGTCAAGAATTTTTTTTTTTAATGTCATGAGCTGAAAGATTTAAGGGAAGACATTTTTGGGCAGGGAATCATCGGGGAGGAACGGTTAGTGGAGGTGGCTGGATGCTTATTTTAACACTTCTCTTTTTTCTTTTTACTTCAAAATTATATTATCTTTACAATTCTATTTATAACTTAACATTTACCTTAATATTTTCACCTTTACACTTTTTTTTTAACACTTCTCTCTTTTGAAAGGAAAAAAATAACCTTCATACCTGACAACAGCCAACTGTTTCAGCTTTCTTCTGGCGTACACACTGAGTTGGAATACTTATTTTTATGGCACGGTAAAAGATGCCTGATTCGATTTTTTTCCCTGATTTCTATTTTTTTCTAATTTTTAGTGTTTTAAATAATCAGCTAACTAAGAATCATATTTGACAATGCGAAACGGATACCCTACGCCAGCTGAATTTTATTAGAGGTATGTTTCGGCCCTTCTCTAGCCGCAAACTGGAAAATGAAGTCGGGAAAAAAATAAACTATAGATTCTAGCTTAGCGTTAACTATCTGATTTAATAAATTCGTTTGTGAGAGTAGCTTAGAGTTAAAGCTGGTGCTGTGATTTCATTTTAGACACGGCTGTTGTTTTTGCTGCTCGACTGGGTCGTTGGTAGGGTTGAGATTTTTCCGCATTTGGGTTTTGATGCAGAGGAGGGCATGAGGTCTGAAGTTCCTGAGGCCGAAATATAGCTATAATAAAAATCCAGCTGACGCGTTCCTGGACAGCCAAAAGGTCGTATCTGCACTATTCTGGACTGTTAATGAGAGCGAGAAAACGCGTTGCAAATACCACTGCAATAGGCATGAACGACGACTTGGCCATACTCATATCTCAGCTTCTATGCGCCGTACAGATTCGACAATTAGGCCAAAGGACGCATCCTTCTTTCAGAAATAAAGAACTCGAGTAAAACATATTTGGAAAATATTGTCAGATCGACATTCTGGCTGTCCGGGGACGTTACTTATATGTTTTTCATATTCAAATATTAGTGTTTTGTAGTTCCTTATTCTAATGCCTTAGGCTAAGGTTTTGTTATTTTGCGTTAGATAGTTCCAAAGTGTAATTTTCATCTTCTTGGGCGACTCACAGTTAAGTTACGTTCAAATAAGCTTAACTTTACTGCACCTCAGTCTGCTGTCTTACTAATATTTTATTTAACCTTATGCTGTTTTGTTTTAACAAATTCATTCATTCAAATCCCTGTGCAGGTCAGAGCTACCTCATTCCGTGTTTTCTTAGCATTCCTCGTCCATTTCACCTCACTACCGAATGTTTCTGTTACCTGTCTAACTGTTGATTAGAAGACTATCTCCGCAAAGAAAAGCCGGCTCCGTTACTCTTCCCTTCCGAAAGTTTTTGCTGACAACAGGATGAAGCAAGAAACGGATTATCCCCATGTTTCCTAGGAATGAAAGAAAGCGAGGGGGTTCTGGAGGAAATTCCCAGGGGACTCCAAGTAATCAAATGTTTTCAGATGAAAGGATTAAAAGGAAAATGCTAACAAAAGGGGTGCAGTTGAGCTATGTTACTTCGGGCGTCGCCAACTTTGAACGGTGCCATGCTCCTTTACCCGTACGCCAAGTTTCACCGTCCTAGCTTATGTGAAAGTGCCCGAACTAGCAAAATCAAGACCGACTGACGGACGGACAGAATTTGCGACCATTATATATCCCAAGATGACCCTCTCTATCAACCACTAAGCACGGATACGTTCGCTGAGTTTTCTTCTGTTGGCAAGGTTCCTGGTCTGTGATGCCAGGTTCATTTTCTAGTCTGAGCCTGAAGAGCATCCATGTCAAGAAAGGCCGAAATATCGCAAGAATAAAACTCAGCTGGCGTATCCGTTTATCGCAGTGAATCCAACACGGGCGAAAAAACAGGTTGGCGAACTTCTGGATTTTGGTTAGGTTAAACCTAAACTAGGCTTGAGTATTTTTTTTTGTTTATACTATTTTGTTGAAAATTAGTGATTATGGGAGATCGGCGTGGACCTGGAGTTGAACTTTGAGGACGGAGCGGTAAGTAAAAATAAAATCTTCAATTGTTCTCTTTTATTTTATTGTAATAGTTAAGAGACTCGTTCATTTGTTAATTATTATGGTATTAACCCCTATGGAGGTTAATATGGAGCTTTGTAGGGGTCGAAATTTATTTTGTTCCTTTATTTTGATTTTAATAAAACTGAACTGAACTGAACTGACAGGAAGGAAAACGGGCGGGTCCCTACCCCTGTATCAACCTTCCAACAAATCTCACCGAAAAAACTTTCAATTAGTAATACCCTCCCCCCCCCCCCCTATCTAAATGTCGAGCAGAGCAAAATAACACTAGGGAGTAGCGCCAATACATAAGCTTTTCATGCTTCGCAGACGGGCCAGCTAGACAAACTTGCGGGTTTAGAAATCTCTGGTAAAGCTAAGATGTGTTCTGCACACATCGTGCAAACAGGGGAGGTTATATCTTTTGTTTGCTGTGTTCGGAATATGAAGTTATTGGAGCCAGCGCTAGTGCAAAACTAATTGAGTTTCAGTAGGGCCGTTCTCTATTGCTAGCGTCACTGCTCGAGTGTGTGTCACTTTCTTTAAGTCTTGGCGCTACTCCCTGGTGTTGTTTTGCTCTGATTTCCAGGTCAGAGCAAAATAACTATAGAGAGTAATGCGAAAACCTATCCTTCCCATGCGTCACAAACGGGCCTCCGTCACAGCGCCACCCAGCTCGCTTCGCGAGAGAAGCTTCAACAAACTGTTTGTGTGTGCAGTGGCGGACGTAGAAAATAGAAAGCCAGCGCTAGTTAACGACTGGTTGAGTTTCAGTAGGGATGTTCGTGTCCTCTACCGGAGCTAGTGTCGCTGCGATTTGATGAGTGTCACTTTTTCATAGTTCTCGCATTGCTCACTAGAGTTATTTTGCTCTGTTCCAGGTACTTTCTAGCACCGCGACAAGGAAGAACTTACAACAATCACGAAACCTTATCTGTCCATGTCAGCCACTTTCTGAAGCACGTTTCAATCAGCCTTGCATGTTGGTTCAGAGAAAGCTTTTACGTAAGCCGCTGCTTTTTAAAGGACAGCCGGAAAAGGAACTTTCCCAAATATTTGGCGACCGAAAGATTAGACCGTTTGTGTCGAAGTGCCGGCGTTCTTAAACGCAAACTATTTCGGAGAAAATGTGTATCTGAAGACTAAAGGTACGTGGATACATAGTCCGACTTTCGCAGGCGGAAGATAAATTCCCCCTTTCCTCCAAAGGAACAGAATAATATAACAAACCCGACATGGGTTGAGGTTATACGCTGGCCGACTGAGGTTGTAAGCTGAGGCAAAAGAGACATGGGGTGAGGAAATATATTTTAAGGTAAGGTTAAGTTAAGTGTCATCACTCTCAATTGTGAGAGTGATGACAGTTTGGAAGAATACAGAAAGGCGAGAAATAAGGTGAACTCTGCACGACGAACGGCTATGAGAGAGTATTTCAGAGAAAAATTAGAATCGCAGAAAGGAGACATTAGAGGGACATGGCTGACTATTAAAAGTGTTCTCGGTAATGGTAGAACAGTTAGCCATAGGTGAAAGAACTGTGAATGGGAGGCAAGAAGTCAGTGAAGAGTTTTGTAAGTTTTTTTACCAAAATAGGATCGCAAATAAACCAAGAGGCAAAAGATCAGAGCGGACAGCTAGACGCTGAGGAGTTTGACGATGACCGTGGTCTTCACCACTCATTTCTGTTTACTGAATGTACTATGGATGACATTACCCAAGCAGTGAAATCGATCAAATCCAATGCAGCTGGTTTTGATGGCCTAACTATCAAAGCTTTTAAAGCAGTTGCTACGTATCTCTTACCTGTGATCTTATATCTAGTCAATTTATCTGTTCAAAAAGGTGTGTTTCCTGACGAACTAAAGCGCGCAAAAGTTATACCCCTCCATAAAGGAGGTGATAAAAGAGACATTCCAACTGGAGACCGATATCTATTCTACCGCTGTTCTCAAAAATTTATGAAAAAGTAGTGTATAAAAAAGTATACGAGTACATGAATTCGCTTGGATTTTTGTCAGATTCGCAGTTTGATTTTAGAAAAGGTCAGTGCGCGCATGCCGTTCATCACCTCTTAGATTGTGTAAATAGTACGTTTGAAAATAATTTGATTCCTCTAACTATTTTTATTGATCTGAAGAAGGCGTTTGACACTGTGGATTTTGAAATTTTACTGAAAAGGCTGCGAAATCTTGGAATTAAGGATACGGCATTAAGTTGGTTTCGGTCTTACCTGTGCGGAAGATCAATGAAGGTGGTGATGAGTGACATATCTAGTGCAGCTATGCCTATAAATTGTGGTGTTCCCCAAGGGTCAGTCCTTGGCCCGTTGCTCTTCTTGGTATATGCGGATACCCTTCGATTTTATCTAAACGATTCAGTTTTAACATCTTTCGCCGATGATACAGCTATCACAGTGTTCGCCCGGACTTCAAAAGAGCTTGTGCAAAAAGCAAACCACGTCCTGTCGGCTTAGTGTTTTTACAGCTCTAAGCTCTCTTGCAGTAAATCCGAGGCCATACTTTGCTTCGAAATTGACATCGAAGACGGGATGCAAGTTTGCCTCATGCTGATCGCAATTTCGCTTCCTAAATCTTACCGGACTCTGTGTTCACGTTGCCGACAAAAGCAAAAAGTTCAGCAATGGAGATACTCCGAAATATTACAGAGGAAGCCGCAGAATCAATGATGACCGTGAACACTGACAAGTCAAATATTATGACCATCAGTTTTCTAAAATTTGTTCCTGAGTTCTCCCAACCCATTCCCCCAGAAGTAAATCTTTCGGTGGTAAAGCTGTTGGGTGTTACCCTCTCTAACGACCTTAAAGGGGACTCCCATGTCGAAACTATGACTAAACAATCTTTCCCCTCGCTATCCCTCCTAAAACACATGGTTAAATATTCATCCCCCCTTCAGATTTGCTCCACTTTTATACTTCGTTTATACGCCCAATTCTTGAGTATGCTCGTCCGGTATATTCTTGTCAATGACAAAAATAACAGCGGATGTCAAAAACAGTTTAAAACACTTACAGAATTAAGCTTCTCACATATGATTTATTGACGATTTTTCCAGGTCATCATTATAATGTTTTACGAAAGACGAACTATCTGACTTAAGGTAAGGCTCGGATCAGTGGATCGGCGGAGTGGAACTCAGACGTCGAGGTTGATATTTGTATGTTCGTTGGATAATCTACAGACCAATATTGGTGCTGACGCGTGTTTCCAACTTGGTGTGCACCACGGCGTCATCCGGCTTTTTCATCGAGTATTTTTCAATTGCTGTGAGTGATCAGTGAGTGATATGTTGTACTTTCTTTCTTTTCTTTTCGTTTCTTCCACTATCTTAAATCTGTACAGTGGGTCATAAATGAATATTCTATTATATCATTTTTCGAACAGGTCTGTAATGCACATCCTCCTATGACCCACGAAATCAACGGGGTCGCTGATCACGCAGTGGCTGCTGCATGGAAACGAAATCAAATGGGGTCGCTGATCACGCAGTAGCCGCTGCATGGAAACGAAATCAAATGTGGTCGCTGATCACACAGTGGCCGCTGCATGCAAACGAAATTGGACAAAGGTCCAATTGGTGGCCGCTGCATGAAAATCAACGATATTGCGATAATCTTCACACACAAAAAGTTAGATATGAGACGATGATATAAGTTATATCAGCCTCCAGAAAGGATGGTACAAGTCATATCGGCCTGAAAAATTCAGCTGACGTATCCGTTTTGCACCATTAAACTTGAAATATTCACTTTTGGTCGGAATCCCTGCTGCAAAATTACACATTTGGTCATTTTCTGAAATAGAGTGATTTTTACGTCCTACGTAGGACAAGAGTGACAAAACAAAATACATTGACAATTCACACTATCGTGCGACATGTGGCAACCCTGTCCAAACACCGCTAAAAGATTTATGTTAACTTTTTTTTGTCATCGGCACTTCATGGCAATGGCTGTTATGAATAAATTTCATGCATAACGTTTACAAAATCAAAACAGATAATACCCCTGGTTTCATCTGAAACTGCTCATCCTTGTGCTATCTTCTGACAATGTGGGAGTGCAATGCTTGGCCAAGGGAAGACTAATATAAGATGAGATAAGATTTATTCCACTAAAAGCACAGAGGCCATGGGAAAAAAAAATAAAACAAAACAAAAATCGAAAACACAAACCATATAAATGCTAACTATTTTACATGTTCCTTTACAGGAATCTTTCTCTGTGGTTCATCGAAACCGAAAGGAATCTTCCCAACTTTTCAGTATCAACAAATATTTGACTTCCCATTACGTTTACCAACTAATCCTCCCCCAATTACTAACACCAACAATTTCCACACGAAGATCTGAAAGCTTAGGACATGCGCACATTACGTGAAAAATATTTTCGTCCAACTGTCCGCACATTGGGCAAAAGTAAGGACCAGACAACATTCTTACCTTACCCAAATATCTTCTACGCATTCCTAAAGGCAGACAATCACCCCGTAAACTCATTAACAACCTCAAATGATCTGCTGGAATCCCCGCCTTGAAATAAAATTGATCCCCCCATGTCTCTTTGGCCCTCGCGTACAACCGTCCCGGGCTGGGCCCTAAATTCCTCGGTACCCCTTTTTTAGCTGGATAGGTGGTAAAGCATATTTTCCCCGAACCAAACAACGGCCAAACAATCCTACCTTAAACGCATTCGATAACCTCCGCCTCCGACTGGTGACATCTGTTGAGCAGCTATTCATAGCCAATCCGCTGATATACGACCCGCTAGGTGACGGCAGTCCTAACCGAATCGTGCTAGGGGTGTCGTACTCCGATCGACTACTTTCAACCGAGTCGTCACGCCGCACTTGCATGGCTTGGTCGAGAGCGTCGATGTGGGTTAAGCTTTTCGATCGACCCTAAAAAGTTTAATTCACAGATAATGACTATCGGGCTCAATCAAACTCAATCAAACTCAATCTAACTCACAGTTATAAAAACCCCAACTTCATAGCTTACTTCCGTAAAAGATGGTAAAGTACGCTGCTCATCAGGCTAGAAGTCTAAAATAAAATATTTTACACCATTTGCTCAATTTTTTTGAAGACCTCTCTAAATAAAGGGCTCGACCGAGTTCATAGACACTGAGGTTTGTCCCTGACAGATACTAGCTTCTTTGTTGCCTTTCCCTGCTATGTTTCAGGGCAGCAGGAGGAGGGGGGGGGGGGGTGTCAAGGATCTGAGTCCTCATCCGCCAACAGCTTTTCACCTGAGTTTAGTATTAGTTCTTGTCTTTGGTTGAAGAAGCTCGGGTTCTCTACCCTAACAGTGCCAGATCATATGGCCGATTGTCGGCTGCCATTATTTTCTTCGATGTGCGTATCTGTACGGATTCGAGCTCCTCAGATAGACCAACTGTCTTCTGTATTTGAAGCTCCCATACCGGAAAGCAGTACTTCAAATGGGTGCGCAAAAGGAGTGTGCGATACCAGATTTATTTGGACACAATTTAGATATTCCACTACGACCTGAAGAGACTCTTGCTAGGAGGGGCTGAAATATCACCGAGCATATAATTTCAGCTGATTCATTAAGCACCCCTGGATCTCATTCACTGCCATCTTGAGCTGAGGGAATATACATAATGGGGAATGGGAATACCCCTGGATGGGTATTCGTTGATGTGTTTGATTTTGTATCTAGATTCTAGGTTATTATTTATTTTTTCAGTAGTTGCTGCTTTCTTTCTTTTTTCCATCCTGCATCTTTTTCTCCTTTATTTCTTCGATGGGTAATAAAATATTTCATTCATTCATTCATAACCTCGTACATTCCGAATGCTAGGCTACGGACGCCCAAATCTGAACTGTCTGCACAGAGAATCCCAGGCTTGTCGACGACGACATTCCGAACAAAGAAGCTAAAGGATTCACGGAGAAAATGATTTTTCCTAGAGAAATGATTCGCCAACTGAATAGACAATATCGGAACAAAAAGCCATGATATTGCGGAGTGTTTCTAAGAATCACGTAGATGATTCTATCCAATAGCACGAGCCCTTGACTGAAGCTGTTATACGAAAGAAAGTCGCGAAGGGGGAGGTGAAATAATCCACACCGGCGAATGTTATGTGTTATGTTATGTTGTTTATGTTGCTTATTAGTTTATGTTGTTACTGGATATTTTTACTTATTTATTTATGAACCGCTCTTGAGTAAAACGGGCTAATACAAAATCGAGAAAGTAAAAGCCAAAAACGAAAACCAGGATAATTGAACATGTTTAATTTCTTTAGACACACTTCAAACTCCGTGACACAAAATTTTGACATATAGCACCCTAAACGGGTTCTGGATTACCGGCTAAAAGTACGAACACGGGATCAGAATTTCTCGGCCAGATTTCCCGCACTTTCATCATCAAGTTGAACAAAGTTCAACTTTTCTATATGGAAGTGATGATGGTGACGAAAATCCGGGCAGGAATTCCAGTCCAGTAGCTCCCTATCCTAATCGTGTGTTCACACTTCAAGAATGTAGAGGGCTGGAAGGGCAGATTGTTGGTGGAGGGTGAGCAGGTTTGCATACTACGGTGAACTGTAATTAGGCTGTCATAAACACTGGAATTTGAGACCAATTTATGACCGCGAAAGGGTCGATAGGAAATTCCAGTACTTAAAATGGCACCTTCTCATATGTTTTATATCTTTTTTCGTGAGGATGTGGCAGATTCCAAAACTATTTAGGTGGTCCTTTAGTTAAATATGTCCCTAAGCTACTCTTCTTCCTGTCTTCTAACTTTCAAGATCTTGGCATGATCTATTCGATACACTGTAGCGGCAATTGTAATCTTCATTGCACCATTTGGCTTTCGTCCAAGACTTTACTTCTTCAGACAAACTCGAAAAAGGTCCCGTGCCCCCCCCGCGGACACCTTCCCTTAAACCACCAAAAAAGTCGTTCGAAAATCGGCCAATGTAAACTCAAACATTTTCGGGCGTGTCAGTCGAAAGGTTTGATTCTGAACAATCGACAATAAAAAAAAATACCCCCCCCCCCAAAGTAGATCCCTGAAACAGTGACAAGGCCAAACCAAATACAGACAAGGAGATGATAATAAATCTGCCTGGACGATATGTGAGGACTGTCTGCAGCTGTACTAACATACCATTTTTGCAAAAGAAACAAGTCGATTTCATCTCCTCAAAAAAAAAAGACAGACTTCTCCTAACCGAACTTATCCCACCGAACTAAACATACTCCCATGCGCTAATGCACACACAAGAGAAAGGTCGAACGACCTAGCTCATTTGTCTCACAAGACGGATGAAGGGAAGAAACGAAATACGATAATTTCCAAGGGAAGCATTGCTTCTCATTCGCTTGCGGCGTCTGGATGAAGAAGAAGAAAAACGTGCTATTTATCGTGGACTGGTAACTTCAAACCACGGAAGGGTCTACCAGACGAGGGGATAACCACTTCCGCACTGTCAGAAGTTTCATTTCACACAACACTTCAGATGTTATCTGTTGCGTTTCGAAATGTTATGCATAATAAGCGTCACCATCAGGAAGAACCGAAAAACTGCCAAAAAGTATCTGCCGAGTTTTCCGACATCATGACGATAAGGAATAAAGTCAGTAGATGCTTTTTCGACTTTTCCTAACAAAGCTCGTTGTGCATAACATTTTCAAACACAACAGATAACATCCGAAGTGTTATCTGTTACGCATTATCTGTTGAAACCGTGCATCCTCGTGTTATCTCTTATGAAACTTCTGATAGTGTAGTCGCAGACAAAAGGACTAATCTATGATATCATCGATGGTCCTTACTTTTATTTTGGATCCCAAAAAGAAGATGTAGGGTAATCATAAATTTTGAAAAATTCAGCCTTCGGCGCTTTTTGTAATAGTTTTTAGTTTTTTCTATTTTTAAACCAGTTTTAAGATTAGGATTTGCAAAACAGTAAAAGCTAGAATCTGGATGGAAGTAGTTAAGTTTGGCAGGGAAAAGGCTAACTTAAAAAAAATCTCCGCTCACTTTATGTGATCATGGGTCGTATTGCCTAGGCTACAGTAGATGCTGCTGCCGGGTCGTCGCTCCATCCGGTTTCCGGAACTTCTTAGAGTCTGGGTTTTTAATCCACGGTAATTGATAGAGTTTGTCGGAGAAGCAGTTAAATTATAGCCTACACGAAACAAAAATCGGATTCCGAGAATTTTCGCCTGCGGCGCTCAATTTAATTTTCTCTTGGATATTACAGATAGAAGCTGTTACTTCAATCGTGCCCGACAATTTTGGTTCTGTACCCCCCCCCCCAACAAAAATGCGCTTGCGACGCCCCTGCTTGTAGGAGGCCTCCCACCAAACATGAGGAACACGCAACTACTTTATCTCCCTAATTACACTATAATTATCTTAATTTCTATTGGATATTTGCCTCGAAAGTCTAGTGCGATGATGATCCAAAGCAACGTCAAAAAAAATGTGAAGAAGAGATAAGCTTAAACCCAAGCTTTGCGATAAGCTCATTTGCATGTTGTCGTGAGTGCCGTTGATTATTTTAAATGTCTGAATTTGATCTCCTCTAAAAGATCTGGATTGCGAACAGCCAGTGTCTTTTTCTTTCTTTTTTATCCAGAATTCCTTCGCCAGAATATCATAATGACCTTTAAGAAGAAACTTACTTGGAACTTGCGAGAGGGTGAGGTCACAGTGAGAAACACTTTCTTAACTGAGGTGGACAACCTCTCGTCCGAATTCCTCGGAATAATTTTTTTTGTGGGGCGCCTCACACCCGGGAGCACAATTTCCGGCGTAACGCGCCCACTACTTCCGTCCGGAATCATTCCAACAACCAACACAAGAAAATACGACAATACAGAGACTAGAAATCTACGCGAGAATCACAGCCAGTAATGCACACACCGTACAGGAAGCAGGACCTCTCCCCAAGAGCGAGGAAGCGTAACTGAAGCAATTTCCCCTGGTCCTTGATTTCTCCCCTGGACTAAATAGCTAGGCAGTATATGCCAGCTTCCGAAATCGACAGACGAGCGAACGCCGCGCTCCGAGCGGGAAACTGGCTAAGAGTGCATTTGGGGAATATTTGGGATATTAAAAGGTCAGGGACAAGGGATAATCGGAGTTGTAAATTTTGTAAAGTTGAGTTAGCGGAGCTGGACCATATTCTTCCAAGTGCCAGGAGTTGTCTGTCCCGCGTGAGAAGCTTTTGAATCGTATAGTTAGGTCAGTAAAGGGTCAATTTAATAGTACAAACCCTAGAAGTATATGTAGGATTGGTGCATTTATGAACCAGTTAAGTAAGACGATTAAAGTATGTGAGGTTCGTTGGAGATTGAAGGGAGTTGTTTTTTATCTAGAATTTAATCTAGAAAGCTTCGCTAGTTTGAGCGCCGGCTGTTTTTCCGACTTGGCTTAGACTTGCTTCGCTTTCAAGACCTGTTTTTGCGCTACGCTGGTTTTGGAAAGTGACGTGGAAAATGAATCCACCGCATGAGTGGAAAGTGATCTCGGAAAGTCAGTGTTAAGCAGCTTTCGTATTGACGCGTCGTTGCTTTCACACCTGCGCGAGAACATGTCACGCTGGATGCGAATCCAGCGTGACTTTTTCGTTTTTTTTCTGCCAAATTTTCGTTTCTTCATCAATAAGTAAGTTTTTGATCATCATTAGTAGGTTCTTCTTCATCATTAGTAGGTTACTCTTCAGTTTTTCATCAAAAACCTCCAGTTTTCACTGGAAAATCTGATGCGTAACACGTTGATGCAACGCAAGAATAGAACGAGAGAATAGAATAGAGCATTTTATTTGTCTGCGTAAGCTCTGCGTTGCGTCGCCGCAACCGTGACGCAGAGGTTGCGCAGCATAGTGTGAAAGGCTCTACGCGTCAATGGGAAAGCGGCTTTAAGATGTAAAGGCGCAACGGCTTTCCGTTGGTTCTTGCGTTCGGCGGATTCTCGCTTTGCTTTTGTAAAAGCGGATCCGTGAGAACGAGGGCGAGGGCCTGTAACCAACTGTTGCTATTTGAGATGAATAAAATTCGCGGAGGGACGGCATTATCGCGAGACGAGTTTTAGCAAAACTCTGACCCTGGCAGGTTAGTTGAACTAGGACAGGCTGGTGATCTAGCGTCATACAGTCAAGGGGGTTGTCCCTCTGTACCATATGACGGTCATCCAAGGACCGATTCCTTGAGCCCAAGCTGCCTTTCAACATATATTCAAGTAATATATACAACGGATACGTCAACTACGATGCAAACTACCATGCACGGAAATAACCTTTTCCTTCCCCGACGTTGACCATGAAGATTGACAGCCTGACGAGGACCCTTGCCAAGAAGGGCCGAAATATCGCTGATGAAGCATGATACCTGACGTATCCGTTGTATACTTAATTTGAATATATCGAAGGACCGCCATACACATTCGTACATAGTCTAAGAAGAACCAAATAGAATGCTAATGATTCCTAACCTATATTTTACAGAACAAAACCTCGTTCACATAAAATACCTCAAGGAAATTCTATTGATTGTTTGATTAACGCTATGTTTTCTTTGAATACACTGATGACACAAAATGTCCCACAGAACCGAGCACCGAACTTTCATTGATTGTTTAATGAGCACTGTGTAATCTTTTAATGTAGGCTACTGTTTACACAAAATGTCTAGAGAACTCTTACTACTTGTTTGATTAACACTATCTTTTACTCTATGCTGTGTGTTCGACAACAAAATAATTCGAATCTGGCGAGATAAAAGAAAGAAACTTTAAAGAGGGGTATTCCAATAGTATTTGGTGTTGATGGATTGCATTGTTATTTTTCTCTTCTTTTTGTATACGGGTCTCGGCTTTAAAGACGACATTCTACTATATTAAATTATTACGCGTTTTTAGACGCCAATACTGTTTTCCTACTACATCTGCTGTGTCTATCCACCAGGAGCAAGCGTGCTCCCCCGGACCTAACTCAATTAGGGGATAATGCGGGCAATTTCGTGGGGAAAATCCTAGAAAGTTGAGGTATAGGGTCCGATACTAACGGTCCAATGGTCAGCAACTAGTGATCCGAACGGCAGTTAGGGGCTCGGAAAGAATATTCGGCTATTCATTAGAAAAGGAAGTTCTTCCAATTAGGATTCTTTAACCGATACTAGGGGGTAGGAAGACTGAAGGGAGTGAACTAATTTGATTCAGAGAATTCTAGAGTAATAATGTATTCAGAAGTTACGGCTAGGATCAAACTTTAAACGACTTCTGCCTTTTATACTGCCTAGATCCCTTATGGAATTATAAGATTCTGAAATCCCAGTCTTTCCCCACTGTTTCATTTTGTACCTACACTGTACACAAATTCTTGCAGTATTTGCTACTGGGATTCATCTTGTCTCTAAAAAGATAATCTTATCTCTAATTCGGATTATCCTTATCTCAGTAGAGATAAGATTCATCCCAGTAGCAAAACTGGAGTTAAAATTAATCCTTATTCGGAGAAACTCTTTACAGTGTACTACCTTTCAGCGCTTTCATAGCGCTTAACAGATGCGGCCTGTCTGAATTATGGAATGGTGGCGTTGGAACATCTTTACAGTATGGTGACTTGTCGCGTAAGGTGGAGCAAATCCTTCGTGATCAGGAAATTCAGGATTGGCAGTGTCGGAAGGCTGAGTCGGTGTCTCTAAGGCAAAAGATGTTTGGGGGGAAGAAATTTATTTTAAAGCTGGGTTGTCGGGAGTAGATTTAACGCTTGGCGTCCGTGGATGGTGAGTTTAAGGGGGGGAGGATTAACTATTGGGAGAAAAGGAGGTTTATGGGAAGAAATAGGTTAAAGAATGGCCCTTACTTTTGCCCGATGTGTGGAAAGATAGATGAGGATGTGTTCCACTTTCTGTGTGAATGTGAAGGATTGAGCGATTTAAGGGTCGAATTATTTGGGGTGGGAATAACTAGGGAGGAGTGGCTACTCGAAAAAATTGGAAGTAGGGGTCGGCACCGTTTCTGTTCTAGTTTTTTTTTTTTTAATAACAGAAAAACAGAAAACAGGTAGCCATTGTTTTAATGCCGTTTCTGTTTCTGTTTCTGTTTCGTTTTTTATACGACCGTTTTAGCCGTTTTTGTTTTTATTTTACCTGTTTTTTTTCCAAATTTTCGTTTTTTTTACGACGTAAACGCTTGGCGTCCGGGCGTAATCTAGCGGTTTTTATTCTCCGGGCGGATTATGCCATCTAACGATATTTTCCGCTTTTCGGAAGGAAAGATTTATGAGTCAGAATAGTGAGATCGCACCCTACCCGACGAATCGGATAGCATAACAACAAAATTAACATTAGGATTTCATGAATTTTTACGGCCCAGTTAGTAATTATGTCTAAACTTTGTGTGTTTATACTGTTATTTATCTTGTGTTATTTCGCGTTATTCCCTTTACTCCGCTACCACATTCTGTATTTGGCGGATTATAAATAAAATATATATATATATTAGTCTCAGCGCATTGAGAAGGCTCTAATTCGATGTACTATTTGTAGAGGTAACGAATTGTGATGTTCCGCGTTGCTCCTAACCTCCGCTTTGCATCAGGCAGGCATCGGAAATCTATTCGACTTTGCATGATTGTAGTAAGAGATCGGGAGACATCTTGCATTTTCAGAAGTTTCAGAAGAGGTTATTCTTTTTTTATTTTTTACACAAAATAACATTAAACAACTTGTAACAAAAAAACATAAGAACTAAACAATACATCTTCAGATAAACCAGTCACCCGAGAACCTGGGCGTTCAGGTTGCGTTTCAAAATGTTATGCAAAATAAGCGTTACCATCTGGAAGAACCGAAAAACCGCCAAAAAGACATTTCTGCTGAGTTTTCCGACATCACGACGATACGGAATAAAGTCAGTAGATGCTTTTTTGGCTCTTCCTAACAGAGCTTGCTATGCATAACATTTCAATCGATCAATCAATTAATCAAGTTTAATCCAAATAGCTAAAAGCTAGAAGAGGAATACTTATTTACGAAATACACAGACACGAAACAAATTAACTAATACACTTACAAGATATTACCAGAAATAAATGATGGGATGAAACTACGTAAAAACTGGTAAGAGTTGGCAGGACATGGAGACAACTGATCTCCAGTGTTCCTCTCGGACCAACGCAGGGAAGACGGGAGGGGAGGGGGGAATAGATGGGCCATCTAGGGACAACATATTATCTTAGCTCCAACATTTCATGCATAACGTTTCCAAACACAACAGATTACATCCGAACTGTTATCAGTTACGCATTTTCTGTTGAAACCGTGTATCCTCGTGTTATCCGTTATGAAACTTCTGACAGTGTGCTTCTTTCTTCCCGGTGGAACGCACTTCAAGATTTAAGGTAATGTAAAGCTCCACTATATGTTCCACATTTAGTTAGTATCCCTTTCCCTAGGAAATTTATGTTTGACGCGTTGCGGCTGTGGGGCTTTATTATTCGAAGGGCGATATCGTACCTCTCGTTTGCTCCGATAGTATGCCTTCCTCCTTTTCAGCTTAACTGGCCGCCGCTCAGGCTTGAGGCTGAAAAAGAAATAATATAGAAACTCCCCGTGAATACCAATTCTGGCAGCCGAGCCAAACATCCCAGAAAATAAAATCTTTCCCACGTCTAGCCGGAATTCGGGCCATAAAAGTCTTTTTATGTGTTTACATTTAGGGAAGAAGGGAAATAAGATGACGGCACTGTAGTTGGTGAATGAATGAGTGTTTGTATTGCCCACTTGAATGACGGAAAAAATCATCAGCAGAAGAAAAGAAACGAAGGAAAAGAGAAAGGATTCTGTTGTCCAAACTGATGAGAATCAGACACTCCTAGGCAGTGTTCATAATTACAGAGTAAATTGTCCGTAGCTATAGTCATATTTTATTTCACATGCCTTGGCTGCATTTTAAAAGTCTTAGAAATTTAATACCACCCCAGAGCTTGTATTTACCATGTCTTCGAATTTAATCCCCTAATACAACCCTCCCCCCCCCCATCCCGGGAATCTAAGCGATTCCTGCAAGCTATAAAGTTGCGGTTATTAACTTCCAAAACCAACCATTTATAAACGGAAAATCCGGAGTTATTCCAAGGGTGGGAAACTGACCTGACTCGACAAAACACTGGAAGGGGAGAGCAAGCTATGAGACCATGATATTTAGAGACGTCTAGACAGAGGGGTTGACAACCAACGGCATTAAGAGGTAGCCTAAACTAATAGGTTTCCTTAAAGTGCCTTACACATACCTCCTAAAGAGGTTCAAGCTGGCTATCCTTGAAGAGAGACGAACCCGCCTTAGCATCGATTTCGGTATTAAAACCCTATCTGTTCCACGATTACGTAATATTCACCCCCCCCCCCCCCCCCCCCCCCTATTCTCCTATACGTATTAGACCCCAGCGAGAGAAATTCCAGAAAATCCCCAAACTAGCCCCTGCGGCCCCTCTTCACGAAAGATATAGAAGGAGATTTGTTCCAGCATTTGTTAATTGTACAATAATCGATAAGTTAGCCCTTTTTAGTGTCTTTTTTCTTCCGTCGGTACAAAGTGTTATGCATTACTAATTTTTTATGACAAAAAGGTCAAATTCGGCGGTAACGCTGTGGCAGCTGCTTTTGCAAAGTAAAATTCTATCATTCTAGTCTCTTCTTATATTATTTCCCATTTTAATTCTAGTTGTATGACATGTATTACAATACGTAGGCCTATTCATTATTATCATATACTGTATATATTGTACGTCACTGTTTTGACATGTGTTACGTCATGACGATCCTGTACTAGCGGTATTATGGTGTGCTATTATGGAAATAAAGAGTATATTATTATATTATTATGTAGTTACGGACTCGTCGGGCCCACACGTTGAAAAACCGAAAGAACGCAGTAATGATCTGATTATAAGCACACTTCCTCGGAGACCCTTCAATCAAGTTTGGACAATAAGTTATATTTTCTACAAGTTACAGTAGACGTATATTATTGTTAATTCTCCCCCAAATATGCTAGAAGTGTATAAAAAGCAAACTAGGCCTACACCCAGCCAATTTGCATAGCGGCATGCAATTAAATTAAATGTAGCACACATTTAGCTGTTTCTTCTGACGTAAATGCAGTTTGAGATTACAACTTCAAATAAAACTCTAACTTATAAAATTTCTGGTTTCAACCGGATTCCGGACGAATTATATGTCCTGGTAAAAAATGATTTTCATATACAGACTCAGCGTCCTTTCTTAGCACCAAATCTGTCATCTAATCAGCTTCAAATAAAACTTTCACTTTAAAAAATTTTTCCGGTTTGGCCGGATTCCGGGCGAACTAGTTGTCCGGCGAGAAAATGGTTTTCATCCTCGTGTTCAGCTTGTCTACTTACCCCATTCTCGAACATCTAATCAACTTCAAATAAAACTTTTAATTCTAACCACTTTCAGGTTTTGCCGGACTCCGGACGAACTACTTATCCGGCAAGAAAATGGTTTTCACCATCGTGTTCAGAATGTCTACTTACCCCATAATCGACTATCACACTAGCTGTTTAAAAATATTTTGTTTGATTCTTAATTTGAACCCCCACCCCTAAAAGTAGAGTCTACAACGTCCGTCCACGAACTTGATCTTACCCTTGACCCAAAAAACCTCACACCAAGTTTCTTCAAAAAATCTCATTCCCTTTGAGAGTTATCGTGCTGACAGACGGACGGACAGACAGACAGAAAACTTTTGCGATGTCATAGGTATCCCTCCACTTACGTTTTGGGATCCCAAAAACTCGAGAATGTTCAAAAGGGCTGAAAAAGACTAAAAGCTAAATCCGAAAAGGGAAAGGCAAACGAGGTACTATAATAACTATAGTTTGCTGAAAGCATAAAATTGAGAATAGAAGCATGAAATATATTCTTTGCATGTTCTTTTTTTCCAGTTACAGCCTGAACAGTATCCTTGCCAAAAATTGCCTAAATATCTTTGAAGTCATCCTTTTCAAGTTATTTTTATATATGATTCGCAGTCAGCGGGGAGTATTAATAAATCTTCTGCATACTTTACTTCTTCTTTCCTTTCCATGATACGCGGTCAAGAATTGAGACTGACTGAAATAATAGCCACGTTCGTATTCGTCGTTGTCGGTAAGAAAAACGTCGTTTGAATTTTTTCATAGTAGCGTTTTCTTTGACAAGTGGTATAAGTGTTGTTTCACGAACCATCTAGATAATAAAACGTTAAAAGTCGAACTAACTTAGTATCTGAAACAGGAGCCCCAACAAAGTACTTAAATAGATTTTACTGTAACAGGCCTACAGTTTTTAAAATTAATTTACACTTTGTTTTTACGTGAATTTTGAAAATTTGCGAGACGTTGAAACTAAGTCTCCGCCTCAGTTCGTCGTTTCAGGAACGACGAATGAAACGCAGTTCGAACACAGAAAACGCCTTATTTTCGGCAGTTGAACGCCGAACATGACCGGCGTTTTAAACAAAACGCTTATGTTAAAACGCAGTTGGCACGGCGAACAGAAAGACTAAAACATACGCGGCTAATTTCTTTTGTCTTCACAGTTCGGCGGGATCAGAAAAATAGTAAAAAATAAACTGAATCCCTACCCGAGAGGGAGCTTGATAGTAACTCTATGCTGTTACGACGTCCCGCCTCAGGGCCGACACGACTAGGGGGATGGGGACCCCCCCCCCCCCCCCAATGTTGTCGGCTAGTCGGTAAAACATAACCGAGTCGGCGCCGCAGTTTTTCGTCAAAACAGTTGATTTTTTTCATAAAAACCAGCGGCAAAGTCGTTTTTTCTGCAAAAACAGTCGGTAAAAATTACCAGCCAGTCAGTAAATGCATCCCACCCCCAAACATTTTGGATAGCAACGGCTCTCATCCGACCACCATGCTGCTTGCTACACGCCAAGCAGACCTGGTCAAAAAATCAACCAAACTAACCTTCCATCTGTTGGATTCTGTTCGCACCATTCTTGTTTCGGTGTCGGAACCAATGTTGGAAGAGAGATGGCGTTACCTACGAAGCTGCTGAACAAGTCTGGAAATAAAACGGATTGGTGAAATTTGATGATGATGATGAAGAGAACGACGTTGATATAATACAGATAGAGCTCTGAGTGTACCCTAGACAAGATCAACTAAAGGAAAAGGGCCTAGCAGCGGCAAGGTAAGCCACACTGGACCAATTACCACATACCCAGTTCGTGTATGACCAAGAATAAATAAGGGAAGAATTGAGAACTCACGTAACCTCGATGTCAGCATGGTGGATCTCTTTTCTTCTATCTTATGTATCGGGGGTGGAGCCTGGGTGGAGCTTCGCGTGTTGCCTCTTGCAGTATCAAGTGTTACCTCCAGAGCAAAAGTGATGAAGCAGTCAGAAAAGGCGGGAAATTCAAACAGTGCTAGTTCTGAAGGATTATACAAATGGAAACGACTTTTCAATCTCTGGTTAGACTTGCAATATGAAGCTTATGTTTTTATGTTATCACGACCCTTCATAAAGACGGTGAAGCCCAGGGGAATGCGGCAATGGATGACTCAGGGGAGCAATTAAGCAACTTTGGAGCATAGACCTAACATGCATGTATTTAGTTCTGATTCAAAAAAGATCTGTGTGAACATTAGTAATTTTATTTTGGTCTTCTCAGGACTGTAAAGAATCGCTTATAGAAAAGGTATTAAGCTTGGACAATTTAAGGTATTTAGCTGTCGAAATGTACTCAATGAGTTATTAGGTTTTGTTTTTAAGTTGTACTTTCTAGACAAAATTTAGTTCATACCATTTTTTCGTGTAGTTGCGAAAAACAGTAGGCTATAAAGTATTTCCTAATTTGAAATTAATGATTGCTGACTGTAAGATATCTTTCAAGACGTCTCAGTTTGTGATAACAACTTATTTTTCTTGGTCAAAAATGTATATCATTATCTCGGATAGTCGCACTTTACAGCTGGCTAAATTTTGTCATTGCCTATGCTACTAACAATCCGCCGTTTCATCATCGTTTTTTTTTTCATTATCATGTTTTACATCATTCAAATTCGGATTTTGGGCACAGCTGGCGAAATGGACACAAAGAGTTCATATGTTTTGTTTTGATTGCAGTATATACACAAAATTTAGTTCATAACATTTCTCAGATAGTTGCGAGAAATGTGATTCAAGCAAACAGGCTGGAAGTATTTCCTCATTTTAAATTAATAACTAATTATTGAAATTGATAATTGTACGGTATCATTCAAAACGTCTACATTTGAGATAACAACTTATTATTTTTGGTCAAAATGTACATCATTAAATCTGGTAATAAATGTTTAATTATCGATCCTGTTAACAGTCTTTTTTAACAATCCACTTGCCCAGGGCTAATCTTCCCCGCCAAGTCGGGGAATCGGTGTGCCCTGAGCTAACATTCCCCGAGTACTCGGGGAATCGAAGTGTCCAGAGCTAATGTTCCCTCATAATCAAATAACCAATTTAGAGATCGGGGAATCTAGGTGTGAGGAGCTAATGTTCCCCGACATGCAAATATTGGTTTTGTTGAGTTGAGGTCGGGGAATCCAAATGCCAGGGGCTAATGTTCCCCAACATGCAAATAATCGATTTTTAAATTGGGGAACCGAAGTGCGAGGGACTAAAGTTCCTCGACATACAAATATTGATTTTGTTGAGTTCTGGTCGAGGAATCCAAGTGCCGGGGTCTAATGTTCCCCGATAAGCAATAATGGCTTTTAAGGTTGGGGAATCGAAGTGTCCAGAGCTAATGTTCCCTCATAATCAAATAATCAATTTAGAGGTCGGGGAATCGAGGTGTGAAGGGCTAATGTTCCCCGACATGCAAATATTGATTTTGTTGAGTTGAGGTCGGGGAATCCGAATGACAGGGGCTAATGTTCCCCGACATGCAAATAATCAATTTTTAGATCGGGGAAATCGAAGTGTGAGGGGCTAATGTTCCCCAACATGCAGATATTGATTTTGTTGAGTTTAGGTTGAGGAATCCAATTGCCAGAAGCTAATGTTCCCCGATAAGCAATGATGGTTTTGGAGGTCGAGGAATCGAGTCATCCAGAGCTAATATTCCCGCATAATCAAATGGCCTGGCACTTGGATTCCCCCACCTCAACTCAGCAAAATCAGTGTTTGAATGTCGGGGAACATTAGACCCTCACACTTCGATTCCCCGATCGGTAAATCGATTATTCGATTATGAGGGATCATTAACTCTGGACACTTCGATTCCCCGACCAGAGCTCAACTAAATCAATATTTGCATGTCGGGGACATTAGCCCCTCGCACTTCGATTACCCGATCTCTAACCTATTATTTGATTATGAGGGAACCTTAGCTCTGGACACTTCGATTCCCCGACCTCAGAAGCCATTATTGCTAATCGGGGAACATTAGCCCCTGGCACTTGGTTTCCCCGACCAGAACTCAACAAAATCAATATTTGCATGTCGGGGAACATTAGCCCCTCACACTTCGATTCCCCGATCTGTAAATCAATTATTCGATTATGAGGGAACATTAGCTCTGGACACTTCGATTCCCCGACCAGAACTCAACTAAATCAATATTTGCATGTCGGGGAACATTGGCCCCTCGCACTTCGATTCCCCGATCTCTAATCGATTATTTGATTATGAGGGAACTTTAGCTCTGGACACTTCGATTCCTCGACCTCAAAAGCCATTATTGCTTATCGGGGAACATTAGCCCCTGGCACTTGGATTCCCCGACCAGAACTCAACAAAATCAATATTTGCATGTCGGGGACATTAGCCCCTCGCACATCAGTTCCCCGATCTAAAAACTGATTATTTGCATGTCGGGGAACATTAGCCCCTGGCATTTGGATTCCCCGACCTCAACTAAACAAAATTAATATTTGCATGTCCGGGAACATTAGCCCCTCACACTTCGATTACCCGATCTCTAATCTATTATTTGATTATGAGGGAACCTTAGCTCTGGACCCTTCGATTCCTCGACCTCAAAAGCCATTATTGCTTATCGGGGAACATTAGCCCCTGGCACTTGGATTCCCCGACCAAAACTCAACAAAATCAATATTTGCATGTCGGGGAACATTAGCCCCTCGCACATCAGTTCCCCGATCTAAAAACTGATTATTTGCATGTCGGGGAACATTAGCCCCTGGCATTTGGATTCCCCGACCTCAACTAAACAAAATCAATATTTGCATGTCCGGGAATTTTAGCCCCTCACACCTCGATTCCAAGATCTCTAGATCGATTATATGATTATGAGGGAACATTAGCTCTGGACACTTCGATTCCCCGAGTACTCGGGGAATGTTAGCCCAGGGCACATCGATTCCCCGACTTGGCGGGGAATATTAGCCCTGGGCAAGTGGATTCCTCGATCTGTCGGGGAATATTAGCTCCTGACACATCGATTCCCCGATAAACGAGGAACAATAGCGCGTGGAGTATCGATTCCCAGATAGAGGAACGATAGACACTACCGGTAGCTGCGACGTAGAAGGGCAAAATATCGGCCTATTTCTGTTTAATTTGAATTCGGCGCATTTTCTTGTCATGAAGAACGGCGATCAGAAGAACAAGTGCGAATAATTACTATGTGATCAGAACAGGCGCAGAGTAGGCTCTAACCCCGATACTTGAGAATCGGGGAATAAGAGATGTCGCATGATTCAAGCCTTCTCAATTCGTCCCTTATTTATTCTTGGTAAGAATATGGTGATATGTAAAAAGAGAGACGAAAAAAAGAACGAACTCGTTACCTCCAGTGCTATAGGATCCTGCAAGTTGTTCTCTCAGATCGAAGTCACTCACAGGTCGCTCTAACGTCTCGCTCTCGCTTTCCTAAAAAACAAAAAAAACATTTAGTTTCATAAAAGAAGAAAAAAAAGACAAAAAATCATTTAATTTCGTAGAAGAGGACCCCTTTCTTTCCATGTGTTTCGCACCCCTGTAGTGGTGCGATCATGCTCATGTCCGATTCGTGGTAGTATGTCTGAAAATTTGAAACATTGATTGTGTGAATGCGACAATTTGAATGAACTCGGGTTAGAAATTTTTGGAGTAAATGAAACAGGGGTGGATAAAGAATGGATGTGCAGGATAATGGGAAATAGTTGTTTTATGAGTATTAAACAGTTGGCGAGATTCCTCAGGGTAGCCCTAGCCCATAGGGATAGGTGCTTATGGAAGGTATTATTTTTGTTTATTTGTATTTAATTTGCTTGAATTTGCCATGGCCTTTGGCTTTTAGTGTAAAAAAAAATCTTATCTTATCGTATACTGACGATGAAATCTCCTTCTTTGCAAAATTCTTGACAATCAGTTTATTTGATTTTTTCGCTTTTGAATGCTAGCCGAAGGTTTCCCTGGGTTGCCCGGCAATAACTTCATTATTGTCTTGATACGTGAGCAAGCAGGCGCTGCCAATCCTGATTTCGTCCGCCTGCGCGGAGGGAAACGCTGTGGTTCGCAATTGTTTCTCAGCATTTACCACGTCGCGCATTCTTTTAAATTTTCCGCGAGAAAAGCCAAGTATTTTTGCGCGAAGCCCGGACAGAATTGCCTTCTATTTGAAGTTAAAAGTAGAGCGGACTGTTCGTTGTCATTTTATTTGCCAGCGGGCAGTATGCTGGGAAGGCACGGGGTGCCCGAAGTTGTTTTATTTGCCAGCGGGCTGCCCGCTGAGTGCCAGCGGACCCGCTAGTTTGTACGCTGGGTGGGGCAGAGAAAAGTTCAGCGTACCTTCTGACGTAGTACGCCATCAATAAAACGACTATTTACAGTTCGCCGTCCACTCCCGCAGTACTATGAACTTCCAATAAAACGCAACTCAGAGTTGGCAAGCGCTAACAAGAGAATCCCTGATTTGACGATGACACTATGAGCGTGTTCCAACCTTCTAACATTCGTAGCTATTAGTTACTATTTTCGTTTCAGCACGTGAAAAGTTACTACGCTGACCGTTCCAATGTTGTCGAAATAGTAACTAATTGTAACTATTTGCTTACCACGCTCGGGAGCGTATTACAGGTATCTGTGATGTGATTAGCTGGATTAGCCCGTGGCAAGATATTTTGCTGAAAATGGAGAAATGCGATCCAGCCTTGACGCAAAAAGCCAGAATTCGTGACGTCATGCGTAGTGATTAAGGCAAGTAGGGTGGAACACGCTCACCATGAGTATTTTTGAAAAATACTACTTCTGGAACATTTATCGTGGAAAGGCTATTTCTATAGTAAGAGATGTGCTTTAAAATAAAAGAACGTTAGTTTTTGAGGGTAAAAGCTAAAGATCGACACCACTTTCTCTCCGAATGGATACAAAAGACCATAGGGAATGAGTATGCTT
Source organism: Branchinecta lynchi (assembly GCA_023053575.1). Lineage (NCBI taxonomy): Eukaryota > Metazoa > Arthropoda > Branchiopoda > Anostraca > Branchinectidae > Branchinecta > Branchinecta lynchi. The sequence goes on from JAKZAP010000017.1 coordinate 1,628,754, forward strand.
TTCCTTCAGCCAAAGCTGACAGCAAATCGTTAGCGTGTTCCACCGTAGTTACTACGCATCACATCACGAATTTTGGCTTCTTGGCGTCAAGGCTGGAACGCATTTTTGAATTTTCGCCAAAACATCACCTCACGGGGTAATCTAGCCGATCATGTTATCGAGATCCGTAATTACCACGCTTACTACGCTCCCGAGCATGGTAAGCAGACAAGGCCGTATCCAGGGGGATGCGACCGAAACATGCAAAAATAATCATTTTTATAGACTTTTCCCTCTGACTTATGTCTTTTTGGTATTTTTTTGTCCATGCACCCCCACCCCCCCGAAATAACTTCCTGGATACGGGCCTGTAAGCCGACAGTTACTATTAGCTACTATTCCGAGAAGGTTGGAACGGTCAGCGTAGTAACTTTTGGTGAGGTTAGAACGGAAACAGAAACTAATAGTTGTTATTGTTAGTAGGGTGGAAAATACTCCATATAGGACTGCGCTAAAACGATCTCAGCTGCGTCTCGTTAAAAGAAACTTTACTGTTCCTGGTCGCAGCAGTTTAATGAAGAAAAGACAACCATGCCCGAGGCAAATATCGTGTTTAGACCCTATGTCAAATCATCAATGCTAAAATAAGGTAGGCATGAAAACACAGTGAAGTTTTGAATACTCATACTACGAAACTTTTGATATTCAGTATTTTTACTGTGTAAAAAGAGCGTAATTGCAATTCGCCATATCCCAGTTCAGCACTTCCAAGCGGACTCGTTTCTGAAAGTCCCCCATTAGTTGCGTTTTTGGACTATTCAGATGAAGCGAATTCTCCTTTTCTTGCAGAACAGGGAAAGCCTAGCGATTCTGCAGAATCGAGTAGTTACTCCGATAGTGAATTCTCGAGTCACCTCTCTCCGTCCTCCTCCCGGATTGGTCAACAGAGTGCTGGTGTTCAATATGCATAAACAGGTATACTAGGTTGTAGACGAGTTGCCATAGTGTTTTTGTCAAAAGCGAGAATGGAAAAGCAAGAGGAGCAAAAAGGGTAATTTGCACGAGGATCGAGAATTCAGAAGCGAGAACAGAGACCTGAGAATTCAGATAAAAAACGCAACTATCCTCTCACTGACAACAATTGTGACAAATTAAGTAAAGATCCGGAAGTGGATGAGTAGAGAATTTGCAATCTGCTTCCCGGGCAATAGAATTTTTGCACTGTCTAGAGAAAAAGTGAAAGCTATTATATTCTGCTCATTCCATCACCGATCCATATTCTTACTAACTCTCTGTCACAAATCTTGGTAATAAGACATCCACTTTTACTAGTAACATACTCCTTCCTACCCGAAACCAATCCGGCTGTGGTGTTTTAAGTATACGGGGAGAAGGAAGCCTACATGATTTATTTTTTTTCGAACTTAGCAAGCCTCTTCGCCGAATCTTCTTACTTCCGTTTCTTCCACGCGTCTCAAGCAATGTTGCCAAATCGTGGTAAAAAAAAAGTAAGCCGCGGCTTTTCAAAAATATGCCAGAAAAATCTACACCTAAAAAAACAAGAAAGAACCCCACACACTTTACCGGTATTGGGTTGCGACGTGAAAACAGTCGATTTTTTTTCAGAAGAAAAAAAATGTTCTGAAAAACAGTAAGTTTTTCTGAAAAACAGTAGTTTTTCGTAAAGAAAGTCAATTTTTCACATCACGCATAAGCTAAAAGTTAACAAGTTAAAAAAAAAGCCACGCTTTACGCCGCACGATAATTACAGTAATTTACGCCAGTCTCCGACAAAATCCGCCAGTTTGGCGTAAAATCTGCAAATCTGGCAACACTGGTGGTCTCAAGTTTGCTCTGGTCTCAAGAATCGACTGGGCCTTTCTCTCAGATTGCTCCCCAGTCAGAATATGAGACATGAGTGCCATCTAGGTAAGTACTTTTTTTTGTGAGTAAACCGATACACGATGCCATCTAGACCTACTGAAAAAAAAAAATAACAGTTGGGGTTCAATATGCCCCCGACTCCGTCTATACTCTTGATCTGCACCTCATTTGCTCTGGCAGGCTTGTGCGGATTTCGTTAACGACCCCCTTTTCACGACCCCGTTACACTGTCTTTAGTGTCAAGAACCCCACTTGGGAACTCAGGCGAGCAGTGGCGGAGCACAGTATCGTGGCACTCAGAAAGGTACGACGCCAGGATCACTTTAGCTACGCTCTAACCCTGGCCATTAGCAAGAGCAATAAGAATCCTACGAGACGAATGTTGTGACGAAAGTCGGATCCCATGAGAGCTGGGGAGGACCTGACAGTTCCTGTCATAGTCTGACTGCCAGTCAGTGAATTCAACCAAGAACAAATAACAAGATAGAACCTCCGTCTCCCTATCTCTGTAATATGACCATGCAGAGTCGAATATTTCCCCATACCCTGCCCGACGCAAACGCGCGGGGGATTAGGAGCTACGCAGCACATTTCGTTACCTCTACACACACCAATATCGCTGTGAAGCCGCGTAGAAGAAACTTTCAAAGTCAAAGCCAACTGGTTCTCTAGATGCGCTCCAGATCGTGTCGGCATTTCTCCTGCACTTTTTGCTCTGCAATGAGCAATGGCGAAGACGGAAGTGGTGTTGGGCGATATTTGTATTTTTCAAAATATCGATATATCGATATTTTCACTTTCGATATTCGATAATCGATATTTCCGTACCATGTTTCGCTATAGAAGACGTCTCGATTCACCAAAATTTAAGAGCAAAATTGTCATAAAAAGCATCTTGCATCAACTCAAACTTCAAATACAGAAAAACGGAATTACGAAGAACATGTTACTTTTCGATATCGATATTTGGTACGATATATCGATATCGAATATCGCCCAACACTAGACGCAGTCCCGTATCCAGGAATTTATTTCGGGGGGGGGGTGCCTGCGGGTCGGACAAAAAAGTACAAAAAACACATAGATCAGAAGGAAAAGCCTATACAAAAGGTTATTTTTGTAGGTTTCGGGGGGGTTTCAACCCCCTACCAACCCCCCCTGGATACGGCATTGACTAGACGGAAGTAGACGGGTACCAAATCAAGGCTAGAGCATGTACCTCTAGCTTCGGTCATTTTTATGGGGATATTCATAGTCGCTGCATGGGACCTATCTGATTATTTGTTCATTCAACTCACATGTCGAACCGAACGTCATACCAAAGAGAACTCTTCGGACCCCTCTTACAAAAAAAGAAAAAATTTCTCCCACTACAGGGTTATGCCTCTGACCGCTCCTAGGGATCGCATGGTTAGACTGGAAAAAAAACAAATACATCAAATTTAAAATTAATAGAAAAAACACATCCAAAAGACACTAACCCATTCATGAATGACGTCATATTTGATGCATTGTTTCTTGTGATTTAAAGACAGACACCTGAATGTTCTAGCGAAGTACATATCCATAACGGAAGATGGAAGCATGCATGCATCCAGCGACTGTGACGCTGCAGAAACTGTCATAAATCTGGCATAAAAGGCAAAGTGGTCTCCCAAGCCGCAAGTCCAAAGCAAGAATCCTCCCACGAGTTGTCAGCGTTTCAAATATGCCAATGCTGTTCAACGAAGACACAAGAGGCCTCTATTGGTTTTCAATCAATCAATTGAGCAAATTATTGTGTACCGGGGTACCACCGGTAAAGGGCGCGGAAACTTCCAATACAGAATTCCAACGGCATTTCATCACAACTTCACTACTTCACTTGCTTTAAAAGCCATCTTCTTTTGGATTTCAATGATTAAAAAAGTCAGAACCTATCACTAGTTCCGTACAACAGAATCTCACACCTCTACAGTCAGTCAACTCCAATCAGCTGTATCCATATACAACAGGCCGTGATCAGTAAGCCGTGATTCTTATCGAGAGCCTACATTCTCCCTCCTAAATTTCACTTCAGCAAAAACTAGGCTACCACGCCAACTCAATCTCTCCCAGGTTTGAATGATTCAGGATTTCCACCTAATCACCGACCACTGAAATCCTCTCAGGAAGGGTGGCAATGCTCTAAGGCTGTAGAGCTCTTGTAAACACAGTTTGACTCAATATTTCACTTCAGCCAAAACTATTTTACCACTAATCCTTCATCTTCCTAGTTTGAATAAATCAGGGTTCCAGATAACTGCCGACTAAGAACCTCTAAGGATGGTCCGCAGTGCTTTTGATCACTTTGGTCTGCACAAGAGAAGTTCACCTCTCACTATGATAATGTTAATGATGTCGTCAATCCCTGTCCTCACTACCGTCGTAGTTGCCTTGGTAGCTGGCAGGCACTATTCCTGCTATCGTCAACGCAAGAAAAACTCGTCACCAACAAGGAGAATCACGACAATCAGACAGAATGGACTGGGGAAGTGGGCGAAGAATTTCTTCCGCTTGGTTCCAGTGGCATAAGCAGCGAAAGTGACAACACTTGACACGCAGGATGTTGTAAAATTTGCCACTGATTTCTGAATGCACACCAAGACGAGATTACTGACGGTGATATTGTAATCAAGGGCAAGTTTCGAAGCGACCGATTTCTTGTGAAAAGGGAAAATTGGGAAAGAATGGTAACTTTTAAGATAGTCATTAGGTATTCATATTTTGATCGTGCAAAGATCTGATATTCATTGAGGACTTAAAAAGGACTTTCGAGAAAACTATATCAGTACACAACTGCTTTCAAAGAACACATTTCTCCTTTTTTCCCTGTCAGTTAAACAAATAAAGACATTTTTTAGTGTATACCTAGGAAAAATAAATGATAATAATAATAATACGCATTGCTATCGCGTCTTCCCGTAACAATTACGGAATAAATGGTGGATAACTCAGTAAATTCACGAGAAAGTTATTATTATTATTAATTGTATACAAATGGAGTAAGAAAGATAAGGGAAAACAAAGACAAGATACACCACCCGGTATCTACCACAGAATACCTTCAACTAATCTTTAAATCTTCTTAGTTTTTACAGCGGACAGAAAGTTTCATCTTTCGTTTCGACCTTCTTTCCGGGACAATGTGCCAGAACAAAATCGAACCAAATATCGGATAGCCTAATCTTCTCAATCAAAACTCAAGATCCTCGATGGCATCATTACACCCACGACGTCTCCATGATCTACTAGTAAATTAAGATTACATGGAAATTATAACGTTCAAGAGATTATTAAAGGACCTGTCTTACCTATATTACTAATGCAACCTACTTCCATAATCACTCCATATATTTCTAAACCCGGAGACCCAAATTTCGTACCGCACATTCTAATCCCTCTAAGAAAACCAAGCTGATTTTCTGACTTGCCGTATTTTGCTAACTTCGATGTGTATCACGCTGTTGATGGTTGTCTGCGAGAACTTTTTCCATTAGAGGTTTTTCTCAGTTTTCACCGTAAGTCAACGGGTCGCGGAAAAGGCTTAAAACAGCAAAAACTCTGGGTTACTTATTGAAAGCACAGCCTAGCTTTAAAGTATCAAATATTTTAAACTACTGTAAGTTGAATAATAAATAGTGCGAGGGGTCCTTTAAAAATATTCAGGACTTGTCGTTACAAAATTATTTAAAAATGTGTTTAACAAGTGCACAAGCGGTAAGACGTGGAGTGTGAAAATAAAATGTGTATCACATTGTATACACACACAGCTTTAGAACCAAGACTTTTCACATCCCCAATAACCAAACAAGTATTGAAATAACCTAATTTGTAATCATCCCACTTTAAAAGCTTTAAATGAAAACAAACGGCAAGTATATATCCAAAGAAATGTTGAAGATCTTGCAGGAATAGCTTGAGTTCCAAAAATGGTCTGCCAGCCAGTCCGACCCTTCAAACCTCTTTTCCATTAGCAAGGTAATAACAAGTGCAGTAAACCGATCGTAGCAGCCTAATACCCCTTTGGCCCTTTGTCACAATTTATTAAGAACGGCGTATCATCGATCATGTGACAAAACAGTTCAGTTTCCAATTGTTCATTAAAGATTAAATTACGTCGCGTCGTCTTAATTTGTTGCTGTTAAACCCAAATCCTCATCCACAAATATGGACTTGAGACCTGTCATAGACGAACTTAACTCATGGGAAATCTGGGTCCAGCTGCCCATGAACGGGGGGGTGGAGGTGGGGGGGGGGGGGGGGGTCGGGACTCATTGCGCATTGACACCTCTTTTTCCTCAAGTATACCAGCTTAGAGTTTGATTTCGGTCACGGGTCAAAACAATTTCATGGACAATTTGCGCAGACTTGCCCATGAACGGGAAGGTTGGGGCTGCTTCAGCTCCATATATGCCTTATCTCTAGTTACTGTCGAGTTAAAAACACTAAAAAATGGGCAATCTGGGCCCAATTTCCCAATTGTATGAACCAAGTGGGGATGGGGTTTGGGACCCGCAAAAGGAAAAAGAGACACCATTGTTCACAAACCTACGAAGTTTCAACTTGATACCTGTTGATTCCTGTCACTGGTAACGAGCTTCACTCCTGAGCAATCTGGTCTTAGTTGCCCATGAACGGGTTTAAAAGGCTTGAAAAGCAATTTCCCAGCCCTACGATCTACACGTAAAAGGAATTTCCGAGGGAATTTCATCGTCCTATGTACAGTTCTGGTCAAGTTATGAATATTATTCACTGTGCCCATTTGCCTCTGAACCGGGTTGGGGGGGGGGGACCCCCAAAAAGCACAATTAGACCCGAATACCCACTAGTGTACCAAGTTTAAACTTGATAGTTGCACTAGTTCACGAGTTATGAGCTCCACAAAATACGGTGGAAACCGAAACTGAAAGCTGCTAAAGCGCTCGCAATAGTGGATTGTTCCAAGGAACACTCCAGTAAAAATCGCTCGGAAAAATGTTCATGAGGCACATTTAGTTTTTACAAAGATGTAAACTAACTGATAGGCCCGGTGGCTTCTTTGAGCTGACGAGATCTATATCTGAACTTGGTTTTCTCAGATGATTAGCCACTGGCCGGAATATTTAATGAACATCTAATCAAACTTCAGATAAAACTTTTTAACTTTCAGCGAATTTTCAGAATTTAGCCGGATTCCGGCGAACTATTTGCCCGAAGAGAAAATAATTAACCTCGGAATCAACATGCGTTCTTACCATTACATCGAACCACTAATCAACTTCATTATAAAAATTGTTCTCATAACAAAATTTGCGGTTTCAGCCAGATACCAGGCGAACTATATGTCCGGGTGAAAAATTACTGTCATACACGGATTCAGCATCTCTTCTTACCCCTGAATCGAACATCTAATATTTCAAATAAAACTTTTCCTTTAAACAAATTTTTCGGTTTTCGCGAACTTCTTGTTCGGCGAAAAAATTATTTCCATACACGTGTTCAGCATGTCTCCTAACTCCTAGATTGACCCTCTAATCAACTTCAGATTAAACTTTTATTTTTCACAAACTTTCCGGTATTTGCCGGATTCCAGGTTAACTACTTGTCCGACAAAAAAAGCATGGTCATATTCGGATTCAGCATGTCCCTTTTATTCTTATCATGATAAATTTGAACAAAATATCTCAACTCGACAGATGGACAACTTTTACGAAATCATACGTAGCCCTCCACTTACGTTTCGGGATCCCAATGAGAGTTCCCTACTGGTTACATCATAGGAAAACAGAAAACTCGTATGGATGCAGCAACATACTAATACTACTCAGCTTCAGCAAGAGCATATAGGCGAATAGAAGCTCCGTCTTTGATCCCATGCATGGACTATGAATATATGAATATCCCGAAAACAAGACCAAAATTTTCGATGGGATCCCAGCAATTTTCTATCTTGTAAATATCCGGTCTTCGCCAGACTCCTTGGAAAATTATACTAATAAAATTTAGAAACAGCTTAAGGCCAATGGCTAACCACCTGAGAAAACCAAGTTAGAGTAAAGCAAATAAAGGGCTACAGAGCCCATATCTGAACTTGACCCGTACTTTGACCGAATGAGTCCTCTTGCTGAATCTGAAGAAAATATCTCAACTCCTTCCAGAGTTATCCTGCTAACAGACGGACAATTTTTACGAAATCATAGGTATCCCTCCACTTACGCTTTGGGATCCCAAAACAGAACACACTTACAGCTACTTGCTGAGCTTTCAGTTTATGCCAGTCTGTTTTTTATGATAAAGTCAGAGTTATTTTATTATAAAGATAGCTGTTTCCCAACCTGCCCTTGGGATTTTGATTAATAAATAGATTTTGTTTCTTGTATATGTCAGTATTATATTAGTTGTGTATATATAAGTTTGTTAATAAAAAGAACTTGAACTTGTTCAATGGACGCTTCTAATGCTTTACTTTGTATTAAATGCTTCACAGATAAACATTTCCGACTTCCTTTAGAAGGCGCTACGAAAATCGGCCGTTTTCTTGTTATCCCTTGTTTTTACCTCTCTAGCATTTCGGCGATCCAAATCTTAGGAGCTGGGATATCGTGGCAGGAAATTCAAAAAGTCCCAGCACTGCTGGTAAAAAAGGATATTTGATGTCACTCCGCAGATGCAGTTTAAGTGATTATTCTAGTGTTTCATCAGAGGTTCCATGGCTTAAAGTGCCTATTAAAAGTTTTTCTTTGTGGAATAGTGTTCTGAAGCTTCGCCAGAGAAAAGTAATTTCTCAGGACCTTTAGGGGGGGGGGGGGGGCCTCAGGACCCATTGAACTTTAATAAATATATTTTGCTTCTTGTGTGTGTTAGTTGTGTATATATAAGTTTGTTAATAAAAAGAACCTGAACTTGTTTCCCTCTTAGCCGCTAGGCCTTAAGATAAAAGACCGTAGAAGGCGTGTAGGACCCACCTCTGTAGTAACATCACAATGTTAAACAACCACTGCCGACTTTTCTTCTTAGCGACTCTACTGCGATCACCTGGTTGTAGAGGTAACGAATTGTGATATTACGTGTAGCTCCTAACCTCCGCTCGTTAGCACCGGGCAGCAGGCCATCAGGAATCTATTCGATCCAGCACGGTCGTTTTAAAGAGATCCGGAGGTTCTTTTGCTTACTTGTTCTTGGCTTAGGGTGGTTTGGGAATGCCTAGAGTGGTACCTGGATGGTCTTCATGATCTCTGTTCAAGCAGTAAGCTGTCCTCGTCACCGTTTCGCTGTCAACGACAATACATAGAAAAAGTCCAATGGGACAAAAAGAAGCTTTAGGGCCGTGAAACGGCCTTATTAGTCAAGCAACTACAAAAGACGGATTATGACATTGGGATTGCATAATCCCGAGGGGTTAACGCCCGCCAGCCGTGGCAGTGACAAACGCCCGATGAAAAATTTGTAGCCTGCGTAGTTGTATGATAGTTGTACGAAAAAGTTCCATCTAGTGATATGTAGTAAAGAGTACTATCATTTAATGTGCCTCAAACTGTGCCAATCATAAGTAGTAGTATCCAGTACCATCCTGTCTTGCTCTAGGAGCATCCAGTCTCGCTAATAGTAGCATGCAGTAACACGGTAGCCTTGAAGTAGAAGCATGTAGTAGCAAAAGTTAGTACTCCATGCTACTTCTTCGTACAACTTCATACTACTATTTTGAGATGAATTTTTCATCGGGCGCTTAAAGAACCAAAAGAAGCTGTAAAAATGAACAATGTAAGAATTTCACAGAACATCGCTACTTTGCGTGATTGGTCACTATAGGTCCCTTCTGACTGAAAAGCTCTTAAGCACTGTTCAGTTTGAAAGCAGTCAAAAAGCATACTGTTTCGAGTCAGTTTCCTGAAAAGGAACATCCCCGAACTGCCAGCATGCGAACAATCTTCCTCACAAAGCATCAAGATCATTGGTCTACAGATTGACAACGATCTCCGATGGTATACTCACGTAAATCACCTTGTAACAAAGGCAGCTTGTCTACTATAATCTTTCGCTTGTTTACAAGGGTTTGGCTTCAGCAGAAAGGCTCTCCTAAACTGCTATAAATCGTATGCTCGACCATTAACGGAATATGCATGCACGGTGTGGCACAGTTCTATCTCTGATGACCAAACTCAATGGATCGAAAAAATCCAAAAACGTGCATGCAAAATAATCCTTGGGACTGACTACAAAGACTATGAGAAGAGTCTAGAAACGCTGGACATAAAGACACTATGCCAACGGAGGCACGAGCTAGTCATGAGCTTTGGTAGAAAGATACTGCCTGGTCCTCCTCTCATGCCCATTCATCGGAACGATTCCTCAATTCTTTCGTGCCATATTTTGCCGAACATTTCAACGCTCTTTAAAAGTTTTTGTCGTCTGTTTCTGTTCAGCCCGTTTCTTCATTTTTGTTGTGACATAAATAGTTTGACCATTGCATCTTTTATCTCAATCATTCTTGTTTAAACACTAGAATAGTAGTGACACTTATGACGAATTATTTTTGTACTTGTCATTTTAATTCGCGTTCGTATTTTGATGAATTGTATTTTAAACCATGAATTGTATAATAGTGTGACACTTATGACGAATTATTTGTGTACTTGTCATTTTTAATCGCGTTCGTATTTTTAATGAATTGTATTTAAAACCGTGAATTATATAAATATAAATCTTAGTTTACCATTGTAAATATATCCTTTGGTTGATTTTTTTAATTTGTAATGACATGTCCAGCACTATTTTTTGTTTGTAAAAGACATTTATGGATAAATAAACTGAATTGTAAATTGTAAATTGTTCGAATAGGTGTAACAAGCTGCATAGCGCTATACGTGATGTTTAAGTCTTGTTTCACACCCATGTTCAAAGTGAAAGTAAAAGGTTTTTATGAGTGCGACGTGCAGTGCTGCCACACTGATACAGTTTTACGAGCTTCTAAAGATCAGAAAAAGTGTTCTTAGTACTACTCGAAGTACACAAATACAATTTGACGACGATGATGCTTTAACAATGAATACTAAATTAACGTATGGACAGCAATGTTCCTCGAACTAGCAATAAGCAGTCGTAACGTAACAAAACTTCATATATTCAAAGAATGTTTACAACGGATACGTCAGCTACGATTCTTCATCAGCGATATTTCGGTCCTTCTTGGCAGCCTTACGACAGCCTGATTTGGCAGCCTGACGAGGACCCTTGCCAAGAAGGGCCGAAATATCGCTGATGAAGAATCGTAGCTGACATATCCGTTGTAAACATTGTTTGAATATATGTTTCAAAGTCAGTTTTAGCTCGAAGAATGTTTATAAAACTTCAACTGTATCCGTTGTAAACATCGTTTAAATATATGTTTCAAAGTCAGTTATGGCTCGAAGAATATTTATAAAAGTTCAACTTCCAACATCGGAAAGTCTTGCAACTATGGCAGAAACTGATCTTTATTGGGCTAGCTGGCAGAGCCCAACCAAGCGATCTGATTGGCTCTGCATCAGCAAAGTAGATCCGGGGTCGATTCTACTTGTACAGCAGAGAGAGACGAATCTGTATACTAAACATATTACACCTTATATATAGTACATATTTATAATATATTACATGTATTTCACCATTTGATCAATCTTCTGCTTGGCCTATCCGTCCACACCGCGACCCTTTCGGCCGTTACGGCGAATAAGCCTGCGTAGTACTCTGCAACGTAAAATTTGTCGTAAATCCAGTTTTGAGATTTGATCAACAAAACGTAAAGCCAGGTAACGCACGAAGAGGAGAACTAAAAATAAATAAAATCGATTTGCTTGATGAAAAAATGTGTCCATCTTCAAGAAATTTGTCTGGTTTGTCTAAAATAATTTTGTTCGTGTTTCGCGAATTCTGAATAACTACCTTTGATAAAGAAGGGGTAAGTTTGAAGGGGTGGACGTAACATACAGTTACGTAAGTCTGCCGTTAAGTCTGAACGGCACTCTCCAATTTTGTGGAGCGACAAAAGACAGAGAATAATTAATTTGAGAACCACCAGTTCCAAGCTCACCGCAACCAACAGCAACACCACATCCGAGAGTACAGCATCAACATCTTTGTCTGAGACAGCGACAGGCAACACATCAAGCAGCAGAAACCGTTCATCGTCACCACCAATGCCAGAGCTGCAACGAGAGTACTGGACTCCGGTCATTACAAGTCAACCGAATTCAACATCCACTGTAATCACCAGTCAGCCAGTGTCATCTCAGCCGATCTCAGCGACTTTCGCCAGCGGTAACACAACCAACTGCCCTGGACAACACGCCGCGGATTCAAGATAATCAAGCCGAAGTAAGAATATCAACAAGAGAGAGAAGACCTGTCAGATTATTTGGAAATCCAATATTATTCTAGAGAGTGTTTACAGTGATTAATTTATTTTCAGTTTTGCTCAAGTGTTGTTTTGTTAATTTTACGCAGAATAATACCTCATCGGAAGAGCACCTGGCAAGGAACTCCCAGCTGGATATCCGAATAATTGGAATACACCTCATCATGTTTCGGACTGAAAAACTAAAAGCCAAATTTCCTGCGAGTCTCCAATCTGACCTTCAAAAGATTTTGTTCTGGACCGGAAAGCACGCAAGAAACGTGAATTCAGGGATCGCTCACCTCTTTTAAGTTGGGCGGCGTTTTGTACCGTCGCCTGTTTCGGAGAGGAAGTTGCATTCAAAAACTTCGACAAATCATTCTTTCTTTTATGTACTTTGATTTGTCGTGATAAACATGGAAGCTGAAGAAGCTTTACATGCAAGATTATGTGGAGGAGTTCACCTGACATGGGATCCGAATTGTCACACAACTCGAAAACCCGGAAGTAAACTCAATCGTGTAAAAACTGCCTAAGGGTTTCCCACCTTCAAGTCTAGGGTTGCCAATGAGGGAATTACAATTACTAATGGTGAGGGATCATACGATACATCAATTTGAATTCTCCGCGCCTTTTCGTATGGATAGTCAAGAGTCAAGACAATAGTAAGTAAATTATTTCTGACCCGTCATTTGGAAAGCGGAGAATGTAAAGTAAAAATAAAATAATTAAATAAAATAAAAAAATCAGGATATACTATTATTCATTCATCGGCCAGAAAAGAATGTAGAATATCTTGCGCTGGCTAGGCCCAGTTCTCCATGATTTTTGGCAGAGCCGACGAAATTTCCAAAAGTGTGACGCTTGCTTCTTAACTTGGAAACGCTCCGTTAGCATGTGGGAATGGTACAACTTCGGCAAATAAAGCAGGTGCTTCGCATACTTGAAATAACATCTTCTCATCTTCTGCAACTCGTTCTTCGGTAGAATATGTGCGACACCAGAGCTGTATAAATTACTACTGTATATAGTAGGTAATGCTCTGTCAAGTTAGATCCTTGACAGCAATCACTGATAGAAGCAGTATTATAATTCTAAGTTGTCAGAAGTTGGTAATTAAAGGTTAATTATTTTCAGTTGTTATTAACATTTGTATTCGTTATATGGTGATTTATATTCGACTGAGCCGGACCAATACGATTCAATCATGATTATTGCATTTAGGCTACAAACTTAAACTTTTACGAACATAGGTAGACGTCGGAGCACTCTAGGGATTTTCCCAACCCTACTTCTCACCCACCACTTCCAATTGAAACGCAGCTATTTCTTTTACTCTACTTTCATACTATTTACGGATATTCTAAACCCTCCTTTGTCAACCTTTCTTATCAGTAGCAGCCATGTCCGGAATCTACCCTTTCGACGCCCAATTCAAACAGCAACAAGACCAAAGGTTTCGATGGGATCCCAAAAATTCAATATCTGATCCAGACAACCGGGTCTTGTCTTAGCCAGATCCAGTCATCGCCAGACTCCTTGAACATTTTTACAATTAAAATTCAGAAACAGATTAAGGCCAAATAGCTAATCATCTGAGAAAAACTTCCTACCACTACCGCCAATTTCCCGATTTCGGCCAAACTCCAGAACTAATTGTCCGGCGAAAAAAGAAAGCTCAAAAATGAACTCAGAGTATCTTCTTTCCCTAGTAATGAACATCTAATCAAATTCAAATAAAATTTAACTTATAACAAATTTTCCGACTCCAGCTGGATTCCGGTCGAACTATATGTCCGGGTAAAATATGATTGTCACACACGGATTCAGCATCTCTTCTTACCCCTAAATCGGTTATCTAATCAACTAGAAATAAAACTTTAACTTCTACCAATTTTCCGGTTTTGGCCGGATTCCGGGCGAACTACATGTCCGGATAGAAATTTTTTTTCACATAAGTGTTCGGCATGTCTTCTTTCCCTAAATCGAACATCTATTCAACTTCAACTTCAACTTTTAATTTTAACAAACTTTCCGGTTTGGGCCGGATTCCGGGCGAACTACTTGTCCGTCGAGAAAATGGTTTTCACCACCGTGTTCAGCGTGTCTTCCTACCCGTACGGACAGACGGACGGACGGACGGACAGAAGGACAACTTTTCGATGTCATAGGTATCCCTCCACTTACGTTTTGGGATCCCAAAAACAGCATAGATGTTCGGAACGAAATCACAGGACCAGCGTTAACACAAAATCGGATATTTAAGGAAGAGTCTTTAATTGTTTTACACAAATTCATTTTCCAGCTTGAGTAGCTTGAGCCTGAAGAGGACCCTCCAAGCAGGGCCAAAATATAGCTCTAATAAAATTTAGCTGACTTATCCGTTTTGCAGCGCCAAATACGATTCGCAGTCAGCTTGGGCTGAAGGAACATTTATTGTTTTATGAATGTTTTGTGTATTAGTTACCGTTAAAGGACCCCTAGCAGTACTTACTCTTCAACTTACAGTATTTTAAAATATTTAAGCCATTCCCGAGACCCGTCGACTTATAGCTAAAGCAGGGAGACAATTCACATAACCGGTTTTCCTGATGGAAAAACTTCTCGCAGACAACCGTCAACAGCGTGATACACATCGAAGGTAGGGAAACACGGCAAGTGAGAAAATCAGCGTGGTCATGTCAGAGGGGTTAGAATGTACCGTACGAAATTGGGGTTTTCGGGTTCAGAAATATATGGAGTGATTATGGAAGTAGGTCGCGTTATTATTATAGGTCCTTTAAGAATACAACAAAACTTGAACCATGTGTTGTAAAACTAATTTCGCCTGAATTGTTTTGCACCTGTCTCCTTTTCGTGTTTAATCCCCTAAATAGTAAAGAACTAAATTGCAAATATAGGGATGCGACTTTCCGAAGAAAACCTTGCGTCTTGTGCCGGTCATGCACGTTTCGGAACAAAACGTTTTATCCTGAGGAAAGACTGGTAGGAAATAAATTATGTAAAAATGAAATTTAGTGGCTTAAAAAGAGCTGTCAAAAAGAACGAATGGGCATGATACTGACACGGCTCCTTTAAAGTAAAGCAGAAACACAACTAGTCGACTATGCTAGACGTATACGTCAGCTGGGTTGGTCGAGCGATATCTCAGCCCTTTTTAGCAACGGTCCTCCTCAGGCTCAAAGAAAAAATTGTCTCATTTTGCAAATTTTAACGAGCAGCTTTTTTTATGCAAGTGCCATATAGCGATCGCAATTTCTGTCAGTCCGTCGGTCTGTCCAGGTTTTGCTAGTTCGGGCACTTCCACATAAGCTAGAACGATAAAACTTGGCAGGCGTTTCAGGGACCCCAAATGATTAAGTTGGAAATAGTCACTTCCCCGATCCGAGCACCGTGGGGGGAGTGGAGGGAGGGGGAATCCGGAATCTTGAGGTATTTTTAACTTTTGAACGGGTGATCGGATCTCGATGAAACTTGATATTTGGAACGACCTCATGCCTCAGACGACCCACTTAAAATCCGGACCGGATCCGGTGACTTTTGGGGGGAGCTGGAGGGGGCAACCGGAAATCTTGGGAAACGCTATGAGTGGAGGGATCGAGATGAAACTTGGTGGGAAGACACCTAGCAAACACTAGATACATCATTGACATAACCGAGCCGATTCGGGCACTCTGGGGGGAGTGGAGGGAGGGGGAATCCGGAATCTTGAAGTATTTATAACTTTTGAACGGGTGATCGGATCTCGTTGGAACTTGATATTTGGAAAGACCTCATGCCTCAGACGACCTACTTAAAATCCGGACCGGATCCGGTGACTTTTGGGGGGGGCTGGAGGGGGCAACCGGAAATCTTGGGAAACGCTATGAGTGGAGGGATCGAGATGAAACTTGGTGGGAAGACACCTAGCGAACACTAGATACATCATTGACATAACCGAGCCGATTCGGGTACTGTGGGGGGAGTGGAGGGAGGGGGAATCCGGAATCTTGAGGTATTTATAACTTTTGAACGGGTGATCGGATCTCGATGGAACTTGATATTTGGAAAGACCTCATACCTCAGATGACCCACTTATAATCTGGACCGGATCCGGTGACTTTTGGGGGGAGCTGGAGGAGGCAACCGGAAATCTTGGGAAATACTATGAGTGGAGGGGTCGAGATGAAACTTGGTGGGAAGCCACCTAGCAAACACTAGATACATCATTGACATGACCGAACCGATTCGGGCACTGTCGGGGGAGTGGAGGGAGGGGGAATCCGGAATCTTGAGGAATTTATAACTTTTGAACAGGTGACCGGATCTCGATGAAACTTGATATTTGGAACGACCTCATGCCTCAGACGACCCACTTAAAATTCGGACCGGATCCGGTGACTTTTGGGGGGAGCTGGAGGGGGCAACCGGAAATCTTGGGAACCGCTATGAGTGGAGGGATCGAGATGAAACTTGGTGTGCAGACAACTAGCAAATACTAGATACATCATTGACATAACCGAGCCAATTCGGGCACTGTGGGGGGAGTGGAAGGAGGGGGAATCCGGAATCTTGAGGTATTTATAACTTTTGAACGGGTGATCGGATCTCGATGAAACTTGATATTTGGAAAGGCCTGCTGCCTCAGACGACCCACTAAAAATCCGGACCGGATCCGGTGACTTTTGGGGTAGCTGGAGGGGGCAACCGGAAATCTTGGGAAACGCTATGAGTGGAGGGATCGAGATGAAACTTGGTGGGAAGACACCTAGCAAACACTAGATACATCATTGACATGACCGAGCCGATTCGGGCACTGTCGGGGGAGTGGAGGGAGGGGGAATCCAGAATCTTGAGGTATTTATAACTTTTGAACGGGTGACCGGATCTCGATGAAACTTGATATTTGGAAAGACCTCATGCCTCAGACGACCCACTTAAAATACGGACCGGGTCCGGTGACTTTTGGGCGGAGCTGGAGGGGAGAACCGGAAATATTGGAAAACGGTAAGAGTGGATGGATCGAGATGAAACTTGGTGGGAAGACACCTAGCAAACACTAGATATATCATTGACATAACCGAGCCGTGCTTACTCGTAACAAGTGCCATATGAGCTCGTAGCTCTTGTTCTTAAAGCAAACCACAATATTGACAGCATCAGTTTTATAAATTACAATATTTTAAGCTAAGTAGTAAACTGTCGAAAGTTATGTGGAGAACAAGACACGAAGTGCACGTCTCTTCAAAGCCTGCGATAATGTTTATCTCGTGGTGATTGCCAAGTGGTTGAGCATCGGGCACCGGCCCGGCACACAAATAAAATTGACGTGTGTATCCCCTCGGTGGCAACCAGCATCAAACTTTAATTTGATACCAGATGGATATTTCACATTCTTTCACTTAGTCTCAAATTCTTTTTCTAGCTCGTGTCAACAATTAAAACTCTCACATTACACTAGTAATACACTCATTAGTGTTCATCATTACCAACAAGTCGAGGGCAAAACCAGTAAAGGAAGGCGGGTAATGAGACCATTACATACTCGGCTTGGTTTTGGACGGTATGTCTCAGTAACTAGCAGAAACAGTCGCTCACACACAAAAAGATCATTAGCTCAAACCCGCCCGCGATTAAAACGACGCGCCCAAAGCCGGTGCCGACTTCCAAAGCCAAAAGAAGAAGAAAATTAGGAGACGGTAAAGCTGACAACTATTATGACAAGTTTCTCAGTAGACAACTAGAAGAAATGGCAAAGAAAATACAGAGTATATATTAAAAAACCGGCTGCAAAGAGCGTTGGTGATTTTGCGAATCTCCCGTGTTGACGGACGGAGTTGAGTGGCCCCCTTGTTGCGTGCCGAGGACGAAGGCCCGCCAAAAACAATATTTATATATTTCTTAGGAAACTGTGGCTTCTGAGCTTCGGAACATGAAGGTTGAAATTTCGAACAAGAAAAATGCCAGTGACTGATACAGTTACGGGTTCATTACAAAGCCTATAAAAATGACACAGTTATGAACCTCAGAAAATCCCCAGTGCAGTTTAGTACAATAACTACTGTTCTCAGAAGAAAAAGAATCTCATGATTTTCATTAAACCACGTCGTTGACAGCATTCAAATCATTCCAACAAAAATAGCATTGTTCCCATGGTTTGCCAGTATTAAAATTCGGTGATAACGAAAATTAACTTTTCCGTTTGTCACTGTTTGTAGCTTTTGGACAAAAAAGCCACACGTGAAGCACATCATTGTGTATCATGTGACGAGCTCTCTCAAGCATTACAACTAATTGTCGGTGTTAATTTCACATGATTATTAGGAGGTGAACGAACGAACGACAACCAGCCTTTCTCAGGCTTTTTCTTGTTTCTTCTCCACCGGGCAGAAAATCAGACACACGAAAAAATCAGGTATGAAATGAAAAGTGCACACATCAGTTATTCACTTTATTTCTATATGAAAACTGTAATTTGTGGAACACTATATCTCTTCGGAGCCACATACCAGTGTAAAATAGACAACGCTATGATTTGAATGAATGAATGAATGAATTTATGACGCACTGCCCAAGCGCGTAAGTGCAGTAAAAAAGGATAAAGAAATATTAAATACTCGCAAAACACTCAATAAATATTTTCCATAAAGGTTCACTAGTTTAGAATCACGTTGATGGGATCGTGGGCAGGTAATTTTCCAATCGAAGAACACAAATTAGAGGAGAGGGCTTCAAGCGTCAACAATGGGTCGGAAACTAACACACGGCGGATCAGGTAGCGGTTCCGTGTGCGCTGGGGTAGGTTTTGGGGATCCCAAAACGTAAGTGGAGGGATACCTATGACATCTCAAAAGTTGTAAGTCCGTCCGTCTGTAAGCACGATAACTCTCGAAGCGAATGAGATACTTTGATGAAACTTGGTGTGAGGATTGTTTGGGTCAAGAGTAAGATCGAGTTCGTAGATGGGCTTTATAGCCCTGTAATTAGGGGTGGGGGAGGGGGTATAAATTAACGGTCAAGCAAATATTTTGAACAGCTAATGGGACAGTCGATTATGGAGTAAGAGGACATGCTGAACACGATGGTGGAAACTATTTTCTCGCCGGACAAGTAGCTAGCCCGGAATCCGAAAACCTGTTAAAAGTAAAAGTTTTATTTGAAGTTAATTATATGTTCGGTTGAGGGGTAGGAAGACATGCTGAAGATTGATGGTGAAACTCCTTTTCTCGCTGGGCAAGTAGTCCACTCGGAATCCGGCCAAAACCGGAAAATTGTTAAAAGTATTTGTGGTTGATTAGATATCCGATTTAGAGGTAAGAAGATATGCTGAATCCGTGTATGGCAATCATTTTGTACCCGGACATATAGTTCGCCCGGAATCCGGCTGCAATCGGAAAATTCGTTTAAAGTTAAATTTTAATTTGAAGTTGATTAGATGTCCGATATAGGGGAAAGAAGAAACGATGAGCGAGAGACTGAGTTCGATTTTAGCTTCCTTTTTTTTGCAGGACAGGTAGTCCCGGAATTCGGCCAAAACCGGGAAATTCGCAAAAGTAAGGCAGGAAGTTTCCGTTAAAACAGATATGACTTATAGTGGTAAACACAAACATACCGAATCCATACCTGAACTTGGTTTTCTCAGATGATTAGCTTTTTGACCTTAATCTGTTTCTGAATTTCAATAGTAAAAATGTTCAAGGATTCTGGCGAAAACTGGATCTGGCGTAGACAAGACCCAATTGTCTGGATCAAATATGGAATTTTGGGGATCCCATCGAAACCTTTGGTCTTGTTTCAGAAGGAACTGGCCTACAGTAAAACTCTGAGCTTTTGATGAGTGTATGTTGAACGTGTCAATTGGTACATTGAAACTCTGAGCTTTTGATGAGTGTATGTCGAACGAGTCAATTAATATATTACAGGTTGTATAAACATAAAGCAGTACACTAACATACATAAGAGACCACTCATTAGATTTGAAACTTTTTTTTTTTTTTAAACACACATTGAAACTCCGAGCTTTTGACGAGTGTATGTTGAACGTGTCAATTAATATATTATTAATCAACAAAATACATTTGAATATATCAATATATATTTAATATATTTGAAACACAAATTGAAAATCTGAGCTTTTGATTAATATATTAGAGGTCGTATAAACATACGTCAGTACAATAACATACATAAGAGAACCATCATTTGATTTGAAATTTTTTTTTTAATACAAAAATAGCTACTATAACTATTGACACGTTCAACATACACTCATCAAAAGCTCAAGAGTTTGAATGTGTGTTTAAAAAAAAAAAAAAAGTTTCATATCAAATGAGTGGTTCTCTTCTGTATGTTAGTGTACTGCTGTATGTTTATACAACCTTTAATATATTAATATATAAATATATATTTGAATATATTAATATATTTAATATATTTGAAACACACATTGAAACTCTGAGCTTTTGATAAGTGTAAGTTGAACGTGTCAATTAATATATTAGAGGTTGTATAAACATACGGCAGTACACTAATATACATAAGAGAACCACTCATTTGGGTTAGAGACATTTACGGTATCACATGTTTCGCTCGAATAATTCCAAAAGAAAAACAAGAGCTACGAGCTCATATGGCACTTGTACGAGTAGGCTGTACAAGAAAGTAGATGAAAACGTCACAAAATACACCCGCCATCCAAAAAGACGGTTCGGAAATAGAAATAGGATATTTAGTTTCACTCATTTCTGAGCAGTTCCGGCATCGTCTCGATTGCAAATGCACATGACTGTTCAAACTTTCATCCCAATAAATCCATTTGTTTGATCCCTAGACGTGCTACACGATTTCCGGTACTCACTCTATTTCCACCTACCGTGGCCGAATCTGGTTCGGAATAAAAAAAAATCGACCACCTAAAGCATCTTCGTTTATACCATCTACCAAGTTTCACTCGAATCTGAGCATTTTTGGAAAGTTCCGGTACCCCCCCCCCCTTCCCACCAACGTTGTCGGAGCCGGTTCGGGCCCAATCTCTTAATTCCCTCATCAAGTTTGACTGAAATTGGAGCATAGCCTATCTGCAAGTTTCCAGTACCCCCCCCCCTTACCTTTGCCGAATCCGGCCCAGACGCCAAATAACAAATCTAGGCCGCATAAACTCGGCACTGTCGAATTGCATCTCATTCGGTCCATCCGTTTGGTTTTTGTGCATGTCAAAAGTCCCCCCACCCCCAATTCCCCTAATCGTGGTCGCATATGGTTCGAACGCATGTTTTACATGTCGAGGCCATCGATTCGTATCACCCATGAAGTTTCACTCGAATCAGACCACTCGTTCGCAATTTATAGAAGTCCATATTTCTCTTCTCTTGCTCCCCCAAAAATGCTCGGATCTAGGAACGGAAGTTTCCCGGGGTATGTTGTTATAGGTTTTTAAGTCAAGATAATTCGGGTCGCTAATATGCCTGCAAAGTTTCGTTGTCGTTTTACATCTGGAACTATTCTAACTCACGACTACCGGAATTCCAGGAAACCCCCTCCAACTCCCCCCACAGAGCCCCGAAACCATCTGGCTCCGTCAATTTCATCTAGGCCTAATGCTTGTTCCATCCATTAAGTTTCGTCCCAATCCCTCTACTTTTAGAGTTTCTTGAGTTTTCCACACACCCCCCCATCCCCACAGGTATCGGACCCGACTCGGACGTGACACTGAACGTCCGAGGCGATAGCTCACCAGACAAGTTTCAATCAAATCCGATCACCCGTTCAAAAGTTATGCACGCGACTAGATTCCGGACTCCCCCCACGATGGTCGGGTCGGGGAAACGGCTGTTCTCAAGTCAATCTGTTCGGATCCCTGACATACCTGCCAAGTTTCATCGCCCTAGGACATCAGGAAGTATGCCGAACTCGCGGGATCGCTAGAAATCCGGACCCCCATCCCAACTCCCCCACAGTGCCCTGATCCGGTCCAGTTATGTCAATGACGTGTCTAGGACCTGTGCTTGTTTTTCCCACCAAGTTTCATCCCGATCCCTCCACTTTAAGCGTTTCTCAAAATTTCCGGTTACCTCCTCCAACTCCCCCCAGTGTCATCGGATCCGGCCCGGATTTAAAGTGAGGTGTCTGAGACACAAGGTCATCCTAAATATCAATTTTCATCAAGATCCGATCACCCGTTCAAAAGTTATGCACGCCACTAGATTCCGGACTCCCCATCCACCCACTACCCCCACGATGGTCGGGTCGGGGAAACGGCTGTTCTCAAGTCAATCTGTTCGGATCCTTGACATACCGGCCAAGTTTCATCGCCCTAGGACACCAGGAAGTATGCCGAACTCGCGGGATCGCTAGAAATCCGGACCCCCATCCCAACTCCCCCACAGTGCCCTGATCCGGTCCGGTTATGTCAATGACGTGTCTAGGACCTGTGCTTGTTTTTCCCACCAAGTTTCATCCCGATCCCTCCACTTTAAGCGTTTCTCAAAATTTCCGGTTCCCCACCCCAACTCCCCCACAATGCCCTGATCCGGTCCGGTTATGTCAATGACGTTTCTAGGACCTGTGGTTGTTTTTCCCACCAAGTTTCATCCCGATCCCTCCACTTTAAGCGTTTCTCAAAATTTCCGGTTCCCTCCTCCAACTCCCCCCAGTGTCATCGGATCCGGCCCGGATTTAAAGTGAGGTGTCTGAGACACGAGGTCATCCTAAATATCAATTTTCATCAAGATCCGATCACCCGTTCGCAAGCTAAAAATACCTCAAATTTTGGCTTCACCCTCCCTCCACTCCCCCCCCCCCCCAGATGGTCGAATCGGGGAATTGATGATTTCCTATTTAAGCTGGTCGGGTCCCAGACATGCCTGTCAATTTCCATCGTCCCAGCACATCAGGAAGCACGGAACTCGCGGGATCACTACAAATTCGGACTTCTCCCCCCCCCCCAACTCCCCCAAAGTGAGCGGATCCGTTCCGGTTATATCAGTCACGTATCTACGACTTTTGCTTGTACTTTCCACCAAGTTTCATTCGGATCCCTCCACTGTAAGTGTTTTCCAAGATTTCCGGTTTCCCCCTCTAACTCCCCCCAGTGTCACCGGATCCGGTCTGGATTTAAAATGGAGGGTCTGAGACACGAAGTCCTTCCATGTATTAAGTTTCATTAAGATCCGATCACCCGTTCGTAAGCTAAAAATATCTCATTTTTCCTATTTTTTCCGGATTCCCCCTCCCTCCACTCCCCTCCAGATGGTCGGATCGAGGAAGCGACAATTTCTAATTTAATCTGGTCCAGTTCCTGTTACGCTTGCCAAGTTTCATCGTCCTAGCTTATCTGGAAGTGCCCGAACTAGCAAAACCGGGACCGACAGACCGACAGACCGACTGACGGACAGAAATAACAATCGCTATATGGCACTTGAGTAAGCTCAAGTACCATAATTAACCTTCCTCGCAGAAAAGTGCGTTATGTCACAAAGAGTTTTTAATTCAGATGTACAGAAGTATACACAAAGTTTACTGGTTTTAAATCTACTTCCCACGTGAAAGATGATTTTTTTTTTTTTTATGGCACTTGAGCTTACTCAAGTGCCATATAGCGATTGTAATTTCTGTCCGTCAGTCGGTCTGTCGGTCTGTCGGTCCCGGTTTTGCTAGTTCGGGCACTTCCAGATAAGCTAGGACGATGAAACTTGGCAGGCATATCAGGAACTGGACCAGATTAAATTATAAAATGTCGCTTCCTCGATCCGACCATCTGGAGGGGAGTGGAGGGAGGGGGAATCCGGAAAAAATAGGAAAAATGAGATATTTTAGCTTACGAACAGGTGATCGGATCTTAATGAAACTTGATATATGGAAGGACTTCGTGTCTCAGACCCTCCATTTTAAATCCAGACCGGATCCGGTGACACTGGGGGGAGTTGGAGGGGGAAACCGGAAATCTTGGAAAACACTTAGAGTGGAGGGATCCGGATGAAACTTGGTGGAAAGTACAAGCAAAAGTCCTAGATACGTGACTGATATAACCGGAACGGATCCGCTCACTTTGGGGGAGTTGGGGGGGGGGGAGAAGTCCGAATTTGTAGTGATCCCGCGAGTTCCGTGCTTCCTAATGTGCTAGGACGATGGAAATTGGATATTGAATTTCATGTCCACGCAGTTGTGAAAAGTATTCCTGTCAGCGACAAGAAGATGGGGATCATCTGTGAAGAAAATCGCAGAGACCCAGTTATGATAGAACTCACCTCAGTCATACAAAAAGGGTGGCCGATTCACAGACACCTTACAGGTATGTCTGGGACCCGACCAAATTAAATAGGATATCGTCAATTCCCCGATTCGACCATCTTGGGGGGGGGATGGAGGGTGAAGCCAAAATTTGAGATATTTTTAGCTTGCGAACGGGTGATCGGATCTTGATGAAAATTGATATTTAGGATGACCTCGTGTCTCAGACATCTCACTTTAAATCCGGGCCGGATCCGATGAGACTGGGGGGAGTTGGAAGAGGGAACCGGAAATTTCGAGAAACACTTAAAGTGGAGGGATCGGGATGAAACTTGGTGGGAAAAACAAGCACAGGTCCTAGACACGTCATTGACATAACTGGACCGGATCAGGGCACTGTGGGGGAGTTGGGGTGGGGGTCCGGATTTCTAGCGATCCCGCGAGTTCGGCATACTTCCTGATGTCCTAGGGCGATGAAACTTGGCTGGTATGTCAGGGATCCGAACAGATTGACTTGAGAACAGCCGTTTCCCTGACCCGACCATCGTGGGGGGAGTGGGTGGATGGGGAGTCCGGAATCTAGTGGCGTGCATAACTTTTGAACGGGTGATCGGATTTGAATGAAACTTATCTGGTGAGGTATCGCCTCGGACGCTCAGTGTCACGTCCGGGTCGGGTCCGATACCTGAGGGGATGGGGGGGGGGGTGGAAAACTCAAGAAACGCTAAAAGCAGAGGGATTGGGACGAAACTTAATGGATGGAACAAGCATTAGGCCTAGATGAAATTGACGGAGCCAGATGGTTTCGGGGCTCTATGGGGGGAGTTGGAGGGGGTTTCCTGGAATTCCGGTAGTCGTGAGTTAGAATAGTTCCAGATGTAAAACGACAACGAAACTTTGCAGGCATATTAGCGACCGAATTCTTGACTTAAGAACCTGACACAACATACCCCCGGAAACTTCCGTTCCTAGATCCGAGCATTTTTTGGGGAGCAAGAGAAGAGAAATATGGAAATTGACTTCTATAAATTGCGAACGAGTGGTCTGATTCGAGTGAAACTTCATGGGTGATACGAATCGAATGCCTCGACATGTAAAACATGCGTTCGAACCATATGCGACCACGATTAGGGGGATTGGGGGTGGGGGGACTTTTGACATGCACAAAAACCAAACGGATGGACTGAATGAGATGCAATTCGACAGTGCCGAGTTTATGCGGCCTAGATTTGTTATTTGGCGTCCGGGCCGGATTCGGCCAAGGTAGGGGGGGGGGGGGGTACTGGAAACTTGCAGATAGGCTATGCTCCAATTTCAGTCAAACTTGATGGACAGGAACAGGGAATTAAGAGATTGGGCCCCGGGCCGGCTCCGACAACGTTGGTGGGAGGGGGGGGGAACCGGAACTTTCCAAAAATGCTCAGATTCGAGTGAAACTTGATAGATGGTATAAACGAAGATGCTTTAGGTGGTCGATTTTTTTTATTCCCAACCCGATTCGGCCACGGTAGGTGGAGATAGAGTGAGTACCGGAAATCGTGTAGCACGTCTAGGGATCAAACAAATGGATTTATTGGGATGAAAGTTTGAACAGTCATGTGCATTTGCTACAGACAATCGAGACGATGCCGGAACTGATCAGAAATGAGTGAAACTAAATATCCTATTTCTATTTCCGAACCGCATTTTTGGATGGCGCGTGTATTTTGTGACGTTCTCATCTACTTTCTTGTACAGCCTACTCGTACAAGTGCCATATGAGCTCGTAGCTCTTGTTTTTTCCGTGGAGTAGCCTATATAAAAGAGAAATGAAGAATCCTCGTTAGAATCACTAAACAAATTTGGATGTACTGGATGTGACTAAGAGCGTGTTCCACCATACTTACCGTGGTTACTACGCATGACGTCACGTATTCTGGCTTTTTACCGTCAAGGCTGGAAACTTTGGAACGGGTGATAGGATTCCAGGGAAATTTAATAATTGAACAGACGACATGTCTTGATGTTCTTTTTCATGGCTGGACCGGATCCGGCAACTGTTGGATACGTGACCCGCTTAGGCTGGAGAGACCGGGATGGATTTGGTGGGAATAACAAACAAAGGCTCTTGATAAATCATTTACATTACCGGATAGGATCCGGGCAATGTGGGTGAAGTTAGAGGGGGGAGATTACGGTGATCGCAAGTTAAGGTACTTCTAAATGTGCTAGGACGATGAAACTTTGCTGGAAAATTAGAGATTCAACAAGATTGGCTTAGAAGTCGTCACTTCCAAAATCCGATGATTCTTTAAACGATACTTTTAAACAAACTATACATTTTCATGACAATCATGAGGCCATGATAATTTTTGCCTCAAGGGTTTTGCTTACAAATGAAGTTCTAGCACCCTCAAAGTGCGCATCTTAACAGTAAAGTCAAAAAAATACTTTTGATCAAACGATATTTTAATGATCCCCAACGAATTACTATCGTTTTGTCTAAAGGGTTTTACTTTCAGATGCATTTCTAGCGCCTTTAAAGTGTGCACCATTACAGACAAGTTCAAAAACAAAATACTTTTAACCAAACGATACATTCTCGTGCGTTCCAACGATTCATGATCATTTTTATCCCAAGGGTTTAGGTTACAAATGATCAGAACAAACCCATAAAAAGGCAGATTCCAATTTCATGCTCTAAACAAGACATGCAAGTTCCATATGAGCTTACAAGTCTTGTTACTTTATTTTTATGTTAAAATTTAATATTTGGGACATGGACTTTTTTCGGAACCCCATTCTTTTGTGACGACCAGTATAAAATATAATTTCTTGACAAAAAAAATAGGTTGTTCAGCTAGCCATAAAGCCAACTGACAGGCGTTGGCCACGCTTAAATTTTAACTGAAAAGCCAACTTAGTTTTATACCTTTGATTTAATGACACCGAATTATTTTGACTCCTGTAAGTGATTTTCGTTTTTTTCGTCACGTAGTCTTGTAGTGACGTTGGGGATCTTCGCTGGTTGTTCGACAAATTTACGACGAGCCGCGGGAATTTGAATGTCTGCAAAAGCGTGCGTTCCAATGGCCAACAAAGTGAAGATTTCGAAATGTTCGATTCCAGACTTAGGAGGTTGACCTCTCCCCCCCCCCCCCCAAAAAAAAAACATACAAAAATAATAATTTTTATGGGCTTTTCCCTCTGATCTGTGTTTTTTGTTTACTTTTTTGTCCGACTAGCAGGCAAACCCCCCCCCCCCCCCGAAATAAATTCCTGGATACCGGCCTGGTAACCAGACTGTCGCATCTTAGCCCTATTCTGTTAACCTTTAAATGTACCAAGTCAACACTCATGAACACAATTCCTAGTAATTTACTATTCCAGCAAAGAACCAAAGACGTCAGCATTTTTTTCGCAAAGAACAATCAAGTAAGGCGAGCACGCAAGTCGGTAATCGGTTTCCAGTTAGAAAACAATGGGCAAACAAGGGCGGACACCGCCAACACCTGCCAATGGACCTATTATAAACTATCCTCAGGCAATTACCGATATGGAGAAACGAGGTTGTGACGCATAAAGCAAGTTTTCAGTAGCAGCCTAGAAAATACACAAACAAGATAGAGCAACGGAGTGGTAGCTGTGAACAAAACTAATGGTTTATATGTCTTGTTGATTTAAAATGTTAGTTTTGATAGGAAGAAGAAGAGAGAGAGAGAGAGATAGGTTTATTTAGACAACATCGTAGCTGACAGCTAATTAGCGTTGCTTCACTATGCTAAATAGCAAACTAACATAAAAAAAGGAAAATGTCACTCGGCTTTGTTTAGCAAATCCGCAAAAATGGTACAAACGAACTTGCGTGGCGGTTCGTTCGCGAAGCTATTGGAACCAGTTTATTTTGGTGACGCGTCCGGTTGTTGGGCGTTGCAGTGGGTGGTAAGATGTCTCGATGCTGGGGTTTAGAGAGAAGAAACTTCCCAAACCTCAGGATAATCTGCTCGTATCTTTGGGACAACGTGGGGAGATTGAGTTTAACAAGTGCTTCACCATATGATAGCTGTCGATCACCAATAATAATGAACACGGCCCACTTTTGCACCGACTCAAGTTCTTGGATGAGGTGTACAGTACGCAGTGCTGCAGGTCCCCATTGGGGGCTTGCATATTCCAGAACTGGACAGACGTATGTAAGATAAGCTAGCAAAAGGCACTGGACATCACAGCCAATCTACGCATTGTACTTAAAGACTGCAGACTAAAATCGCAGCACGCTCGGTCTCTGTCCGTGAGTCAGAGAGCCAAATTAATCAACTGCAAATACGCCTATCCTAAAATCACTGAAAGAATGGCCGGCTATAGCATTCTGTAGAATTTTACATCTCGCATGCTAGATCTTACGTCAGATTCACTATACTCCAGTCAGCGCTTCCAAGCGGAATAGTCTCTGAAATTCTCCCGTGTCTCACTATCAGTAAAAATAGATCCACAAGCTGGTGAGTAGAAAACCTGCAATCTGCTTCCCGAACAACGGAAGCTTCATGATTTTTTTTTAACACTAACTCGTTTTATCATCCTTACTTTACCGACATTCGGAGGATTTAGCTCACGAGAGAAGAAACACAACAAGAGCAGGATTCGTTCTCAGGAACATAGGTGTAAGCGTCTGGAATAACCTTCCAGGATCGGTCAGAGAGGCTGAAAGTCTGGCATCATTCAAGAGAATGGTTAAATCCCATTATTTGGAAAGGAAAGAAGTGTGATAACGGGAAAGGGTATTTATTTATTTAATTTTTGTTTGTACTCCCCCCTCCCAAGGAGGGGAGGTAACGAGGGAAAGATTTAGTGGATTCATGGTGGTAAGAATTATGGCCACAATCAAGATTTTTTTTTGTCTTAAAAGTGGCCGTTAATGGAAAATCGTTCTTTTAACTTATGTGTTTTTGATGAAATTAAAAAAATGTCTATGTCTATGTCTATTTTGCACTGTCTTAGAAGAGTTATATCGTAACCATTCTAGCACTCGCAACGTCTAGAACCCAAGACCCAAGATGAAGCCACGACTCGATCCGACCGCTGGGTCATCTAGTGGCGCGGGTCCGAAGTTCCCGACATCGGGAGGCTGAGATCATAGTCTGACTATAGATCTAACAAAATGTTTTATTTTAGCAGGCATATGGAAAATGTGTAGAAAAATCATACTAATTATTTGCATTATTGATTTTTTTTGGTAATTTTTCTTCTTCTTTTTTTCTTGTTAGTTCCCGTAAGTCCAAAGAAGAAAGGATGTAAACTAGATCACAATGAACAAACGCCGTAAATTATATTAAATTCGGCATAGTGATTTCTTGAAGATTTCGAATCAGAGCTAAATAATATTCTGCTTCTGGGACCAAAAACTTCTTCTTTCTAAATATCTAAACTTCCACATGGTGATGTACGTAGTTATTTAATCCTCTCACCCACCACTCGATCTTCTCGAAGGTTTTAGTAGCTCCTTAGACCTCCACCGGAAGATCAGTGAATAGTTAATTAGCAATGGCGACCTTGCTCCCAAGAGTGAATTTTGTTCAAGCAATTTGTGCATAACGTTGGCTACCGTGAAGATTTTGAAGAAAACAAAGGTAACAGTGTGTTCGTGAAAATTCGTTCCACTGAAAAATGACAGTGTCTCCCACCTTCTCGGCCCCCATGAATCAAGGACTTTAAGCATTATTCAAATAGGTGCTACAAAGGTGGATTACGTCGTATAAGGCTTAGTACAGATTCCTCTTTTCCTCGGGGCGCACTGTAATAAGGGCGAACAAGGAGAATGGAGCCAGGTTCTATTTTCCCTTATGCAGAGCCGATCAGATCGCTTGGTTCGTTCCGCCAGCAGGCCGAGGACAGGAGCAGCGTCGTCAGGGTTGCCACAGGAGGCACAAAAGTTCCACTTTGTTGGAAGTTGAAGAAACAACTTGTCTTTAAAGAACACGTTTTGGTTTGCTACGACTGCTTGTTGTTAGTATGAGGATCGATGCTATCTATCGGTTAATTCAATAGCTTTGTACAATATAAAGTTTGTCAAATTGTACTCGTGTGGCTTACTTAAACACTTTTTCTGATTTGTAGTAGCTCGAAAAGTTGTATCAGCGTGGCAACACCGAACGCTGTATCCATAAGAACCTTTTGAGTTCCTATTTGAACAGGCGCACATCATAACAAATTTTACGATCGGAGGATACAACATTCGATCTGAACTTGATCTTTCGTACGGAAAAGCAACTGTAATAATAACAATATAACTGCAGTAAAAAAGGCTTTCGCCTCTGTTAATTTCTCGAGACACTGTGTACACTAAATTTAATTTCAGCCAGGTGTCGATCCACGCCACGCCATGTAATGAAGCAGTATGATTTCATCGTCACCCGTGTAACATTTATAACGACGTCGCAGAAGCACATTTGACAATTCGCTTTCAATTGAAGATATTACGGTATTCTAGCCACATGGATGACTTCCTTCCGATCATTTTCAATAGCGGATTTCAATTCTTTCCGATAGTTCGCTATTTCTATTAGCTGACGTTAGAGCGACAACCTCCGATCAATGCGAGAGATATTTGTAGACGAACTGGGCACAGATGCAACGCAAGACTTGCGTAACTCGGTGCGAAAGCAGCATAAGAGGGTAAGAACTAGCGGAAAAGTCGTTTCGCCTTTAGCAACTTCACGCTGAATTACCGAGATCACATTCAACTAGCGTAGCGGATCCAATTTCTACGTCACTTCAACTAGCGGAGCCCAAAAACAGCTCTAGAAAACGAAGCGAGCCGCAAGAATACGCCCCTTATAAAATTCCTTTCAGATTGGTTCTTTTTTTGCCACTATGTGCGCTATCGTAAAGAAAATAATGACACGTTACTTCTTGGTGTACGTTTATCACGGTTTGTTGGGGTATTTTAAATTCCCCCTATTCCCTAGCCATGTTTAAAACTGTTTAAGATACCTCTTCCTCTTTTTTTGCATTATCCAATTCTGTTCAGTCAAGCGTCATCAAGTTTGTCATTTCTGGCTTCCGAATTCGGTGCTGAGTCCTGGCTGACTTTCCACGGGGCTAATACGTGACTCGGTATGCAGCGAAAGCCTAATCGCTTATTCACCCTTCAGATAACTTACACCAAGATGTCACGTGTGATTGTTATTGTCCCTCTAGCGCATCTGGCGGCAATTTGTCAATGGATTTTATGAGGGCCGTCTGGTCGGCGTATAAACTGGAGGAGCTTTCAAGACAGCTTGAATCGCCCCACAACGAAGCTGCCACACCACTAGCGGTAAAACATAATCAGGGTTATGTACAATTTGAAAATTTCTCCTATTGAAACGGTTCTAACAAGGATCGCTACAAGGGCTTTAGTGAGGTACACGCAGGCAGATACGGAAGAAACGCAAACGAAATTCACGCTAATGTGGGAAAACCTGCATGCAATACGTCAAAGTTTTGGAGAAACATCCGACTGCCCAACTGTATGTGCACTAAGTAGCGTAACAGCAGTGTTTTACTAATATGTAAGGTCACGGGTTCAATAATGTACGAGTATCAACGGCCTTTCCAGTAAGTGTGGGGTAGCAAGACCCATACCTAGCGTTTCGGAAATCAGCAGTGCAATCTCAACCCAACGATACTTTATATAGCGAAATTACGCAGTAATGTACTCTAGTTGATAGTTTGTATTAATGTCATTCATCTTTTAAATTCTTTCTACTTTTTGTTGTCTTTCTTCTTATGTGATTACTTCGTCTTTATGTACAGTTGTGCGTCTTGATGGTGAAATAATCAATAATAACAGTGATACTGAATGTTTTTAAGTTTTTTCCTATCGAGATGGTTCTGACAAGGATCTCTAACAGAGACCCTTAAAAAGAGACCCTTGGGCCTTTAAAAGTCCCATTTCGCGGAAAAAGTTCACTTTGAGCTTATTCAACTAAACTACCTTGGAGAGCTTTCGGAGATATTAAAGGAAGTATAATGGTGGAGATGAATCAGTTACCTTGTGAGTTTTGGTTGCCGGGTTTTCAAACAGCAGTGAAGATAGCCCCTTCCGTGCGAATCGAGGTCTTAGGGCTGTCGTATCTGCAAACTCAACTTTCCCGCGCTTTCCAGGAACAAGCAGAGTCCCGATATTCTTCGGCAGCGTCCCACAACTTTCAATCTTTGCGACAAGTCGCCGCTTATAGCTCTCAATTATTTGCTGAGCCATGGTTATGAGCTAGCCCTGAATGGCTTTTATGTTCGGATTTCCCTGGATTTCGGCGGGATGTTTGAAAGGCAAAAAGCGTGGGAGAATCAGGATGACGGCAGAGGAATGGAGAAATCTCAAGGAAATGATCTTGTATCGGAAATGTTGCCCTGTTGCCCAGAAGTAAGGGCAACTCGAAGATATTTCAGATGATAAGGGCTGCGACGCGTTTTGACAAAGGGCACAATGAGAAAGATAGGAATCGAAGTTGATGTAGCTTACTACCATTCAGCCATTTTGTTTATATCCCCAATATAAGCCATTCTTCGAAGGACAGTAAAGGTAGGCTTCTGAACGTTGCCTAACTCAGAACTGCGCCGACGATTGTGATGAAAATCTGACCTAGCGAATGTTCACGCACAGTGCTAATCAGAAACAGTAATTTGTTAAAATAAAGAACAAATCTGAAAGGTTTGCTCTTTGTTGCTCAATTTATTTTTCCACGCCAGGTTACGTCGTCTGGCGTTTCACATTACTTTCTTAGCCGTTCGAAATAACATAAGAAAA
This sequence comes from Branchinecta lynchi, assembly GCA_023053575.1. Lineage (NCBI taxonomy): Eukaryota > Metazoa > Arthropoda > Branchiopoda > Anostraca > Branchinectidae > Branchinecta > Branchinecta lynchi. Next base: position 1,661,960 of record JAKZAP010000017.1, read on the forward strand.
GAATTAAAAAAAAAAACGCACCAAAGGATTTTGGTTTCATTCTTTATCTTAAAAGAAGGGCTAATGTTAAGTTTTATTGAATAATTTCAAGTTAAAAGGTGGTTAGAAGATACAGCCACCCACAGGATTTTTGTCTTTTATGTGGTTGTTGAGTTTTTTGTACAATGTAGTTGTGTTTTTTTTGGTGAAGTAAAAAAATATCTGAAATAAAAAATAATAGAAAATCTGAATAAATAAAATAAATAATTTATCATTCCCATGACTACTTCAAGGGTGAAAAACAAAAACAAAGTGTGAACAGATGGGAAGTCCGCCCTTCAGATATTCTTTAAACATACTAAATTATTTTTTGTTTTTTAAATTATATTTGTCTGATTGCGCCCTGTAAAAGAGGAGCAAGTTTGGCCATATGACTCATTTTCAAAAATAGTAAAATACCGAGACCACCTTTAAATGTGGTATACAATCTTACAGTTACAATTTAGAAGGATTTGTTCAGAAACTAACTCCCTAGTTCTCTCCAAACACGGAAGAAAGCGGGAAAAGTTAGAAAAGCTCCCTTGCTACTAAAAGAGTTAACTAGCCCACAAAAAAGTTGAAACGGACAAGCTCACTATTCACTTTTTTTAGGGGGAGATACGGAAGGAGATACAGAGGTTTTATGATGATTAAGTCATCTCAACACAAAAATGGAAACAAGAAGAAAGAAAAAGACAAGGGTCTGAAGTTAACAGTTTCGACAAGAGCTACTAGCTCGAACATTTCACATAGTCTACTATGGAACTGGACCCGCGTTCCCCAGGTCCAACCAGGCTCGACTGCCTAAGGGAAAGGCGAAAAAATTTGCTCGCTGTCGCTGAAGTATTGGAAGCTACTGACAAGAACAACAGTCTCTTCAAGGTCCGTATACAGAACATGCATTTCTTAATCTCAATATAACCTCCAGCTTTTGCTTTATTCAAATCTGTTGTGAGTCACCATCAGGACGAGACGGGAACACAAATACAGTGAAATTAAAGCCATGCACTGTTATCTCTTCAATATCCTGCTTCTTTTACTCAGTTACTTTCTCACCCTTTTAAGTAAGGTTACGACATCCAAAGAATTAATACTTTCACGATCGTCCGAAGTATCCCATCCGAATCCCAAGTATCCCATGGAAAAAAAGAAAAAAAAGAAGATGTTTATGTCACTCTTCACGTTAAAGAAAGCCCTTGAACCTCAGCTGACGATAAGTTTTCAATATATCATTTCCCTTTGATAGCTTACGGAGGCGAAAAATAAAGTCAAGCTGGCCTAAAACTTTAGAGAAGTGTTCGAAGAACGATACCCTACCTCTACTGTACGTCTAACACATGAAGATCAGGGAATTAGGGGATCAAGCCTGTTTTTCTGCGATGACAAGAGTAAGTTTGTGGCTCGAAAAGAGTGTTTCCGCGGTCGTTTGTGTGGCACACAAGTATAATCCACAACCAACACTGTTTTTGTGGCTCACTTTGCTGGTAGAACTAGGCAAACAGTTACCGAGGTGATATTCGACTTTGTGGCCCGAATTTTGAGGGAAAATTCGAAATTTGATGAATTAACTAAAACTAACAGAATAAAATTAGCTACCGTGTCAAGCAGATATTCCTTAAACTGATGATCCTTCTAATACAGAATGGTAAAGCGGTAAGCCTGAATACATTTTATCGGCTTTATCTGTTTTTTTTTGTTTTTTTTTCAGGCAATCGAAATTACAGTCAAAACAAAGACAAAACGGGGTTTCCCCGAGTTTGAACTTGGGGGTGGAGTCTGTGGCACACACTCCTTTTTCCACCAAAAAAATGTCAGAAAAGTGCAGCACACAAGTATACCGAGGAAGAACGTTTATATGGGAGATGGAAGCACCGGCCGTATGGCGATATAAGGACATGCCAGTTCATTTGCAGGGTTATCGGTCGTAACTATCTCAAAAAGATTGTTTTTTTTTTGTTTGTTTTTCAGGCAATCGAAATTACAGTCAAAACAAAGACAAAACGGGGTTTCCCCGAGTTTGAACTTGGGGGTGGAGTGTGTGGCACACACTCTTTTTTCCGTTCAGTTCAGTTCAGTTCAATTTATTTTACGACCCAAATACATTTAACTATGTTGCCAGTACCCGCCCCAAGAAAGGTACAAAAAAAGCACTTGCAGTTGGGCGGGTACATAAAACTCATTTCCTAACTAATAATTAACTAGAAACAAAACATACCAAAATATAGCTCTAAAACAAGAAATAATAACCAATATCTCATCAACTCATTTAATAATAATAATGAGAAGAAAAAAAAAATAATAATAAGAAAAACAAGAAGAAAAAACTATGAACCTTGGCCTAACAAATACTTTTTCAATTTATTTTTAAATAGCCCCAGGTGCTCAGCCGCCGTCAAAAAACGTCAGAAAAGTGCAGCACACAAGTATACCGAGGAAGAACGTTTATATGGGAGATGGAAGCCCCAACCGTATGGAGAAATAAGGATATGCCAGTTCATTTGCAGGGTTATCGGTCGTAACTATCTCAAAGAACACATGGAGCGCACTTGGTTCATTGATATCCAATTTCCAAGTTGTTTGTTTTTTTCATGGCACCTTACTTTAACGAGCCGAAAAATAGACATTAAAAAGAACATGTACTAAAAGTAAGACCGCCAAAATCCAGGGACAACCTATCATCGTCTTTAAACCTTCAGGAAAGGAAGGTAGCTAAAAGAGGCAGGTAATCAAACTTCTATATCCTCAAGATCACATCCCAATCCACAAGTAATGACAACTGCTGTGTCTATGACATAGTTCGCTTTGTCCTCGAAGGAATTAGACAAATTAAATGCAGAGGCACAAACATTAGTGACATCCCGGAATCGATCTAGATGAGATTCAAGGTAGCTTAGTGACAAGGAACTAATCAGATGATGCAACCACAAGAAATTGTTTTTGTTGTTTTCCCGTCAAGCACATTTGATTTTTTACTTTATATTATACATTTTGGTCTCCAAATGCAGCTCATATTCTCTTTTTGTAACTAATTTCTTGTTGTAACCTAATGACTGTTTGCTATAGATTAAAAACTATGTCTTTCCGTGTTTACTCTATAGCTATCTTTTGTTATTTAATTTCTAGACATGCAATCTGTTAAGACTATAAAATGTTGCTGTGTCATATAACATGGCATACTCGTATCTACTTTCTGAAATCGCTTTTATCGGAAGCCCAATTTAGAAACGGGTGAGCTTGATTTTCTACCCACTGCACTAGGTTTTCCAATGAAACCCTTCCATGTCGCCCTATATTACCTGATAGCTCAGAGGACTAAAAATATGTTCTATATTACACATGTCGACCAAGTCCTCCGACGAAAGAAGGTAACGAAGATTCGTTGCGGCAGTTTTTTTAGGGTGTATGAGGGTGGTTACTGAGGCTGGTACTCTTCACGGCGATAGAAAACATTGTACGCTGGAACAGTCGCCTTAAAAGGTATGTCCAAAGGTATGTAGTTCTGTAAGTTCTGTAGTAAGTAAGTAAGTAAGTAAGTAAGTATATTTATAAGAACAGCTCTAGCAAAACTATACTTCTTTTTGCGACCCGGCTGTGCTTTTCTCGGTTGGTCTGTTTGATATTTTTGATAGACGGGATCTACCCAGAATAAGGATAGATTATTTCCGTTACTGTAAGTTTCTTCTGTATCTGCACCGGTCCCATAGTAATTCCAAGATCATTAAATGTAACGGAGCTACTGACTTGTCGCGGCTGCGATATTTGCACTCTGATTTCCATTAGAAGTCTTGTCTACGTCTATTGCCGCATCACCGACTGATGGGACTTTTTTTTATTGACAGCTGGTGGACTATTTGTATGTTTTGTATGTTATTTTCCTGTTGTCTTTTGTTCTTTTCTTTTATCTATTTCTAGTTCAAATTCTTAGCAAATTTCAGCACTATTCCAAATAGGCAAAGGTTTGACGAGGTCAACTATTCCAAAAAAGAAAGACCTTCACATCGTCTATGCTTGCACGGATCTTGGAAACTAAAGAAAGGTCGCAGTCGGTGTCCTGAAGTGCAATGAAGTAAGTTGGTAAGTAACCCTTCAACCGTCTGCATTTCTTGAATCCCGTTTTCTAGATAACACGAGATCACGTTATTACTGAAGTCAGGCTAACTGGATACCGCCAAATTCAACATTCACGAAATTTCAGCACGCATTCCAGACAGGCAAGGGGTTAACGAGATCTACTTTATTTCAAAACAGAGAGACCTTCCTGTCGTCTATAACTATGAACCCTTGTTTAAGGTCTAAACCTTAAACTGAACCTTTCGACCGTCTGTATTTCTTGAATCCCATTCTATAAAGATTCATAAGAGCTTACCGTTATTTATGTCGCTAGCCTACGTATCCACCATTCATCCACAGAGCACAACACTTGAAACTATAGCCAGAAGTTCCCCAGAAAATACTAGTTCTCAGTTTAGGCGCATGTTCTCAGCCACAGTTCGGGGGACTTGAGGCGTGATTTTACACCGTTGAGCGGTCAACCGGCAACCTCGCCAGTAAAGATTAGAAGAAAGGAAAAACGGATGAGCTAGATTATCGCGTAAATTTTTTACTCAGTTTCACAGACGGATGACCTAATTGTTTAGAAAACAGTTTCTAAGACGCTAACTGGAACGCTCTACCACAGGCTAATTTTTTAGCACTCGCCAATCCTACGGCATGTCACTGACCAGCAGATTTTGACGTAACAAACCGACCATTTAAGAATAGGCAACAAAATTGTCCTTGAAAACCTTTAAAAAATATCACCGAAGCTGCATACCAATTTGCTGGAAGACGAACAATGTGGGCATCAATACCAGAATCGAGGAGAGCTAGTAATACTTGTGGGTGGAGTACTGAATCAAATGCGGCAGAAATGTCAACACTGCATATATACAACGGTTTTTTCAGCGTATGAGCTTTATTTAACGCTTTCCTTAATAGCCTATGTGCAAATACACAACCAAGGACCCGCTGAAAATGCGTCCCTTCGTTGTTCCGCTATTCACGAATAATCAATTTTCAGATAGTTGAATTTAGTTGAATTTTTTTTAGTGCGATTTGTAGTACCTCTATGCGCTTGTATCTGTATTGTATGCCGTACCAGAAAGATTTATGATTTTTTCTTGTTAAAGCACTAAGCAATCTTCACCAACCTCATCACCGCCCACTGAAAAGCCGCGTTTGTGTTGAGATTAAAATTTCCTGCGTTATAGTAGAATTTACGTTCTGGGGACGTCCGCGAACATTCGGAACGCATAACTAGACCAGATAGTGGAAAGATTAAAAAAAATCCTTAGCAGAATCCAAACTATTTGGATTCGTTGATAAGTTGGCTTTTCAGTTAAACTTTAACGAGCACTAATAAACTTAAGATGAGACCCCTTACAGTTTCATGGAAAAATTATAAGAAAGAAGAAAATGAAGAAATGAATCCATCAGAGTACTGCGTTCAGCTTCACTATTGTGTCACTATGATTGTACTGCTGCGTGGGCTTTAGCACTCACAAATTCAATTCCAGGGGCCGTAAAATTTGCCTTAGCGATCAAAACAATATAGGCGATGTCACCCAAAAATCCGCTCCAACGGAATAAATGTAACAAAATTTCCAAAATCCATGATGGTAAGATCCCAAGAGAAGAACTCTGCCTAAGTGGGGAAATTCTCGAGAATTTAGTGGCTTGGAAAAATGCTTACTCCCATTTCGTCCCATTGGCTTGACAAGGAACTTAAGGACGCAGGAAGACCGGATGACGAGTCGATTATAAGAGCTCTAGAGAAATGCCTTTATCTACTAACTTACTACGAAGCGGATTCTGTGATGTCCATTATCCATTGCGAAAGATAAAATCAGTAGAGACGATATAGAATTTCTTTTCTTAAGAATCAAGCGGGCGGATCTGCGGTACCAGGTTGAGTTACGGGTTATAAAATTCTGAAGATCCTAATTTCTTCTTCAACCGAAAGAGGAGACCGTGACGGCAGAAATCACATCTGTTTTCAAGCGAGGAGTCGATAGGGACGTGACTTGGAAAACTAGCCTCTTCTAGAATGTAGGCACTGGTGACGTCAACAGGTTAAACAGTCTTGTCGCTTTGAAGTACAATTTTAGGTAAGTTTAAGTCCCTGTCAAAAACCAAAAACCCTAGTCCTAATCCAATCTAAACCCTTTGCTTGACGTAAGCCTACCTTCTTTTGTGAGTCACCATCACAAGTGTGAAAGATCCTTGTCGAGCGTCGTGTTCTGCATAGCAACCAACTTAGAGCAAGAACAGAAATAAAAATGTACGAAGACACTCAAAATATTCGCATGGATGAGCTTGTTGATGACACAACGTCATCCATGGATAGCCAAAAAGTCGTATCTGCACTTTACAAAATAGTTCAGGAAAGCGAAGAAAGCGATTATACGACCACTGCAAAGGGTGATACGACGACTTGGCCATACTCATATCTCAGGATATGCGTCGTAGATACACAACATTTAGACCAGAATGCACGTCTTTCCTTCGGATATAAAGAAATCCATGAAAACATTTTTAGAAAAATGTGGACAGCCTTTTGGCTGTCCAGTTACGACATGTTTTTTACTGTAAAATTGTCACGTATATGTCGTTGCCAATTAATCAGTGATGATTCATTGTGAATGAACTTTGTATTTATGAATGAATGAATGTATTCCCAAAAAAGTCCCATGGGCCATAGCGGGACAAAATATAAAAATAAATAATAATAAATAAATAAAAATAAATAAGCACTCCAACTGCAATGTACCAGTCCGAGTATTCAACACTCGAACTCCTACTTCGAACAACTAAATAACTATTAAACAAACTAATACCTATCCCTACCACAACATTAACCTACAACAAAACGTTCACGGTGCTCCATGGCAACCTCCATGGAATCTACCCAACCGTCGCAACTCTTGGAAAACTTTGCTACCCATCAAATCTTTCTTTGGATCTCGGCGACACTGAACCGCCTCCAGGTGGTGAGCAAAGGGGTTAGCCACATGCGAGTAGCAAAGTGAAGGAAGTGAATGTATGTGGGATTTCTTCAGTATTAATGGCACTTTCTCGCACGGAAAAAGTTGCTGGTAATACAATAAACATAGAGGAGATGGTTCAAATCAGAAACGGCATTTGCTGAGTACCTCTTTAAAGTTTAACTGAAAAGACAGCTTATATTTGAACACCGTAATATTTTGACTCATCATAAGGGATTTTGCATTTTCTCACCCAGGGGCTCTAGTAATAAAGTTCAGACTGTGCGCTGCTTGCACGACAACCTAAAATTCACCCAGACGCGGAGAATTCGAGTTTCAACAAAGGACTGCATTTCCAGAGTTAAAGATGCTAAGCTAGAAAGGTTACGCCTATAGAAAGTAGAAAAATAAGAAGTCAGCCGATTTTTCGGTCAACGACTTGCTTTTGCAATATTTCAAGCGTAGAAGGACAAGCACATAGAGGTACGACAAATCCCAAAGAATGTCCATTTGATGATATCGATTATCCGTGGATGTCGGACAAACAAAGTAACGCATTTTTATCAGGTTTGGAAGCCTATTTAAGTGAATAAGTGATGCATAAACTGTCGGATCTCAGCCTAATTCGGTTAAATTTTAAGACTAAGTAGGATTCATCTTTCGCTTTAGAAACATCTTATTTCGATGATGATCTTTATTACTTAGTCATGTAATAATACACAGATGGCACTTTACACAAGGGACTTGTACCGTGACCAATAAACCAGGAACAGTTTTTTCCAATATAATTTATAAGTCTAGGACTCCATTGTCTTATAAAATCTTTCCATCTCAATGGCGTCTTCCCCATTAAAATCATATATTTTTTTTTATCTGGTTTTCACCATGAGACCCCGCCTTGTGAACGAGTTGTTCTGAGTTGTTCTGAACTGGTTAGACGAATTTGCCTTCGGGCAGGATCACTGTTCATATGGCCGGCTTCTACCAGATTATTTGCAGTGGTGTGCGAACTCTGTTCACAAGCCCCTCGGTAGCTCAAATGGTAAGAGCGCCTGCCTTGTAAGCAGAGGGTCCTGGGTTCAAATCCCGGCTGAGGAGTATTTTTGTCTTTCAGTTACCTACTTATAAAATTTTAGTCAAGTATTTCAGAACCAAAAGATTCAAGGACTGCCCCCACCTGGTTCTGGTACAAAATGGTAGATCTCAACTCAGTAAGAACGTATGTTATGGAAATATTTGTTCGCTCGACTTGGATTAAGACTTCTTTAATCAGTCAGATTAGTCTAGAATAAAGGTGATGTATAGGTATTCCTTCAGACCAAGCTGACTGTGAATCGTATTTAACGGTGCAAAACGGATAAGTCAGCTGCATTTTATTAGAGCTATATTTTGTTGTTGTTTTTATGTGTTGTATGTGTAATGGCTCTAGAAGCCGTAGTCGAAGTTAAATAAATAAATAATAAATAAATAAATTTCGGCCCTTCTCCTAAAGGTATTGTATACTCAAAGATTACCTCATAGGGGTAATCTTCGCTGGATTTAAAAAATTCGTCATCGAGATGCAAAAGCTACTAAATTCCTGTGTTTATTGTTTTATGCTAAAATCTGCCTTCAATCCAATCGTAAGAGACATATTGAGGCTTATTTTCCTATCCAAAATGAAATTTCTTTTTTTAATTACTTATTTTAATCTATCTTTTATTCCAATATAGAATTAACATTGCAGATCTTAGGAAGCGAGTTCTTGACCTTCGACAAGCTACACATCTCTTTGAGATCCCAACGAAAGCGAGGGATCTTAAATCTGTTATCCGTCCGTCCGTCTTTCGGACTCCAGAAGAGATTGATACGATTGATCGTAAGAGACATATTGAGGCTTATTTTCCTATCCAAAATGAAATTTCTTTTTTTAATTACTTATTTTAATCTATCTTTTATTCCAATATAGAATTAACATTGCAGATCTTAGGAAGCGAGTTCTTGACCTTCGACAAGCTACACATCTCTTTGAGATCCCAACGAAAGCGAGGGATCTTAAATCTGTTATCCGTCCGTCCGTCTTTCGGACTCCAGAAGAGATTGATACGATTGATCGTAAGAGACATATTGAGGCTTATTTTCCTATCCAAAATGAAATTTCTTTTTTTAATTACTTATTTTAATCTATCTTTTATTCCAATATAGAATTAACATTGCAGATCTTAGGAAGCGAGTTCTTGACCTTCGACAAGCTACACATCTCTTTGAGATCCCAACGAAAGCGAGGGATCTTAAATCTGTTATCCGTCCGTCCGTCTTTCGGACTCCAGAAGAGATTGATACGATTGATCGTAAGAGACATATTGAGGCTTATTTTCCTATCCAAAATGAAATTTCTTTTTTTAATTACTTATTTTAATCTATCTTTTATTCCAATATAGAATTAACATTGCAGATCTTAGGAAGCGAGTTCTTGACCTTCGACAAGCTACACATCTCTTTGAGATCCCAACGAAAGCGAGGGATCTTAAATCTGTTATCCGTCCGTCCGTCTTTCGGACTCCAGAAGAGATTGATACGTCTTGAAGAAAGATTCAAAGAGCAAACTCTGCGGAAATTTATGTCAACAGGAATTTACTTTGTGTCGCATTGCTCCCCCCCCCCCCCCTCAGACAGTCCCATGACAGTGTGTGTGTAAAATAGGGCAAGTTCCCTAATACCATGCTCGAAACAACTTACATCAACGAAGCAAAAAGATATCATTCAATGGCCCATGAAAATGTCATTGCTAATTATCTAAAAACAGTAACGTCGGGAAAAAGACTCATTCTGTCAGAAAAGCCCAAAGCAACGTTACACCGCACAACCGCAAATGAAGATGCAATGAACCGAGTAACCGAGAACGTGGTGACAACCAACAAGTTATGGGATCCAGGACGTCGAATCCGCATTTTGGTATGTGCGGTTGAAAACGAAAACAAATCGACATTTTGAAGACAAAAATCTGCCGAAGCTTTGGGCTTAAAAATGACTTGATTTTCGGGGTTATGACCAGACCCCGTACACACCCTTCCAAAGCATATTCACTCCTCGCCACAGAATAACTTTTTTTGTCCCAGAGTTAAAATTGGACAGTTTCCATCTGAAAAATAGTTCGACTCAGGTTTCGCGAACAAATGAAGCTTACAGATGAACTTATAAAATAAAAAATAACATTACATTTGTTAATTTTGATAAACTGAAAGAAAATAAATGGTCATGAAATCTCAAATCTGAAAAAGTCAGATACAGAAAATAGCTCAAATTTGAACTTTCGAAGAATTAGAGACAACAGTTTTAAGAAAATTTGAAGATTTTTAGAAAAACTAGGTGACGTGAAGCGGTTATTAGAACTTTGAGGAAAGGGGTTTTCCTTTTGCGATATTAGACTGTAGACCTGAAGAACAACAGACCAACAGAAAAACTTTGTTTAAATTTCGAAGTTCAATGGAACACCCCACTCTACTCACTCTCCTCCCACCTCCCTTCGAACCTGAGCGCCCACGGCCTGAGAGAGCTTGTGCTGAGCGAGTTCCAAGACTGCCCCACCCCCAAAAAAAAAAATTGAAGTTTACAACAAAACACTACCGCAAGGGTAGTCTTAGGGTAGTAGTAACATTAGGTTTGTGGGTGTTTTTTTTTTATCAATGGATGATTATGATTATTGTTGATTGTATATCGTATCATGTCAAGGTTCATAGTATGTATAGTATAATGATGTTAGTGTTTTGTTCCGATCTGTTGAAAGTTATAATTTGACGAATACGATTATTTTTTATTTTATATAGTTTCATCTGTTGACTACGTAAGGATGCTATTTGGCACTGCGCCACGATTTGTGCTTATGTTAAAATCAATCAGTCCATCACCTACCTCACGTTCCAGGAGATCCGAGGCTGACCGAGTAGTATAGCGATGCTCACCCCCCTGTATTCTTTGGAGGACCTCTGGTCGGATCTTCGAAGGTTCACAGACAGACCTGGACCTCATCCTTTCTCGCCGTGAACCTGAAAAAAAGGTAATTAAATCGCTGATTATCCAATCCAACCTTCCTCAAGGAAGACCTCGAGCCCATCGGAGGCTTCCGCCGGCATGGCGGAGCTTCAAATCTCGATGCCATTCACAGAAGACCGAGATTCATAGCACACATTGGTCCGTCAGCTGCAGTCGCCAGGGAGACCTGCACAGCTTGCGTGGTGACACAAGTGCAAGTACAAGTAGTACAATCCAGTCTTACTACTGCCTTAAACGGCTATTTGTAATTTGAGACAGTCGTTAGTATTCTAAAGATCGGTGAGTAGCACTTACAACAGACAATCACTTCAAACTACCCCATTGTCTACGTAGATTTCACTACAGCGTGCCATCACTCTTCGCATGGTTGCTAGACAACCGCACAGAGGAAATTAGGGGTACTCCCAAGATACTTTAAAAGAAATCTGTAGAATATCTTCGGGAATCCTAGGAGATTCAGGGATCTTGCACAAGGGACAAATATGCGGAGCGATGCACCCGAAAGCAAGTATAGGAAAATCTTTTCAATTACGGCTGGCAGTTCTTTTGAAATGTTACACGTGCGAGGTTGTTTCGACCTTTTTGAAGCTCCATGCATAGATGGCTCTAGGTGCAATAATAGCATTACTTGGATACTGAAACGAGCAAATCATTTAGGGCGATTCCAATGACTGAGAGACAGAGATCGATTAGAGTTTAAACTTGAAATACTAGTAGTTTAGACTTGAAATATTAAGTAAAGCTGCATGTTTTGAACAGGAGGCTGGGGCCTTCTTTCTGAAGCAGGCACCCCTTAGCTGACAACATTTATCACTCCTGTATATGAAAGGCAAACATTGTAATCCCTAGCGGCAAGTGCAGTTGAAACATTTCTCGCCTCGCAATGTATTCTTGCTCCGGGTATGCAAATCCCGAGAACAGTGAGCGCTATCAGTGAACCCGTGACTCCTTCATTCTCACTTTGCAGCGCTTAAATTTAACGAGCCATCGACACAAGTGAAAATCAGTTTGTCTGTTGGTTTGGGATGACTGAGGGGATTGAGGATTATCGTTTGCTTGCCCAGTTGGCTTTTTGACTGAAATAATAGTAATAAATAAAGTACACGACCCAATGATGTAGGAGAACTTCCTTTCTCGGATCCGGTCATCCGTGGGGGGAGGGAGGCGGAATCCCGGACCTTATGACATGCCTAAGTAACGAATAGGTAATAAGTAAGTAATTTATTTTTGACCCGCCATTTTCAGAAAGCGGAGTAAATCTAGAAAATAAATAAATTTAACGAGCCATCAGCACAAGTGGCTCATCAGTTGGTCTGTTGGTTTGAGATGACTGACTAATTCGATTCTAGTAAAACGTGTTCTAGATTATATTCTGTGTCAGAACCGTATCTGGCCACGGTGGGGGGGGAGGGGGGGGGGGGGGGGGCGGGGCGGGGGAGGCGAAGGGAGTGGCCTGGAAATTACAAGTGACATGCGTAATTACCCAACGGATGGAAGGATCCCATCAATCAATCAATCATTTATTTCCAAATATCTCTTAAAAGTAATAACGTAGGATTGTCAATACAAGATATTATGACTGGGATTGGGATGAAGCTCGGATTTACTAGACATTTGCCTGGATCGGATCAGACCTTGGTGGGAGGTGTTGGAGGGGGGAGGGACAGGGTGTCCTAGATGCGCCATTATATGCCCGAACCGCGTCCGACAACGGTGGACGACGTTTTAGCGAGACTGAGGCTCAAAGCTAGAAAAGTGAACCTGCGATAAGCTGACGCACCCATGCAGCGCGGTCTCCAATAACATGCGCCGCCATCGCCTCACCCTATCGAAGGCGTCCAGAGGCGAGCAATAAAATTCATCTGCGGCCTGGTAACACTACGATATGAACAGCAACTACAAAAACTGAAAATTCCGGCACTTCTTTATAGGCGGAAAGGAGCGGACATGCTACTGGTGTTTAAACTTCTCAGTTCTAATTGTCTCCCTCTCTTTCGCCCCTGACAACCACCCACGGACTAGGGGCCACTCCCGGAAGCTGTCCCGAAGGTCCTGCACCTTTCGTGTTCGCCAGCAATTCTCCAGCAACAGAGCTGTTCTTCTGTGTAAAAGTCTGTCTGAATCAGTGTTGCCACCCGACCAAAATTAAGTTTACTAGATTCTGGAGATCTGTTTTACTAAATTTTAATAAAATTTAAGAACTCGAAAAAAAAATTCGACGCTGCCGCCACGACACATCAATTGACTCAGGGGACCCATGCTACATTTCAACGATAAAGAATGCATCAGAAGACAGACTGATTTTGAGTGACTGATTTTGAGTCACACTTCTTATCCGTAAAGAAAGCATCACAAATATATACGACCACGGACTTTTTCATAAAGAGCAGAGACGTCACAAATGGAGGGCGCGTCCCCCATATTGTCTGCCAATCGGTAAAGAAAATATGAACCTGCGCGAAGCGCCGCGATTTTTCCAAAGACAGTGGATTTTTTCTCTAAACAGGTCAAATTCTCTTAAAAAAAGTCGATTTTCCTGAAAACAGTTCGTTCGTACGTTTTCATCAGGGACTAAGACCTAGCACAATGGTCAAATAGCTCTGATCATTGGTTGTCGCTGTCGCTTTGGCCTCTGCGTATGTATGGGGCCAGCTGCAGAGAGTGAGGAGCATGACTAGATCCTAATGTCTCTGTACATTTCCTCAGAATTTGCGATAAATGACACAACTTTTGGGTTGGACCAATTTTTTTTTACTAGAAATTAGGATTTTTTACTAGATTAGAAGAAATTTTACCAGATCATCTATGTTTACTAGATTTTTATTTTTTACTTGATCTAGTGAAATTTTACTGCCGGTGGCAACACTGGTCTGAATCCACTATCACCAGCGAAACATCTGAGAGTTTCTGAAAGCGATTCGACGAGGGCTCCCGCTGGCAGCCGTGGAGAGAGGACTGATCTAGTGTTGGGCGATTTTCGATGTAGATAAAGATATCGATATATCGGACCAAATATCGATATCGAACATGGAAAGGTAGATATCGATATCGAAAACGGTATTTGTCATTCATAATTATTGTAAACAATCCAGCATTGCCTACATGTAAATATCAGAAATTGCAGCAATATGTTTTCCGTAATTCACTTCTTACGGCGTTTGAGATGATGCAAGATGCTATTTAACAAAAGCTTTGTTCTTAAATCTTGGCGAAACGAGGCGTGTCCTACAGCGAAACAAAGTAAAGAAATATCGATATCGATTATCGACAGTGAAAATATCGATATATCTATATATCGAAAAATCCAAATATCGCCCAACACTAGACCTATCCGCCCCAGAAGCAGTAATCAGGAAATAGCACCATCATCATTTGCAAGCTACTCAACGGGATACAACATCCTTATTGCTTGTAAGTGCAATTGTACCGTATTCTTCAAAACTGTGCTAACTGAAAAGATTCTGAAAACTGAGTTAACTATGCCATTGGAGAGAACATAGCTGATTTGGTATTCTTTTAAATTGTGCTAAGTGTTAGATGACAACATGGGCACCATCTAACAGGTAGATTAGTTTTAACTTTCTGAGTTCCCACTTTCTTAATACACAAAACTGGGCCCAAAAATTGTGAAAATGTAGTTAGCACAGTTTTGAAGAACACGGTACAATTTAAGATTAAACAGGTTCACTTTTCTAGCTTTGAGCCGGACGTGGGCCATTTTGCTCAAATAAAATCACCTGAGTCTCAGTCTACTCACACTCACAGTCAGCTTAAGCTGGAGGAATATTTAAAGGACCCCTCATGGTTATTCTGCCTTTCATATTATTCGTAGCTCTCTTATGGGATTATAAGATTCAGAAATCCCCACCTGTCGCCATTCTTTCATTCTGTACTTTTTCGCGCATTTCGGTCTAGCCGAGTTTTAAGTTAGGCAACACAAACTTCGCCGTCAAGGACTTATTCACGAATAAGGACATGAGAAGCTTCAAAGTATTATTTTTTGGAAGACATGGTAGTCTACCTTTTGTTTTTGGACTTAATCTGATTTGCTTGGTTTCCCCACTTTTCAACCAAGGCGCGCAAAATTTTCAAATATTTTGCGCTCAGAAACCGGGTCACAGGTCGACAAGCGGTAAAGGAAAATCGCAAATTTTTCGTCGAAAGTAATAGTATTTCTGAAAACGAAACCCCTGAGCTATTTCATCCTGAAAAAAAATCATTCTTAGTAAGAGCTTTAATAGTTATCAATTATTAATTTAAGTTAAATGCAAAATTTACGCGATGAAAAAGTGAGAAACAAGGAGTAAAGACATCTACTGGCAAGCTAGAAAGTTAATGATAGGCTTACACGGTTAGGTCATCAGATCAGTCATCTCTAACTGGCTTACGGATATAATCTGTACTGCACTCATTAAGTTCGTATTCGAGGATCAGAGCACATTCGCGATCTACTTAGGCCTACTTTAAACTTTGTAACTGTTAACCATTTTAAGTTACACAAACTAATGGAAATAACACTTTTTTCTTCGCTTACCTGAATCGCTTATTTAGGGGAATGAAATAAATTACTGTTGGCATTATTACTTTCTGAGTTATTTGACTTAAGTCTACTTCAAAGACGGTTCCGGCAGTTATAAATCGTAAGCTATTTTTAAATACAACACACGAAGTTCAAGCCTGACATCCATTATACATGAACAAATTACTAGTTACAATGTCGAGTTGTTTTGCCTCTCATTTCTCAAGTGGTTAATGACAGAATTGCGACTTTTTCACGCACAAACAGTAGAGGTCACGACATGCGAGAAAGGAACAGAATCAGTGAAAGCTACACCATAACCTTATTATGGTGGAGGTTTCGTTATGAACCGGTGATTATCACGTATAAAGATCATGTGAATTCTTTAATCTACATTTGAGGACTTCGGGCGGTAATTTTGAACAGTGTTGCCACTGGTTGCAGAATTCTACAATTGGTCACAGGTTTTCGACATCTCCCCTGAATCGCAGCTGTGACAATATCTACCGTAGGAATTCGCACTTACGCCAGACATGATGTAGAGTTCTGTAGTTTCCCAGCTTTTGCTTATTTATTATTTTACGGAAAAATAATTTGTTTGTTTTACGAACGTTAGCTCATACCAGCGTACCAGCTCGTAAACCAAAAGTAAACCAAAAAAAAATTATCACGCAAGGTAGGCCTATTACTTTTTTTCTCTCGGATTTTCACGCGTTTCATTCAAGCGAACCTTAAACCGACGAAATCTACGTAACATAAAAATGGAAACAGGGAATCTGCTAACGATTTAGTTGCAAAATCGGTCTTTAATACGGATCTCTAGACTCTAGACAACCACAACAAGTGCGCAAGCGCTCAGACGTTGAGTGCAAAAGTAAAATGTTTATCACATGTATATACAAACAGCTTTAGAACCAAGCCGTTTCTCTTCCCCAATAACCAAACAAGTCATAACCTTGTAATCACCCCCCTTTAAAAGCTTTAAATGTAAACAAACCGCCAGTATAAAGCCAAAGAAATGTTGAAAATCTTGCACGATAATAGCATTTGTTCGAACACTGTATGGTCTGCCTGCCAGTCCCACCCTTTAAACCTCTTGTTCATTAGCAAGGTAATAACAAGAGCAATAAACCAATTCGTAGCAGGCTAATGCGCCCTTTGTCACGATTCATTAAGAACGGCATATCATCGATCATATGACAAAATAGTCTAGTTTCCAACTGTTCATTAAAGATTAAAGTACGTCGCTTCGTCTTATTTGTTGAAGTTACACCAAATCCCCATCCATAGATATATCTCCCAAAATATACAAGAGTTGGACTTGAGACCTGTCATAAACGAACTTAACTCATGGGAAATCTGGGTCCAGCTGCCAATGAACGGGAGGGGGGACCATCAAAACGCGTATTTACACCTTCTTTCCTCAAGTATAGCAGCTTAGAGTTTGATTCCAGTCACGGGTCAAAAACTTTTTCGTGGGCAATTTTGGGCCCACTTGCCCATGAACGGGGAGTGGGGTGGTTCAACTCTCCCCGGTTCCTATGATCCAAAAGCACAAAGGAATTTCATCGCCTCATCCCCACTTATTGTCAAATTAAAAACATTAAAAAATGGGCAATCTGGGCCCAATTGCCCCTGAACCAGCAAGTGGGGGTGGGGTTTGGGACCCGCAACAAGTAAAAAGAGACCCCAATGCTCACAATCCTACCAAGTTTCAACTTGATACCTGTTGATTTCTGGCAAGGGTAACGAACTTTACTCCTAGGCCATCAGGGCCCAGTTGCACATGGGGTGGGTGGGGGAGGTGCAACTTTAACAAGACCAAAGGTTTCGATGGGATCCCAAAAATCTAATATCCAGACAATTGGGTCTTGTCTTCGCCAGATCCAGTCTTCGCCAGGCTAATCATCAGAGAAAACCAAGTTCAGATATACCTCTATAAGCCATATCTATTTTGACGATACTGACCGAAACTTCCTGCTTTACTTCTGCCAAATTTACTACTACTAGTCCAGCAAAAAAAAAAGAAAATGCAGAAACGAATCCAGCGGATCTCTTTATCCCTGTAAAGAACATATCAACTTTAAATAAAACTTTGACTTAAAAAAAATTACGGTCAAAACCGGATTCCGGACTAATTATATGTCCGGGTAAAATATTATTGTCATACACAGACTCAGCGTCTCTTCTTACCCCTACATCTGTCATCTAATCAACTTCAAATAAAACTTTCGCTTTTAACTAACTTTCCGGTTTTAGCCAGATTCCTTGGTTTTCCTGCTTTTTGGGATCCCAAAACATAAGTGGAGGGATACCTATGACTTTGTAAAAGTTGTCCGCACGTCCGTCTGTGAGCACGATAACTCTCGAGCACAATAACTCTTGAAGGGACAGAGATATTTTGATGAAACTTGGTGTCAGGATTCTTTGGTTCTAGGAACAGATCGAGTTTGTAAATGGGCTCTGTAGCCCTACCTTTAGGGGTGGGGGAGGGGTTCAAATTAAGAGGCGAACAAAATATGAGCTAATTTGTAATAGCTAATATTGTAAAAGCTATTGAGATAGTTGATCTAGGGGTAAGGAGACATGCTGAACACGAATATGACAACCCTTTTCTCGCCGGACATGTAGTTTACCCGGAATCTTGCCAAAACCGGAAAACTTGTTAAATGTAAAAGTTTTACTTGCAGCTGACTAGATGTCAGATTTAGGGGTAAGAAAATATGCTGAGTCCGTATATGACACTCATTTTCTATCGGATATATAGTTCGCCCGAAATCCGGCTGAAACTGGACAATTTGTTGAAAGCAAAAGTTTTATCTAAAGTTGATTAGAGGTTCGATGTTGTACGCGTATATCCATTGGCTGCTTGAAGAGAAGCTTAGAAAAATTTCAGTGTTCCAGATTGTAAGGTCACTTCTCAAGAAAGACCGCTACTGCCTGTAACCCAAAAATGAATATTTTTGGGCAATGTTTGTAGTAGCAAAATGTTCAAGCATTGAGGTACTTAAAGGTACCAAAAATCCGAATGTAAAGTTTATTCGAAGAAAATCAATTATATGAAGAGCGGTGCAACGAAGTGAAGCATGTTCATTGTCTCCAAGCCTGATGTTCTTCGAAAGAAGGCGATCATGTTATTTTAAATATAAAAAGCACCTGCTGCACTTGTCGAAATATGTCATAACCATACATTGACGGAGAAGTTCAAAATTCAAGATGCAAGTGTTACCCTTTTGGATTTCCTCGTCGCTATAACAAAACTCATGGATAACAGGGCACAACCAGCGCACGACGTTATCCACTGCTTCCTGGCCAAAGATTGAAAATTAAGTGTAATTTTCTGTGTGTTTATGTGTTTTATTTATTTTCTTTCATTGACTCCGCTTTTTCAAAATGGCGAGTTATAAATAAATTACTTACTTACAATTTAACTGAATATATGACGGCAACTAGACTGTATCTCAGCCCTATTCGGTTAAACTTTAAAATGGGACTCTTAAAGGACACCTGAACAATGCAACCATACTAGAACACACCATGGAGAGTGCATTTACATACATGGCCACGGAGAACATTCTACTCCGAGCGTCATGTTTTCCAAATAGGGGTGTTCGTTTCTGGAGGTTTGCACATGCAGACTCCAAGACAAAAAGCGCAATTCATTCAAATCTTGTACAGCGCTGTCCGGATCTTATTGGAATTTCTCCTAGATATACGTTTGTGCTTAACTAGTTAACAAATATTCCAGAAGAGGGGTTGATTGGAGACATTTGTTCATTTTAAAATTGTTCGGTACTGAAATAAGGACAGATGCAAAATGGAGCAAAAAGCATAACTTGGAAACACTATTTCGTATTTGGATTGGATTTTTTGCAGACAATGTTAACGGAAGTCATACAGATAGGGATGATACTTGGTACTCTTCATTAAGGTGTCCTTTAAGTGAATTTCTCCGAAAAATTCCGTTGACTGTTCAGCGGGTCTTGAAACTGAGGCGAATGTCGTTCTTCCTTCGCGACAGCTTCCGCCAATCACGAGAAAAAGTCATCAATCGAAGGAAACGCAATCGCATGACTAAACTTCACTAACGATGCCCATGACCCCGACCACCGATATAAATACCAGCAATCAAATCCCAAAAATCAACTTTAAACTCAACATTTCGCGCCCTAGCCTACGGAAAAGGCCAATGACATAATTAAGTCAGAATTACATAATTTTTGTCATTAAAACAAATCGATTTAGTCGCCTTTGGTGAACGAAACGATGATTGACTCTCGAGATTTTCGTGCTACCTCTAGGCATCTCGTCGTGCAACATGGAATTTATCTTCCAAAAACGACAAAGCAGATATTAGTGTCACCGGAAAAAACGGAAATTTGTGAAATGTAAAAGTTTAATGTGAAGTTGATTGGAGGTCCGGTTTAGGGTTAAAGGACCGCTCGCACTATTCACTACTCAACTTACAGTATTTTAAAATATTTGAATACTTTAAAACTAGGCTGTACTTTGAAGAAATAACCCACGGTTTTGGCTGTTTTAAGCCTTTTCCGAGACCCTTTGACTTACAGCGAAAACAGGAAAAAAATTACATAACCGGTTTTTCTGGTGGAAAACTTCTAGCTAACAACCGTCGACAGCGTAATACAATTCGCAGGTGTGACCAGCCACCTTGTACGGTGATTTACGTTACCGAAAGTAAGCTCAGATGTGACCAGTGTGCTCGACGAAGAATCGTGTGCGCTAATGTGCTGGCGTTTTTACGTTTTTGACTAATGAAAAAGGGGCCAAAACCACATGGGTGGCCTAGGGTCCAACAAAAAGATGGTACTGCGACTAGAGATGAGATGCTGGAGTAAACATGCATGCTGAATCCATATCTGATAGGCAAGGCCGTATCCAGGGGGGGATAGGGGGTTGAATCCCCCCCCCCGAAACATACAGTAGGCTTTTCCCTCTGATCTATGTGTCTTTGTACTTATTTGTCCGACCAGAAGGCACCCCCCCCCCCGCCAAAATAAATTCCTGGATACGGAATCCCATCGAAACCTTTGGTCTTGTTGGTAATGAACCAGGTAAATCTTTTTGTTTTTGTCTGACGGTCTTGATACGATCTAATTTATCTTCCCCAGTCGGTTCCTTTCCAAATCGTGCACCAGACCGTGGTTCCAAACCTTTTCCGTGTCGCGTACTCCTAATCAAGGTTCAAAAGTACCCCCTTTTGAAGAATCATTGTTTTATTTTTTTAACCGAGATCAAAAGGTAAAGAAGACGGTATATACATGTGAACATATATACAAAGATAATTTCTTAAACCACATTGGCCTGACATCTCATAAAAAAAATCAACGAAGAAACCAACAAAAATGGGGTTTGTAAAGACCAACGAATCTACTGAAATAAAAGGCGAATGTTTCGGGAGGACAACCTTCAGCGAAGACAGAATATTTCGAGGAAAAACGCAAAAACGAGGATGAAGATCAACAACCAAGAAAACCAAAACAAAGCAGAAAACCAACAAATTAAAACAAGATTGGAAGGATTGAAAGCCTAAAATAAAACAGCGGGCCACTCACCAATACCTGCGAATAACAATTACGACTGTTCTCGCTCGGTACCAGCGAGTGACTATATTCGCTGGCCTTTAAAACCCCTCTTTTGTTGGTTTCTTCGTTGATTTTTGTAAATATTGTAATATATGTACAAAATCAATGGGACACTAGAGGCTACTCGATCTCACTAACGGCAATAATAAGATCATTTTCTACATCCAGCCCGCTTCTGTATTTGATTTTGATCAGACATATTGCTAATGTCCTTCGCAAAGATAGGTAGATCCGAATGGCAACAAAACAGATATGGCGATTCTACTTCCATACCTCGCACCTCAAACCAAAACTGAGGAATAAGGTAAATTCCAGAATTCAGTTCTAAGACACGATCATTTGCAAGTTCAATTGAATTTTCCGAGTTGGAATTTGGAGCTTGTCACTAAGGTTCTGGTTCTGAACATGGTCGTAGTGTTTTGCATTTAGTCCCTTACAAGGGGAACTGAACATTACTCTGGGCACTGAAGAGTTGGATATTTTCAAATAAACCATTTATTCTTTTTTTTTTCTCTCTCTCATGTCCAGAACCTATCCTACCACATGTCCAGTCCTTTCACCATTTCCAGAACCTCCTACCACCAGATATTCCTTCAGGCCCAAGCTGACAGCGAATCATATTTGACGGTGTAAAACGGATAAGTCAGCTACATTTTATTAGAGCCCAATTTCGGCCCTTCTTGTCAAGGGTTCTCTTCAGGCTCAAGCCGCTCAAGTTGGAACATGAAGTTTCATTTTCATTTTTGAAGTTAATTCCAGCTTGAGCGTGAAGAGGACCCTTGCCAAGAAGGGCCGAAATATAGCTCTCCTACCACCATGTCCAGTCCTACCATGTTGTTCAGAACTTAGAACATGTCCCAAACCTCTTAATGCCAGATCCAGTATGTGTATCTAGAAGTATAACTAAGGCAACTAGATCAAAGATATTTATAGCGGACCAAAAATAGCAAACAAATCGGCATGCTGAGATTACCACGCTTAATTTGCAGCGACAGCTGTACCGCTTGGCGGTGTCTTTCCATACTCAAGAACTGTTATAAAAAGGCTAATAAATTCACTTGACAAATGGTCGATCAGCTCTCATCGTTAGCCTACATGTTGAAGAAAATGAAACAAACAAGAGTGGGAAGCAAAGTAACAAGACTAGCAACATCCAGGTAGTCTAGGCTGCATGGTTTTCCCGTTCTTCCTTTGTACTTTTTCTCTTCTTCTCTCCCAGTGTTATTTCCTTTTCTTGTAAAAGTATTTATTGCTTAATTTGAAGTAAACATTTATTTCCACTGCCCTCACATACAGTCAAAGGTAGGCTATATATATTATAATAAATTGTTTTGTAAATATAAATTATTACACTTGCCTTGCTAACAAGACGAAAAGCTTCGGCTAACTATCATTTCATAAGTTTCCACCAGACAAGTGGTGTAATTTCGATGTAGTTTGACGTACTTTGTTTTAGTAATGAAACTACAGTCTCTGGAATGGACAAGTAAAAAGGTCCGAAGCCACTACGAAGCAAACTCCAACGAAACTACATCCAATAAGACACGACTTTACTTGACATGTTCGTTGAGACGAGTTCCTCGTCGAGTTCCTCACTAACCAAGTTGTCACAGACAAATCCACGAAAAGACGAGTTTGACTAACAAAGTTAAGGATTAGAAACGATGCATAGATCAATTCAAACATTTATTAGGAAATAAAACTTAAAGGGCCCCAGGGCACTCTTTACTCTTCAACTTACAGTATCTTAAATATTTGAATACTTTAAAACTAGGCTGCGGTTTCAAAAAATAACCTACGGTTTTGGTTGTTCTAAGCCTTTTCCGATACCGCTGACTTATAGCGAATACAGGGAAACAATTTACATAACCGGTTTTTGGGATCCCAAAACGTAAGTGGAGGGATGCCTATGACATCGCACTGTCCGTCCGTCCGTCCGTCTGTAAGCACGATAACTCTCGAAGGGAATGAGATATTTTGATGAAACTTGGTATGAGGATTGTTTGGGTCAAGGGTAAGGTCGAGTTCGTAGATGGGCTCTGTAGCCCTATATACGGGGGTGGGGGAGGGGGTTCAATTTAAGAGACAAACAAAATATTTTTAAACAGCTAATGTGATAGTCGATTATGGGGTAAGAAGACATGGTGAGCACGATGGTGACAATCATTTTCTCGCCGGACAAGTAGTTCGTCCGGAATCCGGCAAAAAACGGAAAGTTTGTTAAAAGTAAAAGTTTCATTTGAAGTTGATTAAATGTTTGATTTAGGGGTAAGAAGACATGCCGAGCACGATGGTGAAAACCATTTTCTCGCTGGACGAGTAGTTCGTCAGGAATCCGGCCAAAACCGGAAAGTTGGTTAAAAGTAAAAGTTTCATTTGAAGTTGATTAAATGTTTGATTTAGGGGTACGAAGACATGCTGAGCATGATGGTGAAAATCATTTTGCCGCCGGACAAGCAGTTCGTCCGGAATCCGGCCAAAACCGGAAAGTTGGTTAAAAGTAACACTTTCATTTGAAGTTGATTAAATGTTTGATTTCAGGGTAAGAAGGCATGCTGAACCCGATGTTGAAAACCATTTTCTCGCCGGACAACTAGTTCACCTGTAATCCGGCCAAAACCGGAAAATATGTTAAAAGTAAAAGCTTTATCTGAAGTTGATTAGATGATATATTTAGGGGTAAGAAGAGGCGCTGAGTCTGTATATAATGATCATTTTTTACCCGGACATATAATTAGTCCGGAATCCGGTTGTACCCGCATTTTTTTAAGTCAAAATTTTATTTAAAGTTGATTAGATTTCTTTATAGGGATTCGTTTCTGAATTTTTCTTTTTTTGCTGGACTAGTAGTTCGCTCGGAATTCGGGCGAAACCGCAAATTTGGCAGCAGTAAAGCAGGAAGTTTCGGTCAATATCGTCAAAATAGATATGGCTTATAGAGGTATAGATAGGTAGATAGAATATCTGAACTCGGTTTTCTCTGATGATTAGCCTGGCGAAGACAAGACCGAATTGTCTGGATCAAATCTTAGATTTTTGGGATCCCATCGACACCTTTGGTCTTGTTCTGGTGGAAAAACTTCTCGCAGACAAACGTCGTCAGCGTGATACACATCGAAGGTGGCAAGACATGGCAAGTGAGAAAATCAGCGTGGTTTTGTTAGATGAGTCAGAATGTGCCGTACGAAAAAAAAGTTTAGAAAATATATGGAGTGATTACGGAAGTAGGTTGCGTAAGTATGATAGGTAAGACAGGTCCTTTAAGACTTTTACATTGGAAATCGACGAGGGTGGTCTTTAGAAGAAACGATCATGAGCCGCTCCGTGCTTCCTCCGTCAGCTAGGAGTAGCGCACCCATCTTTTGGTGTCACGTATTCGTTGGTTACTTTGCCTGGACAACGAAATGGTGGGTTTTCTTGGAAGGTTAATGCCCGGGCCCCACTATGGACAAACCTGTTCGTAGATCGGTCTTGACCCGTTTTTAAGACCGGTTATTAAACGTTCCTCCTTCAACCCGTTCATAAAGTCATAAAGATAGATCCATCTCACGTTTTTAATTTGTTATGAACAACCAATGACAGAGGAAAAAAAAAAAATTTAAATATATAATTGTAAAGATTTTTAATTTGTAAATAAAATTTTGAATTTGTTTTTTGTTTGTTAATATATGAGCAGTTAAAAGGGATTATAGACGAATAAATCCTCTATCTATGTATGATTTATGATGTTTTGTTCCATAGTTGTTTCGAAATATTTTTAAGATAGAGTATTTTATTTTTAGGTCATTTATTGGGTGGTTTGAGAGGTTGGAATGTTGTTTTGGTTAAGAAGAGCCGTAATAAAAAGAAAAGAAAAAGGTTTATATTTATTTTTGGTAATTTTGGTCACGGTAGAAGGGGTGCCCTATGCTGGGGGCACCCTGTGATACCGGTTGAGCCAATATTTTAAAGTGAATGTTATAGATTGATTGTAGGTTACAGCTATTTTGAGTTTAACTGTTCAAAAAAATTAAAAGAATGATAATTATTTAAAGTAGGAAATAAATAATAATTAGAATTTAGTGTTTATAAAAAAAAAAAAAAATGACAGGAGCGTCTTAAAAACCGGTCTTAAAAACGTCGAAACTCCGAATTGCGAACAGATGTGTCCGTAGTGGGGTTCCGTGCATAAGGGGCAATGTCAGCGACGTCGTAGGGCATAACCTGCTCCTACCCTGTCGCTAATTTATTTGTTTATTTGTGACCCGCTTTTTGGGTAACAGCGGAGTATAAATGAAACACAAAGTAAAATATACATATTAAAAGACTTAAACAAAACAAGCTAACCACCGGTGCAGGATCGGGAATACGGCTGCGGTCCTTCGACATTAGTTCGTTTTTGCTGATACCATAATATCTGTTACCGTGGTAACTGGATCTGCAATTAGTAGTCTTACCGTGGAATCTGATACTATGATTGCTCTGCAATAACCACAATTGCCGTTGCGCTTTTAGAAATCATCCAAAAAGAAACACTGGTATCCAGTCCACTGATATCTCGAGTGACACAACTTCTCCCCCACAAATTTGACAAAAAACTAGACTACTGTGTGCGTGATGATGAAAAGAGATGATTTTTTCAAATACAATGATTACTTACCGCGATACCGGACGAACTGGGAAATTGGCAGAAGTGGCAAGAAGTTTTCGTCAAAACAGATATGACTTATAGAGGTAAACACACATGCTGAATCCATATCTGAACTTGGTTTTCTCAGATGATTAGCTGTTTGGCCTTAATCTGTTTCTGAATTTTAATAGTAAAAATGTTCAGGGGGTCTGGCGATAACTGGATCTGGCTAAGACAAGACCCAGTTCTCTGGAGCAGATATTGAATTTTTGGGATCCCATCGAGACCTTTGGTATTGTTTACCTACTGGCCGACAACATTCGGGGAACGCCACTGCTGACAGGACGGAAAGGAGGCAACTGGAGCGAATATATTGTAACGGATGGTAGCGATGATCAAGGATGAATGTGTTTTGACGGTACAAAATCTGGGGAGTTGGAACTTGCGATGGAACATACAAGGAGATTCTCAGATTAGACAGTTTTTATGGCACTTGAGCTTGCTCAAGTGCCATATAGCGATTGTTATTTCTGTCCGTCAGTCGGTCTGTCGGTCTGTCGGTCTGTCGGTCCCGGTTTTGCTAGTTCGAGCACTTCCAGATACGCTAGGACGATGAAACTTGGCAAGCATATCAGGAACTGGACCAGATTAAATTAGAAATTGTCGCTTCCTCGATCCGACCATCTGGAGGGGAGTGGAGGGAGGGGGAATCCGGAAAAAATAGGAAAAATGAGATATTTTTAGCTTACGAACGGGTGATCGGATCTTAATGAAACTTAATACATGGAAGGACTTCGTGTCTCAGACCCTCCATTTTAAATCCAGACCAGATCCGGTGACACTGGGGGGAGTTAGAGGGGGAAACCGGAAATCTTGGAAAACACTTAGAGTGGAGGGATCCGAATGAAACTTGGTGGAAAGTACAAGCAAAAGTCCTAGATACGTGACTGATATAACAGGAACGGATCCGCTCACTTTGGGGGAGTTGGGGGGGGGGAGAAGTCCGAATTTGTAGTGATCCCGCGAGTTCCGTGCTTCCTAAGAACCCAAATAATACAAAACAAAGCGCTGCGTCTCATAGGAGAATTTCAAAATTCTCAGAATACTATGGAGTGTTTTAGAAAGAATGCGATTTTGAACGTAGATGAGCTTCGTGATTACCAGCTAGCGATTTTTGTTTTTCAAAGTGTAAATAAGGTAAGCCCTGAGTACTTTTATGATTTTTTTAACACTAACTCGTTTTATCACCCTTATTTTACCCGACATTCAGAGGATTTAGCTCACGAGAGAAGAAACACAACAAGAGCAGGATTTGTTCTCAGGAACATAGGTGTGAGTGTCTGGAATGACCTTCCAGAATCGGTCAGAGAGGCTGCAAGTCTGGCATCATTCAAGAGAATGGTTAAATCTCATTATTTGAGAGGGAAAGAAGTGTGATAGGAGGAAAGGGTATTTATTTAAAAAAAAAAAAAAAAAATATCCCCCCCCAACCCAAGGTAATAAGGGAATGATATAGTGGATTCATGGTGGTTAGAATTACGGCCACAACCAGGATTCTTTTGTCTTAAAAGTGGCCGCTAATCGTAAATTGTTTGCTTAATTTATGTGTTTTTGATGAAATTAAAAAAATGTCTATGTCTATGTCTATGTCCTGATGTGCTGGGACGATGGAAATTGACAGGCATGTCTGGGACCCGACCAGCTTAAATAGTAAATCATCAATTCCCCGATTCGACCATCTGGGGGGGGGGGGAGTGGTGGGAGGGTGAAGCCAAAATTTGAGGTATTTTTAGCTTGCGAACGGGTTATCGGATCTTGATGAAAATTGATATTTAGGATGACCTCGTGTCTCAGACACCTCACTTTAAATCCGGGCCGGATCCGATGACACTGGGGGGAGTTGGAGGAGGGAACCGGAAATTTTGAGAAACGCTTAAAGTGGAGGGATCGGGATGAAACTTGGTGGGAAAACAACCACAGGTCCTAGAAACGTCATTGACATAACCGGACCGGATCAGGGCACTGTGGGGGAGTTGGGGTGGGGAACCGGAAATTTTGAGAAACGCTTAAAGTGGAGGGATCGGGATGAAACTTGGTGGGAAAAACAAGCACAGGTCCTAGACACGTCATTGACATAACCGGACCGGATCAGGGCACTGTGGGGGAGTTGGGATGGGGGTCCGGATTTCTAGCGATCCCGCGAGTTCGGCATACTTCCTGGTGTCCTAGGGCGATGAAACTTGGCAGGTATGTCAAGGATCCGAAAAGATTGACTTGAGAACAGCCGTTTCCCCGACCCGACCATCGTGGGGGGAGTCGGTGGATGGGGAGTCCGGAATCTAGTGGCGTGCATAACTTTTGAACGGGTGATCGGATCTTGATGAAAATTGATATTTAGGATGACCTTGTGTCTCAGACACCTCACTTTAAATCCGGGCCGGATCCGATGACACTGGGGGGAGTTGGAGGAGGTAACCGGAAATTTTGAGAAACGCTTAAAGTGGAGGGATCGGGATGAAACATGGTGGGAAAAACAAGCACAGGTCCTAGACACGTCATTGACATAACCGGACCGGATCCGATGACACTGGGAGGAGTTGGAGGAGGGAACCGGAAATTTTGAGAAACGCTTAAAGTGGAGGGATCGGGATGAAACTTGGTGGAAAAAACAAGCACAGGTCCTCGACACGTCATTGACATAACCGGACCGGATCAGGGCACTGTGGGGGAGTTGGGGTGGGGGTCCGGATTTCTAGCGATCCCGCGAGTTCGGCATACTTCCTGATGTCCTAGGGCGATGAAACTTGGCAGGTATGTCAGGGATCCGAACAGATTGACTTGAGAACAGCCGTTTCCCCGACCCGACCATCGTGGGGGGAGTGGGTGGATGGGGAGTCCGGAATCTAGTGGCGTGCATAACTTTTGAACGGGTGATCGGATTTGTATGAAACTTGTCTGGTGAGCTATCGCCTCGGACGTTCAGTGTCACGTCCGAGTCGGGTCCGATACCTGTGGGGATGGGGGGGGGGTGGAAAACTCAAGAAACTCTAAAAGTAGAGGGATTGGGACGAAACTTAATGGATGGAGCAAGCATTAGGCCTAGATGAAATTGACGGAGCCAGATGGTTTCGGGGCTCTGTGGGGGGAGTTGGAGGGGGTTTCCTGGAATTCCGGTAGTCGTGAGTTAGAATAGTTCCAGATGTAAAACGACAACGAAACTTTGCAGGCATATTAGCGACCCGAATTATCTTGACTTAAAAACCTGACACAACATACCCCCGGAAACTTCCGTTCCTAGATCCGAGCATTTTTGGGGGAGCAAGAGAAGAGAAATATGGACTTCTATAAATTGCGAACGAGTGGTCTGATTCGAGTGAAACTTCATGGGTGATACGAATCGATGGCCTCGACATGTAAAACATGCGTTCGAACCATATGCGACCACGATTAGGGGAATTGGGGGTGGGGGGACTTTTGACATGCACAAAAACCAAACGGATGGACCGAATGAGATGCAATTCGACAGTGCCGAGTTTATGCGGCCTAGACTTGTTATTTGGCGTCTGGGCCGGATTCGGCCAAGGTAGGGGGGGGGGGGGGGTACTGGAAACTTGCAGATAGGCTATGCTCCAATTTCAGTCAAACCTGATGAGGGAACTAAGAGATTGGGCCCGAACCGGCTCCGACAACGTTGGTGGGAAGGGGGGGGGGGTACCGGAACTTTCCAAAAATGCTCAGATTCGAGTGAAACTTGGTAAATGGTATAAACGAAGATGCTTTAGGTGGTCGATTTTTTTTGTATTCCGAACCAGATTCGACCACGGTAGGTGGAAATAGAGTGAGTACCGGAAATCGTGTAGCACGTCTAGGGATCAAACAAATGGATTTATTGGGATGAAAGTTTGAACAGTCATGTGCATTTGCAATCGAGACGATGCCGCAACTGCTTAGAAATGAGTGAAACTAAATATCCTATTTCTATTTCCGAACCGCCTTTTTGGATGGCGGGTGTATTTTGTGACGTTTTCATCTACTTTCTTGTACAGCCTACTCGTACAAGTGCCATATGAGCTCGTAGCTCTTGGTTTGTATAATTGTTTAAAATTTGTTTATTTATTTTGTATTTAAAAAAAACGGTAAGCTAAAAGTTTGTCGCTATTACAACAAGACCAAACGTGTCGATGGGATCCCAAAAATCTAATTTATAATGTAGACGAATAAATAATTTAATTGTAACATCTAATCAACTACAAATACAACTTTTACTTTTAACAAATTTTCCGGTTTTGGCCGGATTCTGGACGAACTACTTTTCCGGGTAGAAAATGATTTTCACACAAGTTTTCAACAAGTCTTCTTACTCCTCAATCGAACATCTAATCAACCTCAAATAAAACTTTTACTTTTAACAAACTTTCCAGTTTGAGCCGGATTCCGGACAAGCTAATTGTCCGACAACAAAATAAAGCTCAAAAATGAATTCACCGTATCTCCTTACCCCTATATCCAACATCTAATCAACTTTAAACAAAAATTTTCCGGTTTCAGCCGGATTCCTGACGAACTATATGTCCGGCTAAAAAATGAGTGTCATACCCGAATTCAAAATCTGTTTCTTGTCGTTAAATCGGAAATCTAATCAACTACAAATACAACTTTTAACAAATTTTCCGATTTGGCCGGATTCCGGACAAACTAATAATCCGGGTAGAAAATGATTTTCACACAAGTTTTCAGCAAGCCTTCTTAACGCTAAGTTAAACATCTAACCAACATCAACTAAAATTTCAACATCAACTAAAATTTATTTTTAAAAAACTTTCCGGTTTTGCCGGATTCCGGACGACCTATTTGTCCGATGAGAAAATGGTTTTCATCATCGTGTTCAGCATGCCTTCTTACCCCATAATCGACTCTCACATTAGCTGTTTCAAAATATTTTGTTTGCCCATTAATTTGAACCCCCTCCCCCACCCCTAAATGTAGGGCTACAAAGCCCAACTACGAACTTGACTGGTCTGATGACCTAACGAATCCTCACACCAAGTTTCATCAAAATATCTCATTCCCTTCGAGAGTTATCGCGCTTACAGACGGCCGGACGGACAGACGGACAATTTTTGCTATGTCATAGGTATCCCTCCAGTTACGTTTTGGGATCCCAAAAAGTAACAGTTAATAATCACGGCACAAAAACAATTATTGGTATTGTTAAACCGCTGATGTATTTCTGTAATTCTTTATGCCATGGCCCTCAGGCCTTTTCCGTAATATTCAAGCATTAATTCGTCCATAACAAGTAGTAGGTAATTAAAGCAAACAAACCGTATGTAGTGAACTTTCAAATTGACATCATCATTAGTATCTTTTGTGGCTCTTAATATAGGTAGCAACCTTCACGCAATAAAACAACTATCACGAGACATAGGTCGAGGCTTACGTATCGACTCAACAGCCTACTTTGCACAGACATTACTTACTAACCGTGACGTAGGATAACATACGGCAGATCATTTAGAGAAAAATAAGGATATACGCGCAGGTGTTTTTATCATGCAATATGCACACAATAACATTTTAATCCTAGATCTTTTGGACTATAAGCTTTTTAAGGTAAGGTAGTTAAGCATTTAATACGAAAATGTATAGGCCTTGATGGCATCCACACTACGGATGCTTGCTTTACAACCGAGTTAAATAGAGTAAGAATGATAAACGATATACAATATACGACTAAACATCTTTGGACAGACTACAAAGTTAAAAATAGCACAACGAAGCAAAATAGCAAAAAGAAGCAAAACGAAAACAGAATGAAACGAAAAAAGAATGTCCACGGAGGGTCGTAAGCGTGAATCAAGTTAATGGTCTTCTTACACAGGTCATCACTCGAAGTCTGAATCCGAGAGGGCACGTCTATTAGTCCAAATCGAGCAATGACTTTTCTGTTTCGGTGCCATCTAGGGAGCCGCAGGAGGAATTTACAATATTTGAAATAAGCCACTCGCGGAGTCTGGCGATCTTTTTTACGAAACAGATGAGCCATGCCGACTAACAACAGAGGCACAGGGGTGCAATAAGCGTTGTAAAGCGTACAAAGACCATTGCGGTTATAATGGCTTTTGTTTGGGGATATTTTCCCGGCAAACTAATTTAGCGGCAAACTAATAAAATTACCTACTTTGCCTAGCAGATCGAAATGAAACTGAGGATCCTTCCGCGACACAATGGTCAGGACGGAAGGCTTATGTTCTATTATGCTAACTGTGGTTTTATGTGAATTTAATTTCTTGTTTTTTTGTTGTTTTTTTAAGTCATCTATAAAGAGACAAAACAGCGTTTCTGCGAGTTTCAACTTGCGAGCCGAGCGTGTGCCACGCAGTTCTGTTTCCGCGGCAAACATATACGGGACACAAATATGCAGCGGAAAAACGTACAAGTAATAGCCTTTTGCCTACCTGGTTCAATCATCTCCAGGGAATCCGGAAACACCTCATCCTCATCACTATCATCATCCCGTTCTTTTTCTTCCGCCGTCATTATAATAAATCCGGAAATGAACGGTTTTGGTCGGAAAGAATCACAAACACCCTTGTCACTCAAACCTAACGATCGCTTTAAGTCACTGGGTATTTCATTTTTTCCGTTCAACATCGGCAAACTCAGCTTCCGGCGACCACGAAGGTTCTGACGTAGACGATTAAGGCTTTTCTCCATTGGCTGGAAGCACAATATATATAATAACTGAAGTGATTGTTGCAGAGGTAGGAAAATCAACAGGACAAGAGAGGCTCGCGGCAGCTTGTCTGTGGTCCAGCGGAGTTAAGTTCAGTTTATTTTACGACCCAAATACATTTAACTATGTTGCCAGTACCCGCCCCAAGAAAGGTACAAAAAAGCACTTGCAGTTGGGCGGGTACATAAAACTCATTTCCTAGCAAATAATTAACTAGAAACAAAACATAGCAGAAAAGATGACTAAAATAAGAAATAATAACCAATCTCTCATCAACTCATTTAATAATAATAATGAGAAAAAAGAAAAATAATAAGAAAAATACGAAAAAAAACTATGAACCTTGGCCTAACAAATACTTTTTCAATTTATTTTTAAATAACCCAAGGTCCTCAGCCGCCCGAATGCTCTCCACAACAGAGTTCCACATAGTAGGCCCTGAAAATCTAGTAGGGAAGCCGGCCCTGGTTCCACTTCTATGCGGGACAACGAAGTCACTAGCATGACCAAATAATATGTTATACTATCTTAACTGGAGTAAGGCCGTATCCAGGGGGGGGGGGTACGGCCCCCCCCCCCCCCGTATCCCGACATACAAAGAATGATTATTCTTTGTATGTCGAAACATACAAGAATAATCATTTATATAGGCTTTTCCGTCTGATCTATGTGTTTTTGTACTTTTTTGCTTCATGCGGTCCAGCATTACAGTCAGATTCGATCTGTCGCTTTCAGAAGGGTACCATTCTACAGACAGGGCAAACTCACAGATATTCATCCGGCATACGTTAGAACGAATAAACACTAACAGGCCATCAAAGCAAATCTTTTTAGATTTCTTTTCATTCTCTGTCGTTTTAACTTTGATCCGCGTAGCTTCTTTTTGCTTCTCCCTAACAAACCCTGAAAATACGAGTGGAATGCCCCGGAATCCTCTACCAGACACTAACCAAAAGCCAGTCCCGACACCAAATGTGACTAACATCACTCACACCAGCGACAACCACAGGCGGACCATCCACCTTTGTCGCTGGACAATTCGATTTAAGGTAATGTAGTGAACAAATGAGTGTCCACTCTCCACCTCCACTAAGCAATGCTAACAAGACCAAAGGTTTCGATGGGATCCCAACAAATTTAATATTTGCTCCCGACAATTCGGTCTTGTAGATATTCGGTCTTCAACAGACTTCGTAAGCAGTTATACTTTTAACAGGTCAATGCAAGTTCGTATTTGACAGTGCAATCCGGATACGCCAGCTGAATTTCAACAAGTTCAGATAAACTCAGATATTCGTTTTCCGCTGTCAAATATTCAAATATGGATTCAGCATATGGTTTACCCTATAGCCTACGTCGTATCTCCTTCCTTACTTCTGCCCAACTTCCGGTTTCGGCCGGATTCCGGTCAAACTGCTTGTCTGGCAAAAAGCTAAAGCTCAAAAACGAATTCAGCATGTCTCCTTGCCCCTACATCTTACCTCTAATCAATTTCAGATTAAACTTTTACTTTTAACAAATTTTCCGGTTTCAGCCGGATTCCGAGCGATCCATACATCCGGTGAGAAAATGATTGTCACATGCGAGTGCCTTCTTATCCACAAATCGAACATCTTATCAAATTTAAATAAAACTTTTAATTTTGACAAATTCTCCGGTTTTGGCCGGATTCCGGCCGAACTAATTGTCCGGCGAGAAAATATATTTCATATCCGGACTCAGCACGTCTCCTTGTCGCTGGATGGAACCTCTAATGTCTTCTTATCCGCAAATCGAACATGTTATCAAATTTAAATAAAACTTTTACTTTTAACAAATTTTCCGGTTTTCATCGGATTCCGGGTGAACTATTTGTCCGGCGAGAAAATAAATTTCATATTCGAATTCACCATGTCTCCTAACCTCTAAATCAACTATCTCAATAGCTTTCAAAAAATATTTTATTTCCCCTTAATTTGAACCCCCCCGCCCCCACCCTCAAATATAGGGCTACAGAGCCCATCTTCGAGCTTGACCTGTACTTTGACCCAAAGGATCCTCCCACCAAGTTTCATCAAAATATCGCAATCAATTCGAGAGTTATCGTGCGGACAGACGGACAACTTTTGCGATGTCATGGGTATCCCTCCACTTACGTTTTGGGATCCCAAAAACTACATCAAAGCATTCAATTCCGTACTTAATATCACATACATTAAATTTTTAATTTCCTACTTAAAACCATTAAAATAAAACTTAATTTCATCAATTCATTGTCATTATTCGAGGTTTCCTCTCTTGTATAACCATTTGTAATTATATGGTAATATCGATTCAATCCTTCCATGATACTAAGCGTTTTTGAGAATTTCCTACTTCGTAAATTATCCAAATGTGAGTGTTTCGTTGATATCAATTACGATTACTAGAGCTTGAAGCACTGGTCTTAGAGAAGTCGATAAGATAAACTAGATAAGATAAGATAAGAAATATGAAGATAAACTACATAAACTTAGATAAACTTATTAAAAATTATGATAAACCAAGTGACGTATTTATGCATGTATTAATTTATTTATTTTCATTTCGCAGCAAATAAAACTGTGTGATGACTCCAAACATTACTTTTGAAAAAGTATCCGAATAGATATTGAAATTTTGTTTGCTTGCAAAATTTCCCTAGAAATGAGGGATTTTCTTTATTGGGGGGCTGGATGGTCCAGAACCCACCACTACCTCCCTATTTCTGGGCAACAAGGGTTTCGTGTTGTCAATGAAAACAGACCGCAGCTACTGGTTTCGGAAACGGATTGTGAATCCTACGTCGTCCGATATCCTCGTATACATTAGTTACATTGTTCGCCGTTAGCTTAGCCGGTTGCTTAAGGCGTACGCCGTCGAAGTTCACCGTTTGCTTAATGCTGTTTTTACGGCTCAGGCGATCCTTGCCCGGTCGCCGTTTCATCAACATTTCTGGCAAACTTCGAACTTGCTAACTCACGAGGTTCGACGGTCGGAGTTGAACGACAAAGAAACTGTGACCGGCGACCAAAACCGGTATTTAGGAAGAGACCCTTCAGTTTGAAGGTAACTTCGAATCTAGATCAAAACGCAAATATTTTCGAGTAGAATCGCGAGGGGCAAAGGTCTTAAAGAAATAAAAATGCAACAAAATATTCGTACCGACCAAACGAAGCTTCAAACCAAGTTTGGAGAGGCCTCTACCACAAGCCCCTGATTTAGGTAGCACATGCTAAACCTGCATGCAAAATGCGGTAGGTTGCCTAAACCTGGCATAGGTTAACTTCCGCGAGCGAGGTTAATATATAGTTGTGCAATAAATTCTATTCTATTCTATATCGGAAAATAACACTGAGACCGCCAAGAGTATAAAAATTTATGTGTTACATGTTGTGTCTTCTTGTCTTTTTTTTCTTTCTTTTCTTGTCTTTTCTTTCATACTCCATTTGTGACTTGTGTCTTAAAAATGGGAAATAAATTTCATTCATTGAAAATAACCTATCCGAGCGGAAGGAGAGGTTATGGAAATCATTATCGACCAAAATGGCCGTCAAGGTTTTTATTCCGATGAGAACCGAGATGGATGGAACTATTATAATTTTTTCGGACAGAATATTTTTATAGGTACCCTACGCCTTAGTTTGTTGTACGTTTTTGTTACAGGGTTAGGGAATTTTATTTTAGTGAGTAGCAACCCAAGCCTACTGTAGACCTACTAATATTATCTATGTCCTGTTTCTATCAATACAGTCTAGTACATCTTTGGCGATGGAGATGCCATCTAGTCGTGAATAAGAATCAGTCGAAATCAGCTAACCGCTAGATGGCAACTATCGAAACCGATGTTGGCACCGGTAGCAAACTTCTGCGATTTGTCACAGATGTTCGCTTCTTCAGCAAAGCGAGTCAAAATCCTGAGACAGGTTCCTTACCAGTAAATACGAAAATATAGCACAAAGTTAAGGCATATAACTTGAAGTTGATAAAGCGAGATTTCTCGTTAACAGTTTGTAAAAAGTACCCAGAACATCACTGTTTTTTGCTCCCGTAAGTCACAGGTCCCGTCACTTCTCACCTGCAACACTTAACAATAACAAAACCACGTGTTCACTCTTGAGAAACCAAGAAAAACAGAGAGAAAAAACAGTGATCGATGCTGAATAACTAGCTTTTGGAAAGCAAGGGGCTAGTAGCATGTTGTTTCAGTTGACAAACTGTATTTTCCTTGGAAATCTGATTGTGACAAGGTATGACACAGGGTATATGCTGGTTGTCTAAGATTGTAATATGTTCTATCTTTTTTTATTTTTTTTCCTATAATATTTAAGTGTTTCTTTTGTTTTCTTGTACTGAAAGTTATGTTTTGTATTTGTTGTTTAGAGGTCAGCTTCTACTTTTCAGTATCTGAAGAAAAGTTCTCGATGAACATCTGCGGAGGCAGATACTGCTTCGTATCAGCCTCTCCAAAGTAATTGTCATAATATAAATTTCCTGTGGGGAAAGGGAAGATATACGTTTCATACCTGTTCGAGAAAATTTATATTCCATTGTAACACAATTTTGACGGACAATTTCGGAACTTCACTCAAATCATCAATGTTTTACTGTTTTAGGCTCATCACTTTACAGAAGGTTCCTAGACGATAGAGTGACACCTTCATTTATACTAAAGAAATAGCTCAGAAGATGCAATAAACAACTAGGACTAATCCTGTCCAAAACTAGCATTGACTACAACAAATTTAGACTGATTGCAGACGGGAGTTTGAGAAGGCGGAAATACGTGATGCGATTAGAGGAGTTGTTAGTTGAAAACCACGTGATTCTTGCCTTTAATACATGGCTCAAAACCGCAGCCTTATTTACGCTTACTAATTGCTTCACCAAAGTCCTGTTTTACAAAGAAACAATCGCCTTGCAACAGAAAGATAAACAATGTTTTTCTGTTTCAAAATCCACAGTAAAGATTTTCCTTTTCTTCAAGTTTCCTAGACGACAGAGTGACACCTTTATTTATACTCAAGAAATAGCTCAGAAGATGCAATGCAAATCCTGTCCAACACTAGCATTGAATACAACAAATTTTCACTGATTGCAGACTCGGGAGCTTGAGACGGCGGAAATACGTGATGCGATTAGAGGAGTCGTTAGTTGAAAACGATGTGATTCCTGCCTTGACTACAGGGCTCAAAACCGCAGCTTTATTTACGCTTACTAATTGCTTCAACAAAGTCCTGTTTTACAAAGAAACAATCGCCTTCCAATAGAAAGACAAACAATATTTTTTCTTTTTCAAAAAATTCCACAGTAAAGATCTTCCTTTTCTTCACATAAAATAGATTGAGCATTTGCTCTTGAGCTCCTAGTCGCTGTAGGCTAGTTACTTTTTAAGTTTTTGTAATCACTGTATCTCTGCTCTTGATGAAAAAAGGGTAATTTTTGTTACACTTTTATTTAATGCACCTGTTAATACCAACTGTTAAATAGGATGGTACCTTCCGGCACCTCCCGACACCGTCACCCGGTGTTCACGGGTTTGCGGTGATTGCTTCCTCTCGTTCTGTATAGAAATATTACAACATACATAACAACAAGAGCTGTAAGCTCATATGGCACTTGCATGGATTAAGATGTTTTGATTGATCAAAAGTAAGTTTCGAATTTGCGGTTGAGATGCGCACTCTAAGGGAGCAAGTTTCGAATTTGCGGTTGAGATGCGCACCCTAAGGGAGCTAGAACTTCATTTGTAAGCAAAACCCTTAAGGCGAAAATGATAATGGACTGATGGGCATCATGAAAATACATATATTGCTTAAAAAAACAAATTCCCTTGCGGTCAAGATTGGTACTTTAAGGAATAATCGGATTCGGGAAGCAGCAATTTCTAAGCAAATGTTGTTAAATCTCTAATATTTCAGCGAAGTTTCATCGTCCTAGCACATCTGAAGTACCTCAGATCGCGATCACCGGAATATCAGACCCCCCCCCCCCCCCCTTTAACTCCAACCACAATACCCGGAGCCAATCCGGTTCTGTAAATGATTAATCCAGAGCATCTTTTGTTATTCCCATGAAGTTCAATCCCGATCACACCAGGCTAAGCGGGTCAAGTATCCCCCCCCCCCCCCAATAATTGTCAGATTCGGTCCGGAAATGAAAAAGATCCCCAGAGAGAAATGTCCTCTGTTCAGTAATCGAATTTCACTCGAATCTGATCACCCGTTCCAAAGTTACGCATGACTCAATATTCCGGATTCCCCTCCCTAACCCCCCCCCCCCCCCAAGACTGTCATATCGAGGATTTTTTTTTATTCCAAGTCAGTTTGACCGGGTCCCTGATATGCCTGCCAAGTTTCGTCGTGGAAATCCCCGTAAACGGAATTCTGGGAAACCCCCCTCCCTCCCCCCTCAAGTGTCCGGAGCCAGTCAAATTGTGTCAAAGATTTACATGGAGCAGATGTTTGTTCTTCCCAGCAAGTTTCATTCCGATCCCTCCATTCTAACCGTTTCTCGAGATTTCCCCCCCCCCAACTCCCCCATGGTGCCCGTAGCCAATACGATTCAGTAAATGATTTACCTAGAGCATCTGTT
This sequence comes from Branchinecta lynchi, assembly GCA_023053575.1. Classification (NCBI taxonomy): domain Eukaryota; kingdom Metazoa; phylum Arthropoda; class Branchiopoda; order Anostraca; family Branchinectidae; genus Branchinecta; species Branchinecta lynchi. The sequence goes on from JAKZAP010000017.1 coordinate 1,701,093, forward strand.
TGTTATTCCCACAAAGTCCCATCCCGGTCTCCCAGTCTAAGTGGCTCACGTATCCCCCCCCCCCCCCAATAGTTGTCGGATCCGGTCCGGATATGAATAAGATCACCAGAGAAATGTCCGCTGTTCAATTCTTAAATTTCACTCGAATCCGATCACCCATTCCAAAGTTACGCAAGACTGAATATTCCGGATTCCCCTCCCTTCATTATCAGATCGAACAGAAATTTATTTTGAAGTCAGTTTGATCGGGTCCCTGATATGCCTGCCAAGTTTCATCATGAAAATCCCCAAAACCGCCATCACCGGAATTCCAGGACCCCCCTCCCCCCTGTCCGATCCAGTACAGTTGTCTAAACGATTTATCTCGAGCAGATGCTTGTTCTTCCCAGCAAGTTTCACTCCGATCCCTCCATTCTAACCGTTTCTCGAAAGTCCCGGTCCCCCCCCCAACTCCCCCTTGGCTATCGAATCCGATGAAGACTTTAAATGGGACATCTCAGACATGTAATGTATTCAGTTATTAGGTTTCATTATAATCCGATCACCCGTTCGAAAGTTACACACTACTCAATTTCACGGATTCCCGTGCCATCCACTCCCCCTCAAAATGGTCGGTTCGGAAAACTGATTATTTCCAGGTTAGTTTGGTCGGGTCCCTGATATGCCTGCCAAGTTTCATGGTCCTAGCACATCTGGAAGTACCCTAACTAAAAAAAAGTGTGACAAAATGCCCTCAATTTTCCAGTTTCCAGCGCCCTCCACTCCCCAGCATATGGTCGGATCGGACAACTGATTATTTCCAGGTTAGTTTGGTCGGGCCCCTGAGACGCCTGCCAAGTTTCATTGTCCTAGCACATCTGGAAGTACCCTAACTCGAAAAAGTGTGACAAAAACTCGGACAGACCGACAGACGGAATAGTGATTGGTATATGGCACTTGAGCCAGAGGCTGTAAGTGCCATAAAAACAGATTTTTCTCAACTACTGTCGAGAAAATGAAAAAGAAAGAAAAAACTTTACTTTCGGCTATAAGATTTTCGACTTTGTGACTGAGATATCGGCGAAACCATTCTGAACCTGTAAGAAATTGTAAACGCTTTGACTCTTCATAGTCTGTTTAATCACGGTAATGACAAAAGTGTAATAAGACATGACACATTGAACGTTTCCAACTTCTATACTACAATAAGACTCGCATCCTATTGGTCGTCTTTTCCACCTTCGAGTCAAGCGTAGATTCCTAACTGGTCCGTACTGACACTGATCAATACAAACAAGACCAAAGGTGTCGATGGAATCCCAAAAATCTAATATTTGATTCAGACAATCGGGTCTTGTCTTCGCCAGATCCAGTCTTGGACAGGCTAATCATCAGAGAAAACCAAGTTCAAGTATATAACTCTATAAGCCATATCTATTTTGACGATACTCACCGAGACTTCCTGCCGATTTCCGACCGAACTACTAATCCAGCAAAAAAAAAATTCAGAAACAAAACCTGCGTATCTCCTTATAAAGAACATCTAATCAACTTTGAATAAAAGTTTCACTTAAAAAAAATCCGGTTACAACCGGATTCCGGAATAATTATATGTCCGGGTAAAAACAATTGTCATATACCGATTCAGCCTCTCTTTTTACCCCTTAATCTGTCATCTAATCGAACTTTTGCTTTTAACAAATTTTCCGGTTTTGGTGGATTCCGGGCGAACTAGTTGTCCCGCGAGAAAATTATTTTAACCATCGTGTTCGGCATGTCTTTTTACCCATAAATCAAACATTTAATCAACTTCAAATTAAACTTTTACTTTTAACCAACTTTCCGGTTTTCCCCGGATTTCGGACTAACTACATGTTCGGCGAGAAAATTGTTTTCACCATCGTGTTCACCATGTCTTCTTACCCCTAAATCGACCATTTAATCAACTTCAAATAAAACTTTTACTTTTAACCAATTTTCTGTTTTTTGCTGGATTCCGGACGAACTATTTGTCCGGCGTGAAAATGGTTTTCACTATCGTGCTCAGCATGTATTCTTACCTCATAATCGACCATCACATTAGCTGTTTAAAAATATTTTGTTTGTCCCTTAATTTGAAACCCCTCCCCCACCCCTAAATATGGAGCTACATAGCCCATCTACGAACTTGACCTTACCCTTGACCCAATGAATCCTCACACCAAGTTTCATCAAAATATCTCACTGCCTTCGAGAGTTATCGTGCTTACAGACGGACAGACGGACATTTTTGCGGAGGAGGTATCCCTCCACTTACGTTTTGGGATCCCAAAAACCATCTTGCCGATCCTGCGACTGCGATTGAGGCAAGAATAAAGAAGGGGGAGGGGGGTGGTCCCATATGCTGTCCACCAGTCGTTAAAAAATAGCCGAGTCAGCGCGAAACGCCGCGATTTTTCGTCAACACAGTTGATTTTTTCATGAAAACAGTCGGTTTTTCTGAAAATTGGTCGACTTTTCGTCAAAATAACCGGTTTTCCTGAAAATCAGTGGATTTTTCTGAAAATCAGTCGATTTTTTTTTTTAAATGTCGTTTTTGTTGTTTTTCTGCAGAAAAAGCCGGTAAAAATTACCAGCCAGTCAGTAAATGCCGGTTTTTCCTGAAAATCAGTGGATTTTTCTGAAAATCAGTCGTTTTTTTTTAAATGTCCTTCTGTTGTTTTTCTGCAGAAAAAGTCGGTAAAAATTACCAGCCAGTCAGTAAATGCCTCGTTCTCCCTCCCCCCCCCCCCCCCCCCCGCCCACCAAAAAAACATTTTGAAGAAAACCAAATAAATAATAACAATAATTTGGTGATTTTCCTTTACTCATGCAATTTTCACTACATTTGTTATTAGGTAAGTTCAACTTACGTCCAACCAACGCACGTTTCCCCTTCAATATTACTGCCTTCGGTAAGGAAAACTCGTGAAGTAAACCACAACTATAAAGTCAGTCCAGTTCATTGAAAAGTTGTGTTTTTGATCGAAGTTCTGTTCGCCGTTTGCTTAGCCGGTTGCTTAATTTCCGTTTTCGAACGCCGTCAAAGTTCACCGTTTGCTTAATTAGTGTTTTTACGACTCCGGCGATCCTTGATAGGTCGACGTTTCTTCGACGATTCAAGCTAACTTCGAACTTACTAGCGCACGACGTTCGACAGTCAGAGTTAGAAGGACGAAGGAACTGTGACCGGCGACCAAAAACGGTATTTAAGCAGAGACCTTTGAGGTTGAAGGTAACTTCAAACTTCGATCAAAAACGCAACTATTACATTTGTCAGGAAAACACAGAAGGCATGCTCTGCTAGGGCAGGGCGGTTCCGGCAAACCCTGGCGAATCCCCCACCCCTCCCGACCAAGCGCCCCGGATACCCCCCCCCCCCCCCCCGAACTCAGTGTTAAAACAAGAACTGGAAGCTCATATGGGACTGGGGCAGAGGATGAAAGTAGGAATTCCTCAATTCGTGGGTTTGTTGTGATGATTTGTAATCAGAAATCTTGAAGCAAAATTGATGATGGAGCAGAGGAGGAGCACAAAAGTATATTTTGCAAAAAAAATGTTTGTACTTCAAGGACATCAGTTATAAGCAAAACCTTAGGCAAAAATGACCACGGGCTGATAGGGATCACGAAAATGTATATTTTCCTTAAAAGTATTTTTTGTACTTTGCGGTTAGGATTAGTACTTTAACGGATGGTCGGATCTGTGAACTGATAATTTCAAAGCCAATCTTGTCAAGTTTCTAATTTCCAAGCCAAGTTTCATCGTCCTAGCACAGCTGGAAGTACCTTGATTCGCGATCATCGGAATTACGGACACCCTCAAGCTCCCCACTGAGTGCCCGAACGCGGTCCGGTTTTGTCACTGATGTATCTATGGCTTGTGCTTGTTCTTCCAACCAAGTTTCATCCCAATCGCTCCACTCTAAGCGTATCACAAGATTTCCGGTTCTCCCCTCCACCTGCCCCCCGAGATTCATCTGATTACATCTGGACTTTAAACAGGACATTTGAGACATGAGGTCTTTCAAAATATCAAGTATCATTAAGATCCGATCACCCGCTCAAAAGTTATCCATACCTCAAGATTCAGGATTCGCCCTCCCTCCACTCCCTACACGATCATGGATCAGGGAACTTATTTCTGAGCCAATCATATCAAGTTTCTAATTTTCAAGAAAGTGTCATCGTCCTATCACGTCTGGAAGTACCTTAACTTGCAATCACCGGAATTCCGCCCCCCCCCCCCCCTTCTAACTCCCCACAGTGACCGAATCTTGACTGGTTCACTCACTGGTGTACGAAGGGCTTGTGCTTGTTCTTACCACCAAGTTTCATCCCGATCGCTGCACTCCAAGCGTGTCACAAGGTTTCCGGATCCCCCCCTCCCCTTCCCACCTTCATTGGATCCGGTCCGGACTTAAACGGGACATCCAAGACGTGGTCTTTCTACATTAAGTTTCATGATTATCCGATCACCCGTTCAGAAGTTCAACATACCTCGAGATTCCGGATTCCCTCATTACTCTTTCCAGGTTAATCTGGTCGGGTCCCTGATTAGCCTGCCAAGTTTCATTGTCCTAGTCCACCTGGAAGTAACTTTAACTCCGTATCACAGGAGTTCCGGAAACCCCCTCCAACTCCCTCGACAGTGCATGAATCCGGTCCAGTTCTGTCAATGGTTCCCTAGGACTTGTGCTTGTTCCTCCCACCTAGTTTCATCCCGATAACTCCACTCTAAGCGTGTCATAGATTTTCGGTTCCCCCTTCCGACCCCCCCCCCCTAAATTCATCGGATTTGGCACGGATTTGAAATGGGACATGTGAGACATTACGTCTTTCCCAATATCGCAATATCAAGTTTCATTAAGATCCGATCACCCGTTCGAAAGTTATGCATGCCACTAAATTCCGGATTCCGGCTCCCCTCCTTCACCCCACGATGGTCGGATCGACCAAGTGACTATTTTCGGGTTAGTTTGGGAAGAGTCCCCATATGCCTGCCAAGTTTCATCGTCCTAGCACATCTGGTAGTCACAAAAACCGGACTAACTGACCGACAGACCGAGAAGTGATCGGTATACGGCACTTGGCCGGAAAGCAATTTCCATATAAATGCAATATATTTAAACAAAAAAGTTTATAGGCTAGAGGTGAACCGCCAGCGAGCCGTCGTCACGCGTTTAGATCTAACTCGCGTGCGTACAGAAAATTGAGGAAATCCTAAGTGCTAAGTGCTGATAAGATTTTCTAATTTCCTATATATTTGCATTAAGGGAGGGGGGGGGAGGTTTTTTGGCATCGGAGGGGTGTCCGCCGTGGAGTTTAGCGGGGGGTTATGTCCGAGGGGGCATAATTTCATTTCAAGATTTTGAAATGTCCGATTCCAGATTGCAGAATCACATCCGAAGATAGCCCTCTATTCCGTGCTACCCCGAATAGGTTTCATTTGTGGAAGGACATAGTCAACAGAGCATTTGGCCAGCATTACACCAGTTGATTAGCAAGTTCGAGCTTTCAACTGGTCATGTTTTTCCTTCATGGCGAATTTCCTTCCTGGTCACTTTCACTTCCCATGTTACTTTCATCTTCCTGGCTTGAAGAATGCAAATCCGCCATGACTTGTTATTACGGCAATTGGCTGCCGCTGGAGTTGCTAACCATTTCAAACATAGAGCTACGTCCGTACAGACGTACAACACTTACGGAAGAGAAATTATGTCAGCTAACATTCAAGAATCGTGGATAACAAAGTAACGAAGTAACGTGTTTTTGTCGATTCTTCTAGCCTAATTAAGTAAAAATATGATGGGTAATCAGACTGTCGTATATTAGCCCTATTCTGTTAACCTTTAAGCGTTTCACGAGCTTTCCAGTCGAGCTTCTCTACAAGTATCGGATCCAATCCAGACTTGACGTGAAATACATTGAGACGATAGCTCTTTCCACTTGTCAAGTTTCATTCAAATCCCACACCCGTTCAAAAGTTATTCATACCACTAGATTCCAGATTCCCCATCCCTCCAATCCCCCCACTATGATCGGATCGGGGAGACAGCTATTTCCAAATCAGTCTGTTCCAAGTCCCTGACACACCTGTCAAGTTTCGTCGTTTCATCAGGAAGTATCAAACCCATGGGACTACCAGAAATACGCCCCCCCCCCCCAACTCCCCCACAGTACCCGAATCCGGTCCGATTATGGCAATAATCTATCTAGTACTCGTGCTTATTCTTCCCACCAAGTTTCGTCCCGATCCCTCCACTCCAAGCGTTTCTCAAGATTCTCGGTTCCACCCTTCACCCCCCCCCCCCTCCCCAGAGTCACCGGATCCGATCCGGATTTAGAATGGGACTTCTGAGACTTTTAAATATCCATTAAGACTAGATAACCCGTTCGTAAGTTAAAAATATGTAAATTTTCCGGATTCTCGCTGCCTCCATTCCTCCCAGACGGTCGGATAGGGGAAGTGACTATTTCCAGTTTACTCTGGTCGGTCTCTGATATGCCTGCCAAGTTTGATCGTCCTAGCTTTTTTGGAAGTGCCCGAACTAGCAAAATCCGGCACCCACAGACCGACGGACGGACAAAATTGCGATCGCTACAGCACTTGGCCGAAGGGCAAGAGCCATACAAAAACAGGATAAACAGATTAACTGAATACATCACGAAAGAAAAACAGATGGGAGAAGACAAAAATTAACTTTAAATAAAAAAATTAAAGAAAATATAAGGAACCAAGAAGCAAACAAGAAGGAAAAACAAAAACCGGAGAGCAAAGAGTGGATGATGCAACAAAATTAGCGGGAAGACTCGGTTAAATCTTCAAAACTGGTATTATCTTGATGGAAGCATTTCACAACCTAATCCCCGGTTTAGTTTCTAACAACAAAACACACTCCAATGACACACTATGTTGACACACTATTTCTCGGTCGAGGAACTTGATTTGCTGCGAAACTCGCGTCAAAATAAATCTTTAGGATGCACTCAACCAGCAAAGACCTGCAATCAAAGCTCACGTCGATCCAAATTCCCACAGAGACAAAAGGACGGAAGTTATGCGAATAACATATGGCAAAACGATATTTCAAATACCCAGAATAATAGTAAAGAAGGATTCCAAACTCATAAGTTTGGCCAAAATGTCAGCTTATTCTTATTCTTGGATTTGAATACAATGAAATGTTTTTACTATGCTAAGGATTTTGTTCTCATCTTGAGCTCTAGATGTTCAGAATATGCACTACTGTCCCGACCTGACAAGACAAAGATCACCAAGACGCAGAGAATTTAAATTTCAACAAACGCATGCATTTCAATGTCTAACGAAGCGAAGCTTAGTAAATGTTAAGTTCCAGATCGAAAAGTCACTTCTGAGGAAGACCCATTATTCCGTGTGATCAAAAAAATTTTTTTTTTAGCAATCATTTACCATTGCTGTTGTTAAATATTTCAAGCATAGAGGTACAAGAACACAGAGGTATCACAAACAAGAAAGAAAAAGTTCGTTCACGAAATTCGATTATTTGAATACTGTTGATGACTAACTCTTCGTCCCAAAGAAGAATCGCCGTGAGCCTGGCGAAGAGCCAAAAACGCCACTACAACAAACGTTGATTGGTTTACACGGGATTTTAGTCAATTGTGCGGATCGTTTGGGTGACGTTTCTCGTTCTTCCCTTGGATCACCGGCGTGTTTCGCACTTATAGTTACAGTACTTACAGTTACACAGATTACAGCGGAGCAACAAAGTACCGCATTTTCTACGGGTCTTCAAGCCTATTTAAGTGAATAAGTAATGGGTATCTAGACCGTCGTACCGTTGTACCTCAGCCCAATTCGGTTCAACTGAAAAGGAGTTAAACCGAAGCATTTTAGCATCTGCGACCTACAGATCGCAAGTTTAAACCAGAACTCGGTACGACCGTGTGCGCCTAGTGGCGCGATCAGGAAGCACCTACATCGGCAAACTCAAAATAGATCATACAAGAAAATCAGACAAAAGATCACTGAGCTGCTATATGAGGAGAAATGAAAAAATAAAAATAGATATTTGCTACTGAGAATATTCTATTTAGTAACTTGCTTTAATATTTTTATTTCAATTGTGCCTAACAGTCAAAGTTTCAGGAACAAAAGGTTTATCCGCCAAGATATCGTCCACTATACCAGACATTGAATAATTCATTACTGAGCGGAATTGACGGACTCGTTGTCGTAAATGATGATTCTGCGACGTACAGATCGCAATTGTGCCTAACAGTCAAAGTTTCAGGAACAAAAGGTTTATCCGCCAAGCTATGGTCCACTATACCAGACATTGAATAATTCATTACTGAGCGGAATTGACGGACTCGTTGTCGTAAATGATGATTCATTTTTCTATTACCTGAAGATGCCACAATTTTTCAGACAAAAAGGGTACAATAGCTTTTACAATAATCATCCTTGTCAACTGGTGATACTTTCTCCCCTAGTCTACGTTGTTTTACGCCAAACCAATCCACTCCTTTGAAGTTTAACTGAAAAGCCAACTTATATTTAACTGAATAGGCTGCACAGAATTATTTGATATTCTGCTAAGGAACTTTTTGATTTTCCCTAATCTGCTCTAGTGGTGACGTTCAGAATGTCTATAACGTGCAAATTCTACTACGAAACGGTCTGAATACAAAGGCGGCTTTTCTATTGCTAGTTATCGGCTCCGTGACACTTATTTTCCGTAAATCATTTTCGTCAAGCATACAACATAAGCACAGAGGTATCACAAATCCGGCAGGAACAAATATTCTATGAAAATCGACTGTTAGTGAAAAGAGGAGCAATGAAGTAATGCATTTTCATCGGATCTTCAATCCTCGTGGCGTGAATTAGTGATGGGCAAGTAGATTGTCTTATATCAGCCCTTTAAGCTTAGACCCAAACACAGGCATCCCTGTGTGAATGCACAAATTCCTCGCCTCCAGTCAATAAAATCTGGCAAGACGAACAAATAGGTACAATAAAGATTGATAAATATCTACTTTGGCAACAAAAAGAGTTGTGTACTTGTTTTTAGCTTTTAGTAGTGCTAAACACTGTCCAGGCGCCGTGATGCCGTCGCAAAATAGACTCATATGCAAAATGAATTAAAAAAAAGTGCAACTTTGCAAAATTGATTATTCAGTCGCAGTCCATATCTTTTTGGCAAGGAATAAAGGATCGCAAGTTTGCAAGGACACAGTCAGAGACGTGCACGAATAATGAGGAAACTTCGGACACATTCGAGTGAATAATACCGGTAAAAGTAGTGATGGATGAATGTCCTACCAAGCACAAGAAGATAGCAGCAAATTTTTTCCAGGAAATACAAGAAGTAATATTAAACAAGACCAAAGGTTTCGATGGGATCCCAAAAATTCAATATCTGATCCAGACAACTGGGTCTTGTCTTAGCCAGATCCAGTCATCGCCAGACTCCTTGAACATTTTTACAATTAATATTCAGAAACAGATTAAGGCCAAATAGCTAATCACCTCAGAAAACAAAGTTCAGATAGGAATTCAGCCTGCGTGTTTACCCCTATAAGTCATATCTGTTTTGACGAAAACTTCCTGACACTTCTGCCAATTTCCCGGTTTCGGCCGAACTCCAGAACTACTTGTCCGGCAAAAAAAGAAAGTTCAAAGACGAAATCAGGGTATCTTCTTTCCCCAGTAACGAACATTTAATCAACTTCAAATAAAAATTTAGCTTATAACAAATTTTCCGATTCCAGCCGGATTCCGGTCGAACTATATATCTGGGTAAAATATGATGTCATACAGGGACTCAGCATCTCTTCTTACCCCTAAATCGCTTATCTAATCAACCAGAAATAAAACTTTAACTTCCAACACTTTTCCGGTTTACCTGCAAATTACCTGCAAATACCTGCAAATTTGCAATTGCAGGCGAATAGGATTTCTCCTAATATACGCCTTCATGGGTGCTGTCTTGTTCAGGTTTCCAGTTGAATCTCCACTGTTTGCCTGACCACTCCTTGTCCAAATGTTGTTTGAAGCTATTTGTTGTTTGGCAGGTAACAGTGGAATCTGCTAGCGCGTTCGTGATCGACCTACTTGTGAAGAAGTTCTGTGCATGCCGTTTCAGTACAGGCCTCTTCTTCAGCTTTTTGGGTGGCCCCTGGTGGTTCCTCCTGTGTTTGGCACGAAAATGTTGGGTGGGATGTTGCTGCTCAAATTCTTGTACACAGCTATCATATCACCACGATTTCTCCTGTAGGTCATTGTGGGGATGTTCAGGGCTTTGAGTCGTTCTGGGTATGGGGTGCTTTGCAATCCTTTGACCATTTTCGTTGCACGTCGCTGGACACCTTCGATAATGCGTTTGTCCATCTCGTATTGCGGGTATGCTAGTGAGACTCCAACTTCCAGCTTCGGCCTGACGAGCGACGTGTATAACTTGCTGATCACCTTAGGACTCCTACTGCTTACAGTTCGCTTGATGACTCCAAGTGCTCGATTAGCACTACTGACGACGTTTTGCGTGTGCTTGTGAAACTTGAGCTCGGCATCGATAAGCACACCAAGGTCCCTTTCGCAGTTGCTGCTCTCGATTACTTGTCTTCCGTGGGGGGTATCCATGGTGTATTGGTTGTGGGGGTTGTTATGCCCAATATGAATGACTTTGGTCTTCTTTGCGTTGAACGTATATGAGCCGTATTCCGGGCGAACTACATGTCCGGGTAGAAAATTGTTTTCACATAAGTGTTCAGCATGTCTTCTTGCCCTAAATCTAACATCTAATCAACTCCAAATAAAACTTTTAATTTTGACAAGCTTTCCGGTTTGGGCCGGATTCCGGTCGAAATACTTGTCCGTCGAGAAAATAGTTTTCACCATCGTCTTCAGCATGTCTTCCTACCTCTAAAGCAAACATCTAATCAACTTCAAATAAAACTTTTACTTTCAACAAACTTTCCGGATTGGGCCGGATTCCGGGCGAAATACTTGTCCGTCCAGAAAATAGTTTTCACGATCGTCTTCAGCATGTCTTCCTACCCCTAAATCGAACATCTAATCAACTTCAAATAAAACTTTTACTTTTAACAAACTTTCTGGTTTTGGCCGGATTTCGGGCGAACCACTTGTCCGATGACAAAATGGTTTTCACCATCGCGTTCAGCATGTCTTCTTACCCCGTAATCGACTATCACATTAGCTGTTTCAAAATATTTTGTTTGCCCCTTAATTTGAACCCCCTCCCCTACCCCTAAATGTAGGGCTACAAAGCCCATCTACGAACTTGCCTGGTCCGACGACCCAACGAATCCTCACACCAAGTTTCATCAAAATATCTCATTCCCGTCGAGAGTTATCGTGCTTACAGACGGACGGACAGACGGACAACTTTAGCGATGTCATAGGTATCCCTCCACTTACGTTTTGGGATCCCAAAAAATCATTTGATATTCTACGATGATTGATATTTCCAAAGGTGATTATTTTTGGGATCCCAAAGTGGAGGGATACCTATGACATCGCAAAAGTTGTCCGTCCGTCCGTCCGTCTGTAAGCCCGATAACTCTCGAAGGGAATGAGATATTTTGATGAAACTTGTTATGAGGATGTTTTGGGTCAAGGGTAAGGTCGAGTTCGTAGATGGGCTCTGTAGCCCTATATTTGGGGGTGGGGGAGGGGGTTCAATTTAAGGGACAAACAAAATATTTTTAAACAGCTAATGTGATAGTCGATTATGGGGTAAGAAGACATGCTGAGCACGATGGTGACAATCGTTTTCTCGCCGGACAAGTAGTTCGTCCGGAATCCGGCAAAAACCGGAAAGTTTGTTAAAAGTAAAAGTTTCATTTGAAGTTGATTAAATGTTTGATTTAGAGGTAAGAAGACATGCTGAGCATGATGGTGAAATTCATTTTGGCCAAAACCGGAAAGTTGGTTAAAAGTAACAGTTTCATCTGAAGTTGATTAAATGTTTGATTTATGGGTAAGAAGACATGCTGAACCCGATAGTGAAAACCATTTTCTCGCCGGCCAACTAGTTCGCCTCTAATCTGGCCAAAACCGGAAAATATGTTAAAAGTAAAAGCTTTATCTGAAGTTGATTAGATGATATATTTAGGGGTAAGAAGAGACGCTGAGTCTGTATATAATGATCATTTTTTACCCGGACATATAATTAGTCCGGAATCCGGTTGTACCCGCATTTTTTTTAAGTCAAAATTTTATTTAAAGTTGATTAGATTTCTTTATAGGGATAGGAGATACGCCTGCTTCGTTTCTGAGTTTTTCTTTTTTTGCTGGACTAGTAGTTCGCTCGGAATTCGGGCGAAACCGCAAATTTGGCAGTAGTAAAGCAGGAAGTTTCGGTCAATATCGTCAAAATAGATATGGCTTATAGAGGCACAGATAGGTAGATAGTATATCTGAACTCGGTTTTCTCTGATGATTAGCCTGGCGAAGACAAGACCGGATTGTCTGGATCAAATCTTAGGTTTTTGGGATTCCATCGACACCTTTGGTCTTGTTCTGGATTGTGAGCAGTCTACCATTTTACGATGAAATACTTCATTCTCAACAAAACAAGACCAACGGTTTCGATGAGATCCCAGATATCCAGTCTTCGCCAGACTCCTTGAACATGTTTACTATTAAGATTTAGAAACAGAATAAGACCAATGGCTAATCATCTGAGAAAACCCAAGTTCAGATTTAGATTTATCAGGATTGTTTACCCCTGTAAATCATATCTACTTTGACGAAACTGATAAAGATTCCTGACTGACCTCTGCTGAATTTCCGATTTCGGCCTGATTCCAGGCAAACTACTTTTCCGGCAAAACAATAAATCTCAAAAATTAATCCAGTATATCTCCATACCTTTATACACTATCGAACCTGCTAATGATGCATTCAGCATGCCTCCTTACCACTACATCGAGCCTCTAATCAACTTCAGATAAAACTTTTACTTTTAATACATTTTTTTATTTCAGCCGGATTCCGGTCGAACTGTATGTCCGGGTAGAAAATGATTGTCACATATGGATTCAGCATGTCTTCTTACTCCCGAATCAAACATTTCATCAAGTTCAGATAAAACTTTTACTTTGAACAAATTTTCCGGTTTTGGCCGGATTCTGGGCGAACTACTTGTCCGACGAGAAAATTATTTACATGTGAATGTTCAGCATGTATTCTTACCTCCAAATCGAACTTCTAATCAACTTCAAATAAAACTTCTATTTTTAACAAGCTTTCCGGTTTTGGCCGGATTCCGGGTGAACTACTTGTCCGGAGAGAAAATGATTTTCATATTCGTATTCAGCATGTCGTTTTACCCCTAACTTGCCTCTTTCATTAGCTGTTAAAAAAACATTTTGTTCACCCCTAACTTGACCCACCTCCTCCACCCCTAAATGTATCTATAAACTCGACCTGTCCCTTGACCCAAAGAGTCCTCACACTAAGTTTCATCAAAATATATAATTCCCTTCGAGAGCTATCTTGCTGACAGACGGACGGACAACTTACCGAAGTCATAGGGATTCCAGTACTTACGTTTTAAGATCCCTAAGAAAACTAAACTCGGAATGTCAGCTAAGATGTTTGACAACGGCATTTCTTCCCTTCTTGGGAAGGGTCCTGTCCGCCTGTTGCTAGACTGAAAACAACAAGCTTACAATCAGTCTTTCAGTCCCGCAACAGCCTGACAAGGATCCTTGCCAAGAAGGGTCGAAATATCGATGTCGAACATCGTAGCTGACTCTCCGTTTTTAGCCATTGTTTTAATATATGTTTCCCAGTAAGCTTGGGCTCAAGGAGTTTCTACTGCATTTCTTGTTTGTTTCCAAAAGAACAACGAGTACTCGAAATTCTGTAGCTGTCCACTTGGACCTCTTTGACATTTTTTTTCGAAAGCCCCATCACCCATCCCTATATGTAAAATCTCTTTATCGGTCAACACTGAGCTGGAGCAGATCACTGAACCAACTTCAAGGATTAATTAGTCGGATCACGAGTTTATCCCGTGATGATAATGCTAGCGCAGATGGCATCTTCGCAAACCAAGACTGTCTACGGTGCCTTCGTCCGAAACTCTTGGGCGAATTCAACAAAAATTATAACCAAGATGGAGCAAGAACAATTGCGAGGTGAACTAATTTAATGAAAACTGAAAAGCTGGACCATTTTTAATAGTCACTATTGTTGCTATCAGAAATATAGCATCCGCACAGTTCACTCGCTAGCATTGGATCGTCATCCAGTTACCAACTAGTACTTGGTGTAATGCAGCTGATAAGAAATCAAGACACAAATATCAGCGAATAGCTCCGTAGCGCCAGAAAAACGCGAAATTCCGTAAAGGAACCTTATTTATCATCAACCACTCCTTGCTTTTGTTTTTATGTGTTATTAGAATCAGTGTTTACACAATTATAACAGCCGGTTGATCTTCTAATTCAAAATATTCATTACTTGGTGCAATTCGCGCAGGAGCTCAAACAGTTTCATATGAAGTCTCCTTAATTTTAGCTTTGATATTGTGAAGAACTTATAATTTCCAGTGTATTTTAGAAAATACACCTTAAGACGTTCCTACAGAGCAACGACTAAACTTTCACAGTAACGTATTACCTCGAAGATGAACCAAACCAAGTGTATGAAGATCTCAACGAGCATGCTTGCCCCCATGATAGTGGGTCCAACTGAAAATCTCAAATGAAACAGCTTTGTACGGGCCCCTGCTCCAGCCCATGGTGCCCCAAGGTATGAGCTCAGACGTTGTGGCATGTCCTAGTATTGGAGCACTGTACTCAAAAATGAGGATCTGTGTATGACCGCCGGCAATAGCGGATTATTGTTGATTAGGAAAACATCACGAATCTAGGAACGAGTCGGTACCGATTTTCACGAGATCCTGTCATGCGTGAAATTGTTGCGGTAGAGGCAAGACCACAAAGAAGACACAAAAAAGTTCATTATTAAGTTTTGTTTTTTTAACTTTATCCGACATAGATGCCCATATCCAGGAATTTATTTCGGGGGGGGGGGGGTGCCTTTGGGGGAGGTTGCCTGCTGGTCGGACAAAAGTACAAAAAACACATAGATCAGAAGGAAAAGCCTATAAAAATGATTATTTTTGTATGGTTCGGAGGGGGGGGGGGGGGGTCCCCCTGGATTCGGATTTGCCGACATATGATAAATGCTTAATTTTTTACAGACTAAACAAAAAGAAAACTGTGCAGAAATGAAAAGAGGCAATCTTTTATGAAGAAGGGGAATGCGCAAGACCAAAATCGAACCGGAGAAGGGGGAAAGGATCAATCAGGCCAAAAAACCTTCTCTCTAGTCTAGATGACAAGTTTAAAAATGGTCAAGAGCAAAAACTGGATACAATGTATTTTATTCACTCTTACCTTTCCTAAGATTATAAAATATATATTACAAATATGAAAGAAGCAAAAACGAGATTTACGGGGGTTTTCATGATCATTAATGATGCCTCGAAGATGTTAGGCGATGGATAACTGCAATTTCGAAGCGCACATTTTAAATATTCTTTTTTTTATTTTTATCTGCATGTCTTCGAATTCGAATCGTTCTTCTGGTTTTCATTTGCGTGTCAGTTTATGGTGTGTGCAGTCCGCATCGCTCTTCGGTTGTTCTTCGCTGAAGACTTATTCGAATTGTCCCTTAACATCTTAGAGGAAGGATAGGCTGATTAAGAAAAAACCCGGAAATGTCGTTTTTGTTTCTTTCTTTATGAATAGTCAGCTTGGCTTCAAACCAAATATCATAAACATGATTGCCCAATAATACTATACTAATGATACGCTAATTGGTTAATTAATCAAAGGAATCCGTATTTGGAGACTATAAATTGTATGAGTCAATACTAGTTGCATGAACGTAATTCCCAGCTTTCTTCTTCTCTGTATGATGTTTGAAAGACGTGATGAGACCCGTAAATTACGGCAGGCGTCCATCATAAAGAAATTATGAATCAATCACTGTTACATTCACATGGATAATACGGATCGTGAGGTGTTACGACATTCGGCTTTTTGCCTTATCACCAGAAGCAAATTGGTGGGTTTCAGCTTTAATGGTTTCATTTTCACTTTGACTAGAACTGAGTTAGTGAATCTGGACATGACAATCCAGGTCCTGGATGTAGCGCATAATGGCAACAATTAATAAATGTATGGTTACTTTCTTAATTTCAAACTGCCGTGGTAACAAACCCAAAATTGTTGAATATTGTCATGCACAAAATGTTGTCAATATTGCAGCTACACGTAAAATACGTTTCGACAATCCTGAATTATTGGTTATTTGAATTTTCGACAATCTGTGGTATACAAATTTTATATTTGACAGTGCGACACTGATAAGTCGGCTGACTTTTATTAGAGCTATATTTCCTGTGCAGGCTCAATCCGCTCAAAATGGAAGTGAACTTGTGGAAAAAATAATTAAAGATTCTAGCTTAGCATTAAGTATCTCATTTGGTTAACCGGATACTTAAAACTTTTGGTAACAATTATGTCTGGCCTACTGGGAAAAATTTTCGTCCCCTAGTAGAGATTAGAGACTGCCTGCTCTTTGTCTTTCTCTGCCTTTTCGACGCTACCAAAGCATCGTAGCAGACGTTTCCGTTTTTATCCATTGTATGAATATCTTGACTTTCCCTTACACTGTGATATGGGGGAAGCTCTTTCAAAAAATAAAGTAATCCAAAATAAATGAATAAATAAAAATATCCGCAGGTACCGTATAGATAGTCTACTCATACTGTAGTACTTCACAGCGACTCAGTAATCAGGCATAGGCTAAAACTTCCAGCCAGAGGTGTCACTATCCAAGATGTTTTTTTTTGGGGGGACAAGGAATTTACCGACCGGCCGGTAGATTCTAACGACTGTTTATTCAGAAAAAACGACTGTTTGTCGAAAATGGACTGATTTCAGTAAAAATGACTGTTTTCATGAAAAAAATCAACTGTTTTGGCGGAAAATCGCGGCGATCCGCTCGGTTATTTTTTACCGACGCCGACAACGTTGGGGGGGGGCCCCCTCCCCCCAGTCTTGACGCCCCTGCTTCCAGCTACTGTCCGATGTCGGATACAGAAATATAGATTTCTGAAAATACAGAAGCTTGCTATTGACAGGTATCCTCTGCCAGTTCACTCACCAGACACCATTTGTTCTTTTCTTCTGCTACAAATTTTTGCTTATCAAGAATCCAGTACGGATCAGCTAGGCACTTTCAGTAATTGAAGCAAAGTATTTTGGAAAGTGACTCATGACTAACAGATGTGACAGATTTCCATTTCTACAGACAATTGTCCATTCTACCGTTTGCCTGCCTTTTTGGGTAACCTACACTAAACCTCGGTGTTGCCCAGTCTATGCAAAATACTCTTTAAGGTTTCATTAACCTGGGGCATTACCCAAAACACTAGTGATTAACCGAGTGAAAAATTTTGTCTTAAACTGCACTTGCAAGCTATAAAAATGCGGAATCGCGATAAGAAGCTTGAGATTGACGCAGTGACTATTTCCGGGTTAATTTCAAATTCTTTTTTTTTTTTTTTAGTTAACTTCATTAAATATCTAATTTCTGTTGCGGATTTTTCCCTACTTCATCGTCATTCTTCCCTTATACTTTAAAACCCATCACCCAAAAAATAGACTTTTCATATCAGGTATCTTACCAACAAATCTTTTATTTAGTGAGTCACGGTGCCCATGAGTCTGGCATACCCTAACCAGAATTTAGGGCGTGGGTATGAGCGGCGCTCACTACGCAGGCTACAATGGGAAATAGAAAATCGGGCTAGAAAATTAGGCATTTGTTCTGAGCACAGTTTCCCTACTAGTTTACCGTTATCTTCTAGAAGATTCACTACCTGCTGATTTAAAAAAAAAAAATTAACTGAACAGTCAATTCATGACTATAACACAATGAGCGTGTTCCACCCTTCTAACAATAGTTACTATTAGTTACTATTTCCGTTCCATCCTCACGAAAAGTTACTACGCTGACCGTTCTAACCTTGTCGGAATAGTAACTAATAGTTACTATTTGCTTACCATGCTCGGGAGCGTAGTAAGCGTAGTAACTATGCATCTCTGTAACGTGATTGGTCGGATTCACCCCTGGCGTGAAATCCTGCTGGAAAATAGAAAAATCGTTCCAGCCTTAACGGCGAAAAGCCAGAATTCGTGACGTCATGCGTAGTAACTACGTTAAGTAGGGTGGAACACGCTCAATACGGCGGTCCAATCTTTCTACCATTTGTTATCCT
Organism: Branchinecta lynchi; assembly: GCA_023053575.1. NCBI lineage: Eukaryota > Metazoa > Arthropoda > Branchiopoda > Anostraca > Branchinectidae > Branchinecta > Branchinecta lynchi. Next base: position 1,719,406 of record JAKZAP010000017.1, read on the forward strand.
TCTATAAGGTCTAGCTTTTCTATTCGTCATACAGGTGTGAAAGTATGGAATTCATTGCCTGAAACTGTTAGTGTCCAAAGATAGGAAAGTTTTTAAAAGAGCTCTAAAAAGATTTATGTTATCTAGCAATTATATTTCTTCTGTCTGATTTAATTGATTCATTTTTGTTTGTGCTCGGAGGAAGATCAGACCCATGTCGCAAACCTTTTTTATTTTTCATTTTTCTTTAGTCATATGTCTGTTCTCGTAAATTCTCGTCTTGTCCTTAAATTTTAGTGTTGATGTGTGATAGTTTTTTTGTTTTTTTTTCTTTACAATGCTTAGGCTAGAATTGTATTGATAATTTCTACAAATCCATCAGAATTAGTGAAGCGTCCTTTTTATGCCACTGGCATTTCTTAAGGTTTTGAGAAAGACCAGGTTTATTGATATTTGCCATTAAAATTGTACCTTACCTTACCTTTTAATAGTAAAGTCTCTATCAACAGTTTTTGTTCTTGCCTCCAGTCGAGGCAAGTTACTGAAAAGTGGGATGGGAGTAACTTTACTGAAGTGCAGTTTCGGGGTAGCCTAAATGCTAAAATAAAATAATAACCTAAAACACTATAATGGCCTGGAACCCTTAAAATACCCACAATTTCTCAGGAGAAGATATTTGGGACCAAACTTTTGGGAGAATTCTCGGTTGAATTTCCTAGTAAGAAGAAAGAAAAAATCCTGTGTGTAGGAGAAATTGAAAATAGGAAATTATTTTTTGAATACATCAGTCCAACAAATCTAGTTGAGTGCTCAACCATCCCCAACAAAGTAAGATGAAGAAATTTGAGTTTCAACCAGCAGTCTACGCCTAATGATTAATTCAGATGGTATTCTTCATGCCAATGTTTTTTGTAAAAAGAGTTGATTTTTTTCTTGGAGACACTCAATTTTTGTTTAGAACAGTTTATTTTTGTAGTATTTTTTTTTGTAAAACAGCTGTTATCTTAAAATCAGTCGATTTTCGTTGGTAATTAAAAAATGAGCAGTCAGTCGGTAACTACCTTGCCCCCTCCCCCAACAAATTTTAGCTAGTAACACATGTGCCCTTGCGAAGAAGGGCCTCTGAGCTAGGGTGTATCGATTACATATTAGTCCCCTCCTGATTGCAGTTACTCTATTTCAACAGCAGTTTTATTTTCTTACAATAGAGTAGGTGTGAGAAAATGACAACATGAAGTAGTTAAGTAATCAGAACTTTTTCAACATAAGTTAAATTCTGATGTAAACTAAGTACTAAAACCAGGGACAGGCTAGGCATGCTGGATGACTAATGGTTAGCCTAAGAATTTTTTTCAGAGACAACGTAGGGTATGAGAGCTAAGAAATGTTAAGAGTAAGACAGAAAGACATGCTCAAAAACCTTAACCTGTGTCTAAGCAAGAACAAATAAGCATCTTTGTAATACAACCCTGCCGAGTCGAATAAGTCTCTGGACCCTACCTGATGCAAACGAGTAGAGGAGAGGAGCTATGCAGAACATCACAATTTGTTATATATAGATGCATTTATATTATGGTAAATCTAAATTAGAATTTATCTCTACAAACAGTATATCGCAGTAAAGACCTGAAGAAGGAACTTCCAAAGTAAAACAGCTATAGCAAAACTTCATGCTTCTTTCTGCGACCCGTCTGTGCTTTTCTCGGTTGGTCTGTTTGATATTCTTGATAAAGGGGATCTATCCAGAATAAGGATAGATCAGTCTACCACAAATCCCTGATTTTGGGATACCCTATGCCAAACGCTGGGTATATCTAGCATTTGGCATAGCCTATGCCTAACGCTGGATACCCTATGCCAAACGCTGGATACCTGTTGGTAACCTAACCCTGACCTACCTCAATATAAAGGAGTTCTGATTGGTAGATTTTTTAGCTTCACTCAAATCATCAATATTTTACTGGGTTACAGTATCCAGCACCTGGCATAGTGTATCCAGCGTTAGGCATAGGGTATGCCAAACGCTAGACATATCCAGCGTTTGGCACAGGGTATCCAAAAATCAGGGGTTTGTGGTTGACTGGGATAGATTATTTCCGTTACTGTAAGTTTCTTCTGTATCTGCCCCGGTCTCACAGTAATTCTAAGATTATTAAATCTTACGGAGCTACTGACATTTTGTCTTGGCTGCAAGATTTGCATTCTGATTTCCGTCAGAAGTCTTGTCTATGTCTGTTGCCACATCCCCGACAGATTAGACTTTTTGGCTGATAGCTAATGCATTTTGTTTGTTTGTATGTTATTTTCTTGTTGTCTTTTGTTCTTTTCTTTTTATTTTTATTTATCTCTTCTACTCCACACTCTTATGTTGTAAAACATTTTGTGGGTTATAAATATACTTACTTAAAAGCCAATTGGTTGGTCTGGACGCACTCGGACGCACTGCAGAGCTAGCCCTGATGAGTGGCTCAGTTCACCTGTGGGTCAATTCCTCTGTGATGCACAGATGCACAACAGCGAAGAGGAAAGTAGATGGGCAGCAGCTCAAAGCTCAGCAAAGACTTCTAGCTCAGCTCAGTTTGTGGGGTATCCATAGTCGCTGAATGGACAAAAGACGAATGTTCTATTGGTTTATTTGTTCTTGCCTCTGGTTGCAGAAAAAACTTAACGATTGATGATGAGAAAAGCTGATGTAAATAGCTGGACCGTATGGAACCCTACAGTAACTGCAAAAGTCACTCAAAACTGAGAACAAAAACTACAAGTTTCCCGCGTTGCAACAATTTTGAAGTTCGACGTCCGAGTCGATACAGTGTTGCCAGGGCTAGTGAGGGAGATCTTTTCTTCTGGAATGTCCTGCCGAAGGCTTACTCTAGATGGCGTCAAACTACGTGCTGGCACGAAACGAATCTTGCAATGCCAGCCGGATTTTCCGTCGTCTGGCCACGTATTTGTGTTTTTGCTTCACAACAGCGTTCAAACAGACAACAAAATGTCGCAGCAACAGAAATATAACAAGACCAAAGGTTTTGATGGGATCCCAAAAATCCATTATTTGATCTAGACAATTGGCTTTTTTTCTTTCCCAGGTCCAGTCTTCGCCATACTCCTTGAACATTTTTAATATCAAAGTTCAGAAACAGATTAAAGCCAAATAGCTAATCATCTGTGACAACCAATTTCAGTTATAGATTCAGCATGTGTGTTTACCCCTAGACAGCCCCTAGAAGTCATATTTACTACACCCACCCGTCACTTCGACCACCCGTCACTACGCCCACCCGTCACAACGCCCACCCGTCACAACGCCCACCCGTCACTACGCCCACCCGTCACTACGCCTACCCGTCACTACGCCCACCCGTCACTACGCCCACCGTCAGTTCTCCTACCGTCAGTTCGCCCACCCGTCATTTCGCCCAAAAATCCGTCAGTTCGGCCAACTTTTCCGACAGTTCGCCCACCCGTCATTTGGCCCAAAAATCCGTCAGTTGGCCCACTCCTGAAATCCGTCAGTTCGCCCACTCTTGAAATCCGTCAGTTGACCCACTCTTGAAATCCGTCATTTGGCCCACTCCCCGTCAGTTCGCCCAATTTTTCCGACAGTTCGCCCACCCGTCATTTGGCCCAAAAATCCGTCAGTTGACCCACTCCCGACATCCGTCACTTCGCCCAATTTAAAAATCCGACAGTTTTCCCGATTTTGCAGGATCATTAAATCCACGAAAAAGTGCCGCGACCCCAGGGGAATAATCAGCTCAACTCGGCCCTGTCAGTAAAAAAAGGGACACAATCCCAGAAGATTACTCAAACAGAGGCGACCTTCCTCGTTTAATTAGGTCAACACGAGATGCCTATGGGTGCAACTTTTATGTTTACGTAAAGAAGGATATGAAGATGGGTTCAAAAAAAGTATTATATGAAAAAGCACCGAGACCCTAGGGGAATAATCAGAAGGAGCCGACAATTACGTTTAGTCAGAAACGTGGGGAGCTTTGCGAGATTCTGTGGCAAATTCACTTGGAAAATCTAAAAGATGAAAAAAAAAGAAAAAATACAGTAACGAGCAGTAAAGGGTTCTGATTGGTAATACGATTTAGAGTCGTTCACACGGAAATGGAAAGTAAAAGCATAATAGAAATAATATAATGCAGGACTTTACTACCGAGCTTCCGTGTACTATCTCCGAGTATATTCGCAAGCTATCTGCAATGTATGAGTCTCTACTCTGTACGGAAAGTGTCCTCTTGTCAGTGGGAAAACCTTTTTCGTAAATTTACGTAGCCCACCAACTAAATTTAAACTTCTCATCAACGTTATGTGATTCAAGGTATGTGAGAATTATAAATTTCTTTCGCCGACGGCTTTCAACCCAGCAAACCCGAATATTCAAAAGCTTTTCCAAAATAATGATCGTAGATTCGTACAGAACAGCTTTTCCAACCTTGAGTCCCTTGTGCTGTTGACCAAGGACACACCCAGGGTTGCTTACTGCAATATCTACTGCCAGTTTGGGGCCACGGGTAGCCCGAAAGGGGGGGGGGGGGGGGTGAGTGGGAGTGACATCTGTCAAACACAATTTCCGAGTCGCTTGATTTTTTTTTTTAATATCATCGTAAATCCGTCCCAGTCAAAGGCAAGCCGAGTCGTTTAAATCAGGTTTCAATACCCCGTCAGGGCGGTGACGTGATTATTTCTCGAACGACGGGTACCATTACATCCTTGTTTTAAAACCTGTTCTAGTCGTATATGATTTGTATCTATCTAATCAACTTTAAATAAAACTTACACGTTTACCAATTTTTTTCCGGTTTTGGCCGGATTCCGGGCGAAATACTCGGCCGGGTAGAAAAGAATTATCATGTACGGATTCAGCACGTTTTGTTGCCCCTAAACCAAGAGTTTAATCAACTTAAAATAAAACTTTTACCTTTAATAAATTTTCTGGCTTCGGCCGGGTTCCGGACGAACTAATTGTTCGGCGAGAAAATCAGTTTCAGATATGGATTCAGCATGTCTCCTTTCCCCTATATCGACTATCTTGTTTGCTTTTTAAAACATTTTTTGTTGTCCCTTAATTTGAAACCCCTCCCTGACCCCTAGGTATGGGGCTACAGAGCTCATCTACGAACTTGACCTGTACGTTGACCCAATAGATCCTCATACCAATTTTCAAGAAAATATCTCTACCCTTTCGAGATTTATCGTGCTAACAGACGGACGGACGGACAGAAGGATAACTTTTGCGAAGTCGTAGGCATATTTATTCAAACAATGTTTACAACGGATACGTCAGCTACGATTCTTCATCAGCGATATTTCGGCTCTTCTTGGCAAGGGTCCTCGTCAGGCTGTCAGTCCTCTGGTTCAACTTCGGGGAAGGAAACAAACCTGTAATCTATATTACAGGTTTGTAATATACTATATATAATATTTGTCATAGGTATATGACCATAAGCATAATTCGGAGTTTATAAACTGTTGTTTATAGTTGTTTAGAAACTTTACGCAACGGTCAGATTTGATACAAGAGAGTATTACTGCGACAAGTAAACCAGAAGTTAATGCTGGATTGTATAAAGGCCCTGCCTTGGTTTATCAATGATCAATCAATTTAATACAAATTCTACTTCTGGTTTATTTGTCACAGTAAGAGTACACAGTTAACCACATTTACAATAAGCTTAGCAGAAATGATAGTGCTTGGCCTAAACATAGGGGTTTCTTACCTATGAAACCCTCGTACACCAGATGTCAGTCAGGTATGCATAGTAACTTTGTAGAATCAGTAGGCTATATCGGTCTGCAACATCACCGGGTGCTGGAGCTTTGTTGAGGATATGCACATGATCCATGTTACTTTATTTTAAGTATTTACCTCTTTTTTTAATTGAAAGCCTACTGTTGTAGTCAATAAGGTAAGAAGTTGAACGATATTAAACAAGACCAAAGGTTTCGATGGGATCCCAAAAGTTCAAATTTGATCCAGACAATTGGGTCTTGTCTTCGCCAGATCCAGTCTTCGCCAGACTCCTTGAACACTTTTACTATTAAAGTTTAGAAAAAGATTAAGGCAAAATAGCTAATCATATGAGAAAACCAAGTTCAGATATGGATTCAGCATGTGTGTTTACCCCTTTAAGTCGTATCTATTTTGACGAAGCAGATCGAAACTTCCTGCCTTACTTCTGCCAATTTCCGGTTTCGGCGGAATTTCGGAACTACTTGTCCTGCGAAAAAATAAAGCTCAAAAAACGAATTCAGCATGTCTCCTTAAATCCAACCTCTAATCAACTTGCAATTAAAATTTTACTTTTAACACATTTTCCGGTTTCAGCCGGATTCCGAGCGATCTATACGTCCGGTGAGAAAATAGTTGTCATATGCGAATTCAGCTTGTCTACTTACCCGCAAATCGAACATCTTATCAAATTTGAACCAAACTTTTACTTTAAACAAATTCTCCGGTTTTGGCCGGATTCCTGCCGAACTAATTGTCCGGCGAGAAAATAATGTTCATATTCGGACTCAGCACGTTTTCTTGCCCCTAAATCAAACCTCCAATCAACTTCATATTACTTTTCACAAATATTCCGGTTTTCGCCGGATTCCGGGTGAACTCTTTGTCCGGCGAGAAAAAAAATTTCATATTCGGATTCAGCATATCTCCTTACCCTCAATTCGACTATTTAATTAGCTTTTAAAAAGTATTTTGTGTTCCCATAAAATTTCAAACCCCTCCCCCATCCCTAAATATAGAAGTACATGGCCCATCTTCGAACTTAACCTGTATTTTGACCTAAACACTCTTCATGCCAAGTTCGATCAAAATATCTCAACCCCTTCGAGAGTTATCGTGCTAACAGACGGACGGACGGACGGACAGACAGACAACTTTACGATGTCATAGGTATCCCTCCACTTACGTTAAGCGACTTTTTACTAGATCTGTTCGATATCCGTAATTGGAGACACCGGGACTCGAAACTCACTCGTTTAGTGCATATGGCAACGTCAAATTATATGTAAAAAAAAAATCGAGCTTTAAATGTAACAAGACTGGACTACTTGTTGGACATGATTCTGGTCAGTGATACACGGTGAGTGAGGGAATTGAGTGAGTTCCTCAGTTGTTGTCTGACACATGACAACTTGTAAAAAACAACACATTTTAGCTCAACGTCTTATTTTTCAACTTTTTCTCAAATTTTTTGTAATTTTCAAGGAATATTCACAATTTTCGCAAGATTAAAGGGAGGTACTGAAATTTTAATACGACCTGTCTAAATTTCTTTTTATGGCACTTGTAGCCTCTGTCTCAAATGCAATACACCTATCGTAATTCCGTCTGTCGGTCTGTCCGGTTTTTTTTTCACACTTTTTCGAGCTAGGGTACTTCCAGATGTACTAGGACGATGAAACTTGGCAGACTTATCAGGGACCAACCAAACTAACCTGGATATAACCAGTTTCTCGATCCGACCATCTGCGGGGGAGTAGGGGGCGGAGGAATCTGGAAAATTAGGGCAGTTTTTCACACGTTTCCGAGTTAGGGTACTTCCAGATGTGCTAGGACGTGAGGGACTGGAGGGAGGGGGAATCTGGAATATCGAGTTATGCGTAACTTTGGAACGGGTGATGGATTTGAGTGAAATTTCATAATTGAACAAAGGACATGTCTCTGGGGATCTTTTTCATGTCAGGAAGATGGGGGGGGGGGGGATACGTGAAAGGCTGATACTGGAGAGATTGGGATGGAACTTTCTGGGAGTAAGAAAAAGGTGCTCTGGATAAATCTTTTTCACAGCTGGATTGACTTCGGCGATTGGGGGGGGGGGAGTTTGAGGGGAGGGTGGGGGTGTCGGAATTCCGGTGATCACGATTTAAGGCACTTAGATGTGCTAGGACGATCTTGGCTGGAATATTAGACATTCGAGAAGATTGGCTTAGAAATCGCCACTTTTCAAATCCGACTATTCCTTAAAGTACCAATCTTGATTGTAAAGTAAGAAAAATACTTTTAAGCGAAATATACATTTTCATGGGTTTTGCTTACAAATGAAGTTCCAGCTCCCTTAAAGTGCGCATGTTAACTGCAAAGTCGGAAAGCACTTTTTATCAAATGGTTCATCTCAACTTATGATAGCGGATTCAACAGCTATGGGGGAGTTGATGGAGGGGTGGTCGGAAATTTCAAGAAACGGATAGAATGGAGGGATCGGAGTTAAACTTGCTGGGAAGAACAAGCATTTATTCTAGATAAATCGTTTGCACAGTTGGACTGGAGCAGGACACTTGGGGGTAGGAGGTGTAGGGGGGCCTTCCAGAATTCCTGTGATGGCGTTTTTCAAGACGAAAGTTGGCAGGCATATCGGGACCCGAACATCTGACAGACCCCCTTACCTACTACATACAGCTGCAAGTGCCATTTGAGCTTACAACTATTTTTTTGCACCCATCTTCATACTCTTCTTTACGAAAACATAAAAGCTGCACTAATAATCAACTCGTGTTGATCCTAATTAAACGAGAAAGGGTGTCTCCAATGGAGTAATCTTCCGTGCGTCTGTCCGTCTGTCAGCACGATAAATCTCGAAAGGAATGGGCTATTTTGATGAAACTTGGTGTGAGGATTATTTCTGTCAACGGTAAGATCAAGTTCGTACATGGGCTCTGTAGTCCTACATTTAGGGGGGGGGGGGGGGTCAAATTAAGGGGCAACACACAAATTTTGTAACAGCTAATTTGATAGTCGATTATGGGGTAAAAAGACATGCTGAACACGATGGTGAAAACCATTTTCTTGCCGGATAAGGCAAGGTTGGTTGGTTAGAATTAAAAGTTTTCTTTGAAGTTGATTAGATGTTCCATTATGGAATAAGAAGACATACTGGACGCGATGATGAAAACCATTTTCTCGTCGAACAACTAGTTCGCCCGGAATCCGGCCAAACCGGAAAATTTGTTAAAAGCGAAAGTTTCGTTTGAAGTTGATTAGATGACAGATTTAGGGCTAAGAAAAGACGCTGAGTCTGTATATGACACTCATTTTTATCCGGACATTTAATTAGTCTGGAATCCGGTTGAAACCGGAAATTGTATAAGTTAAAGTTTTATTTGAATTTATTAGATGTTCTTTATAGGGATAAGGAGATACGCTGACTTCGTTTCTGGATTGTTCTTTTTTGCTGGACAAGTAGTTCAATCGGAATTCGGCCGAAACCGGAAATCTGGCAGATGTAAAGCAGGAAGTTTCGGTCAGTATCGTCAAAATAGAAATGGCTTATAAAGGTATATCTGAACTTGGTTTTCTCAGATGGTTAGCGTGGCGAAGACTAGATCTAGCGAAGACAAGACCCAATTCCCGGGATCAAACATTAGATTTTTGGGATCCCATCGAAACCTTAGGTCTTGTTTCTCAAGAGATATCCTCTTGTTACATGGAATCCCAAAACTTGCAATGGGTATTGCAATCTGTAAACCTGGTCTGTCGTGGTTAATCCGCGAAATTCCTCGAAAAAGTTAAGTAGCTTTTGGACATTCGGGTCCCTGGTTTGAAAGCCTTCGGTTCTTACACATATAAACACAGATCTTTGATGTCCTATTTATATTCAGTTGGTAGGCTACGTAAAATTAGAAAAACCATCTTCCCACTAACAAGAGGAAAATTTCCGTAAAGAGTTGAGTCTCGTACATTGCAATTACTTTTGATAGTAGGGCTAATATTCTCTCCAAGAAATATTAGGAGGCGACACGAGAAAGCTTGGCATTAAAATCTACGACCTAACCCTCAACTTAGGTCCGAGTCTCGATACGCGACGGGCGGTGCTCTACACGGCAATTGAAGAACGAAAATTTCGCTTACAGTCCGAATAACGTACAATAAAAGGATTGTCTTCGAGTTGTAGGTGTTTCCTGATTTCTATCTGAGGGACTGGAATTCACAAAGGCTTTGCAGATGTTCTTTAGCACAACCATTGTAGCACAAAAAGTCATATCATACCACCGACCTAACGGGGTTATGAAACCTGGTTTAAACAACTCGCCTTGCCTTTGACAGGGACGGATTTACGACTGAAGCTGGCCAAAAGTGCAAAAATTTAGAATTAAAAAAAAAAAAAATCGAATTGTCTTAAAATAAAAGGAGCGTCCGGGACCTCGATGAGGCCAAAATAAAAGAGTGATAGGACTTAGCAAAAGGCAGGAGAGGGGTGAATCTCCGCTCCTTCGGGCCACCCCTTATTCCGACTATGCTTTTACTTCTTATTTCCTTGTGAACTACTCCAAATCGTGTTGCCAGTCGAAAACTTTCTCTGCACGTTACTCTATTTTTACCTTTTACTTTTGTGCTCATCCTCTATATTTTCCTTTCGTATTTTATGCAGAATCTAACAACAAGCTTCTAATATTTCTGACTAAATGTTTACGTAATTATTACAGTGAAAAAGTAACATAAAAGACTACGAAATACAGTTCCGAGTCTACCTAGGATGTTGAACTTTGGATAGGTCTGTTTGCGCGTATCGTGGCGAAAACCTTTCAATTTCCGTAAAAATTAGCAACAACCTCTTTATCAAGCAACAAAGTTTGTTACAAACTATTTGAACAGCTTTTCTTTTCACCCATCTTCACGCGAACGGGATCTTTCTTTTAAGTAAACAGAACAGTCGAACCCAAAGAAATTTTGTATCGACCCTAATTAAACGAAAAAAGGTTCGCTCCTTCTGATTATTCCCCTGGGTTCGCGCCCCTTCTTCATAGATGTTACTGATCTAGCAAAGTTGGGCCAACTGTCGGATTTTTGGGCCAAATGACGGGTGGGCGAACTGTCGGATTTTTGGGCCAAATGACGGGTGGGCGAACTGTCGGAAAAGTTGGGCTAACTGACGGATTCTTAGGCGAAATGACGGGTGGGTCAACTAACGGATTTTTGGGCCAAATGACGGGTGGGCGAACTGTCGGATTTTTGGGCCAACTGACGGGTAGACAAACTGTCGGAAAAATTGGGCGAAGTGACGGATTCTTAGGCGAAATGACGGGTGGGTCAACTGACGGATTTTTGGGCCAAATGACGGGTGGGCGAACTGACGGTGGGTGAACTGACGGGTGGGTGAACTGACGGTGGGCGAACTGACGGGTGGGAGTAGTGACGGGTGGGTGAACTGACGGGTGGGCGTAGTGACGGGTGGGTGTAGTGACGGGTGGGCGTAGTGACGGGTGGGCGTAGTGACGGGTGGGAGTAGTGACGGGTGGGCGTAGTGACGGGTGGGCGTACTGACGTTGGGCGAACTGACGGGTGGGCGAACTGTCGGATTTTGGAAGTGGGCGAACTGACGGGTGGGTGAACTGACGGGTGGGGGTAGTGACAGCGACCCGCTTTAAAGGCACAGAAAACTTTACTACGCAACTTTCGGTCATCAAACCGACCTGGGGGGCTTATATAAAGATACAGAGACTTATTGTCGACTTCTTTGTTATCTCGAACCCTTCGTGTTCCTTAGTGTTCCCAAGGCTAGCTGGCAGGCCCTTGCCCCTTATGCACTGTAATTATGCACTTATGCACTGTAAAAGTTCGCCTTTGGCCGTGTTTCAGCCATAGTATCGGGGTAGTAGTCAAGAGGTCGTGCGTTCGATTCCTACTCCCGGCACACAAACCTTTTGCTTTTTTTTCTACTAACTCAGAAGTCGAATTCTCGGAAACTGCCCGGAAACTGCAATGGTCGTAACAAGAATTTTTCTTACTCTCAATATCGATTCAGGTACATTCATGATATGTCAGCTAGCTCCCCGAGTCAAGTTTGAGTCGAGTTTTCTGTTCCTTTAAAGTTTAACTGAAAAGGCAACTTATTTTTACATCTTAGATTCAAATACATTGAATTATTACAACACCTATTGGGGATTTTCATTCTGTCCACAGTAGTCTCCAGTAGGGACGTTGGGAATGTGGACGCTTTCCCATGGTGAATCCGTCCACAATTCGCCCGCGAAAATCACTGCACTATCACTACACGAGACACATCACTATCTAGCTCTAGTTTTTGGCACTGCAGACTCGTTTGCTGCTGGTATTGTTGCCAAATGTTCCAGGCACCATAGAGATATCACAAAAACGGGGAGAGCGGCAAGCACAATGGGATAATCGATTATTTGGAAATATCAGAAAAACAAACTAACGCTTTTTCATCGGGTTTTCAAGATTACTTAAGCGAACAAGTGATGGGTAACTAGACTGTAGTATCCTAGCCCTTTTCGGTTAAACTTTAAGCATACCTCACTTGCGGACTGTTACCAACCTTCAATCCAGCAAGGCATAGGCTACAACACATACGGGGGTATACCATGACCTACAGCTTCGCTCCCCTTTCCAGATCTCCTTGACATCTTTAATTTTTGTTTTGTTTTTTTCTTTTCCTTTGTTTGTCTCTGCTCGACGTGGGAAGGTACCATCCCATCGTTAGCCTTTTCCATTTGGATAAGTCCCTTTAGGACACAGGGAACTGAAATTTGACCTCACTGCTCTGTTCGCAGAAGTCACTTTGAAGTTGAGAGACATGGACCAGAAAGACTTTGAAGTCTCTGGGGTCTTGGAACTCCAGTCGGATGTGGAGGGGGAAATTCGACTCGTTCTCTCAGCAACAGCCCCCGTTTGCGTGGATCCTGCAGCATCTGTTATTCAAATAGACGGTAAGATAGAAATTCGAGAGAGAGATAGGCATGGAAAATGATTGGACGGAAGGACGCAGTGGCTCAAAGGTAAACTGAAACGGTATACTGAAACGCTGAGAGCAATAATAATAATAATTTTACTTTTCGCCCTTCAACAAGACCAAAGGTTTCGATGGGATCCCAAAAATTCAATATCTGATCCAGACAACTGGGTCTTGTCTTAGCCAGATCCAGTCTTCGCCAGACTCCTTGAACATTTTTACAATTAAAATTCAGAAACAGATTAAGGCCAAATAGCTAATCACCTGAGAAAACCAAGTTCAGATTTGGATTCAGCATGTGTGTTTACCCCTATAAGTCATATCTGTTTTGACGAAAACTTCCTGCCACTTCTGCCAATTTCCCGGTTCCGGCCGAACTCCAGAACTACTTGTCCGGCGAAAAAAGAAAGCTCAAAGACGAAATCAGGGTATCTTCTTTCCCCAGTAATGAACATCTAATCAACTTCAAATAGAAATTTAGCTAATAACAAGTTTTCCGATTCCAGCCGGATTCCGGTCGAGCTATATGTCCAGGTAAAATACGATTGTCACACAGGGACTCAGCATCTCTTCTTACCCCTAAACCGCTTATCTAATCAACTAGAAATAAAACTTTGACTTCCAACAGTTTTCCGGTTTTGACCGGATTCCGGACGAACTACATGTCCGGGTAGAAACTTGTTTTCACATAAGTGTTCAGCATGTCTTCTTGCCCTAAATGGAACATCTAATCAACTCCAAATAAAACTTTAAATTTTGACAAACTTTCCGGTTTGGGCCGGATTCCGGTCGAAATACTTGTCCGTCGAGAAAATAGTTTTAACCATCGTCTTCAGCATGTCTCCCTACCTCTAAATCGAACATTTAATCAACTTCAAATAAAACTTTTACTTTCAACAAACTTTCCGGTTTGGGCCGGATTCCGGGCGAAATACTTGTCCACCGAGAAAATAGTTTTCACCATCGTCTTCAGCATGTCTTCCTACCCCTAAATCGAACATCTAATCAATTTCAAATAAAACTTTTACTTTCAACAAACTTTCCGGTTTGGGCCGGATTCCGGGCGAAATACTTGTCCGTCGAGAAAATAATTTTCACCATCGTCTTCAGCATGTCTTCCTACCCCTAAATCGAACATCTAATCAACTTCAAATAAAACTTTTACTTTCAACAAACTTTCCGGTTTTGGCCGGATTCCGGGCGAACTACTTGTCCGATGACAAAATGGTTTTCACCATCGTGTTCAGCATGTCTTCTTACCCCATAATCGACTATCAAATTAGCTGTTTCAAAATATTTTGTTTGTCCCTTAATTTGAATCCCCTCCCCCACCCCTAAATGTAGAGCTACAAAGCCCATCTACGAACTTGACTGGTCCGACGACCCAACGAACCCTCACACCAAGTTTCATCAAAATATCTCATTCCCTTCGAGAGTTATCGTGCTTACAGACGGACGGACGGACGGACGGACGGACGGACGGACAGACGGACAACTTTTGCGAAGTCATAGGTATCCCTCCACTTACGTTTTGGGATCCCAAAAAGCACATGGCATAGACGGAGTAGGAATAAAGAAAGAAAAAAGAAGGAAACAGTTTAAAAAGAGGAGACCAGACAAAATAAAGACTACGACAATATTATCCTATCTACAAAACTATCGTATTTAGAAAAATGCTCTCCCATTGATACTTAATATTATTGTTGTACTTCTGTATAAGTTGTCCTACTGCTGTGAGTGGGTCAGTGGTAATAGTGAACGATTTTACTATTTCCGGTCCAAAGAGGGAGGCGGAGCAGGAATTTTCAGAACACTCCTGAACATTCCTGAACACTCCTTGTGATGATTTTTAAGGGGGTCACATGGGGGGGGGGGGTCGTAAAAATAGTCGATTTTCGTCAAAACAGTCATTTTTTCTGCAAAAACAGTAGTTTTGTCTGCAAAAAAAGAACAGTCGATAAAAATGACCAGCCAGTCAGCTAAATACCTTGCTCTGGTACCTTTAGTGACTGTTGCATATGTGGTTGGTTAGATTCTGGTGGAAGATTCCGCTGCTTCCCAGTCAAATCTCCATAGTTTCATTCTCTTGGCGTCCCGACGGCATTGGTGATGATGATGAAGAAATTTTATGTACGCACTTAAGAAGAGGAAAATAGTGCAGTACAGACAAAGACAAGGAAAGCAAAACTTGGATACATCATTATTTCGACAGCAACAGAAATAGAAAAACTGTCCTCGAAACCGTGACTATAAATAAAAGGAAGTATCGCCGAACCTTGCTTTGTCCTTCTTATCCTGGACTTTCTCGGTCCTGCCGGACTGTTCAAAATATCCTAAGCAATTATGGGACCGCCTTTGCCACCTCATGGTCCATTTACACACTGCGTAAAATCCGAGGGTATTTTGAAATCCGAGCGTATTTTACGTACGTTTTGAGCTTAAAAACATTTCTAGCAGTACGGACGTATTTGGGAAATATACGTCTGTATTGCTAGAAATCTTTTCAAGCTCAAAACGTGCGTAAATACACTCGGATTTCAAAATACGCTCGGATTTTACGCAGTGTGTAAACCCTCCTTCAAAAGCGTTTATTTCATCTCTGTACATACTCTGAACTTACCAGTTTTCAAATGTACTCAAAGCGTGTTCCAGCCTACTTACCATAGTTACTACGCATGACGTCACGAATTCTGGATTTGTGAGTTTTCAAGGCTGGAACGATTTTTCTATTTTCCAGCAGTATATTATGCCAAGGGCAAATCCGACCAATCGCGTCACAAAGATGCGTATTTTTCACGCTTACTACAATCCAGAGCAAGGCAAGCAAGTAGTTACTGTTAGTTACTATTTCGAGAAGGTTGGAACGGTCAGCGTAGTAACTTTTGAAGAGGGTGAAACGAATGTAGTAACTAATAGTTACTATTGTTAGAAGGGTGGAACACACTCTCGGATTCCCACATATTCAAACAATGAACACAATGGATACGTCAGCTACGATGCTTCATTAGCGATATTGCGGCCCTTCTTGGCAAGGGTCCTCGTCAGGCTGTCAATCTTCAGGGTCAACATCCTGGAAGAAAACAAACCTGTAATTAATAGCTAAAGCTTCTACCAACTATAAATATCTTATTCGGGCTAATTACTTTCGAATACCACTGTAGGGAAAAAACTAGTTCTAAGATTTAATTTTTTTTCTTCTGGGATTTAAACCATCGTAGCTGACGTATCCGTTGTATACATTATTTGAATATATGTTTCAAAGTCAGCTTGGGTTCAAGGAATATTTATCGGAATCCCGTGTCCCGCAAAGAACGGAAAAGACGGTCTTTTAATCCAGTTTTCATCACTGTGCTAACCAGCTTATCTTGCCCTTACAGTATTGGACAATTGTCTAAAAATGTTGTCTCTAAGCTCCCAAAAGCGACACAGTTCCTTGGAGGCGAGGTGGTAGTAGGGACTCCTTCTACAACCTTATTAACCAACTTCCGCAGTTCTAACGAGCGAACTTTTTGCTAATTTCGAGGGAACCGCAACTTTTTCAGGAAAAGTCACTGGGAATTACAGAAAATGGAAAGCAGGCTTGGGAACTTTGAATCCAGTTTCCTCTGAACTCTGAAAGTTGAAAGTTTAGGGAAGTTGTCCTTTCCGTTTGCTAACCCGGTTCGGGTCGAGGGGAAAGGGGTCGGTTTACCCGAATTACTAACTTTTGAATAGGATATACCATGGTGGGTATATCCAGGATTGCATAGCCTAAGCCAGCGCCGCGTAGGGTATGGCGGAGGACCCAAAATCAGTAAGGGTTTTAAAATTTGAGTGAAATTCATAAAATAACCCTTTAAAAAAAATTCCGATTACATTAACCGGCGCCCGGCATAGACAGGACCAAACGCTGGACTTAGCCAAATCAGGCATTTCTGGTAGGCTGACGGGGGGGGGGGGGGGCTCACGTGGTAGACTGACGGGTCGTGAATTGTTATTATGTCGATCTTTAAAGGACTCGCGTGCCCAAACTGCATTCAGTATTAGGCGTCCCAGTAATATTTGTCGACGCCCCTCATAATCAGTAAATGAGAATATTTGGTGACGTGTTCGTCATCGACTTGGGTTGAGAACGGTATAGCTAAATGTCCCTGCGTCAGTGTGCTATTTATATTCCAAAAATAAAGTTGGACAGGGACGACAACAAAAGACGACCAAACGGACGACGACGACAGGGAGTTGGGGGTCATAATCATAATTGTTAGAATTGGTTCTTCAAGTCAATGTTGCCATATTGGCGGATTTTACGCCAAGCTAGCGAATATTGTCGGAGACTGGCGTAAATAATTTTTGCAACGTGTTGATAGTCATTGAGTTTTTGGTAGGTCTTGATTTTTCTGGCGTATTTTTTCAAAGCCCACGGCTTATCTTTTTACACCAACCTGGCAACACCGCTTCAAACCTAGCTCGCTCATTGAGTAAGTTTTTTACCCATATAAAAGGTGGCACAAATCTTACCGTTCATGGACAGCCAAAAGATCGTATCACACATTTTCTGATATATGTTTCACCCAATTTCTTTGTAGCCGAAAGAAAGACGCGTCTTTTGGTCTGTTTGTCGTGTCCCTTGTAATGCTGCAAATTTGTGTTATCTTATCTATCTACCTATCTATATATTTTGTATTTGTTTTCATTTATTTCTGTCATTTTATTTATATCCCACTTTCCAAATGGCGGTTGAAAAATAAATTGCTTACTTGGCCTACTGACTTAATGGTCTAAAAATCGCTTTTTTTTTTTACTCTCCGGAACATTTCTGAAAAGTGCAGATACGACTTTTTGGCTGCCCAAGCACGATATAGGGTATTGGTCAAAATGAAAGAATAGAAATAAAGAAGCCAGACTAAACTAAACAAGCCTAAAATTTTTTTTATTATAATCTGCATTTTCGTATTGACCAAAAATGTCATAGGGCTGCGATTGTTGTTTATTATTACTAGTGACAAACAAAAATTGTTGTACTCCTTTGTATAAATACGGTACGCCAGGATATTTTGGTACGGGGGGTTGTCCGATTTGCAGTCAAACCTAGCATTCGCAGCTGTATTTAGTTGAGCCCGACCCTGTCCGAACAGCTTTTTTTATCCACATTTTTACTAGTAGGGGAAAACTTTACAAATCATCCGTCTCCAAAAAATCCCTTCCACTGTAACGTATTAAACGAGTGAATCACTTTACTTAAAGCACAACTCTTATTAGAAATGATCTTTGCCCTATAAAATGAATCAGAGAAAATGTTTTCGAAAATACCATTGCTTTCCACCTGAAACTAGCGATTCTCTTGTTAGCGCTTGTCGATTATATCCAGCCTTCCTGCTCTCCGACGCGACGACTGGGCGCAAAAGATTTGAAAACTGAACGTGCCTTGGTTAAAAAGTTGGAAAACGAAGCAAATAAAAGAAGTAATAAACAGAAGATTATCATCACATCCTTAAATGTGAAAGAGTTGTCAGCGGAAAATGAAGATTCCGGCAAACTTTTCGTTGGGCGATGGGAAAACTCGGCAAGGCCGAAAAAGCGCTAAAAATCGGCAGTTACGAAACGAAACAATGGAGAAAGGTGGGGATTTAGAACTTTATAATTCCATATGGGAGCCATGTTTATTATAAAAGACAGAATAAGCAAGAGGGGTCCTTTAAGCAAAAAGCAATAAATTGACTCTTATAATGAATATATCCTTGTGCTTTGTTCTCCTTGGCCAGCCCTTGGCTCCGCCTGTCTGCCAATTTGGCAGAAGTTGTATGAGCCTGGATAGGTATTTTTACTTTTGTCTATGTGATATTTGCACTTTTCGCCGCGTTTGTTCTTTTTTGTCCTCTTCTTTTTTCCCTGTTTTCTTTGTTTTTATTTGTGATATGGTAATTTTTTACTGGAATAAAATTAATTGATTGATTTCTATACCTGCACACGAAAAAAAAGAAAAACCATAACTACCATCGAAAAAAAACAACAAAAACAAGAAGAAAACAAACAGCAACTACGGTTTGGCCAGGGCTGTCCGGTAGATGATTTTCCACGATGGCAAGTCCTGGAAAACATGACTAGCAATAAAAGCAAAAAGGTCATGGTCCGACTCCATCACTCTTAGGTAAAGTGACGCTTTTGCCTTCCTGAAAATGTCATGGAACGTCAGACAATTTTGAGGGATCATTTCAGCACTAACACCACACATTGTAGGCAGTCTAAACGTACGGCGAAAAACCTTGTTGTAAGTAATCTTCAGCCGATCCAACACTCTTATCAGGACAGTGGGAAATATTTTCAAGACCAAACATTTAGAGTAATTTTTGCATGGTAGCATGGACAAAGTGTTGGAAACTCCTCCAAATTTTACGTCGCATTTCCAGAGTCAATTACCGGCCAATAGCTCTTCGCCGGATCTACAGTCAAAATGTTAGCCTACCTCTTTTCAGGCAAAGTCCAACGGATTCCGGTAGTCTTCCGTGCCCTACGGACTACAGAAAGTCTTCCACAAAACGTGCTTCAGTTAAAGATTCTAGTCCTTCGCGGTGGCAACAATGGACACGAAGTGTTTGAGAAAGTTGAAACCCTGCCGTTACAGTTGGTGGCGAAGGTTTCGAAGAGCCTGCAAACTTCAAAAGGGGTTGTAGAATTCGCCGTGGTCAAGCTAGATGGCGGAACTGAGCAAAAGGAAGTGAGTCAAGGTAAGAAGTTCACGACAAGAAGAGAGGGTGGGAGGGAAGAGGGACCGAAACCCCTCCACCACCGCCCCTCCCAACAATCATCTTCTGTTTGACATTAAAGACTTTCATCAAAACGTTTTTACTCGGATGGATAATTGTCGATGGATCTGTCTCGGAAGGACCTGTCTCACCTATGATACTAAAGCAAGCTACTTCCATCATCACTCCATACATTTCTAAACCCGGATACCCCAATTTCGTACAGTACATTCCAACCCCTCTAACAAAACCACGCTGATTTTCTCACTTGCCGTGTTTTGCTACCTTCGATGTGTATCACGCTGTCAACAGTTGTCTGCCAGAAACTTTACCATCAGAAAAGCTTCGCTACACGGTCAGAAGTTTTATAACCGATTGCGCATAACACTTTCAAGAATAAGACCTTTTAACTTAGAAATAAAGTGTTATGACCAATTAAGTTTATACTATTTCGCGCCTAGATCTCCAACAACACCTTCAATAGGTAAAAATACTACACTGTCAGAAGTGACATAACGAGAACAGAAGGATGCGCGGTTTCAACAGATAACACTTTGGGATGTTATCTGTTATGTTTCTGTCGTTCCCGTTAGTATTTCTAGCAATTGAAGGTGTTGTTGGAGATCTCGGCACGAAATAGTGTAAACTTATTTGGTCATTACACTTTATTTCTAAGTGAAAAGGTGTTATTCTTGAAAGTGTTATACGCTATCTGTTACGAAACTTCTGACAGTGTACAAGTCAACGGGTCTCAGAAAAGGCTTAAAACAGCAAAAACCGTGGCTATTTGTTGAAAACACAGCCTAGTTTTAAAGTATTTAAATATATCAAAATACTGTAAGTTGAAGAGTAAATACTGCGAGGGGTCCTTTAAGTGCTACTATGAAGACAAGAAGTGTCAAAAGTAGCCCTTTCTGGATACCCGTGAAAGCCCTGCGGGAAAGTGGTTCCTCACTCCTTCCCGTAATGAAGTTGGCTTGGGGACAGAATGGACAAGTCTGTGCTTCTTTTAGTACATTAAAGTTTAACCGAAAAGGGCTAGGATACGACAATCTAGTTACCCATCACTTGTTAACTTAAATAATCTTGAAAACCCGATGAAAAAGCGTTAGTTTGTTTTTCTGATATTTCCAAATAACCGATTATCCCATTGTGCTTGCTGCTCTTCCCGTTTTTGTGATAGCTCTATGGTGCCTGGAACATTTGGCAACAACACCAGCAGCATAGGAATAAATAAATTGTGTATTTGCCATATCTGACCTCGACCAAAATATGAGCTTGAAAAATCACATTTGGTCGACAGTTTAAATTTTCGTAGGCGAATTGTGGACGGATTCACCATGGGAAAGCGTCCACATTCCCAACGTCCCTACTGAAGACTACTGTGGACAGAATGAAAATCCCCAATGAGCGTGTTCCATCCTACTTACCGTAGTTACTACGCATGACGTCACGAATTCTGGCTTTTTGCCGTCAAGGCTGGAACGATTTTTCTATTTTCCAGCAGGATCTCACGCCAGGGGCGAATCCGACCAATCACGTTCCAGAGATGCGTAGTTACTACGCTTACCACGCTCCCGAGCATGGTAAGCAAATAGTAACTATTAGTTACTATTCTGACAAGGTTGGAACGGTCAGCGTAGTAACTTTTCGTGAGGATGGAACGGAAATAGTAACTAATAGTAACTATTGTTACAAGGGTGGAACACGCTCAATGTGTGTTGTAATAATTCAATGTATTTGAATCTAAGATGTAAAAATAAGTTGCCTGTTTAGTTAAACTTTAAGGGCCGTACACAAACCCAGGCTTTTTCTTAATCCAATCTGACGCTTTTACTTAAGACCAGCGTACCCTGGTTTTAGCGGTAAATAAAAGACAAGACACATTTTCAATCAATCAGTCAATTAATCCAGTTTATTCCCCGAATAGCTTAAATCTAGAAGAGGAGTAAAATGTTTACGAAATACATAAGTTGCGTTTTTGCTGATACCATGGTATCTGTTACCACGGTAACTGGATCCGCAATTAGTCGTTTTTGCAGTTATCGTGGTATCTGATACACGGTGCTCTGCAAAAATGACAATTGCCGAAATTGCACTTTTCGAAGTCATCAAAAGAAAAACAGATATCCAGTTGCATCACTAAGTGCTAAACTTCTTTCTTACTAATCTGACAAAATTTGATGAAAGTGAGATGGCTTTTCAGATACCACGACCAGTTATTACGGTCGGACCGTAGTATCTGAATATCTAATACCACGATAACTAGCCAGATACCACGATAACTGCAAAAACACCTTTTACCGTGGTATCAGGTACCACGATAACTGCAAAAACGACTTTAGACCGTGGTAACAGATACCATGGTATCAGCAAAAACGCAACTATAGACACGAAACAAATTAACTAATACACTTATAAGATATGACCAGAAATAAATGACGGGGTGAAACTATCTGAAAACTGCGCTGAAGAATTAACAGGGTGTGGAGAAAATTCATTGACAGTTTTCCTCTCGGACCAACGTATGGAAGAGGGGAGGCGAGGTAGGAATAGATAGGAGATTGGCCATCTGGGGACAACACATTGTCTTTGCTCATACATTTTTTGAAAGAGTCATTTAATTTAACAGCTGAGTCAAGCTTAAAGCTACAAAGACACACTAAATCACGATTATTTGACTTTTGCAACGTTTCGGGGCGTTTCAGAACTGTCCTTCAGCCTTAGAACCCAACAAACCGCATGCCATCTCTCGCACTTCTTAGCTGACGCAGATTCGTTTGATCGGGCCGTGGCAAAGAAGCATGAGCATTATGAACAGCGACTACAGAAAATGAAAATCCCGACACTTGGGGACATGCTACTACTCTATAAACTTCTCAACTCTAAAAGCTGCGTTCGTTTTTGTCATTCGGTTCTCCGTTCCAACCGTCATTTTACTATAAGCGTTTCCATTATAACGTCGTTCGTGACGGCGTTGCACTGCCGGGAATAAGGAGCTTTGTTCGGTTGAACCGCCGTTTCATTCGTCGTTCTTGAAACGACGCGGAGGCGGAAAGTCAGTTTCAACATCTCGGTTAAGTAATTAGGCGCGAATTTTCAAAATTCTAGACAAAACAAATTAAATTTGAAAACTATAATAAAATTCAGTTCTGTACTTTATTATAGCTTCTGCTGTAAATATCAAGTTAATTACACTATTAACGTTTTCGTATCAACTTCGTTCTTGAAACGGCGTTTGTAGAACGTGCCAAAGAAAACACTAACATGACAAAATTTAAACGACGTTTCTGGTACCGACAACGATGCACGACGAAAACGAACGCGGCGAGTGTCTTCCCTCCCTCTTCACCCAACCACTCATGGACTAGGGTCCACTCCTGGAAACTATCCAGAAGGTCCTGCACCTCTCGTGTTCGCCAGCACTCCATTTACTCTGCCTTTTCAAAATGGCGGGTCATAAATAAATTACTTACTTACTTACTTACTTCTTCAGCAACCGAGCTGTTCCTCTATGGAACAGCGTCAGCTTGTCTGAACCAATTGTCACCAGTGAAACACCCGAAAGTGAAACACCCGAAAGCCCTTTTCATAAAATCGTTTTTCCCCGCATTGCGAAATTAGGTGTTTTAACGTGTTTATTGGTTCCCTTTACTTTATCGAATTTGCCCTTCGTAAATTCGGTAATTCACCGGACTTTTCTCAAGCCCGTATCTGTAAAAGCGGCGCGACGAGGACTGGCGTGGGCGGCCTTGGAAAGAGGACTGGTGCGCCCCGAGCCTCGTTTTGTTGCAATAGCGCTGCCGCATCGATGCTGCAGCACTTCTTTGCTTTTGCACAATATGCGTTTTTGGATTCACTTTCTTCTTGGTTGAAGCGGCAGCGCTGCAGCAACTTGCAGAGAAGCACGGACTTGGTCGGTGAGCAAGTCCGTGATTCTCGAGAAGCGCTGCCGTCTTCCTCGGAAGCGGTGCAGTGCAAAAATGGATGTAGAAAGAATCAGTCCGGAAACGGCCGAGAAGTGGACCTGCAGCATGCAACAAAACGAGCTTCCCGAAACAGCAACCAGAAAATATATATATATAAATATATATTACGCCTCCTCCCTTGGACGAGAAACTCGAAAACTTCCAGTTGTTATCAAATTAGTGATCCACTAACAGCAGTGCAGAAACAAATAGAAACGTATAGCCAAAATATTGATCACGACTGGAAAACACTCTCGGTTTAGTTGTATGGTAAAAATTTATATTGTGTAGTTCGTTAGTTCTCTTTCATGTTTTACTTTCTTTTTCTCTTTTTCCTTATTATTTAATCCGTCTTCGTGCCTTGTCTTTGTTTTGACGGGTCATAAAGAAAATCACCATCATCATCCGCAAGCTACTCATCGGGATACAACATCCTCATTGCTTGCAAGTGCAATTTAATATTGTTATTTGCTTTTTTTTCAGGAATTCCAACCAATAAAGATTTCTCAATCGAGTTCTTCAACGGCTCTTCCGCCCTGACAACGTGCTCTCCGGACGGCATCACAGTCACAGCTTCCAGCTTTAGCATCATCCCTTTTCTTCTGACCGTTATGGTAAACCAGACCGACGGAGAGATCTTTGTCGAATTCGCCGATGTATACTTGGAGACTGTCAAAAATGCAGCGCATGGACTTCATGGGATTAGGAATAAAATCAGCGAATCTAAGGTATTTTTTCACAGAATTTAATAGTGCTTATTCAGCCGAAAATCCCTCCAGATAAAAGAGATGTATATCGTCATGGAAGGTGAGCCGTTGCTCTTCAGTCAAACGAAACTAAACTTTCTGTTCGAAGTTTGAACCCAAGTTTGGCTTCGGGGAATCTCAAGGTACACTTACCGCCGAGATGGGCGAAACCGAATCCGTATTCGGTAATCAGGTGTTGGAAAAACCTCTCTGGCACGCCAATTCCTCCAGTGCAAGTTAAATAACGTTTATTGTAACAACGAGTATTTACAGATGTACAATGTCAGCAATAATTGTAGTCAGGAAAGTCAGGAACCCTATAAATAATAATCAATCTTTTACTTTATGATTTCACTTTAAGAATGAATACTTTAATTCATAATTAATAAATTATATCTTAATTATATACTAATATAATAATCCGAAACAGGTTTACCTTAAAATTACAGCAAATCCATTTTAATTGTTACAAGCCATTAACCTGGTTGAAAGCTGTCTGCCAACTGAACTGGTAGCACTTCTATGAAGATACTTTACTTTACTCAACACTGCTAGATGGCGTTATAAACGGGAAAAACGCGGAGTATTCAAATAGGGTGAAAACAGAATCGTACGATTCCCAACATCAGGGCTTCGACTTTTGGCCGGATTCGAATCTTCTGCCTCTCCGGCTGGATTCCGATTCTGACTCGGATTCCAAACCCTGAATTCTACGAATCCGCTCCAGTTTCTAATCTTTTCCCAATTTTTACACACATACCTGGTTAAAATCCGTACTATAACAAGCACTTGCTTGTACTTGTGTCAGGAGGCAAGCTCAGCTCTCCCTGGCGACAGCAGATGACGCATCAAGGAATGCCATGAACCTCGGTCTTCTGTGAATGGCATCGAGATTTGAAGCCAGTAGGGATCCCATCTCCCCCCATGCCAGCGGAAGCCTCCGATGGGCTCGAGGTCTTCCTTGAGGGTGTTCAGCCAGGTTTTACACTGACCTCCCGGAGTTCCTTCCAACCGGGCATCGGGGTGGCGAGCAGAGCTTTCTTCGCCCGGGTGGAATCTTCTCTTCTGCTCACATGCCCGAACCAGGACAATCGGTGTTTCTTCGCTAAAGAGGCTGCATCGTATTTTGGGGAGGACCGTCTCCTTATTTCGTTGTTACTGAGACGGTCTTGGAGTGTCACTCCCAAGATTTTTCAGAGGCATCCGTGGTCGAACTCATTAAGGGATTGGGCCTCGGCAGCTGTTATTGGCGATGTTTCCGACCCATAAAGAAGAGTGGATCTGACCATGGCATCGTAAACTCTAACCTTTGGGTTTCGACTGATGCTTCTACGATTCCACATACCCTTTTTTAGCTGAGCGAAAACGCCGTTAGCGGCTGATATTCGGGCCAGGATTCCACGCTGCTGCTTCGTGTCACATTGATGAGTGAGCCAAGGTATTTTAATTTGTCAACCTTCTCAATGGTACACTGGGTCAGCTTGATGCCAAAATCCGACGGTTTGTTGGAAATGTACTTTAAAGTTCAATGGGCACATCAAACTACCCCATTCCCCATTCCACAACCTAGGAACAATGCTTACCCCGTAGATCAGCAGCTTTTTCAACAGTTACCTCTATGTAATATTTCAAAGCCTAATTTTTTGGGCCAGTACATGCTCAGTTTACTAGCTTGGACAAAGATAAAAGTGATGTTTCTTATAATACTTAGTAGATCTTTATTTTATACATAAATCAGCTTGTATAATTCAGATTTGAATAGGTTATTTGTTTTTGAATGATTTTTGTAGCTATGTTATTTTTTATAAGCTTATTGCATATTCTGGTACATTTTATAAAGCAAGTTAATCAAGCTTCACAACACTATTCCGCAAAGAAAAACTTTTAATAGGCACTTTAAGCCATGGACATTGAGAAACCCCTTGATAAACTTTTTATGATATTTGGCCTTCTCACTGCATGCCACCAAAGATGTAGGTGCTGCCAATGGCAGCGCCTGCCATTGTAGTCATCAGAGGCCTATAGTGCCTGTCTTTTACTGTCTTCAATGTATCACTGAGCTTGTTCAGGACTCAAGCCTCTGGTAAAGGAAGAATATCCGTGTTTGGCACAAAATAAGAAGTCAGATTTCTCCTCTTTCTTTAGGCTATTCGCAATCCGGACCTGCTTCTTGGTCAGTTGATCCATTCAATTTCCTGTAAAGAAAAAAATATGTTACAACACCATAGGTACTTAGATATTATAGTATTAACAAACCTTGCAATTACAGAGGAATTTACAGTCGTTAAAACAAATATAATACAATAAAATTTGTTGATTTTTAGCTTGGCTAACTAGTGGCAAACAAAGACCATAAAATATCTCATAAGAAAAAGAAAATAAACAATACAAAAACATATTAGGGACTCAACATGGTTAGCCTTTTATAATAATGGAGATTTTTGCAAGTAAACTTCATCTGACTACCATAGTTGTGAGTAGCAGCTTCAGGGTTCTGTATTTTTCCCTGTACTAATGATCAAACCACAGGATATGAAAATATTTCTGCTGACTAGTCGGAGACTCACAGCATCTAGGTTATTCACTAAGCTACTGATTTACTGCAGCCCGACTTTGCTACTGAGCTTCTCAGCCTTTTTAGCTGTTCAAATTAGGTAAGTTATCATAATTTAATAAAAAAATGGAAATAGCCATGTGGCATGGCCAACAAGCGTCAGACATCCATACAGTATGTACAGTGAACAGGGGCGTCACAACTGTGGGGGGGGGCGACCCTTCCAAATGTAAATATTCCTTCAGCCCAATCTGACTGCGAATCATATTTGATGGTGCAAAATGGATACGTCAGCTGAATTTTCTTGGAGCTATACTTCGGCCGTTCTTGGCAAGGGTCCTCTTCAGGTTCAAAACCGCTTAAGTTGGAAAAACGAACCCTTCCCACAAGTTCATTTTCCAACTTGAGCGGTTTTGAGCCTGAAGAGGACCCTTGCCAAGAAGGGCTGAAATATAGCTCCAATAAAATTCAGCTGATGTATCCGTTTAGCACCATCAAATAACCTCCAAATGTGTCCGGCCAGTCTGTAAAAAATAACTGAGTTGGCGTGAAGCACTGCAATTTTCCGTCAAAACAGTTTTTTTTTCATGAAAACAGTTATTTTTCCTGAAAATCAGTTGATTTGTTTTCAAAACAGTAATTTTTTTAAATCAGTCAATTATTTTTCAAAGCCGTCATTTTTGTTCTTGAAAACAGTTCTTCTTTCTGCAACAACAGTCAGTAAATACCTTGCCCCCCCCCCCCCCCCGACAAACATTTCAGCTAGTAACGCCTCTGACAGTGACAGAAACTTAGCATAGCCTCCGTCCTCCAAAAATTAGGCTTTTATAATGGACTGACTAACAGTTCTGTAACATTCACAAAAAAAACAATGCATACCATGAATTTTTTTAAACTCTCGACAGTCCAACTTATTTGCTGTTTAATCTGGGACTATAAGCAAGTGGAGCTTTCTACTACCTAAAAGGCCTTAACCCACACTCAAGAACAACCACATTGCAGCTCTGCTGGAATGATTTTTACCTGTTTATTCTTCTTAATATCCTCCAATTCTCAGGTGAAATATCTTGGAATTCTTGGTTTGTAAACACTATTGCCACTTTTTCTTGTCTGGAACATGTGACTTTTGGCCGCAAAAGATTTTTTGCTTACTTTTTATATTTACTTGGAAGGAACCGGTCGTAGAATTTTGGCTTGCTCTGTCGAAGAAGTGAAAACTGTCATTAACCGCAGATTTCTGCGACAGGTGGCAACGCTGCTTCAGAAATGTTTGAATGTTTGTTTACATCTGCTTACTTTTGATTGGTCGAAAGTTCGATCGCGGATGTAATCGCACAAACCGCAACCGCAGAATAGTTCGAGTGTAAGAGGTTAGAAAAGCATGTGCGATATACCAAAAAGCTGTATCCCGGTAACTTTCGTGAGTAACTGAACGTACGGGAGGTCGTGTGATCTCTAGAGGTGTTGCCCGAGTAAGTCCCTCCACTTTTAGAAGGAGAAGACTTTCAGTTCAGTGGACCCCAGACTATTGCGGGTCCTTAAGAGTTACCTGCCTTCCCCTAAATTATATCCAGCGAAGTCGTCAACAGATTCTCTTTATTGCTTTCTTAATATCCTTCCTTTAAGACAGTGACTGTTGAATCTATCCTCTTCAAACTGAAGTATGACCGTGGTTTGCTTCCCTCGATTTTTCGTTCCTCGAACCTTTTCCCGATTAAAACTATTGAACACGAACATCTAACTAGAAATTTTATTAAACTGTATCAGCCAAGAAGGTTTCGATGGGATCCGAAAAACTTAATATTTGATCCAGACAAATGGGTCTTGCAGACATCATGTCTTCGCCAGACTCCTTGAACATTTTTACTATTAAGATTATAGCCATTAGGCCAATGGCTAATCATCAGAGAAAACCAAGTTCAGATATGGATTAGCATGTGTGAATTTACCACCTAGGCTATTCGTCAAATTGATCAAATCTTCCTTTCTTACTTCTGCCAAATCTCTGGTTTCGACTGGATTCCTGTCAAACTACTTGTCTGGCAAAAACTAAAGCCCAGAAACGAATTCAGCGTACCTCTTTACCCCTATATCAAACATTGTTGATATAGTTGTCCAAATCCCAAGAAGGCCTGGATCCAAAAGCGTAACTGGAATCGTATAGATGTTGTGCTCTACATTTCTACGTTAACTAATCTTCTCTCGCTTTTAAAAGTTCCTTTTCACCTTCTTCAGACTGGTATAGCAGCTACTACTTCATCCGTCGATATTAATTGCTATTATAGTGAGCTTGTCCATTGCTTGAAAGTGGCAGCCGATATTGCTGTACCGACTGAGAAAATTTGAGTTGGAACAAGGAAGCCTATTTGGAAAGTCAGTCCTGAAGTTAAAAAGGCGAAGAATACGGCAAAATTTTGGCTAAAAATTTGGATTGCTTGTGGACGCCCAGGGAATGGTACTGTTTTTAATCTGAAAGCTAAAACGAAGCGTGAATACAAATCTTCACTTAAAAATGCTCGTTTGAATGGCTTAGATGCTCCCACTGACAAAAAAGCGTGGCAAAAGGTCCTTCGGACAGATAAAGGTTCAGCTGTACCTCCTTCCGCACTAACTACGGCTGACTGGACCAGCTACTACAGTGGGCTATTCAGTGGTTGCAAAAAACAAATTCAGCAGCACTATGAAAATTTACTTCTTAAATACCTACCAAGGAAGATATTTCAACCCTCTGTTCTTCCCGTGACTTGTTCTTCCATCGAAATTGCTTTCCGAAAATTAAGAAGAACTGGTTCCACAGATTCTGATGGCCTTAGTGCCGATTTTTTCAAAACTGAGTGTCCAGCTTTAACACAACACCTCCAACTTCTGTTTCAAATTTGTTTATGCCAGGGTTTGGTTCCGAATAGTTTCCTCTCGGGTACTGTAACATCGGTGATTAAGCGAGGGAAAGACACAGACCTTTGCAAAAGCTATCGACCAATTACAGTTTCTTGTACCATAAGCAAAATCCTGGAATACGTCCTTCTTCCAGAATTAATTGAAAAATGTCGTTTTGGTTCAATGCAACTTGGATTCCGTTCGAGCGCCAGTTCTGCGCACGCTCATCACATATTAACAAAAATGATGAAGCAGGCTACCCGCGAGAAGTCTGCTATTCATATATGTTCTATAGATATAGCTGGTGCTTTTGACAATATAACGCATTCTCAGGCCCTCTTCTCTCTCATTACTTCTGGCGTGAATCTGTCTGTTGTCAGTCTGTTAAAATTTTGGTATGGTCATTCCTCAGTAAGGTTTAAATGGCAAGGTAGCTTGTCAGAGATTATTGCTGTCCGAACTGGTGTTCGCCAAGGGGGAGTCTTATCTCCCTACATTTTCAAATCGGCCATATCTTCTTGTCTCAGTTCTTTACACCCTGCTTACTTTTATAAAGACCATGCCTTGAGCTACATAGCTTACGCGGACGACTTGCTCTTAGTAAGCCGTACCCGATCCACACTCACCAAAAATGTCTGTAAGCTATCGTCGGAACTTCTCAAAATCGGTCTTGAAGTTAACCTCTCAAAATGTGAGTACCTGCATTTCAACCCTTCGTCAAATCGTTTGAATGCTAATTCTTCTATCTCTCTTGGATCGTTCGTCGTCAGATCAACAGAATCTCTACGATGGCTTGGCATAACATTCAAATCGTCGTTGTCAAAATTTTGCTCTTCGGTTGTTCAAGAAGTTTCTAGATCAATCCGTACCGCCTACGGGCGCATCGTCCCCAACCGGGGGCGCTATAATCGTAAAGCTTTGGGAAAATTGTACAGCACCTTCTGCGCTCCTTCTATACTATTTCGTTCTGGTGTCACTCATGTTCTGCGAAAGAAGGAGATAAAAAAGATGAGATCATGTTATTTTAAATATGCAAAGCACCTGCTCCACTTGTCGAAATTATGCCATAACCATACTTTGACGGAGAAGTTCAAAACTCAAGATGCAAGTGTTACCCTTTTG
Source organism: Branchinecta lynchi (assembly GCA_023053575.1). Classification (NCBI taxonomy): domain Eukaryota; kingdom Metazoa; phylum Arthropoda; class Branchiopoda; order Anostraca; family Branchinectidae; genus Branchinecta; species Branchinecta lynchi. The sequence goes on from JAKZAP010000017.1 coordinate 1,750,081, forward strand.
GATGTTTCTTCGTCGCTATCAAAAATCATCGACAACAGAACCCAACCAGCGCACGACCTTCTACACTGCTTCCTGGCCGACGATTGAAATTAAGTGTCTTTTTGTGTATGTTTATGTGTTTTATTTATTTTCTTCATTTACTCCGCTTTCTGAAAACGGCGGGTTATAAATAAATTACTTACTTACTTACTTACATATAATAAACTTCAGATAAAAGTATAACTTTTAACAGATTTTTCATTTTCAGCCGGATTCCGGGTGAACTATATGACCGGGTAGAAAATGATTGTCAAAAGCGGATTCAGCATGTCCTCTTACCCCTAAATCGGACATCTAATCAACTTCAGATAAGACCTTTACTCCTAGCAAATTTCCAGTTTCGGCCGGATTCCGCGCGAACTGCTTGACCGACGAGAAAGTGATTTTCATAAAAGTGTTCAGCATGTCTTTTTACCCGTAAATCGAACGTCTAATCACTTTAAATAAAACTTTGACTTTTAACAAACTTTCCGATTTGGGCCGGATTCCGGGCGAACTACTTGTCCGGCGAGGGAATGGTTTTAATATTCATGTTCAGCGTGTCTTCTTACCCTTAGATCGACTATCTTATTATCTGTTCAAAAAAAACTCGTCGCCCCTTAATTTGACCCCCCCCCCCCCGCCACCCATAAATGTTGAGCTACAGAGACCATCTAGGAACTCGACCTCTCCTTTGACCCAAAAAGTCCTCACACCAAGTTTCATCAAAATATCACATTCCCTTCGAGAGTTATCATGCTGACAGACGGATAGACAGACGGACAACTTGAACGAAGTCATAGTTATCCCTCCACTTACGTTTTGGGATCCCAAAAAGAAAGTGGGCTTCCGGCTCTCAGCACAGTCGACATCCCGATAATTGCATGTCTAAAAGTGGTCAGAACCCTTCGACTAGATTAGAATGCCGGACAGTTAGGTCACAACTGGTCTATCGGCCCGTCACGGAATTTCTGTGTTTCTTTGCGAAACGCAGACGTTGGCAAACCTGACAAGGGAACAAACAACTTTTAATGACAGAATAGCGTGCCAAGCTTAGCGAATGCCCTTTACTAATAATGCCGAACTTTCTGCCACAAGAATGTTTTCGGGATGCAGGGGTTGGTGGCTTGAGCTCAACCTTAAATCACCCATGAAATGACATAGATCAATAGGAATGATAGAAAATTTCTGTACAGTGGCTACACAACCAAATTTGCGATTATTGTCAACATCTACAATAAATCCACAAGTTGATTTATCGAGCAATGAAAGTTTTGCACTGTCTTTGGAATAGAAATTAAAAGCTATTATGTTCTGCTCATAACCTTATGGATGCATTGAAAACAAAGTTTTCAATTCTACACTTGGGTATGTTATTGTGTTGCGAGAGCAACACTTTGGTTTTGTCCTCGTTTTTTTTTTTTTTTTTTTTTTCCTATGACTCCGATTTCTTTTTATTCCTGGTAACTGGGAAGGGTCTAACCTGTGCGGTTTTTACGGAAAGTGTGGACCTTAGGCCGGATTGATGAATATGACATTACATTTTGGAAAGCTCCGTATAACTCTTGCCTGGGGCCAATAAGGATGTTTTTTGCTTGTCCTCGAGCCAGAGCCTACGGTTTGCGAAGTGAAGTGGAGTTGTATAGCCTATGTCGGAGAGGACCATCTCAAGTTGTGTAGCGAACCTTTCGTTTCATCAAACCATGTTTCTGCTTTCGAGTGGAAAGCTCCGTTCTAGCACGTTAGCAGGCAGGCACCAGTTTCAAATTTAAGATGGACTAAAATCTATAAGTGTTAAATATATGCGGTAGTTACCTGGCCCCACAGCCAACATATCTTCTTTGAGTGATAAATAGAAAAATCTACATAGACAAAAAAGTGGCTTTTTCCCACGGGTCCGAAAGTGCTGCCATCTATTATTTATATCCGTGTCTGCGACGATTTCAGCAGAGTTTATCATATTTTTTTTTTGCACTTGGGTTTGCGGTAGAGTAACGGTATCAGATGTGCCTCTTAAACTTTAAAAGTTCTCTCTTTGCTAAAGAAACTAGAGCTTATCCTTTGCTCCTTTCTAAGTCGTGACGTTAGAAAGTTGGCCTGCGGCAAAAAAGTCAACTTTTGAACTAAGACAGGTAGAATTTTTTTTTTTCGACGGCAATCGATAGCCATTGATGAGCTGATCAAATTATATGCCATCCATTTTTTGGTACAAAAATTCCTTCATGAGATACACCAGTTTGAAAATTTCAAAGGGGTTGACAACTTCAGTAGTAAGGTACAGTGAAATCAAAAATAGGCGATATCAGTGATGAGACAGGTAGGGGACTTTTAAGCAACAGTCGACTGTTAGCTAATAATCATGTTCGGCAATGAGGGGTTTGGAGCTTTTGCTAGTTGGTGTACCAGTTATTTGTTTCAAGTTTTCATCCGTCACGATGTCTACGATTGAAAAGGATAAAGTTCAACTGACTGCAAAGTCAATTTAGTCCTTCTTCCGATATTAGTTTGTTGTTGTTTTTACAACGCTGAAGAATAGCTTTTGATCATTTGATTATTTTTTTAGAACATCCCCTTTTAAAAGCTTCGATAAGTTGACAACTTCAGCATTAACCGACAGCGAAGAAACAAAACCATGTAGGGGACTTTTAAGCAACAGTCGACTGTTAGCTCATAATCATCTTCGGTAATGAGGGGTTTGCAGCTTATGCTAGTTTGGGTTACCTGTTATTTGTTTCCGGTGTATTCGATGGTAAGAACAATTTGGTTCCCAATGGTAAGATATGCAAGGGACTTATAAGTAATAATCGGCTGTTATGCTACAATCATCTTCTGCGATGGTGGGTTTGCAACTTTTGCTAGCTGGTGTACCCAATATTTGTTTTCGGTTAACTTAATGTATATCACTGGAGAGGGACTTGTAAGTAGGAATGGTTCACGAGCGGCTAGGAATTTTTGCAAATGGGTGCACATTGTATTCGATTTCTATAAATCTGACGGTAAGAAAGTTTGTGTCGATGGTCTATCAATGTAACCTAGGATTAACTTTTTACACAACGGATACAAACGAAAATGTAAAGCAATGAGGTAGTTTCATAATAATTAATAGTGTCATCTATGGTATTTTAATCCTGAAAAGTTACGGATAGCTTTCTAATACCAACTAGATTATATAAGATATTGTTCCAAGTTTTCATCCGTCACGATGTCTACGTTGAAAAGGATAAAGTTCAACTAACTGCAAAGTTAATTTAGTCCCTTCTTACTATATCTATATTATTTTGTTGTTGTTTTTACAACGCTGAAGAATACCTTTTGACCATATGATTAATATTTTAGAACATCCCGTTTAAAAAGCTTATGCTATAATCATCTTCAGCGATGAGGGGTTTGCAACTTTTGCTAGCTGGTGTATCCATTATTTGTTTCCGGTGAATTTGTTATCAATCACGGGGGAGGGACTTGTAAGTAAGAATCGGTTCACGAGGGGCTAGAAATTTTTGAAAATTGGTGCACATTGTATTCGATTTCTGTAAATATGACGGTAAGAAAGTTTGTATCGATGGTCTATCGCTATAACCTAGGATTAACTGTTAACGCAACGGGTACAACCGATACGGTAATGTAAAAAAATAAGGTAGTTTTGTAATAATTAATAGTGTCATCTATGGTATTTTAATCCTGAAAAGTTAAGGATAGCTTTATAATATCAACTAGATTATATAAGATATTGTTCCAAGTTTTCATCGGTCGCGATATCTACGATTGAAAAGGATAAAGTTCAAATGACCGCAAAGTCAATTTGGTCCCTTCTTCCGATATTGTTTTGTTGTTGGTTTTACAACACTAAAGAACAGCTTTTGATCGTGTGATTATTCTTTTTAGAACATACCATTTTAAAAGCTTCGATAAGTTGATGATTTCAGCACTTAACCGACAGCGAAGAAACAAAACCAAAGTGTTACTCTCGCAACACTTTAGTCGGCGAAGCCGGACAAAGGTTGCCGCAATACTTCACGTTGCCCGGGCAACGTAGGTCTAGTTATATCTAGACTTAAGTGAGTCTCCACTCCAGTCTTCCGTGCGTCGGTCCGAGAGGAATACTGGCAATAAGTTTTACCCAATTTTTACGTAGTTTCATTCCATCATTTCTTTCTGGTAATTTCTTGTAAGTGTATTAGTTAATTTGTTTCTTGTGTGTCTGTGTATTTTGTGAATTTGTATCCCTTTTCTAGCTTTTAGCTATTCGGATTAAACTTGATTGATTGATTGAAAAAATGTTTATAATGAGACAATGTGGGACTTGGGGCACTAATCCGCTCGGAGTGCTGAACTGATGAGGCGAATTGGGCCGTCCAGACGTTTATGTCATGGTAAAGCCATGCATTTAGAACACGTAACGACGAAACTGGGGAGAAGTTTTCAATTCTACCCTTGGGTATGTTATTATACCTAGACTTCAGTGAGTCTAGACGTAACCGATCAGATACGTAGGCTACTTAGATATTTATGTGCTGATTATATACAAGGGACTTTTGCCGTGACAAATAAACCAAAGAGCTTTGCTTTGATGATTATGATGAAATTTTATTTACGCAATTGAAGAGGGAATTAGTGAAGGACAGACAAAGAAAAGGAAAACATATACTGAGCTTTCAATAATGTAATAAATGCACAAGATCAAAAAATAAATATTAAAAAAAGGAAAGGGACTAGTCGGGTCTAAAAAATCTTCTTCTTAGATGGAATTATGACCCCTGTGCATAAATTTGCACAAGGTTCAGAGGGCAAAAAAGTTGCAGGAATCCCAGCTTTTAGAACTCTAGGAATCCTAGGTCGGATTCACTTAGATCGTTCAGGACCCATATGGCGCAACCAGAGGCGTTACTAGCCAAAATGTTTGGGGGGGGGGGGGGACGAGGAATTTACCGACTGGCTGAAAACTTTACCGACTTTTTCTGCAGAAAAAACGACTGTTTTCAACAATAAAAATGACATTATTGAAAAAAAATCGACTGATTTTCAGAAACATCTACTTATTTTCATAAAAACCGACTATTTTGACGAAAAATCGACCAATTTTCAGAAAAACCGACTATCGCCGGTGAAAAAAATCAACTGTTTTGACGAAAAATCGCGGCGCTTCGCACCGACTCGGTTATTTTTACCGACTGGCCGACGGCATTGGGGGGGGGCGTCCCCCCCCTCCCCCCCCCAGTCGTGACGCCCCTGGGCGCAACCTCATGGAATAGAAACTGAAACTTAATTTTATAGGGGAAATAGCCTTGAGATAGAAGTAATAGTAGTAGTGAACTTAATATGGTCAGATGTTTATGTGATAAACAAGGGACTTTTACCGTGACAAATAAATCAGAAAGCTTGTCCATTTAGAAGCCTAGGACTCCAGTGTCGGAGTCATATAGACCGTCTAGGGCCCACATGGCAGGGCCTGATGGTAAAACCAGAGGAACAGCAAAGACTTAAATTTATATCTTAAAGTTCAATGGGCACATAAAACTACCCAATCTCACTCTGTAACAACCTAGGAACAATGCTTACCCCCTAGATCAGCAGCTTTTTCAACAGTTTCCTCTCTGTGATATTTCAAAGCGTAATTTTTGGGCCAGTACATGCTCAGTTTACTAGCTTGGACAAAGATAAAAGTGATGCTTCTTATAACACTTAGTAGATCTTTATTTTATGCATAAATCAGCTTGTATAATTCAGATCTGAATAGGCTATTTGTTTTGAATAATTTTGTAGCTATAAACTTATTGCATATTCTGGTACATTTTATAAAGCAAGTCAATCAAGCTTCACAATACTATTACACAAAGAAAAACTTTTAATAGGCACATTAAAACACGGAACTTCTGATGCAACACTAGAACAATCAGGTAAACTGCATCTGCGGCTTGAATTTGGTGTCATCTCAAATATATCTTTTTCTATCAAGCATTGCTGGGAGTTTTTGAATTTCCTGCCACGATATTCCAGCTCCTAAGATTTGGATCGCCGAAATGCCAGAGAGGTAAAGACAAGGGATAACAAGAAAACGGCCTATTTTCGTAGCGCCTTCTAAAGGAAGTCGGAAATGTTTATTTGTGAAGCATGTAATACGACATAAAGCATTAGAAGTGTCCATTGTGCTTTAAGCCAAATATCGTCACATGACATGGGGCTGCCTGTAGCCGTGACTATCTAGCGATTGGCTCATTACCTCTACTGGTAGAGCGTCGCGATCAAGACAAAGTTGCGATTGCACTATGTTACTGGAAAAGCAGCACCACTCCTGAATTCGTTTGCGGTTCTAAGACGCTTTGCTATTCCTTCGCGATATTTACGCAGTAATTACTGCAAGTACATTCGCCATTGCACTGGGTATGCTAGTCCGGCTTGGCACCCAGGACTCACAAGAGAGACTTGAAGCCATCCAGGAAAGGGCGGTAAAGATCATACTCGGCCCGGGTTATCATTCGTACGAGGACGTCCTGGTCAAGCCGGACCTGCCAACCCTTGCTGAAAGACGGCATCAGATAGCGTTTGGGAGAAAATGTCTGGCATCACATGCGCATCTTGCCATTTTACCTGATTTTGAGACCCTAGCAAGTAGCAGGCCCAATACGCGACACAGACAGAGGGACGCTGCTTCCTAGAGACTAGAAAAACCACCTATAAACTCGACTGATCGTTGAAATCTTCTGTAACTTATTTCATTCAATATTTTAATTCCAGTTAAGTTGTACGTATAGGTATAGATGAAATGTTATTTATGTAATTTGTCATGAGTAATTTGTGTGGATGACGATCCGATGCCAGCATGTACAATACAAGCCATTAAGGGAGTAAAGTACATTATTATTATACAAATCTCTCTCGAAGAGAATTTTTATTTTCAGTTCACTACTGATATGTACTTTCTATATTTTTCACCGTCGGAGCAGCTGTTCCGTACGTTTGTCAATCGACGGGCCATACTCGTAGTACAACCAATCACGCTGGCGGCATTCAAAGCGAGAAAAATTTGCGGGTTTAGAAATTTCTAGTACATATCAAGATGCGGTCTGCACACATCGTGGAAAGAGGGGAGAATATATCTTTTTTTTGCGGTTTTCAGAATATAAAGTTATTGGAGCCAGCGCTGGTGCAAGACTGATTGAGTTTCAGTAAGGTCGTTCTCTATCGATAGTAGTGGTAGTGTCGCCGCTATTCGAGTGTGTGTCACTTTTGTTAAGTCTTGTCGCTACTCCATAGTTTCATTTTCTCTGGCCTTCCTCTAGGTACTTATCTCTAATAACCTCTTATGACATATAGGGTAACCTGGAGGGCCTCCACATGTTGTATTGTCAACTCCAGAAGGATTTGGTTACCCAGGGAGCAAAAACCAATAGTGGCCTTAGATACACTATCGACGAGGCGCTTCGCAGGGAAGTCGAGATCCACTCTGTAAAGAGAAAGGTAAGAGGATTTGCTAGTGACGTCTACTTGAGGGCGTAGAGTTGGTAGTGAGATATTACCAAGGGGGAGGGTGCTACCTTGGAGCCGAAACGTAAGTTGCGTTTTTGATCCAAGTTTGAAGTTACCTTCAAATTGAAAGGTCTCTTTTTCTAATTAAATTTTATATCAATTGTAAAAGGATCCAGATTTAGCCGACAGACAGACAGAGCCGAGATTTGACAAAAATTTTGCTACTAAGCAGCCTCATTGATTTTGTATACATTTTTACACATATGTAGCCTTATTATTTATGATAATAACTATCGTCTTTTTCACGTTCTGAAAAAGGGGGTACGCAATCTTTTCGAATCCTTATTAGGGGTACGCGGTACGGAAAAGGCTGGGTACCACTGCTTTAGCAGATAGAATAAATATGCAAATGATTCGATCAACTTCTTTAACCAAATATCTTAAAGCTAGAAGAGTTCGTCGAAGACAGTTAGGAAGCAACAAACGTTTAGAAACAACACACAACAAATTAAGTGACACACTTTACGGATACGATTTGAAACAAGTTGACGAGTGGGTAGGAAACGGTATAAACCGGTTGCTTTCGAACCGACGGACGGACGACGGGAGGGGGGGGGGGGACAGACAACTCATCTAGGGACAACAAACCGCCTTCGCTCCAAATTTTCTGAAAGGATTTTTCGGGCAGGTAATTTAGGAACCAATAGATGAAAGATGCGAGAGATGAAGCGAAAGGGTCACCGACAGTATTGGAATGATAGCGCAATCCGTCATCATTTTCGTAGTACAGAATAGTTGACTTGACTGAACGCAAGGCCCAGTTGCCTCCTGGCAATTTGTAAGGTGAAGCCTGGCTTTAAAGTACGTATTGGCAGGTTGCATAATATGCAATCCCTTACATCCAGAAATTGAAGTAATAAAACGAAGAGAAATTTGTAAATTTTGGTTCCTGTATAGTAGGAAAGACTTTTCAGTTCGTAGAGTCGAGAGTTCCGTGCTGGTTCCATGCGATAATAAGTAAGTAAGTAAGTAATCTATTTATGACCCGCCATTTTGAAAAGGCGGAGTGAATGAAGAAAATAAACAAAACACACATAAAAAGACACTTAATTTTCAGTCTTCGGTCAGGAAGCAGTGGACGACGTCTTAATGCTGCGCTTCATTTGAGACCGAACGTAAGGGATCACAATGTACATCCTGTCTGATGCCAATCCACACTTTAAGCCGTAGCAGTAGAAAACCGGTTACGAGTGCTGTATGGGTGGTACGTAAAGTTGCCTACGCAATTGGAAAAGGGATCCCACCATAGACCGATCCAGCTTTGTCAGGTAGAGGTAGGAATCTTAGAGTTCCTGCGATCAACACAGGAATGATGTATCCCATCTTATACAAATTGGTACCCCCCCCCCCACACACACACACAAACATACACGCACACAAATACAATGGAATTGGTACTAATTGGGTGGGTTTACAGCAGTATTATGGTCGGACAGAAGATCAGGTTCTCCCGACCTTCTATTTGATGGTGCCGGGACCGTGCTGAGAATGTGACCAATCGATGTGATCGTTTACCCACAACACATTGAGAACAGGGCTATCTAGCGGACTTCGATGAGACTACTGCTTCGGCGCTGCGTCTACCGTACTGTCCAGAGATGACGCGTAGATACGAAATTGAAGAGGCTATTAAGTTTTCATTGATTGGTTTGAGCTATCTGTTATTGTTAACTTTCCATTTGTAAACCAATATTTCTTAAAACCAGTTATTGCTATTCTAAAAGTGGAAACAACCATCTGAACAGGTAGAAAATATTTAAATCAAAATGTAACACAAATATTCTATTAGACTAGAAAGACAAAAGTTATGAACATTTCTTCAACCACCATTTATTTTTTTTAAACTCTTGCCCTTGAGCAAACTCTTACTGTTACTCAGTACTTCAATTTACTCCTGGGTGGGGGTGGGGACAAAAAAGGAAACAAAACTTTATGACTCCTGAAATTCTAAAATACGAGAGTTGTCCAGATATTGAAAATTACGAAAACTTCACTGATCGAGCCGAAAAGGGGCAACTCATAGGACTTGTTTATTTTTTTGGTCCAGTTATTTTTTTGAAACACAACAGGCTATGCGAAACGTTTGGTATACCCACAGTTTAAAACAAAACGCCGGTTACCCTATGCTATGGGCAGACCTTATGCGTAGGCTACAATCCCCCAACGAAAACACAGATCCACCTGCTGTAGGGGAATAATAATAATAATAATAATTGTATTTGAAAAAGCCCGAGGGCCATATACAGGTACAGGTTATTAATACACAGAAACGTCAATCGACATACAAATAATCTACGGAAAGCTTTCTATATTCTAACGCTCTAGACACAAACCTACAAATCTTACTAGTATCCTGGGCGGATGTACACTTCAGGATACCAGGGAGTGTCGGGATAAACCCACCGAAAATCTCCCTACGGAGATCCGAAAGCTCTTGGCACCGGCTTAGAAAATGGCCAATATCCTCATCTTCACCACCGCAAAGGGGACACGCATATTTCCCATCCGGACTCTTCTTATTCCTATCAAACACTTTTTTTCTACCGTGGAGTGGTAGGCAATTCGCCCTCAGTTGGATCCAGTACCTCAAATAAATCGCGGGTAGATTAAGCTTAAAATAAAATTCTGGTTCATAAACTGTCTTCACCATACTATCGGATTTGGACTCCAGATGATAGTTTTTCCATTTTCACCATCATCTTGCAGAAAACAGAAAACCCTCTTTCTAAAAGCAAGCTTAACAAGGTCTTGTGTTGACAATTTGTGGAGAAGGCTCCCGAGATAAAGTCTATCCAATATCTTTTCTCTGATATCACAAGTTCTTGGACGATGGCCAAATAGAAGCTTTCGTAAGGATCAAAGCCGATATTAGGTTTTTGACTGATGGGCCAATCTCAGTATATCCGACAGAATCGGCGCATTACGTAGCAATTTATGACATTTCGAATTAGGAATCTAGAAAGAAATTGACAGTGCCTATAAAAATAAATAGGTGTATGTGCAAGCGGGGTGTAATATCTTCCAGAGCCTCACATTCCAAACCAAGGGGAAGGAAACAAACCTATAATCCTGTAATGTTACAGGTTTGTTTCCTTCCCCGACGTTGACCCATAAGATTGACAGCCCGACGAGGACCCTTGCCAAGAAGGGCCGAAAAATCGCTGATGAACAATCTTAGCTGACGTATATCCGTTGTAAACACTGTTTGAATATAAACCTGTCTAATTCGTTAATTTAGAAGTTCTGACTAAAAATTGTATATACACACATATATATATATATGCTTGAACAAAGAAAATATAATAATATAACGGATAGAAAATTAGAAAAGGTTTCACCCTGCATAATAATTACCAGTTTTCACTCCGTAGATTCTGCGTGACATAGTAATCCGTATAGATCGCAACAGAGCTCGCGGGTAGAGACGTGTCGATACTCTATATTCTATATGAATAAGTTCAAAAGCTAGTGATCCTCAGGAAGAAGCAGTAAGCGTCTCTGTAACGACTCGAACTCACTACTCAAATCCTTAGTCAAATAAATCACGGCGATCTTTGGGAGCAGCTGTGACACCACTTCTGCCTTTCTTCCGCTAGGTACCCGGAGAGGCCGGAGATTTTGCATCGGCAACGAGAGATAATCATCAAGAGTATTGACGATTCTGTTTGCCACGTTATTTGTGTGAAACGAAGCTTGGCTGCGTTTGTGCGTACTACTTCGCGGAGTCAATGAAATGAAAATTTGTAGCCACTATAGGCTAGGGGTGAAATTTGTCAGATTTCTCTTATTTATTATATTTTCAAGATTCAAGTGAATATATATATAACCTGTCAGGCGCGTACTTTGAGGGTATTAGTATAACGATCAAGCTGGTACATGAAACGTCCGTCAAGATGGGCTTTCTAATATATTATTGTCGTCGTCTTAACAACCTTTGTCCCCTTAGGAACTGAAAGAAATCTCCATGGTCATAGCGGATGTCTTATCGCTGCTCACAGTACTTGAGAAACGGAAAGCGGCTCAGACAGAAACCATAGAGCTTCTTCGAAAGCACTTCGTTGACAGGTAACTATCCGATCCGCTTAGAAAGCTTAAGTTGAGGAGACTGTCTTGCATTTCGGAGACGACGAGCCGGAAGAAGAACCAGGGATTCCTCTCTCAGAAAAGTTTGTTATTTAGTTATTATCTTTTTATTTTATTTCGTTAAGTTGCTACACCGTCAGAAGTTACGGAACATTCGGAGCGTTCCACCCTACTTACCCTAGACATGTCCTTTAACAAAACCAAGCTCTTGAAAAAAAAATAAACAAAGAAAGGAGCTTGACTTACCCGGCTTGAGAAGCCCAGCACCGCTTGGTAGTGGAGAACTGGACTATGACACAGTGATGAATGATTCGAGAGTCAAGAGTGATGTATGTGTCGTCAGCAGTCTCATGACGAAGCGGTTTTTGACGCTGTGATTGTTGGATTATATGAGTCAATGCACACTGTAAAAAGTTCCTCCGAGTAAGGATTAAAGTTAACTGCAGTATTTACTACTGGGATTAATCTTATCTCTACTGAGATAAGATTAATCCGAATTAGAGATAAGATTTTAGAGACAAGATTAATCCCAGTAGCAAATACTGCAAAACAAAAATTTACAGTGTCCCCTCTTGGATTTTTTGCTTTGAATTATTTCCTTTCGTTTTTTGTTTGAAATAATCGAAGTTTTTGTTCTTGTTCTTTTTATTTCGGAGATTTTCGTTTTTTTTTCTGGCGGATTGGGATTTTAAAATTTGTGTGTTTTAATAATAAAATACATTACCGTATAGTTGGATTTAACGGAACTATCGTCAGTGCTAACGATCAATTAGGAGACGCTTCATGTTATAACGATGAGAATATCATGTCCCGAGTTAGTCGTGTCCCTAAGACGACCCGACTTATTTTCAGAAGCTAACAAAACCTCTCTATTGCTCCCGCCAGGTCAATCGTTTCCGTCCCCCTCATGTCCCAACTTACTTGAACCCTAGACAACCCGACCTATTTAGCCTCAAGCTAACAAGACTTATTGCAGTTCTCACGTCGATAATTTCCACGTGACTGACTATTCCCTATCCGCTTTCCAATAGAATATTGCAGTGCCAAATCTTGCAGAATAACTAGTCTGGCTATAATTACCGATTCCTTCAGTCAAGCAGAAGCAAATCCCTCGCCTTTCCTTTATTGTCTCGCTCGCCTTAGAAAGTCCCATTTGCATTTCCCTTGGAAAACCGATAGTCTCTAAAAAGAGACTATTTCTGGGAGATTCTTGGACGGGTGCCAGGAGTCAGCGAGCTGCGGGAGGTCGATCAACGGCTCAGCCAGAACGAGCATCACGATATCCATGTAAAAAGTTGCTTGGTTAAAGTTTGTGATTGAAGGAAATACGGGAAAGAAAGATTTTGACCATCTTCGTACGTTTGGGAGGTTTCTCAAGCAGGCTATGGAGTATCTGGAGCGTTTGGGGGGAAGTGGTTGATATATAGTGGGGTTTTGTTGTGTTTGTAATACTATTATTAGAATTGGTCAATGTTGATCTTAATTCTTTTGTTTTCTTTCGCCATATGTCCCTTCTGGCTTATGGGGAATTGAATCCGTTTTCGTAAGGTAAAAGTTGGTAAAGACGAAGTGCAGTGTAGGCAAGCTAATGTGAGCGTTGCCTAACTGAACGGCCGCTGGAGAAATTGGTTGAGGCATTTTTCCGAGATCCCAAAAAAGCCACAATTAAAAAAAAAGAAAAAAAGAAAAGTACGTTATGGACCCACAAGCGTTTTTCCGCGACAAACACTTTGTTGTTGCTCGAGTCTGACAAACAACTATGTTGAGTTTGGACAGAGAATATTCGTGCAAAAGAATAGAAGAAAAGTCATTGCGAACATTCTGTCATGAGGTTTCTACACCCGAGATGTGATTTGTATCAATATTTGTATTTATAAATATGTGTATTGAACGTCCAACAAATAAGTTTTGTCATACAATTTAATTTGATTGTGGAGACGCTGAGATGGAAACGTTCATAAGTAGGGAATTTAAAAACTAAAATAGGGATTTGGACCCATAGCAGAGGGTTTTGGGTTCAGATTCTGTTTCATTTCATTACTTATAAATGTTTTTTTTCTCTTCTTGACCCGTAATTTTTGGCGGAATACATTATTATAATAAGCTGTATTAGATATTCCCTCAGCCAAAGCTAACTACGAATCATATTTGACGATGCAAAACGGGTGCGTCAGCTACATTTTATTAGAGCTATATTTGTATTGACCGGCTTGAGCCTGAAGAGACCTTCGCCAAGAAGGGTCGAAAAATAGCTCTAATAAAACGTAGCTGACATATTCGTTTTGCAGAAATATAGCTATATCAGTGCTGCTTGCAAGTGTAATTTGACTGATTTGAAGTAACCACATGGAAATGATAGCTTGGAATATTGTGCTTTTACACAAACTGGGTCGTTTTATTTTATCAGTCAACCAATTTATTTAATTCGTGATATTACACATTACATTTAAAATTACACCGAAATAGGACTATTCTTTAATAAATATAAACAATCATTTCCTCCATTCAGTGCTCGGGCCAATAGCACAGTCGACGGAGAAGGGGGTAGAATGGCTGGAACGACCCTGGTGTTTTATGTTTGGAATTTCTTTTTACTTAAAGGACACCTGAACAATGAAACCATACTTGAACACACCATGGAGAATGCATTTACAGACATGGCCACGGAGAGCATTTTTCTCATGAGCCTGACGTTTTCAAATAGGGATGTTCGTTTCTGGAGGTTTGCACGTGCAGACTCCAAGACAAAAAGCGCAATTCATTCAAATCTTGTACAGCGCTGGCCAGATCGTATTGGAATTTCTTCCAGATATACCTTTGGGCTTAATTGGGTAAAAAATATTTCAGAATAAGGGTTGATTGGAGACATTTGTTCATTTTTAAAATTGTTCGGTACTGAAATAAGGACAGATGCAAAATGGAGCAAAAATCATAGATTGGAAACACTATTTCGTATTTGGATTGGGTTTTCTGCAGGCAATGTTAACGGAAGTCATACAGATAGAGATGATACTTGGTATTCTTCATTCAGGTGTCCTTTAACGAATATCCTCATCCTTTTGTCTTTTTATCGGTATTCTGTTGACGACCGAAAACCTCATAAGAAAAGGCTTTACCGTTCCGCGCTGCTTGGTTTAGGAAGCAATAACTCCTACAGCTGAATTCAGAACATTTGCTCCCAGGGTTTTCTTTTTAAGAGAAAGACCCTTCTCTCATTGGCTGTCTGAGATAATCCCTCTCTAAACTCGGAAGAAAGACTTGTTATTGACGTAGCGTAGATATAGCGAACGAAGTGCTGTATTCAGAGCTGTATTGTAAGACTGGTGATGATATGATGGAAACGTCCACACAGAGGCGTCACTAGCCAAAATGTTTGGGGGGGGGGACAAGGCATTTACCGACTGTTTAATAATTTTTACCGACTGGTTCTGCAGAAAAAACGACTGTTTTTAACAACGAAAATGACAGTTTTGAAAAAAATTGACTGATTTTCAGAAAAACCGACTATTTTGACGAAAAATCGACCAATATTCAGAAAAACCGACTGTTTTCGTGAAAAAAATCAACTGTTTTGACGAAAAATCGCGGCGCTTCGCGCCGAATCGTTAATTTTTTACCAACTGGCCCACAGCTTTTGGGGGGTGCGCCCCCCCCCCCTCAGTCGTGACGCCCCTGCGTCCACGTACACCTCTATGCTAAGGTTCTTGTTTTTGCAAGTGGGTAGCAAGCAAGTGGGTTACTGAGGCTCATTTCCTGGCTTTTTGGGTTGCAGAAGTAGAAAAAACAAAAAAACAAGTACAACTAATTATGAATATTGTCGTTGTAAGTTCACGAGATGATTTTGAGCAAAACAGCATGTGTGATTGTGTTACAGGAACCCTAATTGACACCTAATTGCAGTCTGCACATTATCCCGAAGCTGTCACAAAACCTATCAAATCTCACGTCCCCTAGGGATTTTCAGTTTTGTGTCGAATAGGCGGCTTTTTGAGCCCAGTGTGTCGAAGCTCTGGGGCATATACAAGAGAGTCTGGTCGGAGAGGTACCAAGAGGTAAAGGAAGCATACACTCGGGTAGCAGGGTATAGGGGTATTGGGTCGTTCAGGAATGTCTCCGGGAGAATCTCCAACTTCCAAAGCAGAGTTCACAGGGGTATGATTGCACCATGAATGGGAAGCATAGGTAGTATTAAAGGAGAAAACCGTTAAACGTACTATAACTCTTAGAGCTCTGTCCAAGTTGTAGAGATCTCGGTTTCAGAGAGATGATTGCAGAATGAATGGGAGTCATAGGTAGTTTTAAAGGGGAAAACCGTTAAAGGTATTAGAACTCTTCTACTCTGCCCATGTTGTAGAGACCTCGGTTTCAGAGCCTCCAGATTTTAATTTAGTATTAATTCCGTATTTTTAAATCCTTTGCTCTTTTTTGTTCATTTGACAGTTTACTGTGCTCGATGTGTTGCAACAGTGGAAAAAGAACATTAACAATTCAGATGATCTGATTTCAGTCTTTACCTAAATAAAATAATTAAAAAAGTGTAAGCTATCCTTAGCTTGGTTCTACATGCCCGAGCTCTACTGTACATAATCACCAAAACATCATTGTATCATCAGTCTTCCAGATAGAACAGGCAGGAGTGTAATGGCACTCCGAACTGTCACTTCCTCTTTTTCCACATCAAGTAGTAACTCTATGGTTTGGCATTGGGCCAACGGCTTCTCCGGTCGATCGTTTCTGTCAAAATAGTCACCGCTGGAAATCCTTAGGGAGAAAAGAAGCAATGTAAGCGGAGGGATCTCTGAATCCGACAGTTGTAGCAAGTATCCTTAGAAAGCAAGGGATCTGATTCTGTCATGAAAAAGGATATTAAGGGGGAAAACGAGAGAAGCTCAGTATTTCCACATTTTCTGGAAGTATTAACTCTCCCTTGGGCTTTTAATATTGATACGGATATTCGTTTTGCAAAGATTTTTCGGCTCGTAAACGAGGTCAGACTCGCTTGCGAGAACGCTCACCATTCTCTAGAAGGGGAAGTAGGGATGCAAGTCGGTAGCACCAGCGTACCATAAGCCCTTGATTTTCGAATACCTGATCCCGAATGCTGGGTATTCCCAGCATGTGGCGTACCATATGCCTAATGTTGGATATCGTATGGCAAATGCTCCGTACCACAACCAAGCCCTAATGCCCGGGCCACACTATAGTCACACCTGGTAATAACGCCGGTAATAAGACCGTCTTACGGTCGAAATTGGGAAGAAAAGACGTTGAAAACGTAAGATTGTCGAGATGGAAAAATCTATCTCCGCCATTTTGAATCGGATCTCTGCAGTGTTTGGACCAATCACAGACCAGAGTCGCTGATTTTAGCCAGTTTTGTTTACCTTTGAGTGATGAGGGTGGTAATGAGCGTGTTCCACCCTTCTAACAATAGTTACTATTAGTTACTATTTCCGTTCCATCCTCACGAAAAGTTACCACACTGACCGTTCCAACCTTGTCGGAATAGTAACTAATAGTTACTATTTGCTTACCATGCTCGGGAGCGTAGTAAGCGTAGTTACTACGCATCTCCGTAACGTGATTGGTCGGATTCGCCCCTGGCGTGAGATCCTGCTGGAAAATAGAAAAATCGTTCCAGCCTTGACGGCAAAAAGCCAGAATTCGTGACTTGATGCGTAGTAACTACGGTAAGTAGGGTGGAACACGCTCAATATATCTTGAATTTCTTCGTTCCAGGTGTGACCAGGATGAAACGTAAGAGTGGGTAATAACCAAATTAACGAACCAAATGACGTACAGATGTGACTGAATGCGGCCCGGGCATAACTCAATAAAATATTGATGATACGAGTGACGCTCAGAAATGAACCAATCAGAATTTCTGTATAGGGGAGTAGGTCAGGGTTAGGATACCTACTTGTATTCAGCATTTTTTTTTTTTTTTTTTTTTTTTTTTAAATCAATCAATCAAGTTTACTCCGAATAGTTAAAAGCTAGAAAAGGAATACAAATTTACAAAATACACAGACACACAAGAAACAAATTAACTAATACACTTACAAGAAATTAACAGAAATAAATGATGGAATGAAACTACGTAAAAATTGGGCAGAAGAATTAGCGGGATATGGGGAAAACTTATTGCCAGTATTCCTTTCGGACGGACGCACAGAAGACGGGAGGGGAGGGGGAATAGATGGGTAATCTGGGGACAACACGTTATCTTAGCTCCAAATTTGGCATCGCTAGGCTAGGGTATGCCGCCAAATGAACCCAGTGTTTGACATAGGGTATCAACAAAACAGTGGTTCGTGTTATACTGTTTTCATTATATTACAGGCACAAACTTATTTTCCCTAGACTGAGAAAGCTTGTTCAGCTGCATAAATTATGGGCAATGAATGAATGAATGAAATATTTTGTTGCCCATCAATAGCGCGAAGGAAAAAGAGCTGCATGCAAAAACAAAACAACATTAACCTACAGGAGGGGTATCCAACCTCAGACAAGATTTCAAATTTCAAGAGAAGTCTTTCCTTCAGAATAATCTATCTGGCTTAAAAAGGAACCAACACAAAGTACAAATATACTTGATTGAAACCAATTGAATGGTTTGCATAGTGGATAAACAAATATTGCTTCAGTATTTCTAGTAAAACATAATAAGATCCCTTCAGTCTAACGTTAACACAATTGACTAGAAAATGATGAAAAAGATAAGAGTTAGCAAAGTCAATAGCCAGAAAATCCGTTTTCAAAGCAGCTTCAGAAAAAGAAAAGGCACAGAATTTGAATAGTTTTGGACACAGGACTTCAAGAAAAGTCCTATGTCAGGACAGCATGTACATTTTTGTGTTATGTGAACAAAAAAATGATTAATTATTATTCATTATGTAATTTAGCAAATATAAGGTTTGAAGCCAAGATGACCATGCATTTCAAATAAAATATTCTGTGGAAGGTTTTATTTGAAGTGGTTGAAAGATATTATGGATTTTTGGAGTGGGCCGTTTTCTGGGTGAAAGCTTCTGCGCTTTCCCAGGCAGATGGTAAATTGTAAATTTACACAGAATTCAGAATTGTAAATAATCACAGATTTGTACATATACACCTTGAACACGCACATTTTATTTTCGTTATTTTACTTTAATCTGCATGTCGTTCAGCCCGCATCGTTCTTCTGTTTTTTAGTTACATGTCGTCTTATTGTTTTTAGGTTCCGCATCGTTTTCCTGTTGTTATTGTGGTGGGTTTTATGATTTAGTTTTGTTTTTCTTCGCTGAGGACGGTTCGCCGGAGGTGCAACCGAAATATCCGAAATATTTACCCCTGGAGGGGTAACTAGCTGATCAAGAAAAAAAACCCAAAAATCTCTTTTTTTCTATTTTATTTGTAATTTAGCAAACAAAATAATCTAACATTTCATTTTAACATTTTCGTGGAAAAATTCAAGGAAGTGTAAAAACGAGGTCAGGTACGCCTCCTGGAGATTCAAAATCAAACAAATCTTATTAGAAAATAATACCCATCCAGGGGTGTTCTTCAATGTATACGGTGGTTCTTGCGGTCCGGAAAGCTCCGCTGGCTTATCCACCGTGTGTTTTTGCGAAAGCGGCTAAGACTCGCTTCACTTTCCGGGACTGTTCTGGCGCTCCGGGAAGTGACGTTGAAAGTGAATTCGGCAAGCCAGTGAGAAGCTGCAAAGGCGCAAAGACTTTCCGTTTGTTCTGGAGCTCGACGGATTTTCGCTTCACTTTCTCATTCCGTTTCGTTAAAATCAGCACTAAAAAACTGGTTATGAATATGATATACATGAACATAGTAAAGAAAACACATGCAAGAAAACGCTGCGGCCGCAAAAACTAAGCTTGCAGCCTACAGGCTTGGGACACGAATCCGTGATTACCAGAATCACCATTACGTTGAAAAGAACGCATAAGAAGCCAATAAGATTGCGTCAGGCATCAGGTTAGGTGCCGAACAGAGGATATTCCCTTCTTCTAGCAAAGGTAACAGAGCCTCGTGTTTGTTGCAATAGCGCTGCCGCATCGCTGCTGCAGCACTTCTTTCCTTTTGCACAATACGCCTTTTTGGATTCGTTTTCTTCTTGGTTGAACCGGCAGCGCTGCAGCACCTTGCAAGGAAGCACGGACTTGGTCGGTGAGCAAGTCCGCGCTTCTCGAGAAGCGCTGCCGTCTTCCTCGGTAGCACTGCAGTGCAAAAACGGGTGTAGATAGAATCAGTCCGGAATCGGCCGAGAAGTGGACCTGCAGCATGCAACAAAAACGAGGCTCAGGTCTACGTTCAGGGTTCGTGCGGCTCTGGAAATCAGGGAAAAGTCGGGAATTTTGTTTTGGTCAGGGAAATCAGCGAAAAGTCAGGGAAAATCGTGAGAAGTTGCAGAAGGTCAGGGAAATTAATGGAAAAGTTCAGTCTATACTTATACATCAAGTTTTTTTTTACTGGAAGTTTCTTTTTCGTCGGTTCTCTGTCCAAAGTTTATGAGTTGATAACTTTGTTCTTTGAGCCGTCCCAGTTTGTGGAATGAGGAATCGCATTGTTAATTTCTCGTACAGTTTGAACGGCTTTACGAAGCTGATGGATGTTTTGTTCAGTTTTTATGGCACTTGCCTTCCGGCCAAGTGCCATAATCCGACCACTTTTCCGTCGGTCTGTCGGTTGGTAGGTCAGTCCGGTGTTTAGGGTACTTCCAGATGTGCTAGGACGATGAAACTTGGCAGGCATATTAAGGACCCGTCCAAACTAGCTTGGAAACAATCACTTACTCGACCCGACCATCATGAGTGGAGGGAGGGGAGCCGGAATCCGCTATTTATAGACATGCATAACTTTTGAACGGGTGATCGGATCTTAGGGACTTGATATTTGGAGAGACCTCGTGTCTCATATGTCCTATTTCAAGTGCGGACCGCATACGATGGATGTGGGGGGGAGTAGAAGGGGGGCGGACCGGAAATCATGTGACACGCTTAGAGTGGAGCGATCGGGATGAAACTTGGTGGGAGGAACAATCACAAGCCATCATTGATAGTACATCATTGACATCATTGACAGAACCGGACCGGATTCGTGCACTGTGGGGGAGCTGGAGGGGGTTTCCGGAATTCCGATGATTCGGAGTTAAGTTGCTTCCAGGTGGGCTAGGACTATGAAACTTGACAGGCAAGTCAAGGATCCGACCAGATTAACCTGGGAATAGTCAACTTCCCCATCCGACCACCGTGGGGGGAGTGGAAGGAGGGGGAATCCGGAATCTTGAGGAATGTATAACATTGGAAAGGATGATCGGATCTTAACGAAACTTGATATTTGGAAAGAGCTCGTGCCTCGAATGACCCATTTAAAGCCGGATCCGATAAATGTGGGACCGGAAATCTTGTGACACGCTCGTCGAGTCGAGTCGAGCGATTGGGATGAAACTTGGTGGGACGGACAAGCATAAGAACTAGATACTCAGTGATAGGACCGGATCGGATTTGGGCACTGCGGGGGGAGTTAGAGGGGGGTGGGGGAGCCCGGAAATCGGGCTATCGCGATCTAAGGTATTTCCAGATGTGCTAGGACGATGAAACTTGGCTTGAACATTATAGACTTGACGGGATTGTTTAGAAATAATCAGTTCTCCGACCCAATCATCGTGGGGGAGTGGAGGGAGGGGAAATCTGGAATCTTGATGTCTGTATAACTCTCGAACGAGTGGTCGGATCTTAACGAAACATGATATTTGGGAAGACCTCATGTCTCGGATGTTCCGTTTTAAGTTTTAAGACCGGATCCGATGAATGTGGGGGGGGGGGGATCTTGTGACACGCTTAGAGTGGAGCGATTGGGATGAAACTTGGTGGGAAGAACAAGGACAAGAACTATATACATCAGTGACAAAATCGGACCGGGTTCGGGCACCGTGAGGGGAGTTGGTGGGTCCGGAATTTCGGTGATCGCGAACTAAGGTAATTCCAGATGTTCTAGGGTGATGAAACTTGGCTTGAACATTAGAAACTTGACAAGATTGGATCAGAAATTGCCAGTTCTCATAATCCTAACCTTAAAGTACTAATCCTAAGCACAAAGTACAGAAAATGCTTTTAAGCAAAGTGTACATTTAACTCAAAGGTGTTAAACTAATTTTTAGCACCCTTAAAGTGCGTAAGTACCTAAAAGTAAAAAAATACGTTAACCAAACAATATATATTCATGATCCCCAAAGGCCCGTGATCATTTTTGCCTCAAGGGTTTTGCTTACAACTGAGTTTCTTAAAATGCAAACAATAATTTTGAGCAAAATATACATTTTCTTGATTCCAATGAGCTTATCATCATTTGTGCTTCAGGAGTGTTCATTACAGATGAATTTCTAGCGCCCTTAAAGTGCGCATCGTCACGGCCAAATGCATAAATAAAATAGATTTTACGAACAATACATTCTCGAGATTTCCAAGGACCCATGACCGTTCTTATCTCAAGGATTTTGCTTACATATGATCACAACAAACCCACGAATTGACGAGTTCATACTTTAATCCTCTGACCCAGCCTTGCAAGTGACATATGAGCTTCCAGCTCTTGTTTTTTCAGTAAATGAGTTAATTTGCTCACTGAGGTAATCGAAAGGTGTTGGAAAACGGCTGGAAAAGGTCAGGGAAAATTACCAAAAAAGGTCAGGGAAGTCAGGGAAAAGTCAGGGAAAAACGTGGATGAGCAAGCGCACGAACCCTGACGTTGTAGTGTTTACAATACACTTTGCACTTTAACATACAACGTGATTATTTAATTATTAATCTAGTCTGATTTTTTTTTTCTTCCTCTTTTACTGTTTCAAATATTCTATATGGGCACGCCTTGTTCAATTTCTTATATGGGTTATTACAAATGTTGATTGATTGAGAATACTAAACGCGCCTTTGATAAAGAATGTTCGCCATGGTAAAATTTGTTTTTTGTAGGGTAAAAAAAGTATGGTCCCATAAGTTCTATAAGGGGAGGCTATCAATCAATCAATAATTTTATTAACCTATATAGAAATGGCACAACGCGCCCATACGAAGTATATGAAAAACAATGAAGGAAAGAAAAAGATCAGACTAAACTAAACGAAATGACTATACAAACGCACTATAATACGGATGGCACGTGTCAAGAGGAGAGTCAAACTCGACACGGCGTCGGGCCACAGCTACAAAAGATCAGTAATGCCGTAAAGTTGCGTAACTTTGCGGTTACGAGCCCATGGGGGAAGACCGAGTATCATCTGTTACCTCGACCATCTTTTGTCTTAATTGTCTTGAGATCAATCCACCTCCAAGGAGGTTTTCTGTGCAGATCGCTCAGCCTCAAAAACCCCGGAAAGTGCGACCTAATTTTGCCCCCAGCAATAATTACCACCTCGCTTGGCATTTAGGACCATTAGGGTGTTCGTTAACCGTGAGGGATGAGCGAGTAATTGTGGGATAAGGTTCAGGCGGAATAAATAAGGATAATCCTAGGAGATGCTCAACCGAGGGAAAATAGGAGGGTGCCTTGGGAGAATTGAAAATTAGGCCAGGACGCTGCAGCCGCAAGTATCGACCGGGAATATGAAAGTAAGCGCCGGCCTCGAGTTGAATAACCTCGAAAGACTCTGAGCGGGTCCGACAGCTTTTTGGTTCTGTAAATGCTGCATTTTCTTTCTTTGTTTTGTCCGAAAGCTGTTACCTTTTTTCTTCTCTGACACTTCTAAAATACCAAAATTTAGGTCAGGAAGAAGAAGAAGAAAAAAAATTAGCTGTATAAATCTGACAGAATAGGTCAGCTACTGATATCCAACCGTCTTATCTTCTTATCTTTTCCTTTCTGCGTCGGCAATGATGACAGTTCTCTTAGAATTTGGAATGTTTGCCGAATTGTCAGTTGTCTTTTTGAATTTGTTATGTTTCCCGCCGAAAACACTGAGAGAATCGCCGTACTCCCCAGTTTCTTCTTGAAAATTTAGCATAAAATTTAGCATTCTTCCTGAATTTGTCGATGAATTTTATGCTGAATTAATGCTGCATTAATTGAGCGAAAATGCAAGTCCGAAAGCGAAATGCTGCATAAAATGCTGAATTAATTCAGCATTTTCGTTCGTTTCGGAGCTTTCGCACGTTCTCTATATGACTAAGAACACACGCCAGTGATCCTCAGGAAGAAGGAGTAAGCGTGTCCGTAACGACTCCAACTCAACGAATTAAATCCTGTGTCACGGCGATCTTTGGGAGCAGATGTGATACCACTTCTGCCTTTCTTCCGCTAGGGACCCGGAGAGGCCGGAGATTTTACATCGTTAAGGACAGATAATCATCAAGAGTATTGGTCTAAATATTTGAAAAGGAAATTTCTTTGCAGTCCTTTCTTGGTCCTAGGCCAGTTAGATTTTGCTTCTAGGCAAGCAGGACCTAGTTACGACTGCGCTGAAATACCATTTTCACACTTTTGATGCCGATTTCGAGGTTATTTAATTCGATGTTAGCTACCTCGACTACATCAGAAACGTTATGGCAGGAAAAAGCGATGACGAAAGCGAAGTTGAGACAGATGTCCTTTGCTTGCTGTATAATAATAATAGTTGTATTCAAAGCCAAAGGCCATATACAAGAAAATACATGTAAAACAACAAAACAAAATAACTTTACATGAACTAAACTTCGCCAACGCTCTCTCGAAATTTCACCATACCATCAACAAATCTGCAAATCTTACATATA
The DNA here is from genome assembly GCA_023053575.1 of Branchinecta lynchi. Classification (NCBI taxonomy): domain Eukaryota; kingdom Metazoa; phylum Arthropoda; class Branchiopoda; order Anostraca; family Branchinectidae; genus Branchinecta; species Branchinecta lynchi. The sequence continues at coordinate 1,774,449 of JAKZAP010000017.1, forward strand.
ACGCTTGGCGTCGTGCTCTTTAAGATGTCAGGAAGTAACATAACCTCACCTCCCAATAATTCCCTTCTTAACCAAGAAAGCTCTGGACACCGGCATAGAACATGGACCAAATCATCAACTCCATTACCACATAGAGGGCAAGCACACCCGGATGGCTGGTCCTCATATTTTCTATTCAAAAAATAACTATGTCTATGCACCGATAGACAGTTGGCCCGCAACTGGATCCAATACCGCTAATATAACTGGGGCAAATTTAACTTAAAATATACCTCTTCACCAAATACTTCTTTTACTGGTCTATAATATTTCAGTTTTCCTGACCTACTTACCATCCCCTCCCATTTTTTGGATTTCTTGGTCTTTTAGCACTCTAATTGCTATCTTGCGTACCTTCACCTGGGCCAAGGCCTTCATTCCATACATACGCTAGGCCTAATTAATATTATTTCTTTGTTTGGTTTAGATTGTTTAATTCAATAATATAAGTCATTACGCGAGGCGAAATAGCTTGTTGCCAAGATCTAAAGAGTTTGGATGTTAATTTACAGTTTACAAAAAATATGTTCAAACAATGTCTAATAAAGGATCCGTCCGCTGCGATGCTTTGACAGCGATATATCGGCCCGTCTTGAAAGGGATCCTTGTCAGGCTGTTGAACGTCGGGCACTAGAAGAAATTTAATAATACTCCTTCAGGACAAACTTACTGGGGATCACGTATAACATATGAATTAAAACAAAAAAGTCAATTTGGATAGTGTTCATTCTTCCAGATACAGCCTGAAAAAGACCCTTGGCTAAAAGGGCTGTAATATCGCTGAAGAATGTCTTAGCTGACTTGTACATTTTAGTCATTTGGATACATGTCATTGTACAAAAGTAGTTTAAAATAAAATACATACAAAAAAAAGGTCTACCATTAAGAACGCTAGAAAATTCATTTTTTCTTAAATACATGAAAAAAATTATCGCCTAGAATAATCGGAATGAAAAACACGTCACGCTCCAGGCACCCTATCGGCGCCGTTTTCTTCCAATCTCGCGAGAGCTTGTGCTTTGCAAAGAGCGTGTTCTGACCTTCTAACAACAGGAACTATTAGTTACTAACCATGTTACTACATGGGTTTAGTTGGAACTGTAGTGCTTTGGGTGTGTTTGTTGGTGAAGGAGTCCCTTCTCTCCCTGAAATCCGTCGTTCCTCCATTCTTTCTCTTCAGTCTCGAATTCTGGCGTCGAGGAATCCTCTGCTGGTGATTCTGTGTGGTCCGCAAATGCGCCTGTCTCTGCCTCTGTGGCAAGCATGGGGGAAAGAAATTTACTGTGGGCTCGATCCATCCTGATTTGAGTGGGTTCGACCCATCCTGATCGAGTTTTGTTTGTTGGAGGCTTCGTGCCTTCAGCATATTTGTTTTTTGTTTTTTTTTAGTGTATATAAATGAGTTGTTATGTAGCAGCCCCAGTTGGCTATATTTTGAAATAAATAAATAATTTCGTTCCAACCTCGTGAAAAGTTAGCACGCTGACCGTTCCAACCTTCTTGAAATAGTAACTATTTGCTTACCACGCTCGGGAGCGTAGTAAGCTTTGTAACTACGAATATCTGTGACGTGACTGGTCGGATCAGCTCGTGGCGCAATATTTTGCTGAAAAATAGAAAAATGCGTTCCAGCCTCGCCAAGAAGCCAGAGTTCGTGGCGTCATGCGCAGTAACTACAGTAAGTAGGATGGAACACGCTCAAAGTCATTCCATGTATACCCCGGCAATCGGAGATTATTACAGTATTCGTTAGAGGTACCAAAATCTATAAGCTGATCTTATTATTATGTAAGACCACTGTTGGGATTGAAGTACTTCAAGTAAAACTTAAAGCTAACTTATTTATTTAAACAAGCCGGAAAATCCGACGAAAACGCGTTACTTCCTTTGTCCGCTATCCACAGGTAATCGATTTCATTGAATGAACTTATTCTTTCGGATTTGTGGTACCTCTGTGCTTGTCCCTCTATGCTTCAAATAGGCCCGTATCCAGGAATTTATTTTGGGGAGGGGTTATTGCCTGCTGGTTGGACAAAAAAGTACAAAAAACACATAGATCAGAGGGAAAAGCCTGTAAAAATCGTTATTTTTGTGTGTTTCGGGGAGGGTTTCAACCCCCTAACCCCCCTCCCCCCTGGATACGGCCTTGGCTTCAAATATTGAGCAACTGCAAAAGTACGCTATTGCCGAAAAATAGCACATAACAAAATGAGATTTCTTATCATCACTTTCCTACTCCCTTCAGAGAATTTGCTTCTCCAATTTTCCGAGCTTAGCATCTATGACACATGGAAATGCAGGCTTTTGTTGAAATTCAAATTCTTCGCGTTTGGATGAATTCTGAGTTGGCGTGCAAGCAACGCACATTCTGAACGTTATTACTAGAGCCCTGGTTTAAAAAAAAAAATTCCTTAGATGAGTCAAAATAATTCAGTGTGTTAAGATATCAGACATAAAAAGACCAAAGGTTTCGATGGGATCCCAAAAATTCAATATCTGATCCAGACAACTGGGTCTTGTCTTAGCCAGATCCAGTCATCGCCAGACTCCTTGAACATTTTTACAATTAAAATTCAGAAACAGATTAAGGCCAAATAGCTAATCACCTGAGAAAACCAAGTTCAGAGATTCAGCATGTGTGTTCACCCCTATAAGTCATATCTGTTTTGACGAAAACTTCCTGCCACTTCTGCCAATTTCCCGGTTCGGCCGAACTCCAGAACGACTTGTCCGGCGAAAAAAGAAAGCTCAAAGACGAAATCAGGGTATCTTCTCCCCAGTAATCAACATCTAATCAGCTTCAAATACAAATTTAACTTATAACAAATTTTCCGACTCCAGCCGGATTCCGGTCGAATTATATGTCCGGGTAGAATATGACTGTCATACAGGGACTCAGCATCTCTGCTTACCCCTAAATCGCTTATCTAATCAACTAGAAATAAAACTTTAACTTCCAACAGTTTTCCAGTTTTGGCCGGATTCTGGGCGAACTACATGTCCGGGTAGAAAATTGTTTTAATATAAGTGTTCAGCATGTCTTCTTGCCCTGAATCGAACATCTAATCAACTCCAAATAAAACTTTTAATTTTGACAAACTTTCCGGTTTGGGCCGGATTCCGGTCGAAATACTTGTCCGTCGAAAATAGTTTTCACCATCGTCTTCAGCATGTCTTCCTACCTCTAAATCATCTAATCATATTCAAATAAAACTTTTACTTTCAACAAACTTTACGGTTTTGGCCGGATTCCGGGTGAACTACTTGTCCGATGACCAAATGGTTTTTACCATCGTGTTCATCATGTCTTCTTACTCCATAATCGACTATCACATTAGCTGTTTCAAAATATTTTGTTTGCCCCTTAATTTGAACCCCCACCCCTAAATGTAGGGCTACAAAGCCCATCTACGAACTCGACTGGTCCGACGACCCATCGAATTCTCACACCAAGTTTCATCAAAATATCTCATTCCTTTCGAGAGTTATCGTGCTTACAGACGGACGGACAGACGGACAACTTTTGCGATGTGATAGGTATCCCTCCACTTACGTTTTGGGATCCCAAAAATCAGCTGCCTTTTCAGTTAAACTTTAAATATAAAATCTAAGTACTTGGGTGAAGCCTCAAGTTACCAGTAAATTTCAAGTACTATTTCGATTCGATCGTATCGATTTGCAAACGGCTTCTTTGTCAGCAGTTATCCATCAGTTAAAGCCTTCAGATCTTTTTGTCAGGTTTGCCTACATGGAATTTATTAGTTTGTGCTTTCTTCTGTTTTTGTATACTTGAATTCAGCCTATTTCGTAAGCGGCTTACGGGTAAATATTAGTATTTATTATCTTTACATATCGCAACAAATTTCATATTTCCTCCATCTTGATTATGGTTTATATTCATTATTTATATACCTCCGTCTTTTATAATCCGCAGTACCATATTTTTGTTCTTTCGGTAGTGAAAAAACAAATAAAATACAGAGAATTACGCTAAACTTTTTAGTTCTGGAATCGAAAGTCTTCTGAAATAATTTTCTTCTTCCGGGAAGAAATTTGGTCTAGATGGCGCAGTGCACAATAACGGGCAAACGGAGGACTTCACGGGTTGCAGATAGATGGCGTATGATATCTGCGGTAAATCGTTTCTCCAGGCGAAAAAAATCAGAGGCGTTGATAATTGAAATTCTACAGCCGGTTTGGGATGTTGTTGTATGACTACTCTTGGAATATAATGTAAAAAGTTTCTCCTGTAGTGAGGATTAAACATAACTGCAGTATTTGCTACTGGGATTAATCTTGTTTCTACTAAGATAAGATTAGTCCGAATTAGAGATAAGATTATCTTTATCGACACAAGAGTAATCCAAGTTGCAAAGCAGGGGTAGAGGAAACCATGGACCACTTTCTCAATCGATGCCAGGAGCTTTCGGAGTTAAGGGGATCTTTTTTTTAAGGGGAGTGTTTTGCTTATTAATACTGCAAGACGTTTTTTTTACAGTGTACCATGCACACATTTCTAACTATTTCTTTTAAACAAATTTCCTCGCAAACTTCCTCAGACAGCGAGTCAAATAATTTCGGTCTTATTTTGATCCATAAACTGTAAAATCATACATTCAGCCCTTATCACAAGTCAGGATAGCCGTGAGTGTTAGAGTGCAGGGTACTCGTCACAGAGGACGCAGGATCGATCCCCTTACGGTTCGTCGCCATTTTGCTTCAGAACAAAAGTGACTTGGGACTGAGGGTTCGATTCCCCTAAGAGCCCTAAACCTTTTTGCTCGCATACCAGACCATAAAAGCCGCTTCAGTAATGATTGACAGGTACCTATTGAGAATGATACAAAACTATTAGACTATAACAACTTTAGACGCAAACAGAACCAATACAAAACAATGACCAATCACGTATACATGGTTTGTATCGTGACAATAGGGTCATAGGAACTATAAATTGTCTCTATCTTTATTTTCACTCGGGAAGTAGTGACTTCTTATCGTTGGATAGTGGTAGCCTATTTAACTTAACAGGAAAGTCTTGTTGCCATCAACCTGACTACGCTGTTTGATAGGATGCATGGACCTCCGATGAATTTTGATGCATAGTTTTTTATGTACCTTCCTCGTTCCTGCCACAACCGCAAATTAGTTCAGAAGTTCGGCGTCCAAGATGTCATTCGTTCACTCGAGAAAAGGTCAGCGTCAATATACTATGTACAGTTCGAACGAATTTTTCAGCCCAGTTAGAGATTATGTCTAAATTCTGTGTGTTTGTACTGTTATTTATCTTATGTTGGTTTTCGTTATTCTCATTACTCCGCTACCACCTTTTGTATTTCGCGGGTTACAAATAATATATGTATATTATTTGTAACTCTTCGTATATATACGTAACTCATATGTATCACAAAGATAAGCGAGAAAATGGATAAGCTAACCAGTTTATTCATCAATCGAAGTAGAAAACTGCACGATTCTCCACTGGCTAGCCTGGTGTAATCATGTGACTCAAGTCTGTTCTTGTTTTGGTTATTATTTATTATCGCAGCTTAATTTTGTCTCGCAGTGTTGTCTCGCGTGTGTTTTCTTTTTCTTTTGTTTCCTTAACAACTTCTCCTACCATTTGCCATGTATTTGTGTAGAGGGTTTAAATAAAATTATTTTATTATATATATATATATATATATATATATATAATTCTTCTCGTCCGAGCATCTCCGGTCGATCCTGTTTGTATGAAGTTCTTGACCCATATGAGCCCGTTTTTATGGCACTTGCCCTTCGGCCAAGTGCCATATAGCGATCGCAATTTCTGTCCGTCCGTCGGTCTGTCCAGGTTTTGCTAGTTCGTGCACTTCCACGTAAGCTAGGACGATGAAACTCGGCAGGCATCTGGGGATGCCTGCCCAAAGGCCAAATATCAACAAAATAACGAGAGAAAAACACAACAAAGATTAAAGACAGTCACACTATAACGGGACCCCAGGGGCCCCAAATGAACAAGATGGAAATAGTCAGTTCCCCAATCCGAGCATCGTAGAGGGAGTGGAGGAAGGGGGAATCCGGAATCTTGAGGTATTTATAACTTTTGAACGGGTGATCGGATCTTAATGAAACTAGATATCTGGAAAGATCCCGTGTCTCAGACGACCGATCTAGACAACATAATTAATGACAGACCTCAGCTTGTCAGGCCGCTCAGAGGTAGCACAGATAAATTCCTGTGCTCGTTTCTACCACATATGTTTCAACTCGGAAAGTTTCAATAATAGTTGCGTGTTTGCAGATACCATGGTATCTGTTAACTGGATTCGTAATTAGTCGTTTTTGCAGTTACCATGGTATCTGGTATAGGGTTTCTCTGCAAAAACGACAATTGCCGAAATTGTGGTTTTCGAAGTCATCCCAAAAGAAAAATTGATATTCAGTCACATCACTAAGTGCCAAACTTTTTACCCACCAATTTGACAAAAAATGATGAAAGTGGGATGACTTTTCCAGATACCACGAACAGTTACCACAGTCGGACCGTGGTATCTGAATATCAGATACCACGATAACTGGACATATGCCACGATAACTGCAAAAATACCTTTCCGTGGTATCAGATACCACGATAACTGGAAAAACGACTTTAAACCGTGGTATCAGATACCATCGTGTCTGCAAAAACGCAACTAATATGTACCCGTTGACGTTCCTACGCTAGCTATTGTAAGCTATTCTGGAAATAAACTATTATTATCATTGATTCTGCTTATGTTCTTCTTAAAATTTAGGGTGAATTGCTTCCTCTATTTAAAGATAGTTGCTCTGGTTTCGGAGAAGCTTACCCCCTCCCCCCGTTCCTTGCTCCAGCTTCCATCATCGATCCGGTAACCATGGAAATGGAGAATCTCCTCGCCTCGGCTGGAGCTCATATTGATTTTTAACAAGAGTGTAAAAGGAACGAGGAATGGCTCAATGACGAAGTCGAGTGGAAAATGGAAAGCCCAGTTCTTGCTTTTGGCTTTTTGCTGATTGATCTTCTTGGAAACCTACCAACTCTTGCGCAGGAGCTTAAAAGTTTAACCGAATAGGGCTAAGATCCGTAAGTCTAGTTCCACCTAAAATAGAAAAAACAAGATTTTCGTGTTATTTTCTTGATCAGCTAGTTACCCCTCCAAGATGATGTGCGAGAGATAAGTACAATTTCGGATATTTCGGTTGCACTTCCGGCAAACCGTCGTCAGCGAAAAAACAAAAACTAAGTCATAACAGGAAAACGGTGCGGAACCAACAAACAATAAGACGACATTTAAACTAACAAGAGCTACGAGCTCATATGGCACTTGTTACGAGTAGGCACGGCTCGGTTATGTCAATGATATATCTAGTGTTTACTAGGTGTCTTCCCACCAAGTTTCATCTCGATCCCTCCACTCATAGCGTTTTCCAAGATTTCCGGTTGCCTCCTCCAGCTCCCCCCAAAAGTCACCGGATCCGGTCCGGATTTTAAGTGGGTCGTCTGAGGCATGAGGTCTTTCCAAATATCAAGTTCCATCGAGATCCGATCACCCGTTCAAAAGTTATAAATACCACAAGATTCCGGATTCCCCCTCCCTCCACGCCCCCCACAGTGCCCGAATCGGCTCAGTTATGTCAATGATGTATCTAGTGTTTGCTAGGTGTCTTCCCACCAAGTTTCATCACGATCCCTCCACTCATAGCGTTTCCCAAGATTTCCGGTTTCCCCCTGCAGCTCCCCCCAAAAGTCACCGGATCCGGTCCAGATTTTAAGTGAGTCGTCTGAGGTACGAGGTCTTTCCAAATATCAAGTTCCATCGAGATCCGATCACCCGTTCAAAAGTTATAAATACCTCAAGATTCCGGATTCCCCCTCCCTCCACTCCCCCCACAGTACCCGAATCGGCTCGGTTATGTCAATGATGTATCTAGTGTTTGCTAGGTCTCTTCCCACCAAGTTTCATCTCGATCCCTCCACTCATAGCGGTTCCCAAGATATCCGGTTGCCCCCCTCGAGCTCCCCCCAAAAGTCACCGGATCCGGTCCGGATTTTAAGTGGGTCGTTCGAGGTACGAGGTCTTTCCAAATATCAAGTTCCATCGAGATCCGATCACCCGTTCAAAAGTTATAAATACCTCAAGATTCCGGATTCCCCCTCCCTCCACTCCCCCCACAGTACCCGAATCGGCTCGGTTATGTCAATGATGTATCTAGTGTTTGCTAGGTCTCTTCCCACCAAGTTTCATCTCGATCCCTCCACTCATAGCGGTTCCCAAGATTTCCGGTTGCCCCCCTCCAGCTCCCGCCGAAAGTCACCGGATCCGGTCCAGATTTTAAGTGGATCGTCTGAGGTACGAGGTCTTTCCAAATATCAAGTTCCATCGAGATCCGATCACCCGTTCAAAAGTTATAAATACCTCAAGATTCCGGATTCCCCCTCCCTCCACTCCCCCACAGTACCCGAATCGGCTCGGTTATGTCAATGATGTATCTAGTGTTTGCTAGGTCTCTTCCCACCAAGTTTCATCTCGATCCCTCCACTCATAGCGGTTCCCAAGATTTCCGGTTGCCCCCCTCCAGCTCCCGCCGAAAGTCACCGGATCCGGTCAAGATTTGTGGATCGTCTGAGGTACGAGGTCTTTCCAAATATCAAGTTCCATCGAGATCCGATCACCCGTTAAAAAGTTATAAATACCTCAAGATTCCGGATTCCCCCTCCCTCCACTCCCCCCACAGTACCCGAATCGGCTCGGTTATGTCAATGATGTATCTAGTGTTTGCTAGGTCTCTTCCGACCAAGTTTCATCTCGATCCCTCCACTCATAGCGGTTCCCAAGATTTCCGGTTGCCCCCCTCCAGCTCCCCCCAAAAGTCACCGGATCCGGTCCGGATTTTAAGTGGGTCGTCTGAGGCATGAGGTCTTTCCAAATATCAAGTTCCATCGAGATCCGATCACCCGTTCAAAAGTTATAAATACCTCAAGATTCCGGATTCCCCCTCCCTCCACTCTCCCCACAGTGCCCGAATCGGCTCGGTTATGTCAATGATGTATCTAGTGTTTGCTAGGTGTCTTCCCACCAAGTTTCATCTCGATCCCTCCACTCATAGCGTTTCCCAAGATTTCCGGTTGCCCCCTCCAGCTCCCCCCCAAAAGTCACCGGATCCGGTCCGGATTTTAAGTGGGTCGTCTGAGGCATGAGGTCGTTCCAAATATCAGTTTTCATCTAGATCCGATCACCGGTTCAAAAGTTAAAAATACCTCAAGATTCCGGATTCCCCCTCCCTCCACTCCCCCCACGGTGCTCGGATCGGGGAAGTGACTATTTCCAACTTAATCATTTGGGGTCCCTGATACGCCTGCCAAGTTTTATCGTCCTAGCTTATGTGGAAGTGCCCGAACTAGCAAAACCTGGACAGACCGACAGACCGACCGACGGACGGACAGAAATTGCGATCGCTATATGGCACTTGGCCGAAGGGCAAGTGCCATAAAAACCAGAAGAACGATGCGGACTGAACGACATGCAGATAAAAGTAAAATAACGAAAGATAAAATGTGCCTGTTCAAAGTGTATATGTCTATATGTATAGGTTTTTCTATTTTATTTGAAATGAACCGTCAGCTTGGCTTCAAACCTTATATTCTAGTTCCACATCACTTATTCAGTATACTAGGCCTGAAAATCCGATAAAAATGCCTTACTTCTTTTATCCGCCATCCACACATAATCGATTTCATCGAATTACAATTACAATTCATTTATTCCCAAAATTCTGATAATACAAAATGCATGGGATTTTCAAATTACAGTTTTGCTAATTCACATTAAAATTCCGGATAAGAATAAGGCACAAATGAGTTCAAACAGCGTTCAGTGCTATGAGCCGGCGGGCTTATTAGCTGAGCGTTTTTAGCTCGTGAACTTACTCTCGCTTCTTAGCTAATGAACTTGTTCTTTCGGGTTTGTGATACCTTTATGTCTGTCACTCTATTTATGAAATATTAAGTACAAAGTCAAGCCATTCTCGAAAAAGTAACTAAAATGGCAGATTCCTTACGAGACATATTCCCACTGATTTTCTTACTTTCTTGAGCCTTGATTTTTCCGGGCTCAGCGTCTTTAACCCTGGAAATGCAGGCTTTTTTTAAATTCAAATTCTCCGCGTCTGGGCGAGTTTTGCGTTGTCTTGCAAGCAGCGCACTTTCTAAACGCTGTTACTAGAGTCTCGGGTGATAAAAATAAATACAAAATCCCTTAGATTGGTCAAATATTGCACAGATGTAAAAATAAGCTGCCTTTTCAGTTAAGCTTTAACGTCTCTGTTTATTTACTATTTTCCCACATAACCCTTGTGATAACGTTTTAGGCGCGACTTCCTTTTTGGGATCCCAAAACATAAGTGGAGGTTTCGTAATAGTTGTCGATCTGGCAGCACGATAACTCTCGAAGGAGTAGAGATATTTTCTTCAAACTTTGTGTGAGGATCCATTACAGGTCTGGTTCGAAGATGAGCCCTGTAACCCTATACTTAGGGGTGGGAGGTGGGTTTCAAATTAAGGGACGAACAAAAATGCTTCAAAAAGCCAGTGAAATAGTCCTAAGTAAGGAGACATTCTGAATCTTTATCTGAAACTTATTTTCTCGCCGGACAATTAGTTCGTCCGGAATCCGGGCGAAACCGGAAAATTTGTTAAAAGTAAAAGTTTTATTTTCAGTTCATTAAATGTTCGATTTAGAAGTTAGAAGAACTGCTGAATCCGAATATGACAATTGTGTTCTACCCGGACAAGTAGTTTGCCCGGAATCCGGCCAAAACCGCAAAATTTGTTAAAAGTAAAAAGTTTTTGAAGTTGGTTAAATGTTTGATTTAGGGGTAAGAAGACATGCTGAATCCGTAAATGACAGTCATTTTCTACCTGGACATATAGTTCGCCCGGGGTCTAGCCGAAACTGGAATTTTTAAGTTTATCTGAAGTTCGGTATAGGGGTAAGGAGATATGCTGAATTCGTTTTGATCTTTCGTGTTTGCCGGACAAGTAGCTCACCCGGACTCCGGCGGAAACCGAGTATTTGGCAGAAGTAAGGCAGGAAGTTTCGATCAGTTTCGTCTAAGTAGATATGAAGTATATGTGTAAACACACATGCTGAATCCATACCTGAACTTGGTTTTCTCAGATGACTAGTATTTGCATTAATCTGCTTCTAAATTTTAATAGTAAAAATGTTAAGGAGTCTGGCTAAGACTGGATATTTACAGGACACAATTGTCTGGATCAAACCTTACATTTTTGGGATCCCATTGAAACCTTTGGTCTCGTTCTATTCTAGCTTCCAGAAGTTCTAGTTTCGCGTCTTAATCCTTTTGTATCTACGCTGAACTTCGTTCGAATTCGCCTTGCTGTAGGAAGGCGAAGGACTTTACATAATCCTTCATAATGGGTGTTACCTTATTTTGTGAAAGAATATCCAAGTGATTAATTGAGTCGACGTTCTTGAGGATCGTTGCGCTCAGTTCAATCATAGCTTTCTTATGAGTTTCAGGATAACTCCTGCACTCTGCTGATTGCGAACAAAAATATCGAGCAATCAATTGTAACCAGAAGGCTCAGACTGAGGACAAAGCTGGAGGGATGAGTGACTCTATGGAAAAAAAAATGAAGGATTTTTTTTCTTTTAAAAGATAATTTTCTTCTACTAAAACTTCCAGGACTTCTAGTAAAGTTTCTTGTTAGTTAATCCTTTTGTTTCTGCGCTATTTCTTATTCGAATTCACGTTCTTGCAGGATTCAGGATACTCAGGAGGATACTCAGGAACCAGAGTAAAATATCTCATTCCCTTCGAGAGTTATCGTGCTCACAGACGGGCAAATTTTTCGATGTCTTAGGTATCCCTCCACTTACGGTTTGGGATCCCAAAAAGAACCCGATGTGCCGAAAGAATACCGACGCCCGACAAAAGCATTCATAGTTTCTTCTGTGTTTTGCCCGACAAGACTGCGTAAAGATCTTTATTCTTACATGTAAATAGAAGCCAATGAGCCGACGAAACTTAAAATTTTCGGGATCCCCCCGATAAGCGTCTACAGAATTTGATTTCTTACGTGTAGAAAGAACCTGATGTGCCGACTAGAATACCGACGCCCGATAAAACCATACAGCATTTGATTTCTTCTTTGTTTTGCCCGACTGGACTGTACCAAGAACACTATACAGAAGTGTAAAAATAACTCATTGTACCGAGACTTGAACTTCCCGGTACGCCCGACAGGGTTTGTAGAATTTGACTTGTTACGTATAGATCGAGTCCGATGTTATTTTATCTTCCTGAAGTTGGGAAGATTCCTTTCGGTTTCGACGAACCACAGAGAAAGGTTCCTGTAAAGGAATTTGTAGGATATGTATCATTTATTTGGTTTTTGTTTTTGGTTTTTGTTGATGTTTATTTCTTTCCCATGGTTTTAGTAGAATAAATCTTATCCCATCTTATCTTATCTTATAGATCGAGTCGGATGTGCCAACGACTCGATCGACGCCCAAAAAAAGCATACAAAATTATTTCTTCTATTTTCATTATGAATAAAAAGAACCCGATGTGCCGATGAACATACCGGGGTCCGACATATCGATTTCTTCTGTATTTTGCCCGACAGATATTCGCAGGATTTTATTTCCTGCGTATAAAAATAACCCGAGGTGCCGATGAGTTGACGACGCCCGACAAAAGCATACAAATTGTATTTCTTCTGTATTCCTTACAGAAAAAAATAGCCCGATATGCCGTAGGAAATACCGATGCCCGACAAAAATCATGCAGAATTCGATCTCTTCCGTGTTTTGCCCAAAAATGTTTATCCGTTGTTTATTAAAATTTATCAAAAATGTTTATCAAAAATGTTTAAATGTATATTCTTTGAGGAGTCGACAAGTTTTCAAATTCAAAGTGCCCCATCCCTTCCTCGTTTTAGTATCCTGATCTGGGTAGGCATTAAGTTCAGTTAGGGGTCGGCAACTATACAAATTGTAATTCACCTTTTCATTTCTCGTTCTGACGGTAGGCGACTAAAATCCTCCGAGTTCAGCGAGAGGTCGGCAACTATAACAATTCTATAACGAGGAAGGGATGGTGAACTTTAGGTTTGCAAAGTTGCCGACCCCTCGAAGAATACTATACAGAGGAAGGGCATGGTGCATCTTTTGAGTTTTTCGCAGCCTTGAATTCTGGTGACATCCTTCCTCGTTTTAGTATGCCCTTCCTGGTTTTAGTATGCCTTCCTGCTTTTCTCGCGTTCCCTTCCCTTCCTGGCAGGGGCGGATCCAGCCTTCCGTTCTAGGGGGGGCGATTCTTACCGAAAAGAGTGGGGGTAACGTGTCCTTTTTGTCGGCCACATGGCTGATTTTTTTCGCGTTTTAAGTGTCCCTGTTGGTCTCTTATTTAACGAAAATGCGGTTTCATATATTACAACAATGGTAAAAACTGTACTTGATCAACTGACAACTGTTTACAAGAAAAATTAAAGTTCCTGGCTCCACTTGTAAAAAGATTTTAGAGTCTAGTTACAGTAGTTAGAACATGCGTTAATGCAGACTTCCGTAAGTGCAGTAAAACAAAACAAAAAATTACAGCCAGTCTAGGGGGGGCGATCGCCCCCCTCGCCCCCCCTCTGGATCCGCCCCTGCTTCCTGGTTTTAGCCGGTCCCTTAAAGCACATCTGAATAGCCTTCCTAAAACTCAGGATACGCATACTACTCGAAAACGAAAATGAGTTAAAAGTTATACTAAAAGCGAACTTCTTGGTCTTCATTTGCTGTGTATAGCACTTCTGTCGCGTAT